>OZ005650.1:141028590-141652340 GCA_963930645.1 Salticus scenicus | reverse complement strand
GCCGTTCTCAAGCGATGCTCGGACAAACATGTTTTAGTCTTTTACCCCCCGGGGGGAACGGGGGGGGATTCTAAACATTTGATAGATATAATTTTAAGTTGGGTGAAGACCTAAATTCCTGCCAAGTGCCGTTGAATTCCGTCCAGCCGTTCTCAAGTGATGCCCGGACAAACGTGTTTTAGTCTTTTACCCTCCCCCCCAAGAGGGGAACGGGGGAGAATTTATGAAAAGTTGATAGATATAATTTTAAGTTGGGTGAAGACCTAAATTCCTGCCAAGCGCCGTTGAATTCCGTCCAGGCGTTGTCAAGTGATGCGCGAACAAACGTGATTTAGTCTCCCCCCCCCTCCCTGGGGAAAACGGGGGGGAATTTCTGAAAAGTTAATGGATATAATTTTAAGTTGGGTGAAGACCTAAATTCCTGCCAAGTGCTGTTGTATTCCGTCCAGCCGTTCTCAAGTGATACCCGGACATACGTGTTTTAGTCTTTTACCCCCACAGGGGGGAACGTTGGAGAATTTCTGAAAAGTTGATAGATATAATTTTAAGTTGGGTAAAGACCTAAATTCCTGCCAAGCGCCGATGAATTCCGTCCAGCCGTTCTCAAGTGATGCTCGGACACACATGTTTTAGTCTTTTACCCCCCCGGGGGAAACGGGGGGGGGGAATTCTAAACATTTGATAGATATAATTTTAAGTTAGGTGAGGACCTAAATTCCTGCCAAGTGCCGTTGAATTCCGTCCAGCCGTTCTCAAGTGATGCCCGGACAATCGTGTTTTAGTCTTTTACTCCCCCCCCCCCAGAGGGGAACGGGGGAGAATTTATGAAAAGTTGATAGATATAATTTTAAGTTGGGTAAAGACCTAAATTCCTGCCAAGCGCCGTTGAATTCCGTCCAGGCGTTCTCAAGTGATGCCCGAACAAACGTGATTTAGTCTTTCCCCCCCCCCCCCGGGGGGAAACGGGGGGGAATTTCTGAAAAGTTAATGGATATAATTTTAAGTTGGGTGAAGACCTAAATTCCTGCCAAGTGCTGTTGTATTCCGTCCAGCCGTTCTCAAGTGATGCCCGGACAAAAAACGACATACGGACACGATGACACACACACACACACAAACACACACAGGCAAAATTTTCTGAAGTCATTTTCGGCTTTCATGGGGTGTGAAACGTGAAGATATCGCAAATTTTTTTGATTCCGACAAATTTACAGACAAAACTTTGATTTTATTAATATAGAAGATACCCTTATGAGTGCAAAAACGAAAATGATATTCAGAAAAAATAACAGAAAAACATTCATTCCAATGTTTAGCCATTTCCTGTTCACTCTCTTATTACTTTCCGAACGCTATAGTGATGAAAGTATTGTAGTCATGTCAAAAATCCGAATTTGAGATTTTGATGTTTCTATACGTTTCGAGGTCTCCTGAGTTCGTTTTCACTATTTTTACGATGATATGTGTGTATGTATGTGTGTATGTATGCGTGTATGTATGTCTGTGAGTGAACACGCTAGCGTCTAAACGCTTTGTTCGAATAAGCTGAAAGTTGGTACGTATATTGTAAGTCACCATAGTACGATCCTTATTGATTTTGGTGAATCTAGCACTTATTGTTTTTTTACAGGGACACCAGGAAAAATTCTTTATCATTATGGCCCATGGGGCCAAATTTTTAAAAGTGCGATAGAGTCTAAACACTTTATTAATCTGAGCAAAAAATTTGTACACATGTTATAGGTCACAATTGCACGAACTGTATAGATTTTGGTGAATTTAGCACTTACAGTTTTTTTAATTTACTGAAATCTCAATTAACAGTTTCACATTAACATTAATTGAAAACTCACATCATAGATATTTTTCAACTGAAGAGTAATTCCTTCCGCTGCTTTTTCACATTTTCCTGAAGGATTACCCCATGCTGCTCCTAAATAAAATGATCCGGTGCAGATGCGTGTCACAGAAATACCACCTGAAATCAGCAAACAAAAATTAACTTGGAAAACTAGTATTCCCCATCATATATAAACAGGGTCTTATAATTATTTACTATAAATCACGATAAACGTAAAATATTCGGTTGATCGCTAAACCCGGCCGGAGACTGAAATGCTCCCCCTTCCCACTAAACTACTACTTCCCCCTTTTTACTTTCCTCTACATTCAATAGAAGAAAGTATTGGATTCGTAAAAATTTTCGACCTCGGGTTTTTGATGAATTTACACGTTTTGAGAGCTGTAGAACATGATTTGACCGTTCTTAGAAAATTTCTCTCTCTCTGTGTGTGTGCGTATGTGACAAAATTTTGTGGCAACTCTACCTCAGAAACTACTGCACAGAATTTCATACAAATTAGTATGTAGTTACACCTTGACATAAATTAGTGCCTATCAACTTTTGGTAAAAATTGTCTTACAGGTTGCGTTGCCATCCCGCTTTTTCTAATTTTTTAACATGGTGGTATAGGACAAAATTTTGTATAAATGTGTATAAAGAGAATTATTTTTTAATAATCATTTTGAAATTTGCCAGAATTATTTATGATAGAGATAGTCAGGTGAGAAATTTTTTTGTATGTGTAGGAGCATTGTCTCCCTCCCTGGGGGGGAGGGGGGGGGGAAGTCTCCCCTGGAGAGGAATAAATTTTCATGATGGGTATCTTTCAAAAGAGCTCGCCAGTACCGTTAAAATGAAAGGTTGAACCATCGATCTGTGATAATTTAAAATAAAGTTATCCATTTTTTTTTTCATTTTTAACAAAATAAATAAATAAATAAATAAAGTAAAATAAAATAAAATAAATAAATAAATAAATAAAATAATAATAATGTAATATCGAGAATAAAATGAACTTTTTTTTAGATATTTAGTGTTATACTAGTTCTCTAATATGGAAATCGTACTGCATTATCATGGAAGATAATTTTATTAAATAATGATCTTAATAAATTACTTTTACTGAGTGAATTTGCATAGGAAAATATAGAAGAAAGTCATGTGGTGGCCACAAAAAACTAGTTTGATATATTTACCTTATCTTAATCTCTTTCGCATTTTTACTTTCCGAACACTATAGTGAGGAAAGTATTGTAATCATGTCAAAAATCCGAATTCGAGATTTTGATGTTTCTGTACGTTTCGAGGTCCAACGAGTCCGTTTTCAGTATTTTTACGATGATGTATGTATGTGTGTGTGTATGTATGTGTGTATGTATGTGTGTATGTATGTGTGTATGTCTGTGAGTGAACACGCTAGCGTCTAAACGCTTTGTTCGAATAAGCTGAAAGTTGGTACGTATATTGTAAGTCACCATAGTACGAACCCTGATTTTGGTGAATCTAGCACTTATAGTTTTTTTACAGGGACACAAAGAAAAATTCTTTATCATTATGGCCAAGGGACCAAAATCTTAAAAGTGCGATAGCATCTAAACGCCTTATTCAATTGAGCAAAAACTTTATACACATATTATAGGTCACAGATACTCAATCTGTATAGATTTTGGAGAATCTAGCACTTATAGTTTTTTTACAGGGACACAAAGAAAAATTCTTTGCCAAATTTTTAAAAGTGCGATAGCATCTAAACGCCTTATTCAATTGAGCAAAAACTTTATACACATAATATAGGTCACAGATACTCAATCTGTATAGATTTTGGTGAATCTAGCTCTTACAGTTTTTTTACAGGGAGACAAAGAAAAATTCTTTATCTTTATGGCCTATGAGACCAGCGATAGCATCTAAACGCCTTATTCAATTGAGCTGAAAATTTGTATGAATATTATAAATCACTGTTGCACTAACTATAAGCATTTTGGTGAATCTAGCATTTATAGATTTTTACAGGGACACAACGAAAAATTCTTTATCCTTATGATCTAAGGGCTCAAAGTTCAGAAGCGTTAAATAAAACCTCGTGTGATATATGGAGAAAAATACTCAAACACTCTGTTATGGTTTTCTCTTTTTTGTTTGTTTAGCAACTCCTCTTTCTTTATTTTATCTACAAAACTCTTAGTTACTCAATGTTCGGAAAGTCGAGTGGAGTCACTCCAGATTTTTATTGTTAGTTTCCCAGTTCAGTTTTAATGTAATTTTATGCATATTTTCGGCATGTAATAATGCTATAATGCAAGTTTTATGAGAAATTTTGCCTTATTCTGAAATAATCTTTAATTTCAAACAACTTAAGTTTTTAAAGTAGAATATTAATAATTAGTAATGTTAATGCTAGTATCATAAATGGTATTGTAAAACTAGAGTGACTGCTTAATGATGAAAATAATTCACATAATGCACGTTTTTGCAAAATGTTACCCTATTCTGCAATATTAAAAAAAAAAAAAAAAAAAAAAAAAAAATTCGAATAACTTATGAAGTTTACAATGCATTTTGTTAATATTCAATAATCTTCATGTCAGTATAATCTATAATCTATAAATGATATTTTAAAACTTGTTCGATTTTTTTTTTTTTTTTTTTTTTTAGATCAACCACTCTACAGTCCACACAGAGAGACTAACACAAACTGACAAAGAAACTAATAAACTGACTTAAAAACTCACAAACTGATTTTTCCACAAGCGGATACTACATTAGATTCCTCACGCCTCAGCATGCCTAAAAATGTCAAAAAATCGATATCGAAAATTTTCACGAATATCAAAATCCCTCATATCCATGAGATAGGGGAACTGAAGAAAAACAAAATTAACAAAAATTTGTGAATTTTTAGATTTCTTTTCTTTTCTCTCTCTCTCTCTTTTTTTTTTTTTTTTTTTTTTTTTAATGCGTAAAAGTTCTATTCAGAATAAGCAAAGACAAATTGTATGAAAAACTTACTTTTTGATGAACATGCATTTTCAGGAATGACAACGTCACCGATTCTTGCGTAGGGCCAATTAACTATTTCATTTTTATCCGAAGAAGTAGATGAGCTCTCTTCGTAACATCCTACTAATGAAAAAAATAAATTTATTTAAAAATTTCATAATAGTTCAAATTTTGACAGAAATTTATTATCCATTTCCAAAGGTGAAATTGCATACTCTGAATAAATGAATTCAAGGTTAATATGAAATGACGAGAAAAAAAAAAAAAAACTCACATGTGCTCTTCAGGCTTATTTGCTGAACGTCTATCCCCATAAAATCGGTCCAATTCCTGAAAGTGAAGTACATAATTGGATCTACAGCTGATGTCTCATTATTAAGGTAATCCAGAACATATTCAAGATGATGTTGGTCTAATATAAGTTTCTCATCAACTGGTTTACGAGGATGAAATGCTGGTCGAACATAAATAAAGAATCTTACATCCAGACCTTCCCTAAGAAAAAATCAAAAACTCTGAAGCTTTCATTGAAACAAATACTAATAAATTACATAACAGCTTTCTTTCTTTCTTTCTTTCTTTTTTTTTTTTTTTTTTAAATTGGTTAAATATGCTTCTGCTTTTGCCTTAATCAATAAAATTTTTTGAATCAGGGAATTGATAAATACTAATAGCAATATGAAAATGTTGAAGACACACCATTTTGCTATTTCTTAATGTATAACCCAAAGCTAATATTTGAGTTTTTGATGCAGTATCAGTACAAAATTACTTGCATTCACTTCCTTTTCACAAATTTCTTAAGTGAGGAAGTTTTATTCAAACCAAATATCTTCACCAGTGCCTTAATTCATATTCTTAGAAATAAATTAATAATATTAATAGCAATAAGAAAAAAAAAACTATTCGATTTAGAATCCCACGGACTACAAACATCGATTAAGAAACATAAATATATTTATAGAATAACAGTCAGAGAATGTTCATTTTATAAAAAGGTAATAAACCTATTTAATATAAAACATGACAAATGTTGATTTTAATATAGGAAAAAGTTAATACTTATTTAATCCTAAGAATAATGCTTAAAGTTTGTTTGATTATAATAAAAGAATTATAGGGGAAGAAAGTGAACATATTTTTATTGTTTCCATATTATAAGAAAATCAGACAAAAGATTTAACTATCGTGATAAATTGCTATTTCTCTATATAACTGCATTTACAAAATCGTGTATATTGTATTGTTACATTATTAAAACCTAATCATGGGAAATTTTATTTTTATTTATTTTTTATTTTTTGCGTACATTTGAAATCTTGGAAATATACGAATAATATGATAAATTTAGAATAGTTCTAGCTAAATATTAATTTCCTATAAGAAATTCAAAGCAATAATTCTGCCTGTTACTTATACAATTAAATTTTTTATGATAAAAGGTTATTTTATTCATCCTCTCTCTCTCTTTCTCATCCAGAAAATTCTAAATTTTGAAGTCTAATGTCGTGAATATGACCAGAGTCCCCACCGCACTTTAGAATGTAAACTAGTTGGCATAGGTGGACTCTGCTCAGTTCCCCATCATATTTATGTTCTCAGAAATTTCTCGTGCGAGACATATTACAATCATGTTAAAAGAAATGAATTTGACCAAAGCTTGATACAGTGACAGAATGAAATCCCCGCCTAATAGGCTATCCACCGTTCACTTCGATATATTTATCTTATTCTAATCTAATAATTTATTTTATCGGGGTCGATTCCGTTGTTTAGTTTTCATGCTACTATTTCCAATGCAATAATCCTCAAAATTCATATTTATATGAAAAATTTACAATTTCGCTATGCTGATAAAATCATTTTCCTATCAGAATATTTGTATTCAATCATGTTCAAACAAATATCATAAACGTAATTTTGAAGTTGTCTAATGTATTTAGGATCCTCAAAATGGAAGTTTATGCTCAATTTTGCCTTATTCTGACATGTTAAGTAAGTCATAAATTCCAAATAACGAAATTGTAAATAATTGTGTTTATTTTTGTATAAATTCTTTCAAAGAGGCTTAGTAAGTTGATAAAGTGCTAATTTTGTGCATTTCTAGTCGTTTTAGCGTTGAAATAGCCTTATTTTCCCTTAAAAACGCATTAAAAAGCCCCAGTAATGCAAGTAATGGATTTGGCGCCAAATTTGGCGACTTTTTCCCACCTTGGTGATTTTTTTGGCGACCTTGGCGAGAAAATCCTTATATGGGATATACCAAATATGGAAGCTGTAAGTTGATTGGTTGACCACTTTCTAGAGTTTTCTCGAAAAATCTGGGTTCCATGGAATAGCATATAAGGAGCGCTTCCTCGCCAAGGCAGTCAGTTCAGTTCAGATCTCAGCCAGCTTCGCTAGTGCTTGCATTGCTCTTAAGCCTCTTTGAGAGAGACTTGCTTCAAGTGTTATTGCTATACCGTTTGTACTGTGGATTTGCTATTGACAGCTGTTGTTTAAGCTGTGGTTACTGCTTGAATTGAAGCTGATAATTGGTTTATTGACCTGTATTTTTCTGGAACTTTCTGTGAATAAATTACTGAATTTTTGTACGTTTGGCCTTTCATTCTCAGACAACTCACGCACCCCGAAGTACGCAACAATATTTATATGAAAAATTTACAATTTCGCTATGCTGATAAAATCGTAAATTACGAATAATTTACGAAATTTTCCTATCAGAATATTTGTATTCAATCATGTTCAAACAAATATCATAAACGTAATTTTGAAGTTGTCTAATGTATTTAGGATCCTCAAAATGGAAGTTTATGCTCAATTTTGCCTTATTCTGACATGTTAAGTAAGTCATAAATTCTAAATAACTTACGAATTTTTTAAATTGGAAAAATCATAGTCTATGATATTCATGCCAGTATCCTAAATAATATTTCGAAAGTAGCTTGACATCTTTACGATGAAAATATCCCTCAAGATTGACGTTTATGTGAAATTTTGCTCTATTCAGCCATGTTAAGAAATTCGTAAATTTCCAATAACTTACGAAATCTTTATATTGGAAAATTCATAATCATTAATATTCATACCAGCGTCCTAAATAATATTTCAAAAGTAGTCTGACATCTTTACGATGAAAATATCTCTCAAAATTGACGTTTATGTGAAATTTTGTCCTATACTGCCATGTTAAGAAATTCGTAAATTTCCAATAACTTGCGAAATTTCCAAAGTAGCATATTTATAGTTACTGATGTTCATTCCGGCATCAAAACTGATATTTTAAAACTGGTCTGACATTTTTACAGTAAAAAGTTTCCATTAAATGCACGTTTAAGTGAATTTTTGTCCTATTCTCCCATGTTAAGAAAATCGTAAATTTCTAATAACTTACGAAGTTTTTAAATTCGAATGTTGCAAATGAATAGGGTTCTTGCCAGTATCGAAAGTAATATTTTAAAACTGATCTGACCTCTCTGCGATCATTTGTTCGTGAGATATCGTGTTAACAGACTAACAAACTAACGGACTAACACACTAACGGACTGACACACTGACACACTGACACACTAACAGACACCCTACAGACAGACACCATAGAAATTTTGTCATTTTCGGATTCCTCACACCTGAAAACGTGTCGAAAAGTCAAAAAACCGAGGTCGAAAATTTTCACGATTACCTAAGTTCCCCATACCTATAGTATGATGGGGAACTAAAAATGAGGGAAAAAAGCTAAAAATCCATAGAAAAAGCATGTAACGAGAAGGAAAAAAAATCACAATGTTAAGTGTTAAAAAAAAAAAAAAAAAGGCTAACACCAGAAGAAATAAAAGGACAAAATTGACTAGAAAAGTCATCGAAGAGAGCGGAAAGGGGCACGGTTTGGGGCCCTCGAAGCTATCTTCCAGGTTTTTTTACATCTCGCTTATTATGTGATTTTAGAATGTAAAAAACGAGAAAAAAAGCTAAAAGTTCATAGAAAAAGCATGGGATGAAAACGAAAAAAAAAAAAAAAAAACTCACAAAGTTAAGTGGGGAAAAAAGGCTAACACCAGAAGAAATAAAAGATCAAAATTTACTCTCGCTTATTATGTGACGTAAACGAAAAAAAAAAAAAAAAAAAACCTAAAAAGTCCATAGAAAAAGCATGGGATGAAAACGAGAAAAAAAAAAAACCCTAACACTGAAGAAACGAAGGATCAAAATTGACTAGAAAAAGTCATCGAAGAGCGGGAAGGGACTCGGGTTGGAACTCTGGATACATGTTCAGAAATTCCTGAAGTTAATATCGACATCAGTATAATTTCTAATAAAACATAAAAAAAAAAATAATGTGTATATTCTTCTGTGTACTGTTAAATATAAAGTGCTCAAAAATAAGTAAATGGATATATTCATTTCGAAATGAATAATTTTGCTTCAAAAAGGAAAATATACTTGTGTCATTTATGAAATATCGCATATTTTCAAATTAATATCTATACACTTCATAATTTATTGCAAATATGCTGAACTAAAAGAAGTTCTTTAATATAATTTTTACAAATTTAAACAGCAGAAGAGTTCAAACACAAAATTTATTCATTCAAATCTTCAGAACTATATTTTGTGATGGTTTTATATAAGTTTGGGGATGAATACATCAATGAGAATCTATGTTTGGGATATTAGGATTCACGATGGTCGATGCCAAATACACTCAAATTTTACACAATTTTACACATTTTTGAGTATTTTTGCTCTTTTACTTTTTTCAGTGTGGACCACTCGTTGGCGATCGCTGGTCTAGTGTATGTTTAAATATTGTGCCATACTACTTTTTGATCGAATAAAAACACACAGTTTGTGAAAATATATTTCGAAAATTGGCTTGAAATATATATGGCTGAAAAGACAGATTTCGCAAAGCAGTTTTTAATAACGAAGATATTTTTATTAATATAAATAAATAAATAAAGATCCATCTTGTCAACTTAAAGTTTTAAATTATGATATAAAATTTCACCGATATTAATTTCTCTGTAATTTAATTTTACTTAACTTATAAAATTTAAAAAAAAAAGCAGAAACCTACGGAAGTTCTTTGATGTCTGTCACGTAAACACTCGGAACTTGTAAGAATCCAAAGAGAACAGTTTCCAGCTGCTCTTCATACAGCCGTTTCTTCCATGCTACCTTCTCTTCTAGATTCAAATTTTCTTCCTCTCCCAGATTATCTTCTTTTGCTATGAATCTTCCGACAAAAGTATGGATTTCTAAAATGTGAAATTATAAATATTAATCTTAACGGAATAGAGTATCTTTCCTTTGAAGAAAAATGACGAAAATACCGATTTTCTATTTCTCTCCCTGTAAACATACTTTGATATCGATAGGATTTCTTGACAAAGTGTTGTATCGGTCCCATAAATACTTATGTAATGAAAAGCCTTTTGACTGCAACCATGTCCTTTTAAGTACCTTAAAATGTTACCCTTAAAAAACTTTTTCTCAGTTCGTATTTTTTTCAGTACACGAATGTGTTCAAGACGCTGTACAACTCAACTGATATGATTTTTTTCCCAGCATGTTCAATATAGGCATTTTATGAAACTAAAATTCATATTTAAAATAAAAAAAAAATTAATAGTTTTGTACAAAAAACAGTCTTTGGCTGAATTTTTACATATATATCAACACTTTTTTCTTCCTCTCAAACTAATTAACTTTTTAGAAATCCGATCTTATAGGCTCTAGAGAACGCTACAAAAAACATCTTAAAAAAAAAAAAAAAAAATGTTCAGACAGAAATTGTAATGTATGAATGGCTTTAAAAATTGTTTAAATTTTAAAATACTTGAATTTTTAAAATTTTATCGGTAATATTTTTAACAAAAAATTTGCTTTAACAAATTTGATAATTATTTATCAAATTATTAAAGTTGTTTTATGATTAATAGCCTGCATAATTTTCTCAAGAATAAAGATCGTATATTTTATGATAGGCAATTTTTGACTAGGCAGTGTCATTTAATATCAATAATAGATATCATTATATTCACAGTTGTTAATTTTACACTATGCATAAAAATGATGATTTTATCAACGGATGTACGGTTAGAATTAATTAAAGGACGTCTTATATGAGCATTATTAATGATATGACGCTTTTATATGAAAATCTTAGAATACAGCTTTATCAATTGAAAATTGTTATTGTTATGTAATCAGATTCCATTGCACAGATTTTATTGAACATGATTTGTAGAAACATTTTTACGATATTAAAAAAAAGAACAATAACATTCCCTTTAAAACATATTGTTGCAGTATTGCTCATGATTCACGCTAATAGTTAGCAATACACTTGATTACAGGCAATCACCCATGACAATCTCAACAGGGATACTAGAGTTTAAAACTTGAGTGCAATTACATTTTACTTTATCGGCGACAAGATCAATACTTAAGTATCGGTTATTTCATATAATATTTTAAAAAGCGAACGAAAACTATATCAGAGAGTACTAATTCCAACTTAAGCTTTTTTAACTTAATAATTCCAATTTTAAAAACATTTAGCAACACGTTAGAATAAATTATTTAAAAAATGTATATATATAATAAATATGGAAGAAAAAAATAAACATTATTGAAAAATAAGAGTATTTGTTGCTACTCAGCAGTATCATTCAAAGTAGAAATATTCATGATATTTGATAAGAAGAAAATTTTTAAAACGATTGTTAATTTTATTATAACAAAGGCCTAAACCACATTTTCCTCAAAATGTCTGTGGTAAAATGTCCTTTTATATTTTGGATATTTATATTTTGGATATTTATATTTGAAGTCTTTCTCGTCATAAATTAAACTTTAAAATAAAAATGCAACATAGTAACAATATCTGTTGGTAATTTTACAAAAAAAAGTGTGTAAATTCTAATTTGTTGGGTAGTAACAATCAGTTAAATCATCTTTCAATGTTTGCTGTGGAAATGACATTTAATTTTTGTACATGTTCCAAATATGTAATATGGTAATATAAAGAGTTATATTACTATAACTCTTTATATTACCATATATGATTATTGTTATATCATGTATATATCATGTATATATTGTATATATTGTTAACATATATACAATATTACACAATATTGATATATGTTAACATATATCATGTATATATTGTTAACATATAGATACATGATTATTGCTAATCGGTAGTTAATAATAAATAATGTGCTGTCTTACCTTTGATTCGAAATAAATAGTCGAACACATTTGTTAGATTAGTTTTATCAGTTAGACACCAGTAATATCCTTGAAGTTTTAATGGATTATCGAGTTCTTCCGATAGACTACTTGAAAGTAATGTAGACAATGACAAAATATGACTTATTGCATCTGAACTCCCATTTTTCAAGGTTATAAAATCTTTATACCATGTCACTTTTGAGTATCCAGTATGCCTGGCATGACATACCAAAACCGGAAGTTCTATTTCTATTCCAAGAGAGTTATCTATTATGGTTGATGCAACAGTCACTTCCGTACTTCGTACTGAAAATAATGGTAAAATGAATTACTAAAAAAAAAAATTTGTACATAAATATCTGTAATAGCACGTCAAAAAATATTAAGTAGTATAAAATGACTGAAGTAAATATGGTAATAATAAAATAATAAAATAATGTATGATGTCAAAATATAAATAAATAAATAAATAAATAAATAAAAATAATATTTATCGTTGCGCATTCTAAAAAAAAAAAATGTCTTTTGATACATTTGACATTCATTGATTGAAATGTATGTTTTTTTTTTTAAATTTTAGAAATATCGGCAAACATTTTGGTTTTAAATTTTGTGGTAATTTTTTCCTGAACTTTAACTTTTCTTTTTCTCAAATTCAATTATATAAATAGAATTCTTGCTCAGAAAGATATATCTTTAAAAATACGTTGATATGGTTTTCTCTTTTTGAAAATTCATATAAAGAAGTATTCTGCTTTAAAAATTAAACATTTTAAGTGTAGCATTTCATACTTGGTAATGCGAAAAATTTATTTATTTATTTATTTTTATGGCCTTATATTTATTTTTATTTATTTTTCAAATTTATAATCAAAATATCAGTTATTATTACATTAAGTATATTTTACATTGGTAATGCACAAACAATTTATTCATTTATTTTTGTAATGAATTATTTCAGTAGATTTTGAAACTATTTAAATTTAAGAACGTATTACGTTTTTAACGCACACAAACATCAAACCGTTCTCAATTATACATATTAAAAACAAAAACTATTGTATTAAAAAGACAAAACTTAAGTTAAAATACATTTAAAAACAAAAAATACATATAAAAATAATTAAAATCTAGACGTTTCGAAACCCGTCCGGGTTTCCTCATCAGTATCAATTACAACACAATACGCAAGCATTACATGTTGTGTAATGCTTGCAATGCTTGTGTAATGCTCTTTTAAAAATTGCAACCAAAATTCTAAAATTGTAATCCATTCAATAGAAACCGATCATATTCCTGACTTCGATAATATAAAAGTTCTAAATTCTGGTTTTGATAATTATAAATCACGTATTTTCATTGAGAGCTGGCACACTGCCAGGCATCTCCACACTACCAATGAAGCATGCGCACTGGCTCCTCAATATTCTGCACTTCTCTAAATTCCTTGGGTATTCATGTAATGCTTGCATATTGTGTTGTAATTGATACTGATGAGGAAACCCGGACGGGTTTCGAAACGTCTAGATTTTAATTATTTTTATATGTATATTTTGTTTTTAAATGTATTTTAACTTAAGTTTTGTCTCGTAAATAAAATAGTTTTTGTTTTTAGTATTACGTTTTACCTGTATACACATATATTACGCAAATTCCCTGTAAATGTATGTTCAATATCCCATCAATTACAAATTAATCTTAACGAACTTTTAGTTGTTTTTTGAATTTTTAAATTTTTATAATTAAACCGTTCACTTAAACTTTTTTAAAGTGAACTAATTAACAACTTTGTTAGAAAATATAAATTATTATTTATCAAGATGTGTTTCATACATTATAAAAATCTTGAATCTAAAACTATCGTGAACTTTTGAGAAAAAGAGTTTTAACGTATTTGTATTTACATAATTCAAAAATATTAAATAATGCTACGAACCTTTTCAGTTCAACATTTGCATTTTAATTTGTTATAATTCAGTGGCTATTAATTTGGAATAATTCAAAAAGCTGACATTAAAAATGACTTAACTTTTTAAAACTTAATGCGTATTAAAGCAAACATCCTTTGTAGAAGGAAAATGAAAGTAATAATAATAGTAATTCATTGGAAATATCATTTTAGCGACGTATCAATACAAGATGTTTTAATAAATAAATTAACTTCGAAACTTAATAGCAGATATGGAAAAAGTTCTGACATTGATAGTGTACGTAACTATTAGGAAATAATAATAATTTTTCTATTAGAACTTGGTAAATAATCTATTTAATTTTTTTTTCACAAATAATTAAATTAAAAATACATTTTAAAAATGTATAAAATCCTACAAAAAATTAATAATTAAAATTTTGGAATAAGTATATTCATTCATGACATTTCTGATTATTTGTGTCAGATATTATATTTTTAACACGCTTTTATTAGTTTCACCTGTATGTATGTTTGTATCTATGTTTGTAACCGCTCTGGGAGCAAACAAAAAATCTATATTGTAAAAAAAGACTTTCTCTACGTGAACGCTGTGGCTGTGAGGTAAAGCTCCGGGCTACGAACCTAAAGGTCTAACGTTCGAGCCCAGTCAGGGAAGATTTTTTAAAAACGGTTTTTGTTTAATTCTAAATTATTTATTTAATTAAAGATTTAAGTATATGTAAATATTATGGTGTGACACTCACACAATTTTCGCTTACCCTGCATTTTAATACTAAGATAGATATTTTGTGCTTTTTAGTTCACATTTCTATAAAAGCGTGTTCTTTAATTTTTTAAAAGTATCATTTTATTGTTATGAAGATTGAATAATAACGACAACAACAATAATAATAACAATAACAACAATATTAGTAATGATGATAATAACAATAATAATAACTTTTTCATGCTTTTCAACTAGATCGTAATATCTATTAATAAAGATATTTTTAGGACTAAGAGGACTATTAGTTTCAAACTGGATAAAAACGTCGTCGCCAGTTTTTGTAGGACCAGTTTTGTGTAACACCAAAATAAATTAGAAATATCAGTCCTATCGTTTCACATTCAGTACTAAACGAAAGGGGGCGATTTTTCTGAATCTAGGGGTGCAAACAGTTTTTCGACACGACAACCAGAATTTTTTTTTAATTAACTAAAGTATGAAATTTAGGGGCCAACACTTCATTTTTAATTCATTTCAACCATTTTAAAAAGTACATGGCCCAGTTCCATGGTCAAAAAATGAGATGAAAAATAAATAAAAAAATATAATAAAAATAATAAAATAATAATTTTACAGAAATTTTTTTTGAAATTAATAGTCCTCCGTACTAAACTAAATTCTGTCTTTGACAGAATTTATTTAATTCTTAAAGATAATTTCATATACATACTTTGAGAGTGCTATTTAAAAATATTATCAACAATGGTATGACTGGGTAGGCTGGTATGACAAATTTTTTCGCCAATAATTAAATAAAAAATACATTTTAAAAATACATAAAATGTTACATAAAATTAATAATTAAAATTTTGGAATAAGCACATTCATTCATTCCTGATTATTTGTTTCAGATATTATATTTTTGTTATCAAGATTAAATAATAACAATAGCAACAACAACAATAAGGGAAAAAAAAAAAAAAACTCTTACCATATTGGTTTAAACAACATAAAAATACACAGAACAGTATTTCCCTTTTAATCTGGAAGGTTTGGATTTTGCAAGGGATCATTTCTATGTTATTTTCCTTAGGTTAATGTATTGTGTGTCAACACCTGTAACAAAATAAAATCATAGTTAGAACATCTTAACTAATTATAGTATTATATTTTAATTATTATATCGACCTTTTTATATCGCAACTATTTATATTTAGAAAAAGAGATTAAGATAAACCACGTTTATTATTTATATATATATATATATATTGTTTTTTTTTTTTTTTTTTTTTCATTTATAATCATAAAAATAGTAATGATAAAGAATCAGAAGATCAAACAAATAACACATGTCTACAAAAATGAAGTTGGCAAAATTTGATTTGATGATTTTAGCTGATATTTATGTTTTTTAATATGTTGAAACCGAAAATGCAGCCCATTTTTTCTCTATCACGTATAGATTTTTGTCAATACGGCGTGTTTACCGACACAATTTCTTACATATACCATCATAACAGTTGGTTGGTTGGTTCGTTGGTAGGGTTTTACGTCGCACTAGTGCTGCCCAATTGCAACAATAGGTAACCATGATTAAATAAACATGAAAACATACTATAAAACTTACCAGATAATTATATTGGTGGAAGAGTAATGGAAGAAAATGTATAGGTAAGCACCCTGTATTGGCAAAAATCTATACGTGATAGAGCAAAACTGGCTTCATTTTCGGTTTCAGCACACCAAAAAACATAAAGATTAGCCAAAATTTTAAAATCAAAATTCTACATGTCGACCTGTGTAATGGTAATTAACTATATATATTTTTTAAGTATAGTGTTTGTAATTTTTTATCGTACATTAACATAAATTCAAATTTTTTAGATTAACTGACAATATTACGCTTAACAATTATCCCAGTTAATAAAGCTTATAATTCAACACATTATAAATAAAATTAGTTATAATTATTACAGAATACTTATCTAGATGTAATAAACATTTTGAAACCGTTAAAGTAGTTAATATTCTTTATTTCCTGGTTTTTCATTATAACATCATAATTCATTCATATTTCATAAAAAAATATTATTAAAAAAGTAAAATTTTTCACCTTTTCTTCAAATTACTTTTAATTAAAAATTACTTCAAATTAAAAATCTAACATTCTACATTATTAATTTCTAAATATCTAAAGGAATTTTTTTGTTTTAAATAGTATATCAAACCTTCTACATTGTATATTTTTATATTAAGAAATTACTTTGAGTAAAAATACTTTCATTTTCTTTTTAAAAAGTTATTTTCTCGTAAACAAATTCCAGTAAATCGAGAGGTTCCACAAAATCAAATGTTTATCTTAAATAGACAAATTATCACTACGTTGAATTTAAGAATAAATCAAGTAAGGAGTTATGTACTGTTCTATATAATTAAAGAACTACTTACTGTTCTTGTTAATCTTAGATAAATTATTTTATTAAATTAAAAAACACTCTTAATTAAATCACAGTAACCTTAAATTCAACAAAAATGTTCGCTATGTGAAAAGTTTTTTTAAATGGGGATCCTTTTTTCTTTTTTCTTTTTTTTTTTTTTTTTTTTTTTTACGGTATTTTAAAATATAAAAATCCAAATTTTAAAATACGTAACTTATATTCATTTGTTGCAAATACATAAAAAAAAAAAAAAAAAACAGAAAAGAAAAGAAAGAAAGAAAGAGGTGAGGGTGGGAAGAAGAAGAAAAAAATATCTTAACTGTCCAGAAATACGCTAATTCACTAATTTTATATAAATTTGCTATTAATACAATACTATTATAAATTTAATAAATAAAACACTTTGAGACACGTATAAAAGTTTTTAAAAACATATATTTAATTTAAAAAAATCACATATTTCTAAGCTTTTCGCCCGGAAAAGCAGGGCATCATCAGGAAAACTACATGTTTGTTTGCACAGTGTGCAGCTGTGTTACAAATATATATACATCACAAATCAGGTTAAAGTTATAGTTGCATCGCTACTTTGATACAAAATTTTTTTTATATTTCATAGGTTGGAGCCATTCTACATTAACACTGAGGCAACACTTGATTACTGCGACTTGCGTTGAAAAAAGTTTTGAATGGCTATTGGAAAGGCTGGCGTGGTGGTCACATTAAGGTGAAGAAAACTTGTCGAGCAGTGGTAGAGTCATTCTGTTGGAGGAGTCTGAAACACTGGACTGGCGTGAACATCTGATAGAAGAAACTTGTACGAAAACTTGTAGTAGGAAGGAATCAAACTTTGCAGACAAACTGTGGAGGGGAACATGAAACTTGGAGAGGCGGAAACTATCGTTGGAGAAGGATGCAGCAGCGTCTATAGATGCAGCAGATGCATAAACTTGCATTTAGAGATGTATAAGGAATATATATATATATATATATATATTCTGACGTACATTGTAAATCACAATTTACTCTACACATTTAAATAAATTCCTTATCAAAGGTATATAATGTAAATTGCAAAGTTGTGTTATAAAAGGTACAGAATTTTATAAAATAAATTAATAATTTCAGAGATAAATTAAATTATTAAAAAATTAATAATTTCAGAAATGTGTTCGAAAAATCTTGACCTTGACCTTTATTTCTTAAATTCCATAAAATTATATTTAATGCATAAAATTGCATTTAGAGTTATATAAAGAATATATACAGGGTTCTCTTTTTTCACCTTGAAATATTGTCCTAGAATCATCCTTCTTTTCATCAGTGTCTAATTACACAGTCCTATTTCAATTTGTAACAGGTATTGTTGTACAGTGGATTGGCGTCAGTGCTATTACTGAACTTGATAATTGAATCAATTTGGGAAATCTCGTTGCTTTGTTTGGCGTGTGTATGTCTCTTTGGTATTGTTTGACTAACTATTCTTCGTTCTCATTCTTTTCTTCTACTATCAAAAGGATTATATATATATATATATATATATATATATAATTCAGACGTACATTGTAAATC
Source organism: Salticus scenicus (assembly GCA_963930645.1). Lineage (NCBI taxonomy): Eukaryota > Metazoa > Arthropoda > Arachnida > Araneae > Salticidae > Salticus > Salticus scenicus. The sequence continues at coordinate 141,633,606 of OZ005650.1, read as the reverse complement.
ACAATTTACTCCGTACATTTAAATAAATTCCTTATCAAAGGTATATAGTGTAAATTGCAAAGTTGTGTTATAAAAGGTACAGAATATTATAAAATAAATTAATAATTTCAGAGATAAATTAAATTATTAATAAATTAATAATTTCAGAAATGTATTCGAAAAATTTTTACCTTGACCTTTATTTCTTAAATCCCTTAAAATCGTATTTAATGCATAAACTTGCATTTAGAGATGTATAAGGAATATATATATATACTAGCAGACCCGGCCACGCGTTGCTGTGACTAAGTTATACGTTGAATTATACGGCTGTAAACTATTTAGCACAGTCAAATTATTATTTACGAACAAAGACGAAAACGTTGTAGCCGATGTAAAAACCCACAGGGTTGAGATTTGAAACTTAGGTCAAAATTTGGAAGCGATTGATAAAAATTTTCGTAGTGTTGATATTAAGCACAAATTAATTTTATTATAGGGTCCTATAAATTTTAATGGAGAAGTGATATATATTATTTCTAATGCTACTTTGGATAAAATTGCTAAAATGACTAATATATAAATTAAATTCTATTAAAATAAAAGTATAAAAGAAACAGACGATTTTAAAATCAATTTTTATGGAGGAGTGAAATATAATATATGCTATAATGGATAATTTTACTATAAAATGACCTCATCATTTTAAATATTTTAAAGAGGGCAACAGCTGTAGTTATAAAAAGGAAAACAATAAGGCTAAACCAGAAAAATAAGTAAATTTGATAAATATTTTAAAACTTTAAAATTGGAAATCTTATGAAATATTGGACATTTAAAGTAAATACATGTATCATTTTAAATAGAAAAAGATTTTGGAAAAGTTTAGTGTATTTTAACGAAGTGATGAGAAGTTTTTGAGTATGTTAAAATTTTAATAGTAAATTCAAGTTAATAAAGATGGGAAACATTGAGGATTAAGATAAGAATAATTATAAGATAAAAAAAAAAAAAAAAAAAAAACTTTTTATATACCATGCTTTTAAATTTTAATATACTAATAATATACTAATTAAAAGGAAAATGATAAATATTCTATCATAGTTTGAAGTCAAATTTGTTTTCAAATGTCTAAATAAAATATCTGATGTAAGATACTAATATTTTGCAGCGGAATAGATTTCATTTCTGTCATCCTTGGCGAAAAAAAAAGAATATCGCCAAATTATCTGGCGAAAATATTTAATTCCTTTCAAAAATCATGGTTATTTTAACAACTTATATTAAAAGAGTAATGAATAATATGAAACAATATTTCGTACAATACATATTACATGTCATACATACGTACAATGAATAATACATATTACATTTCGTACAATGCATACATCTGGCATGTATATTTTCGTGTTACGCTTTTGATCGCCAAATAATAATAATAATAATAATAATAAGCCAAGGGCGACAGAGTTTTGAAATTTAAAATTAAAATTTTGTCAATTTGACAGCAAAATAATTCAATCTAACACCCGCGATAACTAATACATATCTATACCCAAATATAAGGATTAAAATCGGGAAATAAATTTCCTAGATTTTTAATAATTTCTTACAAAAAATCCAGTGGGCAATTAACATAGGAAATCTTTTTCTTGGCTGCACAGACGGTCAGTGAGTCACACTTCGCTTGCATATAGAACTCATAGATACAGTATAGCATATATAGAATAGAGTGATCATTGGGGAGAAAAAAGTTATTCCTTTTCATTTGGGAAAAGACGACGTTTTTACCAAAATATGGCCGTCTTTCCCCGAGTGAATACACACGGGAATACATACTAATATTTTAGCAAATAAAATTTATGAATAATTTATTTGCTAAAGGGGAATGGAAGACTCCAGATACAGTTTCAAATTCATATTTCTTTCTTTCTTTTTTTTTTTTTTTTTTTTTTTTCAATACCACTTAATGGCTGTTTCCAAAGCTTTTATTTATTTAATTTTTCGGCATCAAAAATCTGTGTACGATAACATGGGGATGAGAGATCTATATATATTACTATATCTATGATAGAACTACATTAGCACTTTATCAATGCGCATAAAATCTTTAAATTGATTATGACGTCAATTTTCGTGAGATGCATAATTTAACTTTTTATAATTTTTTAACGTTCACGTTTGATTAAATGTATTTATTTTTATGTCGAAAGAAAATGAACTCGTATTTTTTTTTTTTTTTTTTTTTGGCAACAATTAAATTAATGGAACTCACATGATATTTTGGAGCAACTTTAATAAAGGTCTATAATTAACAAATAATTGCAATAAAACAATATTGTGACAATAAATTGAGATAAAAACTATCCTATCTCTCAAGTTGGACCAAACTGCACACAGTGCGCAAAATTTCATTAAAATCGGTTCCTTAGTTTAGGAGTTTACCCCGGACAAACATCGTGACACGTAATTTATATATATATACAGATATTCTGACGTACATTGTAAATCACAATTTACTCTATACATTTAAATAAATTCCTTATCAAAGGTATATAGTGTAAATTGCAAAGTTGTGTTACAAAAGGTACAGAATTTTATAAAATAAATTAATAATTTCAGAGATAAATTAAATTATTAATAAATTAATAATTTCAGAAATGTATTCGAAAAATTTTGACCTTGACCTTTATTTCTTAAATCCCGTAAAATCATATTTAATGCATAAACTTGCATTTAGAGATGTATAAGGAATATATATATATATATACTAGCAGGCTTTGCCCGCTTCGCTGGACACTATATTTAAATGATTTCTTTGTAACTGAATATATTTTGATTGGCGACTAAGTTCGTCACAGCTTTAGTATGGGACCTCCTTGGCAATATCAAACATTGTTTGAACTTCTCGAATCTGTACAACAAAACTATTATTAAAACAAATATTTTCGAAAACAGTCCAATGGCTGGTGTTAATTCTTCGAATATTCTGGAAACAGTTGAAGCTGTTACTCGTACAGTATAAGTCATTATTCGATGAATGTTCTGGGACAGTCCAAAAAATAGTCACTTGTTCCACAGGAGTAAAGCAAATAAGATCAACTACACCAGAGCAAAAATTTTCGCTCACTCACGAAAAATGTCCAGTCGCTTAGAGCTCAATCCCTAAAGTGCAATGACTCAGAATAGGTCTCTAAATAACTCTGGATCGCAGTGACTACATACTCTTTCGCAAAAATCAACTCACACCTACTTATAACTTTTGGCGATGGGGCTTGGAGATGACTCCATCGAGAATCCCTTGGTAAGCTCAAGGTCTATGTTCCCGTGTGTCGGAGAGCTTCGAAACATCGGGAACCCTAAACTATCATTTTTCACCAAATTTGGTCGCCCAGTCGCCAAGTTTGTCTCCAAGACTATGCTTTCTATTAAACATATCTTTATTTAGTTATTTAAATATTAATTTGAATTAATCAAATATTTCTGCCCGACAGCGTGCAAGTGCAGTCACACACAGCAGCTCATTTATTTGTATGTTAAATTAGCGTAGTGATTGGTATATAAAAAAATAAATAAATAAATAAACATTATCGTGTTACACAATTTTATTATATCTCTCCCTTAGCGGCTTTTGAATTTTTGTCGCCATATTAGCGATTTTTTTTTTTTTTTTTGTATAATTTCTTGAATAAAAATAGAAAGCGTTTTATCGGACACCTTTTCGTTAACATATAAGAACCCTTCATATTCTGTTTATTTTATTAATGGTTTTTAGGTTTAAAATAGTGCTTGATGAAATAAATTTTCTATTTTTAAAACTGCAATTTTTTTTCTATAAAATTATCTACTCAGATAAAAATAGACCATTTATGTGACTACTATTTCAGTTTATTTTTTTCGTTTTGTAATATTTTATAAATTTTACATTTTTCTTGAACTACCTAGATTAAAATCGCTGTTGCTAAATTGAACCTCTTTTATATTTTTCTTGAACTACCTAGATTAAAATCGCTGTTGCTAAATTAAACCTCTTGGCGAAAAATGTTCGGTGTACTTCAACGCAACAATTTAAAAAAATCACCCAGGAGGATCTATAAATAAAACTGATTTTAGTACAACATATATTAGCATCGTAAACTATATTAGCACTTTATCAATGTGTAAAAGAAATTTTAAATTAAAAATGACGTCAATTTTTGTGAGATGCATAAATTATTTATTTATTTTATTTTTTATTGTTCACGTTTAGATAAATGTATTTATTTTCCTGTTGGAAAAAAAAGTAAACTCGTATTTTTTTTTTGGCAACAATTAAAATTTAAATGGCTAATTTTTTGCTATTATTAGCTTACAAAATTGCTATTTTATGCATAAAAATAACAAAAAAAAAGTATTTTTTCGGAATAAAAGGCAGCCAACTTTCTAAGTTAGGGTATAAGCTATCTCCAATACAAATTTTATCGAAATCCGTCGAGCAGTTTTGGCGTGAAACTCAGTCAAATAAATTCACGGACATTCACATTTATAATATATATAAGATATATATATTCTGACGTACATTGTAAATCACAATTTACTCCATACATTTAAATAAATTCCTTATCAAAGGTATATAGTGTAAATTGCAAAGTTGTGTTATAAAAGGTACAGAATTTTATAAAATAAATTAATAATTTCAAAGATAAATTAAATTATTAATAAATTAATAATTTCAGAAATGTGTTCGAAAAATTTTGACCTTGACCTTTATTTCTTAAATCCCGTAAAATCGTATTTAATGCATAAAATTGCATTTAGAGATGTATAAGGAATATATATATATATATATATTCAGACGTACATTGTAAATCACAGTTTACTCTATACATTTAAATAAATTCTTTATCAAAGGTATATAGTGTAAATTGCAAAGTTGTGTTATAAAAGGTACAGATTTCTAGAAAATAAATTAATAATTTCAGAGAATTCAAATTCTGGAGCTTCAAAATGTAAAAAAAAAATTATATGGTTCCATAAAAAAGAAAGAAAGAAAAAAAAAAAAAAAAAAATCCAGTGAGTAAAATATTCCTTGTGCCCGAATTTGGTGATACAAGAAATTTCAACATTGTTTTATAAAGAATCTCAGAGTTATGCTTACACAAAATTGTTGTTGGATTAGTCACACATTAAAAGGTAATTGTGTTTATTTATTTACGATATCGTAGTTCTCTCTTGCATCTTTATAACAGGGGTAGTCAATCTTTTATACCTATAGCCCATTTTTGTATCTCTGTTAGTAGTAAAAATTTCCAACCGCCCATCGGTTTCATAGTAATGGTGATTTATAAAGTAGTGAAGTAACCTTACTGCAAAAATTTTATAAAGCAAAGTTATAGCAAACCAAAGCATGTAATAATAAAGCATATAAAATAATTTCCATGTTTTTAAAAAAGTCAATCAAAGTTAAACGAAGAAAATGCTTCAGTATTTTGGACAAAATCTCTACCGTCCATAAAAGCTGAAACGCCCACTAGTGTGCGATAGGGACCAAGTTGACTACCACTGCTTTATATGATGCTTGAAACCCGTACTTACAATATCTCCCTATTTTTTCATTTCAAAAGTTATGTAAGACTACTTTTTTTGTATTGTATCTAGGACTTTTAATGATACAATTCCGAAATTTTGTGCATAAAATTATTAGTGTATAAGGAATATTTCACTCACTGAAAATTTCTTGTAGGAGGACTGCATAAAAATTTACACTCTGCTACTCTTGAAACTGAATTCCTGAAATTTTCAGTTGATTTTATAACATTTCATACCATTTTTACTGCAATTTTTTTTTAAGTCTATAAGTTCAGAATTTAAGACATTAAAGCGAGGAGAAGATTTTCGAATACCCTGTATATGTATCAATCATACGTATAAGATATAAATATTAGATATATCTAGATATATGTATTATTAAATAAAGCAACAGTACTTTTCACTGTGAAAAAAAGATTTCTAATGAATCGCTGGATCTTTTTGTTTGTTATCCAGGTTCCAGGACACATATAATTTAATTATTTCATCTATTGCTTCAGTAAAAAAGCTTAAATAATAAGGTTTTTTTTAAAGTTGTTGATGAAACAAAATAGAATATATTGCAAAAAGTCTTTTTATTATACAATTAAAAGACAAATTTAAAAAGTTGTATATATTTGCCATCGAAGTTCTTTGAAAGTTTTAAACTTAACAATGAATTAGCTTTTTTTTTTCTTTTTTAACTTTCCAAAAAGTTAAAAAGTGCTTATGAGTTTGGTTCGTCTGCCTATTTGCCCGTCTGTCCATGCTCCTATTCCTGTAAATATTTTTAGAATTCCTTGAAATAGTTACATGTTATTTGTGTTCAATATAGCATACTTCCCACTGAAACTGGTATAAATAACACGACTTGTTACTTTCATTACCCGACTACCGTAGGTAATGGAAGTATTGTGTTCGGTCCAAAAAATCGATATCGAGTTTTCACCCTGATTCATACGCTTTAAGGTAACCTGAGTTCAAAAAAGTAGTTTTTGGCAATTGGTCAGTGTGTGTGTATGTATGTGGGGAATATTCTGACTATCATATCTCCGAAACTAATAAAGATAGAACTACTAAACTTCAGAATTGAGACAGATCTGGTGTACAGATGATGTTTCCAACTTTTGAGGAAAATTAGGAAACCGGGAGTGTGACCATAAGTCTGTATCTCAACAACGGTTCTAACGATGTTCTTCAAAGCTGCTACATAAACACTCAAATATATGTCCTTTCGAATGAAATAGTTGGTTAGTTCAGAAAAAATGGATACGCATCCTGTATAAATAGCTCAATTTCAGGTCTCGCAAGTGCTTTCCTTTAAAAACGGCTGCACAGATTTTCAAACTCGCCATATTAACTCACTTTTAAATATCCTTTAGTGTGTAATTATCATTTTCCGGTCAAGAATTGAGCATACAAAGTTTGGTAAAAGTTGGCATCTCAAGAACGATAACTCTCTAACGATTTTCTTGAAAATTGTTACATAAATCCATTTTAGATATATCCTTTAGATATATCCCTTTAGATAAATCCTTTCTCATATATTACGTGGTTATTACAGGAAAATTAACAGTCATCCTGCTTAAGTAGGTCAGTTTTAGATCTCGGAAATTGATGTTTCAAAAAATAACTCTATCACATATATATATATACAATATATTTCTTATTTTTTAACTCGCTATATAAACTTGGTTTTAAACGTTTTTACATGTTTATTAAGTTCCTCTTACAGGAAATATTTTAAGTTTCTACTCCGTTAGTTCAATTTTATGTCTGCTGATTACATATCTCCAAAAAGTGCATATAATAAGTGTAATAGTGGGTTATGGAAGTCGTGTGGTTGTTTCACACCAGATTTTTTTTTTTTTTTTTTTTATACAGGAACTCACTAATGAATGTCATTAAAATAATGCATTACTGTCTATGAGAAGTATTTCTTTAAAACATATTGCAATATCTTTATATTGCACAAAACATCTAATATAGCACGTAATATATATTTCTCAGATGCACAAAAGCATGTTTTATATTGAATATATGATTAACCTTAATAGTTGGTACACACAAAAATATTCAGATACATTATTGGGGCAAAAGTAATTTAGGCTAAGCACTTTGGAAAACAAATAATATTGGCGAGTACAGTTGGAAAGTGTTTTACAATCTATGTACATCGTTTGATTTTTCTTTCCTGTTTAATATCAAGTGAAAGTTATTTATAAAAGCATTTTAACTACATTTTAGAGTGAAATTAATTTTGTGTGCCATACTCTAAATTTTTGTTCATAGCTTTTATATAATGGAGGTATCTTACCGATACTTTCTATGTGCTTCCTTTTGTTTTCTTTGAAAGACGATAGTTATCTTTTTGATTCATTATCGATTTTTGAAATTTCACTGTCAATTGATCCTTGATAGTGTGTTAATAGTTCATTCTGAAATATACATCGTCTAGATCAGTGGCATATATAGCTGAAGAGTGCAAGCAGTGTGACGTCTACTTACTGTGACGTCATCATATTTTATGCAAAATAGGGTTAAGTCTGTTGAAAATATCATTGCGATATTTTTGTTAATAAATGAAAATCTTGACTGTGCTTAATTTTTACTCTTTATCGAATTCTTCTCTTCTTCATTTTTTTATTTTTTAAATGATAATTTATTTCTCAATAAATAAATAAAATCGTCATATAAAACAAGTTATTACTAAGCATGTAAAAATAAACTTAGAGTCTGGAGTAAATCTAGCATCGAAATTATCACTGAAGTTTTTAGGATTTTTTTGTTAACTGGAAATGAAAACCCTCTCAATGACTTGGAAATTCTAGGATATTTATGGAGCTGCGGAAAATGTTCCAGAAAAAATATTTGAATTTGGGAAAGTATTTAACACATGCATTAAATAAAATCACTTACCACATAATACTAAGTATAAATTGTAGTACAGGTATATCCTTGAAGGAGGTGAAGTCTAATATAATCAAAAACATCGAAAAGTGAGATGAATCTATAGCGTATAAACTTCCGCAGGATTACGATTCAGGATGTTCATGTGGCAGAACTTCCGTTAAGGTGATCTGTTACCGACTGATGTTAATAAAAGTTACATAAAAATTATGCCACTTCTACAGAAATTTCTTAGATGAGTATGTCTGTGCGAATAAAAACAAGAATGAAACAATTTGTGGTTTGTGATTGCTACATTTTCTTGACAAAATTATTATTCCAAACATCCTAACAAAGACTGAAGATTAGAGAAATAGCAACAATTTAAAAAAAAAATCCACGAGAAATCGCAACAATGAGAATGAGTTGATTTATGGAGGACATTTTGACAAAATAAATATAATAAAAATTTTTATTATCGATAATCTGAAGTAACTACTTTAATAAAATCATAGACACAGAAAATAATTTGCAGCTAGGAAAATGGGAAACGTGCCTGAAATTCCCCCCTTTCCTCGCCAAAGAAGGGGGGGGGGGAACTAAGCGGTAATTAAAAAAATCTGGAGTGACTTCACTCGACTTTTCGAAGATTCTTTAAATAAATCAAAGTAAGAGAAGTCGTTAAAAAGACAAAAAACAAAACTATAATGGAGTGTTTGAATATTATACCCCCCCCCCTTAAAATTGTATGTTGTTTAATTTAACGTTAATGCATTTCAAATAATTTGACCCCATAGGTCATAATGATAAAGAAATTTTCTTTGTGTCCCTGTAAAATCTCTAAATGCTAGATTCACCAAAATCAACACTGTTTGAGCGACGGTAACCTATAACATGCATATAATATTTCACTGAATCGAATAAGCGTTTAGACGCTATCGCAATTTAAATAATTTGAGCCCATAGGCCGTAATGATAAAAAAAATTTCTTTGTTCCTCTGTAAAAAAAAAAAAAAAAAATAATAATTGAGCACTTTAAAGGTTTTGAGCCCATAGGCCATAATAATAAAGTTTTTCTTTTCTTTCTTTCTTTTTCTTCTTCTTCTTCTTTTTTTTTTCTTTTTTTGGTGTGTGTGTGTGTCTTTGTAAAAAAAAAAAAAAAAATGTGTAAGTGCTAGATTTACCAAAATAAATTGGGTTCGTACTACAGTGACCTATAATATACCCTAAGAACACCCTTGTCCACAATACATCATTAAGATGTCCATAGGCTATCCATAGACGTCCTTTTCATCCATAAGTCATCCTGAGGATGTCATTTAGAGAAGATGTGCAGTTAGGGTATGTACTAACTTTCAGCTCATTTGAACAAAACGTTTAAATGCTATCGTGTTCACTCACACACATACATAGATACATCACCGTAAAAATAACAAAAAAGAACTCGGGGGACTTCAAAATGTATAGATACATCAAAATCTCAGAGTCGAATTTTTGTCATGTTCAATGAAACAATAAATGTTAAAACTATTAGCATCAGTTTTTCGAGTATTTCTTCCCAAGTTTGTATAATATACCCGAATTATACTGTGCGTTCCTGTAAAAGAAATTTAAATAATGAGCACGCAATTTCTAGTAATGAACGTACTATAGAGAAATTTCAAAACGTATATCAGTTTCATTTTCTTTTGAATAAATTAATGCACTTCAGGTAATCAGACCCAACAAGATGTGATGTATAAAAATTCTTCAATGTTTTACAGTACAAAAACTTTCATTATTTTCCATAATGGAAGTTCATGCCAGATCATGCATTAGCAAAGCAATATTAACACATGCATTTTTTTTCTGTTTTTAAACAATTCAACATTATTTAAACGTGCTTTAAATGATTTGAGTCCATAAATCGAAATGTATAAAAATTTTACTTTAAATCCCTGTTAAAAAAGAAAAATAAAAGAACAACGATTACTACATTCATGAAAATTTGTATACCCTTTTCGATAATGACCTATAACAAGCCTGCCCAATTTTATCTTAATCGAATAAAGAATTTAGAGGCTGAAAAATTTCAAATAATTTGAGTCGATAGGTTGTATATTATAATGCATTCATCTATGCGCCTCTGTAAAAAAAAAAAAAAAAAAAAAAAAAACTATAAGTCTTACAACCATAAAAATCTATATAGTTCGTACGACGGTGGTCTATACATACCTACAAACTCTTAAGAGGACTTAAAATATCAAAAAAATCATTACGTCTCGTACAATTATATTAAATTTTAATTACTCTAAAAATCGAGACAATATACATTAAAATATACATTTTAAATTATTAAAATACACATAACATGAATTTAGGGAGGCATACTATTGCAACAATCGCAGCTATCGTAGATCACAAGTCAGATCGTACACTCGGCAGCAAAAGTATCCGAGCACTAGCAATAATCCCTGTCTAAAAAAAGTACACTTAATACTGCTTTGTTAAATAAATCCTTGTTGAGTCATGTTCTTAGTCTGTCTAAGAACATGCTAGTGCTTGGATACTTTTGCTGCCGTCTGTAAGATCCGACTTGTGATCTACGATAGCTGCGATTGTTACAATAGTATGCCTCCCTTAAACGTTTCGAGTCTTATTTCAGGCTCCTCATCAGTAGAAAAACCTCAAAAGTAAACGCTGAGAACAACAGATGTCCTATAAGAAAGTACAGTGTATTCAGCAGGGACTGCAGATACAGGCCGACTCACATCGAAAATGGTGCCCAAACCTTCTTTTTCTATTTTTACTTCCATTACCCTACTACCGTAGGTAATGGAAGTATTGTATTCGGTCTGAAAATTCGATATCGAGTTTTCACCTGATTTACACGTTTTAAGGTCCCCTGAATCCAAAAAATTGGTTTTTGGCAATTGGTCAGTGTGTATGTATGTGTGTGTGTATGTATGTATGTATGTGGAGAATCTTCTGGCTATTATAGCTCAGAAACTAATAAAGATAGATCTACGAAACTTTAGAATTGAAATACGTCTGGTGTACAGATGAAATTTCCAAATTTTGGTGAAAATTGAAAAACCGGAAGTGGGACATCGGAAACCGGAAGTGGGACCGTAAGTCCGTATCTCAAAAACGGCTCTAACGATTTTCTTCAAACTTGCTATATAAACACTCTATTAGATGTCCTTTCGAATGATATAGTTGGTTAGTTCAGGAAAATTGATAGGCGGCCTGTATAAATAGCTCAATTTCAGGCCTCGCACAGGCGTTCCTTTAAAAACGGTTGTACGGATTTTTTTCAAACTCGCCATTTTAACCCACTTTTAAATATGCTTTTGTATGTAATTATTGTTTTCCTGTCAATAATTGAGTTTAACCGGAAGTGGGACATCGAAAACCGGAAGTGGGACCGTAAGTCCGTATCTCAAAAACGGCTCTAACGATTTTCTTCAAACTTGCTATATAAACACTCTATTAGATGTCCTTTCGAATGGTACAGTTGGTTAGTTTAGGAAAATTGATAGGCGTCCCGTATAAATAGTTCAAGTTCAGGCCTCGCAAAGGCGTTCCTTTAAAAACGGTTGTACTGATTTTTTTCAAACTCGCCATTTTAACTCACTTTTAAATATGCTTTTGTATGTAATTATTTTTTTCCGGTCAATAATTGATTTTTTGTAAAAGTTGGTATCTCAAAAACGGCTCTAACGATTTTCTCTTTAGGTCACTTTTATGTTTTCTGATTACATTATCTCTCAAAAATGCATATAATACATGTAATAGCGGGTAATGGAAGTCGTGTGGTTGTTTCACACCAGATTTTTTTGAAAGTGTATCAGTCAGAATCCTATCTCTGAATGATTTGAACAATTTGTTGGTATAAATGGGTCCACAGAGTGAAAAGCAGAGTCTTTTGAACAATCACAACATTTAATAATATATAGAAAAGTAGAATAACATAATGCTGGCATTTCTTGCCGCTCGCTTAGCAAAGCTTTCTCGTACAGACTCTTATAAACATCTCTCTCTCAGGGAGCGAAGATGCGCCGTTGATTACGTAATACAGTTACGTCACATCTGACGTCATGACAGGTGTTCGCTGGTTAACAGCTGATATGAGAAACATGCATTGAAATCCTTCATTTCCCCCTTTTTCAATAAATGTTTCGAAAATAAAACATATTTATGCATTATAATAGCATATTAAAAATTACAGAAAGTTATTTTTATGCAAGAGTTACTTAAAATAAGAAAAGTGTTAGTAAAGAAATAGAATTATAAGCAAATAATTATGGTTAATATTATAAAATAAAATACGTAAAATATAAGCAGTTAATTTCTTAATGAAAACACAGTTTAAATATATATATATTTTTAAGTTCATCAGTCCTGAGTATTAAGTCCTATAATATCACAACATTTTTCATGTTTATATGCATTTAAACTTTTTGTTAAAATATCTGCAGGTTGTTCATCTGATGAAATATATTTAATGTCTATTAGTTTATTATTGTAAACTTCTCGCACAAAATGATGACGAATGTCAATGTGCTTAGATCGATTGTGATGAACAGGATTTTTTACTAATCTCAGTGCAGATTGATTGTCGCACATGATTGCAGTTGGACTTGATACAATTTCAGGATCCAATTCTTTTAAGAAATTTCTAACATGAATTGTCTCTTTTGCGGATTCAGACAGAGACATATATTCAGATTCTGTTGTGGATAGAGCAACGGTTCGCTGCTTTCTAGATTCCCAAGAAATAGGTCCACCGGCATATTTAAAGACGTATCCTGTATATGATTTTCTATCATTTATATCCGATGCCCAATCGGCATCAACAAATGCTGTCAATGGTTTATCGTCTCTGTAATACACAATTCCTAAATTTCTAGTGCCATTGAGATACCTTAGTATTCTTTTAGCAGCTATCCAGTGAGGTTTTCCTGGATTGTTATTAAACTGACTTAAATAATTTACAGCATGGGTGATATCTGGTCTAGTAGCAACCGACAGATACATAAGAGAACCAATTAATTGTCTATAAGGAATTTTTGACATATATGATTTCTCTTCTTCTGTATTTGGACACATTTGTTTAGTTAATTTTACACTGTTATCTAAAGGTGTATTCACCACTCTAGAATCTTCCATATTAAATTTATTTAATAAATCTTCAATGTATTTCTTTTGTGTTATAGTGATGCTGTCCCTATCTTGATTAAATTCAATGCCTAAGCAATAATGCAGAAGGCCCATATCTTTCATTTTGAAAGATTCTGCTAATTTATTTCTTATATTAAAATAGTGCTCTTCACTTTTAGTGAGACAAATTAAATCGTCGACATAGACGATTATAATAGCATCAAAAGGATATTTTGAGTAATAGACACATTTGTCGGAATTCAAAGGGTTAAATTTCATTTTTCTCAGTTTCTCATCTAATTTCTTAAACCACTGTCTTCCTGACTGCTTAAGCCCATACAAAGACTTCTTTAATAAACACACTTTATTTTCATGTATATCATTTTCAAAAAATTCAGGAAGTTCCATATAAATTTCTTCATGTAACGTTCCGTTAACATATGCCATAATGAAATCTAACTGGTATGCTGTGAAACCATTCTGGATAGCATACGCGATTGCAGTTCTTATAGAACTTAATCTGGCTACTGGTGAAAAATTTTCCTCAAAATCTATACCTTGTTTCTGTGAACACCCTTTGGCAACCAATCTGGCCTTAAATTTTTCAATTTGACCATCTGGTTTAAATTTTGTTTTTAAAACCCATTTACACCCAATTACCTTTTTATCTTTTGGTCTATCTACAATTTCCCAAGCGTTTTGCTTAACTAAAGAATCATATTCTAATTTCATCGCGTTCTCCCAATTTTTAGCATACTCTCCATTTAACGCGTCGATTACGCTGGGATTAATTTCATTAAATGAGTTATCAGCTAATTGAGAAGTTTCATCTTTATATTTCGTATCTGTAATACATTCCTTATGAGAGTTTTGAAAGTTCCAACTTTTACTTTTTTTAGGTCGGCCTGGACCGCGTTTAAAAATAGGATTGTTTTTATTAATCCTTTCCTCTTGTTTACATATATCGCCAGCACTCTCCTCCCCTCCACTCACATCTTCTACGTTCCCCCCTTCAGAAAGCGAGCCTTCCCCCCCTTTCCAAAAAGAGAAACTCTCTCCGTTGCATTCAGGGGGATAGGAAATCGATCCGCTGTTTTCCCCCCTGTTTGCGGTTTGAGTAGGAATAGGAGTTTCATTTTTAATATTAAAATCATTGCATTTATTCTCAGACGGAAAAATTAATTCTAATTGATCAGTAGTAGCTGAATCATTTGTTTGAAACTCGTCTATAAATCGAACATCACGACTTATGACAATTTTTCTGGTATCCTTATTCCATAATCTGTAAGCGCGTGATTCATTTGAATAGCCAACGAATATATGTTCGTGTGACCTAGCTTCAAACTTCCCTTTTGATTTTTTATTTAGAACAAAACATTTCTGTCCGAAAATTTTAAAATAGTTAACAGTTGGTTTATAACCGAAAAACAATTCAAACGGTGTTTTATTTTCTTTAATTCCTTTAGTGGGACACCTGTTTCTAATATATGCAGCGCAATTTACTGCTTCGGCCCAGAATGTATTTGGAAGGTTTGATTGCATTAATAAACACCTCGCCATTTCGCATAATGTACGATTTTGTCTTTCAATTCTAGAATTTTGCTGAGGGGTCATTGGTGCTGAGAATTCGCGTTTAATACCGCATTCTTCAATATATTTATTGAATTCCTCGCCACAATATTCCAATCCATTATCAGTATACAGTATTTTAATTTTTTTTCCTAATCGATTTTCGACTGCTGCTTTATATCTCCGGAACGCGTACTTAGCTTCGTCTTTTGTTTTTAGAAAATTTACTTCAATGTAACGAGATTTATCATCCAAAAAAGTAATAAAATAACGTGATCCGCCATGGGATTTAACATTTATAGGGCCACATAAATCAGAATAAACTACTTCTAATAATTCATCACTATGAAATTTGTTTTCTTTACAAAATGGTTTCACAGTTTGTTTAGACCTAATACATACTTTACAATCTTTTAAGGAATCTTTTTCATTAAAATTTAAATCTCTTAACATATTTTCAGATTTTAATAATTTTAAATCTTTTTCATTTAAATGTCCTAATTTTAAATGCCATTTATGAAAGTTGCTTACCTGAGTTGTTGCAGCGATATCCACATGCGGCTGAAAAAAATATAAATCACCTTTTCTCGTAGCACTTATAATCAGAGAGCCGTCCTGCTCCGTGATTTTTGCACATTTTTCGGTAAATACAACTCGGCAGTTGTTTGATGTAGCTTTTGATATAGACATTAAATTGCATTTCAGTTTTGGAACGCACAAAACATTTGTTAACTTTAAATTGGTTACACCGTGATTACCGGGAACTTTTAATTTGACTGTTCCAACACCTGTGATCTCCGCTGTTTCATCTACAGCTAATTTTATAAATGATCCAATTCTAGGTTCGAAATCTGTAAACAAATTCTTGTCATGAGCCATATGGGATGTCGTACCGCTATCGAGACACCACTCGGAATGTTCTTGGAAAGAGTTACTGGCTGCCATCGTGAACTCTGTACTATCTTCAACCATGAAAGATCTATCTTTATATTTATTCGATGAAGTGAATTTTCTGTCTGAGATCTTCTTTCTGCATTCTGAGGCTTTATGCCCTACTTTTGAACAGTAATTGCATTTGAAGATTGCATAATTTCTTTCGCCATACGTGTTCTTGTTCTGCACAGGCTTTAAGATTTCTCTTTTGTTCTTTTCAGGAAGATTTTTCTTGTGAGTCGTAAAATACGCATTTGATGATTCTTGATTCTTTTTATTTTTTCTTGACTCGTATTCTTCCATCATTTTAATTTTCAGAGCTTCAGGCTGCGGCAATTCATCTCTTGCTTCTATGGCGCACCTGAAATTTTCATAGCTGTCAGGAATACTGTATAAGAGCAAAATTGATAATAGGTCTTCGGCTACTTGAATGTCCATTTCTTTTAGCTTGTCCACTATATCAAAGAAAATATTTAGGTGATCGGACATATTTTCACTGTCAGTCATTTTCTTAAAGAGTAGCTGCTTCAACAGGGTGGCTTTCTTTGCCGGTCCTCTCGATTCGTAAACTTCTTTTAATTTATTCCATACTTCATTTGAGGTGGTACAATGTTTAATATGACACAACTCACTTGGGGTAATTGCTAGGATTAAATCGGCTCTAGCTTTCCGGTCAATTTCGAGCCATTTTTCTTCACCTTCGGCGCCTTCATCGGGCTTAATTTTCGTTCCGTTAGCATAACTCCAGTGATCATTCTTGATTAAAACAGCTTCTATCTGCAGCTTCCAGGTGTCAAAATTGTTTTTGGATAACTTTTCTATATTTAATACTTGCGACATATTTAATCAGCTATAATAGCTTCGTTATAAAAATAGAATCAAAAATACTTTCGATTTCAGCCCTTAGGCTTAACAGTAAGTCGCACTTTCGTTTTAACGAATGTTAATTTAAATTTTTAAAAAGTCCGCAGTAAGATGCGTGTCTCTGGGCCCATAACCATTGTTGGTATAAATGGGTCCACAGAGTGAAAAGCAGAGTCTTTTGAACAATCACAACATTTAATAATATATAGAAAAGTAGAATAACATAATGCTGGCATTTCTTGCCGCTCGCTTAGCAAAGCTTTCTCGTACAGACTCTTATAAACATCTCTCTCTCAGGGAGCGAAGATGCGCCGTTGATTACGTAATACAGTTACGTCACATCTGACGTCATGACAGGTGTTCGCTGGTTAACAGCTGATATGAGAAACATGCATTGAAATCCTTCACAATTAATAGTTGAAAAATTACCCATAATTTAAAAAAGTTGTTCGAGAAAAATCGAAAAAAGACAAGAGCAGTGGGCAACAAGTTGAATTGTGAGTCAGCTCCCCTGCAAAATTATTGAATCACTAGCAATAATTCTTACTTCAAAGATGAGCGCATAATGCTGTTTTGTTAAGTAAATATTTGTCGAGTCATGATCTTAGTCTTATACTCTTTATAAAAAAGTAAGTTTATGATAAAAATTAGCCATCACACTAAAAAATATATGCATATGGAAAGTGTGGATGTGTGCTTCAATAATTTTGCTGCCGACTGTATATCATTAAAAGTAGATGCTGATTCATGCCTAAATGGCTGCGCTTGGTAATAAAATGTAAAAGTGAGATGACAAAACACTGAATGCAGTGTAATATTTACAATAAACCGCTTGGATGTTAAGATTTTTACTAAAATGTTTACATTTTATTGACCTTGTAAAGATTTTCTACGTATGGCTTCATCTAAACTGATCTGCCAGATCTTTGGCTACATCAATCAGAGTCCCCTTTCTCTAGCAGACAAAGGCACAGGATTTTCTTCCATTTTAAGCTTCTTCCGACCCACTGCGTGGACTGGAGAATAGCTATAGGATGCCTGGAATACTGATGAAAGTTCTCAAACTTTTAACAAATTTACGAAATAATGGCCAGTGGGAGCAAAGAGCGTACAACCTCCTTGTTAAAGTACATGAGGCAAACTGAGTGTTGGTAGGATAGGGAAAGGTCGTCTATACTATGCTGACCACATACTTGCCAACCAATTTTAATAAAAAAAGGGAAGATTTATGTTGAAAAACCAGAAGATTTCATAAAAAAAGGGAAGATTTTTTTTTTACTTGTTTATTACGTCAAATAGAAAGAAAAAATATGTATACAGTTTTACAATTTTAATATTTAGAAGCAATCTATAAAAAGTTTTTACTATAGATTGATTATACTAAATATATAAAAGTTTTAAATAAAGTTATTCCTCTTCAACATATAAATATCTACAAAACAGAATCTGTAAAAAATTTATTTAACAATAGACAAAAAACTTAGTTAAGTTAAAGTATAACTAATTTTTTAAATAAATAGAATATGATTTTTGTGTATGTACATTAATCATACATATAAAAAAAAATCTGGTGTGAAACAACCACACGACTTCCATTATCCGCTATTACATGAATTATATGCATTTTTGAGAGATAATGTGATCAGAAAACACAAAAGTGACCTAAAGAGAAAATCGTTAGAGCCGTTTTTGAGATACCAACTTTTACAAAAATCAATTACTAACCGGAAAAAAAATAATTACATACAAAAGCATATTTAAACGTGAGTTAAAATGGCGAGTTTGAAAAAAATCCGTACAACCGTTTTTAAAGGAACGCCTTGCGAAGCCTGAACTTGAACTATTTATACAGGACGCCTATCAATTTTCCTGAACTAACCAACTATATCATTCGAAAGGACATCTAATAGAGTGTTTATATAGCAAGTTTGAAGAAAATCGTTAGAGCCGTTTTTGAGATACGGACTTACGGTCCCACTTCCGGTTTCCGATGTCCTACTTCCGGTTAAACTCAATTACTAACAGGAAAACAATAATTACATACAAAAGCATATTTAAAGGTGAGTTAAAATGGCGAGTTTGAAAAAAATCCGTACAACCGTTTTTAAAGGAACGCCTTTGCGAGGCCTGAAATTGAGCTATTTATACAGGCCGCCTATCAATTTTCCTGAACTAACCAACTATGTCATTCGAAAGGACATCTAATAGAGTGTTTATACAGCAAGTTTGAAGAAAATCGTTAGAGCCGTTTTTGAGATACGGACTTACGGTCCCACTTCCGGTTTCCGATGTCCCACTTCCGGTTTTTCAATTTTCACCAAAATTTGGAAATTTCATCTGTACACCAGACGTATTTCAATTCTAAAGTTTCGTAGATCTATCTTTATTAGTTTCTGAGCTATAATAGCCAGAAGATTCTCCACATACATACATACATACATACATACATACATACACACATACATACACACTGACCAATTGCCAAAAACCACTTTTTTGGACTCAGGGGACCTTAAAACGTGTAAATCAGGTGAAAACCCGATATCGAATTTTCAGACCGAATACAATACTTCCATTACCTACGGTAGTAGGGTAATGGAAGTAAAAAGTAGCAGTAGCTAATTATCAGTTTCAAACATGCATAAAACCAACTAAGTATTAATTTTTTTAAATTGATTTGGAAAAAATTTTCCAACCTGAAAAAATTATTCTTAATTTTTTCCCCCATGTTTACACATTTGGTATAAATATAACATACAATTATTTAATTTAATTGAGGGAAAAATAAACAGATTCATTAAATTCAGCAATAAAGATCTAAAAATAATTACATACGTGAAAAATATTGATCACTTCCATTGCTTTATTGTTTCTAGAATTGATCATTGATCACAATCCGGGGAAAGGGGGGGGGGGGGGGGGGGGTGAGGGATACAAAAATAATTACAGAGTAAGAAATATTAAACTCTTTCAACTCTACTTCTAGAATCTAATGAAAAAATTTGAAAATTAATATTATCATTTATGTTGCAGATGGATAAGATTAGGAAACAAAAGACTTCTGCAGAACATTTGATTGCTGATCACTAGTTGGAAATAAATGAAAGGGGGGGGGGTAAAAATAATTACATCAGCAAGAAATATTTAACAATTCTATTTCTTTACATGTTCTAAAATCTCATAAAGCAAGTTTGAAATGAATATTGACATTTATGTTATGGATGGAAAAAGATTGGGAATCGGGAGTTTTCGTAGAACAACATGGGTTTTCTTTTTAAAACGAACGATACCCGCGACTTTTTTAAAAACGGAAGATTTCATCATCTGTCCGGAAGACCGGAAAATACGTTAAAAAACCGGAAGTCTTCCGGAAAAGTTGGCAAGTATGTGACCAAATGTCCCCATTTTCTGGGGACTTCCTTTATTTTGAAGGCATTTTTCTAAGTTTTATAAAATTGTAGAAAGTAAACAATTAATTAATAATGCTTTATTTTTCCTTATTTATTAGGAATGAAACAATACATCCATAATTGGAGAATTGTAGCAATTTTTAACTCTTCTCTGTTGTAAAGGTACTTTGATCTGGTCAGCCTATCTATAACCGACTAACACCCAATGTCCCCACTAGGCTTCGCCACATTTTTATAGCAAAAACGGCAAATGACTTTTTTTTTTTTTTTTTTTTTTTTTTTGCTCAAGTGTAAAGACATTCTACCGGCACTGTATATAACCACAAAAAAATAATTGTCACATACAGATGAAATATAATTCTATATTTGGTGTGAAATTGCTGTCATTTTATGGTCGACTGAATAAATCAAATAAAATATAGGAAATAACTGTTCCTAATAACTATAGTACATATAGTGTTGTTGAAGTGCTACTTGAATATTTCGATACTGTCCGTTTTGAAACAGTCATCCAATAAACACCCAAATTGAGGTCCACGGGTAAGGCGTTATTGCAGGCAAACACGGACCTGGGATTTTGTGGTGAGGAAGACGTTGCCAAAAGTAGCGGGGACCTGAAGCGAGGTTTTCAGTAATTTCAATTTATTTTCTTTTTAGTTTTTATTTATAATGAGATATAAAAAGTAGTGATTATTTTTTATTAGTTCCCCATCATACTATAGGTATGGGGAACTTAGGTAATCGTGAAAATTTTCGACCTCGTTTTTTTTTTTTACTTTTTTACACGTTTTCAGGTATGAGGAATCTGAAAATGACAAAATTTGTATGCCTGTAGGGTGTCTGTTAGTGGGTTAGTCCGTCAGTCTGTGTATACGATATCTCAAGAACAAATTGTCGCAGAGAGGTCAGATCAGTTTTAAAATATTACTTTCGATACTGGCAAGAACCCTATATATTTGCAACATTCGAATTAAAAAACTTCAGCAGTTATTCGAAATTTAAGATTTTCTTAACATGGAAGAATAGGACAAAAATTCACTTAAACGTGCATTAAAAGGAAACTTTTTACTGTAAAAATGTCAGACTAGTTTTAAAATATCAGTTTTGGTGCCGCAATGAACACCAGTAACTATAAATATGCTACTTTGAAAATTTCGCAAGGAAATTTACGAATTTCTTTACATGGCAGTATAGGGCAAAATTTCACATAAACGTCAATTTTTAGAGATATTTTCATCGTAAAAATGTCAGACTACTTTTGAAATATTATTTAGGACACTGGCATGAATATTAATGACTATGAATTTTCCAATATAAAATGTTCGTAAGTTATTGGAAATTTACGAATTTCTTAACATGGCACAATAGAGCAAAATTTCACATAAACGTGAATCTTAAGGGATATTTTCATCGTAAAGATGTCAAACCACTTTCGAAATATTATTTAGGATACTGGCATGAATATCATAGACTATGATTTTTCCAATTTAAAAAATTCGTAAGTTATTTGGAATTTACGATTTACTTAACATGTCAGAATAAGGCAAAATTGAGCATAAACTTCCATTTTGAGGATCATAAATACATTAGACAACTTCAAAATTTTTATGATATTTGTTTGAACATGATTGAATACAAATATTCTAATAGGAAAATTTCGTAAATTATTCGTAATTTACGATTTTACCAACATAGCGAAATTGTAAATTTTTCATATAAATATGAATTTTGAGGATTATTGCATTGGAAATAGTAGCATGAAAACACAACGGAATTGACCCTGATAAAATAAATTAATAGATTAGAAAAAGATAAATATATCGAAGTGAACGGTGGATAGCCTATTAAGCAGGGATTTCGTTCTGTCACTGTATCAAGCTTTGGTGAAATTCATTTCTTTTAACATGATTATGACATGTCTCACACTAGAAATTTATGAGAACATATGGTTGAGAAAGTATTGTTTTGGGATCAAGTTTCATTTACATTTATGCGTTTTGAGGTTCCCTGAATCCGAAAATTATATTTTTTGCGGTTGGTTTGTGTGTGTGCCAGTGTTCAGCATATCTCACGAATAAATAGTAGCAGAAAGTCCAAACAGTATTCTAAATCTGTATCATATAGTGATGCTACATTAAATTTTTCGTTGAGATCAAGCAAATCGTTTATATACAGGAACATCCAAGAGAATTCAAATACATTACATCTAAGTGGGACATTTCTGGTCAATGTAGTCCAACATCTAAATTCCTGCCCTAAACAAAATATAATAAACATATTTTTTTTTATATGCATAAAAGCGTTTTTTTTTTTTTTTTTTTTTTTTTTTCTGTAAATGGGAATTTTTCATCATTCGTTTACAGGGATACTCAAAATATTTGGATATATTGAGGCTATATTTGGAAATTGCTAGAAGTTTATTTCATTCTGTGATAGATGTTTTTCATATAAAACTACATTTAAGTAGACAATGTTATGTGCATTTAGTTTATAGCCAATATAAAGGACTACCCAAAATTAAGCTAAATGTTCTTTTCTTTTGAATGTAATTGATGTAAGTGCTTTGCTATATTTTACTATGCTGATGTACACTGCACGGGAAAGAAAATAAACTTTTTGTATCCATACTATAAATAATTTTTTGATGCTCTATTTTTAAGTTTGATTTTTTGTATATCATGTTCTGAGGTGCCCTGAATACGATAGTTAAATTTTTAGCAGTTGATCTGTATATATATCTGTTATCAGCTATCAGCATTACTTAAAAACAAATAATTGCAGGAAATTCAAATTCGGTATTTTGAAGTTTGTATTAGATTGACACTTGAAAAATTAAATCAAGATTGGCAAGTTTGAAGGCAAATCAATAACAGCCTTGAATCTTTCTTAAACTAAATGTGTACATACTATAACTGAATGGAGGATTGAGGGAAGCGGTAGCCCCCCCCCCCTCCCAAATAGAATTATATAACAAATAAAGCGGTTCCTAAATCTATTTTAGATTATTTTTAAAATAGACTGAAATTTACTAATCTTATGACATAAATCTGCAATCTATTTT
Organism: Salticus scenicus; assembly: GCA_963930645.1. Classification (NCBI taxonomy): domain Eukaryota; kingdom Metazoa; phylum Arthropoda; class Arachnida; order Araneae; family Salticidae; genus Salticus; species Salticus scenicus. Next base: position 141,610,212 of record OZ005650.1, on the reverse strand, counting down.
TATACAATTGAAATACAGGGTAAGAGAAAATCGTGTGAGTCACTACAAGGAAAGCCTTTTGGTAGTATTATTATAAATAAATATTGAAAGTATGGCATATATCATTTTCAACAGCCATCCCTCAAACAAGGGAGGTTTTTTTTTTTTTTTTCTAAATTATCATAGATCTTTTATTCAACTATTCATTGTTAAAGTAATGATGAGTTCATCTGGACTGGAAGATATTAATATAAAAATATTATACCTATGAGGGTGAAAGCTGTAGCCAGAAAAATTTCCAGAGGAGATTCAAACTTTAATACATAAATGTTTAGTGTTAAAAATGAAGTAGGGTGAATTGGAGTAAGTATAACCTTGACTTATAACTTAATTGAGAATCTGAATTTGGAGCTAATAATCATTACATCTCTTTGTTTGAACATCTTTATTATATTTAAGCCTTAGAAACCAAATCAAATATGAGGCAATGGTAATTTAAAAAAATTACTTATACTTCCACTTTTTGACAGAGTGTGGATGTCAAAATTTGGAATTTTGCATTGCTCTACTTGTGAAGTAAACTCTGCAACTTTTGGTGTGAAAATTATGTTTTGTATTAGATTTTGAATACAAATTCAAATTTCTTTTTCATTTTTTTTTTAATCCTTCTTCTCGCTACCCATGGTTACAGTACCCCAAAAATTTTGCACATGGGTCAAGTGTAAGATTTTTTTGTGGAGCAAATGCAACCACCCTGGTTACACTTGCCCCATGTACCTTGTAAATATTGGAATTACAGTCTTACTTTTATGGTCTAAATCAAGAAATGAGATAGAAGTATCATCAAAACACATTATCACAATTCTTCCTGAACCTAAATTAGAGCAAAAGGAAAAACTGAATTTTGGAATTTGACTACTACAGTATTGAATAGAGCCAAAGTGATGTTGCTTATTTTTGATTTCCTTATATTTACTCAATTTAATATTTTACATTACAAATATCAGAATTCACCTTGAACCTACTAAAATTCATTCATACTTTATCTTTTTCCTCCAAAGATATTTCTCCAACTTTTAATTCTCTAACATTTACCCAAATTTTATATTTCATAAAATCAAAATATGATCTAGGGCCTTTTAGAAAGACCCCTCCTCCCAATTGTAGGCATTTCTCCTCAGGCCTAGGGCTCTAGTGCAACCAATTGACCTTAATCTTAATATTAGATCATACCATGTATAAAATCATAATTAAAACAAACGTTTTTTATTAAGTATAAAAATCATTAAAGATATATTGACCAAAAGCATAATATAAATACTTAATTCTGTTATAATCTTTAGTTTTTAGATGCATATTATATATATGCATTTTTTGCAAATTTTGTACAGTAAACATGGAGTTGTATGAAAAGTTCTGTAGTACAGTAAACATGGAGTTGTATGAAAAGTTCTGTAATGTGTTGAGATATTTTTAAACTTCAGAAAATTCCACATTCATGAGGGTTTTTCCCTATCAAGAAACTCTATTCAAATATTTCTTATATACTGCTCTACTTGTGACGTAAATTCTACAGCTTTTGGAATACAAACTAAGTTTTGTATACAGATTTTAAATATAACTTCAGATTTTTTTTTTTTTAACCTTTGTCTTGCTACACATGGTTAAAGTTATCCCAAAAATGTTGCACATGAGGCAAGTGTAAGTCATCTTTGTCCGTTAAGCGTAACTACTATGGTTACACTTGCCTCATGCACATTGTAAATGTTAGGATTCCAGCCTTCCTTACTCTTGTGGTCTAAAACAAGAGATGAGATAGACGTGTCATCAAAACATATTACCAAATTTCTTCCTGAACCTAAATTAGGGCAAAAGGGATACAGTAGGATGAAGTTACACTTGCCCCCAAACCATGGGGCATAAGTTACACTTGCCCCAAACCATGGGACAAGTATAACGACAATACACATAATTTTCTTCATTTTTTTTTTCTTTAAGAGGCACATTGTTAAATTATAAAAGACTCATATTTTTAAAAAACAATTAAGTGTAGTTTATGCCAAAAAATTTTCAAAGATGTAACCAAGCAAAATGATATCAAAGGTGAACTATGACAAAATGTTGCTTCACTTGCTTCACTTCACCCTATTACTTAATTTTTTGACAAATCTGCAAAATTTCAAGCATTTGAACCTACCTCCTCTTGACTAAGGCCTTGACAGAGAAGTACTAATGCCCAGATGTAAGAAAGTAATGCTCCAAAATATACAAAATTTTTTTCTCAGTTGACTATTACTATTACAAATGATTCTTTTTAATTTCATAATAACTCATTAAAAATAATTCTTGTTGTACATATTTATACGAAACTTGTCCTATACTGCCATATAAAAAATTTAGAGTAAAATGGATGATAGCATCTCCTATTGAGCAATATTCACCAAAAATTGATAGGCACTAATTTATGTCATAGTGCAATGACATATAAATTTATATGAAATTTTGTGTAGAGTTCCTGAGATGCAGTAGCCAAAAAATTTTTGTTAGAGAGAGAGGTATTGTCTAAAAATGGTGAAATCGTGTTTTGCACCTTTAAAAAAGTGTAAATCCATAGAACTGGAAGTTGAAAATTTTTATAAAACCAATACTTTCTTCTATTGAATATAAAAGAAAGTAACAATAATATATAACATTGGAGCTCTTTACAGCAGATTCATTAAAAAGAAAATATCACATGAAGTATTTATAGAACCTACAGAGAATCAAAATTTTGTGGCACCGTAGCTTGCAAACTAATGCACACAATTTCATATAAGTGTAAGTTTAGTTTCACTTTCACATAAATTGTTTTCTATTTCTAACAACTTTGATAAAAATCGCTCAAAAGATGGGAACTTCTCCCATTAAAGAGAAAGCCATATCTCACCTTCTATTATGCATTATTTCATAAAACTTGATACATGAGAGGTCCATTATAAAAAAACTGTTGATTCAGTTAGGTGCATAGGCCAACAGGCGGTACTGCTATGCTGTAATTTTCTTTGAGAATGGGAAAGCTGAATCTATGCTTTTATTATGTACAATTGAAGAAAACTTGAGAGAGAACTGGGGGTACATAAGAGAGCTATTATGAAACATTATGTTGATTCAATTTCGGTGCTTAGCAGTTCACAGGTTCCCCTACTATTCTGCAATTTTACGCTTGAATGAGAAGGCTATATCTCAGCTTCTATGGCATATAAAAGCACATGCACCAAACTTGATATGTGAAGTAACCATTATGAAAACAAATGCTAACTTAATCTGGGTGCATATCAGACAAAGGCTATTAATCATTTTCTTTGATTTATAAGTAAAAGTCTTTTTTTTTTTTTTTTTTTTTGTTCCAAAAAAGACAGATTTTTCACACAATTGTAGTTTAATAATATAACCACTCACAAAGATGTGTTTCCATCTACAATATTCATTTTCAGTTGATAAAATTTAAATTTACTTTCGAATAAAAGCTGCTAAATTTTTTATACTTATGAGAACAATTTAATTTGTTCATAATTTTGTTAACAGAACTTGTACTCCCATGTTAGTACACATATTGAATTATGTATGTCTGAATTCTACAGAAATATCCATATTGTCCCATTTGAAACATATAATAGTGAGGAAGGAAAAGGAATTTCGAAAAGCTAAAAGATTTGTGAAAATGTTGATCTTAACATCGAAAAACACAACCAAATGAGACTGTATGATGATTATAATCATTTAATTTACACAACAATAAAGAACTGACTCTAGTAAAAATGATCCATTAGATACTGCCAAAACATCATCAATGTTAGATTTTGTAGCTTAAAAGAATTTTTTGTAAAGAATTGACACACAGTGACTGGAGACACTAAAGCCCAAGAATTTTAGTTGCTTGGATGGAGAAATCTGTTTATAGAATTACTAATTACCTAAATGGTACTTTTAAATTCTGTTATCACATTCAGAAAATTCACAACAATTTATATTATAACCCGTTTTTCAAAAAAAAAAAAAAAAAAAAAAGAAAAAAAAAAAAGAAATTTTAAATTTTAATTTATAATTAAAAAAATTAATTTTTAATTTTAATTTCATTTTACAGCTAAAAAAAGGAGAAAATGCACTTAGTTAATTTTTCACATTTTTAAACTCCAAATTAAAAAAAATAATAATTTTTAGAAAATGAGTTCTAATTAAACGTTTGTGTATTTTCTGAATGTGAAAACAGAATTTAAAAAACAACAATTAGGTAAGGTGTAATTCTATAAAAAAAAGTTTACTCATAGAATAACATAGCTTTAACTGATTTTGACAATTTGTGATGTACCCTCTTAACAATAATATACCAATATTCCAAGTTCCTAGATTTACTGCTTTTAGATGCTAAGAACTTGACCTAAATGATAATAAATAAGATCTCTTAATAGGCACATACCTTCCAATAAAAGTATAACTATATTGTACTTTTTACAATTTTCTTGATTGCTTTATTTCAGTATCATTTACTGGATGTTATTGTACTAATTATAAAAGAAACTTATTATGGTTAATCTTATTATTAGAAATATTTTTGAATGTGACATTTCTTTTTTATTTGGAGTACCCTGCATTATGAAAAACTACAAATAAACTGTAGCTTTAACACATGATCTCTCTCAGTATTTATAATAATTGTATGCTTTTTGGAGAGCTAATGCAAATATTTAGACAAATACATATATTTTTTCTACCCCCCCCCCCCCAAAAAAAAAAAAAAAAAAAAAAAAAAAACAGAACTTGCTAAAACACTGACAAAACATTATTCTGAAAGATAACATACATTTCATACAACAATGAAACATAACAACTCCAACATCTAATTTTTGCTGAGACATGAGTATTTGTTGTAAATAATTTTTTATTGTGTATGTGCAAAAGATATCAACTTTTTTTATTACGCAGGTTACAAGCTGGATTTAAAAGACTATACATATGTCAAAAGTACTGTTGAACAAAACAAAAATTAGAAAGTTATTGGCAAAAGAATGAGCTAGATTTTAGATATTTTCTAAAATTTGCAAGCTTATAATGAACTTTTCATATATATATATATTTTTTTATGTGAATAAAATAACTGGATCTTCAAATTAAATACATGATATGTGAAAAACCTCATATGAGCTTGGTACTCTTAGATAATTTCATTTATTTACTAAGATTTGCCAGTTTATACAGGGTTATCTTAACAATGATGTTTTCCAATTTGTTTGAAATAATTGAATTGCCAAATTAAATGCATAGCATGCAGAACACCTTTTGAAAATATCTAAAATCTAGTTTATTCTTTTGATGATAATTTTCTTAATTATTATCTATTGAAATAAACTTTTAATATAAGTTTCCCTATATATTTAGCTTTCAACCAGTATAATAAGTGCAATCTTATATTTATACACAAAAAAATTATTCACTAGAAATATTTGTTAGAAATTAAACTGTTTCATGTTGTTTCTTATACAATTTATTACATACATAAAACTGCTTAGATGAATGAAATGGCTAAAGCATACTTGGATAAAATAATATTTTGTGACTAGCCTAACTCTCTTCACTTTTGAAGTTAATACACAAAGTTATTTTAAAAGTCAAAGTTTATTTAATTTATTTGACTTAAATTCCTTTACTTTACCTTTTCACTGCTTTGCATTACATAAAATTTTCAGTGCAAATTTGCAAGTATAATCTAAGTTGGATAGTAATTAAAGCTGCTTATGTCGATACAATTTAGTATTGAGAAATATCTATAAATTTCTGAGTCATTCCAGCAATGCCTACATCGTTCTTTTGGCTTGAAGTATAGTTCATGTCCTGATGTCTAGGTGGTGTTATTACACTCTGATACAAGTGTGTTGGGCATGTCAGAGAAAAAATCTAGATGGCTAGCAGACATGGATTTGAATCAATAGACAGTTACAATCAGTGTTGCCAACACAAACTTTTCCCCCCCCTGCTAAAAGTACAAAGGAAAATCCGCAAAAAATTAAGTTGCCCATAGTGTAGCACCAGTGCAATGTAAAACCCAATCCACTAAACCTTTATTTTTCCCCATAGATTTTGTCAAAAATCCACTAAATTTAGCAGAAATTCCACTAAATTGGCAACACTGTTTACAATAAGTGTCGGCTGGTGCAGTTAGTTTGGCCTTTTATTTTGAAGTATGTGACTTAGTTGGCTTGTTTTCTTTGAAGTTTTATCTTGGAATTCTACTTTAGTGTTTTCTTAAGCTAGCTAGTGTGTCTTAACTCCTTACTAGCATGAACTGTGATGGCTGAAGTGTGATTAGTACTAAGTTTATGCTTAGATAAATTCGGAGAAAAGTAGAAGTTATTTTATTTAAAGTTATGTCATTATCAAACATCATCAGATTTTGATATGTTTTGACTAAAATTTTGAACTGATATCATCAATAGTATGGAAATTATTAGTGAACTGTTTGATAGCTTCTGTAGTGATGCAAATACTATGATATTTTAGTTTATTATCCTTAAAGATTCATGTTTATTTTCTTTCTTCAGAAATCGTTTTGGTAGTGTTTCTGGTATTTTTGATTAATTTAAAATGATCTCGAATAGAGTAAAGTTTTTCTTAAAGTTTAATAGTGCTGGCCACTATTTATTTTAACTAGATTAATTTTACTTTTGCCATGTAATACATTAGTTTACTTAATGATAAGTTTTAAAAATGTTGTTCAAGTTTAAAAATATGTTATTGTTGTTTTAACTAATATTTTTTATCATATACTAAAAGTTTCAATAAAAACTGATGATTTAAAAACTTTTTGTCATTACTTCCTGATTGCACTTAATACAGTTATTTAATTAAAAAAGTATGCTGACTTGCATGTTCACTTTTTGTTCGGTAAGAGCTTCATATTTTACAAGTTAGCTAATTGCTAACAATACTCATATCTCAGTAAAAATTAAATTTTAGAAAATTAATTTATAATTGTAAAATTTTGTTAAAACACATATAAGGGAAAAAAAAAACTTACCAAAACAATTGGTAATTTTCGGAAGAAGGAAAAGTACATCTGTTTAAATATTAATGTTATTCCTACAAACATTATAAATACTTAACGCATACCTGCCAACATTTAAAAATCGAAATAAAGGAGATTTTTATAAGCGGCATTTTCAGGCCTAGAGAACATTGATGTGTTTTCGTCATATGACAGTATTTTAATAGTTCAATCCATAACTTAAATTATCAAAAAGTTATACGGGAACGTTTAATTCTTAAATAAAAATTAAGTAATTATTAATTAAAAATAGTAATATATATAGATATTCGTGAGAATTTTTTTCAGCAAAAGCAAAATCATGCTTAAAAAAACGAAGGTTTGTTGAAGTTTTGAATAAATTATAGGTATAACTTAAAAATCTTCAGAATAATGGAGAAATGTTTGAGAATAACGGATAGTGGAAGACAGTATCAAAATAACAGAGTCTCCGTTGAAAAAACGGAGAGTTGGCAGGTATACTTAATGAATCATGTGACAAAGTTATAAGTCATTTGTAGTTTTTATGATACACAGTAACCCAAAGTATTTTTGTTTATTTATTTTCAATTTGTGGTTGGTCTCCTAATTGTATTTATCACTAAAGTGTTACTGGAAACACGTGAGTCTAAGAATGTTCTTTGCATGTCTGAAGTTCAATGACACTTCATCTAATATTTTCTTACAAAATAGAACCCCCCCCCCCCCAAAAAAAAAAAAAAATAAATAAATAAATAAATAAATAAATAAAAATAGTATGGATCATCTACTGTATTAAGAGAAATTTAGCTGTTTAGTTTCAATGTACTAAAAAAACATGAAAGTATATGCTAAAAGCATAGTATAAAAAAAAATATGCAGTTTAGTTTTGACGTACCGATAAAAGATTCTAATATGCAGTGCTTTTCTACAATTTCATTTATAGTTATATATAGATAAATTGCAATAATATTATAAATATTACACTAAACTATGCGTAAGCTAATTATGTAAAATGATGCTGACTCAATTTTAACACATATCCTTTAAAATGCAGGATTGCAATGCTCCATTTTAAAATTAATTGTAGGGTAACTATGCCCCAGTTACAGTGGAATGTAACCATATAAAACTTGATGTAAAGTATAATTATATAAAACTAGGTCAATTCAATTTTGATTTGGGTTGCCATAACATAACAGGATGCTATTTTATACAGTTTTGTAAAAATAATAATAATAATAATATTTTCTATTAATTTTTATTAAATAGAACTAAACCAAATTTACATCTAATAGCCATGTGGTTACATCCCACATATTGATAATATTATATTTTGCCATCAAAGTAAATACATGATTAAAAAAAAAAAAAAAAATGTATGGCTTTATTATGTTGGAAGCTTTTATACATATATATATAGAAAAATATTTCTTGTGAACAATTATTATTGTTATATTCTCAACTTTTCTAATTAAATCAAATGCTCACAATATACTATAATATGCACAGTTGGTTGGTGAATTCTGACAAATTCAACAATTTTCTTTTTCTATTTCAAGATTCTATAACATAAAAATTGAATAATTTTTATCAATATTTTAAGAGTAATTTTGAGATTTTGTGGTAAATAAATAAATAAAATGAATAACTTTATCTCTAAATTCTATATTAACTTATTGAAGTTGTATTAAATAATAATAAACTACATATTTAACAAAAATGAAACATTAAAAACACCTTTTCCATCAGGGGTGATTGTGATTTCATGATAAAATACCTGAAATTAGAAAAAGTTTTCGTATGGTTAGAGAACATATAATTTGTTGCAGGGAAGTCTAATTCTCACATTATACAAATATGAATTTTAATTGGGTTTAGTTGTTTTATGAATTTGATATTTTAGTCATATTTCCCGATTTTAACTGCCGCAAAAACTGGAATTCTGATACTAAAAATGAAAGAAATACCTGAAATCAGGTAAATTACTTGAATATAATCACCCCTGTGTTAAAAAATATGACCTAGTTAAAAACAAATTAAGCATTTTATTATTATTACTAGTATGTAAGATATAACCCCGTCAAAACTGACGGAATGTGAAATCAATTAAGATAGTGGATCAACGAATGCTTTGCCTGCTTCGCTGGACACTATACTTAAAGGGGACTAATGTGCAAGTTGCACCTGATGGGACTAATATGCAAGTTGCATCTGACGGGACTAATGTGCAAGTTGCACCGAACGAACAAACTATTTCTTTTAACGAAAATGCCTACTGACCCAGGACGATAGGTCTAATATAACGTATTATATTTTATATCGTATTTATCGGAATATAACTCAGTACTTATTTCGCTTCTTTCTTCAACTTGTTTTAATAAGTATTTTTTATATGCATGAGCAAATTTAATATTTTTTAATTTTTCGGGTGAAAACATCATTTCATCTTATGCCCCTCCCCCTCTCCCCACCTTTCAAAAATATATTATATATATACAACAATAACTGGTAAATTTTTTTGGCAACAATCCTAAATTTAAATGTCCAATTTTAAAATTATTTTCATATTTTAATTAATTCTAAAATATCTAATCAAAACTTTGTTACAAATAAGGTACCAAATGAAAGGTACCATATTTGTAACGAAGTAACTTTAGGTAGTGTTTGTTTATATCAGATAAGTACATTATCATGATTGCAAGAAAATTGATGTAATAACTATTAGCCCATAATTTTTATGATTGAATTTTATATTACATTTTAATTTTATCCACCATGGGTATTTTAGAATTGCAATGGTAGTTACAAACTTTCGTTGAAATCTTTTTACATATTGAGATTAAGGGAAAAGTGCAAGCACAAAAAATGTTCAGTTTTGAAAGATCTTTCTCATGATGTAACATTTATGCAGATTAATAAAAAAAAAAAAAAATAATAATAATAATAATAAATAAAAATACATAGCATTTCTAAGAAAAAAAAAAAAGGCTACCAAAAATCTCTGTTTTGAAGGGGTGTAACCGGAACCGTTCCTGACAGAAGATGGTCATTATTATTATTAATTATCATTATTATGGGTCAATTATTTAAAAATCATAAAGATGATTTATTACTAGTATTTTCTTTACTAAACTTGTAAATTCAGTGAAACATAACAAAATTGCTTATACAATTATCTTCCCCCCTTCTAATATATATATATATATATATATATATAATAAAGATGATCTATTAAGCATAGTAGAAGTCAAGCAACAGATACAAGATCACTGAAACACCAATGACCAATAAGATTTAAAAAAAAAAAAAAAAAAAAAAAAAAATCATCAGTGGATGAAATACACTAATGTAAAGAAAGCAGATCTATTAATTAACAGCCTGCAAAACAAACGAATCAATAAAGTAAAACAACAAATCTTAAATTTAAACCATAAACTTATCAAAATTAATGAAAAAACAACCCAAGAAACACAAGATAGGAAGAAGGAGGCAGGCGGCAAGACTTGTGACTTGCCTGTGGGGTTACACTAGTTTTACGCCGGCAACACTCCCCCAGCCTGCCACAACCAGAACAGGAACCATAAGGATTTAAAAATGCAAAATTTCTAAGCAGATGAACAACATTGAAACCACGAAGCCACAATGAAATTCACCGATTGATCACATTGTGTTTAACAGTATAATTAGAACATTAAATATAGTTGACAACTCAAAAAGGAAAAATCTGAAATTTTATTGGAAAATGAAAGTTTGCATAGTAATACAAAGCAAATGCAACAAGCCTTCTATTTTTTTTTTTTTTTTTGTATTTAATTTCACAAACCCACCCAACCATCCAGCCTTACAACACCACCCCACCTCCGTAATCAAACATCTGCCCACCCAACCGCCACCTTTTTTATTGTCTTTTATTATTTTATGATTTTTTTGTTGATATACACAAGAGTGTACACAGCTTTTTTTTTTTTTTTTTTTTTTTTTGTACTGACAGAGACATGGTTAAGGATATAAAATAGAAAATACAAAGTTTTTAGGAAAACCCATTTTAGCAGTGGCTGTGATCAGTTTATTAATATTCTTGTTTTTAAACTTTGCAGAGCATAAATTATTAATTCGAAATAAATGATTAATGATGATGTTTCTGAATACCGAAAGATGCAGACATGAATTAAAATGTGTAAATAAGTTGACATTAAAACAAAAATCTTGCCGTTTGTCATAGATATCTGTGTAAAGTTTATTACCATCTATGATTATTTTGAGATCTAAAAAGTTAATTGATTGATTAGTCAGAGTGTTTTGAGTTAGCTTTAAATTAGGTGGATAATCACAATATTTTATATTTCATAATTGAAAATTTAATTTTAAGTTTATTTATTTATTATTATTATACTTTTGTGTGTGTCTAATATTCTTATTAATGAGTGAGAGTGAAGAAAAATGACCGAAATTTTAAATGATATACAGTTGAACCTCATTAATGTGAATTACTTTTAACATGAACTGTTTCCACAATCCCTGTCAAATTGAAGATTAGCTTCTGAGTTACTGACAGCATGAACTACCGGTAACATGAATAAATTTTTTATTCCCCTTGAGATTCCCAATAACGAGGTTCAACTGTATTCAATAATTCTTTTATAACAGTCTCATTTTTATGAAGCTCTAAAAATCTTGCATTTAAACTATCTTAAAAAATTCTTATTGCCTTTTTATGAAAAATAAATTATCCTGATTTGAATAGTTGGAATATAGCTAAAATTATATTCATCCTTTGAACTTAATATCAAATAAATTTTCAATATACATTTTTTTTTTTTCAGCATATACATACAAATTTATCCTTTCCTGAAAAGACATACATTTAGATAATTTTTTTATGGAGAAGTGCATTCTGATTTTATCAAATTACTTATTTCATATCTTGTAAAAAGCATTATAAAAAATTAATAGAACCTTTTCTCTTTAAATATGTACGAGTATTTTTATAGATATTTTTAATCAAGGTAATAAAATGCAATTTTTTTTTTTTTTTTTTGAATGTTATGTTCATTTATGCTGCAAAAACTGTTTTTTTTTTTTTTTTTTTTTTTTTAAAGCAAACAATAATTATAAATATTTGAGATTAATAATAATCAGATTTATTAATAAAAACAAAAAATGTGCATATTTACAATTTTTATTATTCAATGTCCATTTATATATATTCAATATGAAAATGATGACACAAAAATACAAATAAATTGTGATGTATTTACAAAAGAAATAATTACATAGATGAAATCTCAACTTCCATTAGTTTGCATTTGTTCTTCATCTGGTCTTCTCTCCCAAATCTAATTAAAAGAAAAATAGTAAATCAAATATGAAACAATGCTCAAAGATAGCCTTTTTATGCTTAAATGAATGCTAATTTATTATATTGCAAACATTCTCAGAAATTGCTCCCATACTGAATAGTATTATTAAATATTCTTATACCAAAATAAAATACTTATATATCCCCCTCCCCCATGATATTTATTAAGGACTATCATAATATTCTGTTTTGAGAAATACTGTTACCAGTAATTACTTCACAAATCTAAGTTCACTGCATTAACCAAAAACAAAATACATGAATATTGTGCCTGTTACTAAATAGATATTTATATTTTATGCAGGTTTAATATGATTAACAGCAATTCTTTTAAAAAGTATAAGAATATAACAATAGAAAGTCATTTTATGGTTCAATGGCTACTAGCTAAGAGACAGAAAATACAACAAATACTTGATATTTTTATATAAACTATTAATAATAAGTACAGGAAAAAAAAAAAAAAAAATCCTAGTAATGTATGGTTATTGAATCTGCTTTACCATAACAAAATACATAAATTTGAAAGTTTGAACATTTAAACAAAATGAGAATGCTTTGTGAATTTTATTAACCCTACACTGTAGCAATTAAAAAAAAAAAAATGTTATACAGTAGAATCTCGTACAACACGTTCCCACAAAACACAATTTCGTATAACACAATGAAAAATCTGCGACTATTACTCATACAACACAATAAAGAGTCTCATACAACGCATGAAATAAAGGAAGCATGTGACAACATCTTTTCTACTTTCAACCTGTTTAAGGAAGGATTGCTCCGTTACTATGCCAACACCTGACGCTTTTGGTCTCATTGCGGAATGAAATAGTCTGCTCAATGTATGTCTCTTATAACGTGATTTTCTATTAAGTGGAATGTATCCCCCGCGTTATACGAGAGTCTACTGTATATCAAATAATTGATCAATATAATAGCATAGGTTTACAATCTTAAATTTTATTCACTCAATGTTTGGACCAGTATTGGCTTAAGGGCCCTCTTCACTCACTGCCGCCGGACGCCGAAGCTAATGTTATTCTATGGGAAATTTTTCTTTACAAATAACTTATTAACTAATACATATTTCTCAATTCTGTTTTCACATTCAGAAAATTCCCAGCTGTTAAATTGACGGACCTTTTTGAAAAAATTATTTTTTTTATTTGAAATTTTTTCATTTTGCAATTTCAAAATCAAATATTAAAAATTAAAAAAATACATTTTTTAAAAAAATCCACCAATTTAACAGATGGGAATTTTCTGAATGTGAAAACTGAATTTAAAAATATGTATTAGTTAATAAGTTATTTATAAAGAAAATTTCCCCATAGAATAACATTGGCTCGGCCTTCCGGAGGCGGTAAGTGAAGAGGGCCATTAAATGAAAGACATTTTTAAACTATTTTTAGTTTTGTTTTAAGCATATATAAAACTAAATATATGAAACTGAATTTTTATATTTCAGTAAATTTAAAGATGGGAACAACAAATATTTAACCAATTTCCAGTTAGGACACTTTTATACTTTATATAAAACTTAGTTAATAAATTATAAAAGTATTTCTACTTTGTTAAAATTAATAACATAATTCCAATTAATGTAATATACAGCATAACAGAATTTATCTCTTAAAAAAAAACATTTAATAAAGCAAGTATACAAATTTAGAATATAAATCTAACATAAACTGAAATCTAAGCTGTTGACATACCTGGATATAAGCTTCAGACAAAGTTATCATAGGTGGTAATATTTCTGTTACATGCAGATCCTGCATTTCATACCACTTCCCAGAACCCTGAAAATTTAAAATGATTCAATGAAATCATTACATAAGATAACAACTTGACACACTTTGAAGCCACTACAAATAGTGCTTTTTAAAGTTCTTTCATATAATTGCTTTCAATAACTTATCTTTTTGAATTACTGAGGAATCTTAATTAAGATTGTTAAAAATAAATAAATACTTGGGGAAAAAAAAAAAAAAAAAAATATATATATATATATATAGGGTAGGTGCTCCAGTGATTGACATGTTCCAGTAATTGACATCTATACCGAAATAATTAATAAATAAGAAAAATAATAAAAGTATATATTTTACATATAAGAATTTTACCATTGTATGTCAATCACTGTAACATAAGGTGCTAATTAGAAGTGTCAAACACTGGAACTTAGGGTGCCAATTATTGGTAAAATGAAAAACTGGCAGTGTCAATTACTGGAACATTGAGTAAGTGTAAAATAAAAATTCATAAAAAAAAGTATTATTATCAAATGTAGGTAATGTATTTAACATATATGCGGTTCTGAATGTCTTTCACGCCATATGTATTAATTTAAGATTTCTAAAAATGTTTTCTGATGACTAGAACATTAAAAACATCAGAGATTGCTCTAAAAGTGTCAATCACTGGAGCACTTACCCTATATACATTAAATGTAAGATATCATAAATTTTAGCATTTAACTAGCGGACTACGCCCACTTCGTAGGTCACTATTTTTAAATGAATCACTATAGTTAATGAATTCTCAAGATTGCATTAATTTTTATCATACGAGGAAAAAAAAAAAAAAAAAAGAGAAAAAAGTTCTGATATGTTCGATACTCTTAATGAATCCCTATATTACCATAAGGGAAAACATAAATATAAAATACAAAAAAAAAAAAAATCTTCTACCATTGGTGAAATAATCGGTCTGGGCCCCACTGCCTGGATAGAGTATACAGGCGCACACGGCGTGCATGTTCCTCCACCTACCGTTCCCGCCCCTCCTAATTATTTTGAACTTAAAAAAATACTCGCAGTAGTTCTCTCGGGCTTTTAAACCTAATAATACTAATTTCCAACATTCTATCAGAATTTCTTTATTTTTATCCCAGTGCCCGCCCCACTTCCCGTGCCTCGTAATAATTTTGTACTTTCGGAAATATCCGCAATCGATTTATCAGGCTTCAAAACTTCAAAACACTAATTTTCAGCGCTCTAACTCTTTTTTATATATAAATTTTTGCCCCTTCACACACTTCCCGTCTATCCTAATAATTTTATAAATTCGAAAATATTCACAATTGATTTGTAGGTATCAAAAACCTCTATGTACCAATTTTGAGCGACCAAACTCTTTTTTTATTTTTTGACCCTCCGCCCCCTCCTTCCCCGCCCCTCCTAATAACTTTACAAATTTGAAAATATCCGCTACCGATTTGCAGGTATCAAAAACCTCTATGTACCTATTTCGAACGGTCTAACTCTATTTATATCCCCCAACCCCGCCTCCTCTATGATCCTTCTAATGACTTTACACTTTCGAAAATATCCTCAGTCGACTTACACGCCTCTAAAACCTATCTGTACCAATTTTGAATGGCCTAACTGTATTTATATATTTATTTTGCCCCATAGCCCTCCCCCCTTTCTCACCCCACCTGCCACGAATTTCTAAAATTCCAGAAATTAGTTTTTATGTATTTGTATTTGCTATATATTAGAGCAAAAATTTCATGTATATCTGTTTTTTTTGTTTGAGATATATATTAGTATGTGAAACCAGGTTTTGCGCATGTGAAATCACATTTTGCCCCCCTTTTCGCCCTTGGGGACCAAATTTCTAAAATTCCAGAAATTAGTTTTTAGATATTTGTGTTAGCTATATTTTAGAGCAAAAATTTTACCGATATTTGTTTTCTTCTTTGAGATATGAAGATTTTTGTGAAATCACATTCTCCCCCTACTCCCCTTTGGGGGGGGCGAATTTCGCAAAATCGCTTCTTAGGGGGTGCTTACACTATATGTTCTATAATCTGATCCAGTTTCGAGTCAGTGGCTCCAGTAGATTTTGCTGTGCATTGATGAGTGAGTGAGTGAGTGGAAGTACTCTTTTATATGCATAGATAGATGCATGATAATACCAACACCACAAAAATAAAACTGATTGCAACACAGTATAAAAACTAGCACAGAAATTTTAAATTAATTTATAGATCCAATTAAGAGACAAAACCAATTTAAATTACTTATGCCTACATGAGTAAAAAGGACCATAAAACATTGACAGAGAAAATAGATGAATTTTCTCATTAAATTTTTTATTAAAAATGATTCAGAAAATAAGAATTGAATTAAAAGTATGAAATAAAAGATCACAGGAATAAGAATTGGATTAATACACATATTAAAAACATGTATTATTTACAATTAAAAATTCTCTTTTAAAGGGAAAAAAGTAATTTAAAAAAATTACGCTTCTTTGTGTATTTTAATAAAAAATAAAAATAAGAAATAGGAATCCAGACAAATTAGCGATATGATTGTACAAATTTTTCATACTGCCAACCTCACTAAATACAATAAATTTTTTAATACAAATCTGAAATTGATCATTTAAAAATTTTTCACAAATACAGTAAACACTTGATTTTTGATCTGTGAGTGAATTATGCATGTTGCAGATTATCTACAGGCAAGGGAATAGAGCAAGAAAAAGTGTTTTCTCAACAAGAAGCAAAACCAAATACAGTAGAACCTTGAATCATCACTTTTAATGGGATGCATGAAAAAAAAAAAAAAAAATGAAAGCAGGAAAACAATGAATGCAGGTTAAAGTCAAAACACGAAGAAAACAATGTTTATGAATTAATACACACAATGTATACAGTATGCTACTAATAAAAACAAATTTGTTACTTTCCAAACTGGCAAAGAAATAAATCAATGTTGTAGAACATTATCGCTCTTGTTTGTTCATTTTATAAATTAAACAGGAATTTTTCCAGATTTACAACATATTTCTGGTCCTTTTTTTGTAATTGTTATGTGCTTATATAAAAGTTCGTGCATTTTCAAACGCCTTAATTATGTCAAACGTACTTCACACTGGCATAGGCTCAGCCTCATTGACGTGAAAATTATCCTCTGCTTCTCTACCATTATTTTCACTTTTTGAAATTACACATTTCTTCAATGCTTTAGGATATCGCATGTTGCAACGTCTTGATTAATGCAAATATTATCACTAAATTTTGTGCCAGACACATCCTCTGCTACGTGCAACCATTCTTCATCTGCATTATCATCATCTTCTTGCCCTTCTGTTTGATATTCATCATTTTTTTGCACGTAACCACATTTCACGAAACAATTTTGTTTATTGATGCAGAGGTTACTTCCTGCCATGCTGAAATTACAGAATGAATAGATGGTCCGGAGACATGGCATCAAAATTTTGATCCCCCGTACAAATGGGGAAAAGAGTTATTTGAAGATGAAAGAAGTAATTCCAGTTTGTATACCTTGTGGAACCGCTGACATACAGTAGAAAATTTTTACAAGGTCAAGAGAAAAATTTTATAACGATGAATGCGGGAAAACAACTTTTAGAAGCACGATACATGTGGGTTTCGTTAACATTATTTAAATACATTTTATGCAGGGACCATAGAAATAAAACGATCAATGCGGGAACGATAGATCGGGGTTTCACTGTAATTGATTTTTTCAAAAAATGTAAATATAAAAAATATGCTGTTTTACTGTTTAATTTAGTGCATAAATTACAGACTTTACTTGATTGGCTCCATCATAAGTACACATTTTTATTTATTGTTTTTACATCTTTCAGTATAAAATTACTTTTAGTGTACTACAAATATATTCACTGTATGTATCATGTTTTATATAAAGTACAATCAAGTTTTTAAGCTAGAATACTTTTTTATCTCATTTTCCCCCTCACTTTCTATCGTTTTGCAGTTTATCTGCGATTTACATAATGCCTGGAATCTGTGCCACTCCTTTCTATGGATAATCGGGAGTTATTGTATAAGAAATTGGCTTCAAATTTACTCTGAATGATACAGAACAGTAAATCATTTAAATACTTTCAGAATGCTTAGAATATTTTATTTAATAAATATCAGCAATTTTTATTTAATACATTTATTTATTCTATCTATTTATTGGTTCTTGTTACTTTTTTTTCTTAAATTAATTTTTCTGTTGAATAATATAAACTTGACAATTCTATGCATTAATAAATATTTTTTAAAAATATTTTTGATGAATTATCCCATCAACTTGAAAGAAAATGATCAAATGTGTAATAAAAAGAGCCATCATAAGAAATTTTCAATCTATTAAAAGAATAAAAGTATTAAAAGAATGCATTGTCATAGTGTTCTGAGCTAGTTTTTCTAGCTAAAAGTTTAAAATGTCTAGGTAGTCGGGAAGTTAGTTAAAAATTGATTGCAAGATTTGTACTGGACAAACAAACAAGAAAGCGAGTTAATAAAAACATGGTAAAATAGATAATACTTTTGACTGGAAATTTTTTTAATTGAACTTTGACATGATGTGGTAATTAGAAAAAAATAGTAAAACCAGCATCCTGAAGTTATTTAAATTAAAGTCGTTTAGGTCTGTGACATAAATAATGTAAGTACATCTTTATTTGAATGATAAAATAAACATTGATTGTGTAAAATGAAACGTTATAAAACATACTCTATGGAGAATGTGAGTTCTGTATGTTCCTTTTCCAGATCCAGGTTCTCCATCATGAACAATATTGGCAATCAAATCATATATAGCTCTTGGCTGCTTATCAATCAGGTCAGGCTGAAGTATTTCAGAAAAGTCAACATTTCTATAAAATAAAATTAATTATGAAAATATATATATATATATATATATTTATAATTAAAGAAATCAATAAATAGGAAATAAAATAAGAACATACTTAATAGGAAAATTTACAATGGTATTATTCTTCTCAACAAAAAAAGTATTCTTGGTAAATCTCTAGAAAAAGGAAAAAAGTATATTATTTAGTAACTAATATTTAAGTATAAAAAATAATCAAATTCTATAACACACTGAAGAACAGAATTCATTTAAAATAAAGAGTTCTTGTGCAAACTTCCAGACATTTACCTTCGAAACAATTTAAGAAATCAATATAATTTTTCTAAAAATTAAATAATAGTAATTAAAAAAATATTTGCAGAATTTTATAACCACATCTACTTTACAAAATGTGTATGAATGATGTAAAATAAGCATAAAAACAATAAAAACTCTGAATGTAAAAATTATAAACAAAAATTAAAACAGCTAGTGTTAATTGATTTTAAAACTTAAAATTATTTAAGTCAAATAAAAGAACACAAGGAAATTATGACTTTTGAAATTCTTCGGATATATTAATATTCACATATACATACAGCTGTTGTACAAAATAATGGAAACAATTTCATATTTTTATGTTTTGAATATTTCAAAAAATACTTAACTTGTTCTTTTAGGAATAAGGAAAACATGTCTTTCCTCATATTTTCCAGCAAAGATTTTCTCACAAACACCTTTAGGGGGCGAAGAACAAATCCAATAAAATAAAAAATATTTGTGATTACCCTGTAGCTGAAAGTGTGAAAACAAATACATTTAATATTCAAAGAGATACGGTCAGTTGTAGTAAATAATTTATTACTGTGCATGCACGGAGTGTAACAAAAAAACTTTGATGTAGTTTAATACTCAACAGTTTAGATTACCTTATAAAAAAAATCCTGATCAATATCATGAAAATTCATAGAGATATTGGTAATTAAATGAGTATCAGGTATTATCAGCTGTTATCTAAAAAGGTTTTTACGATAAAGGGTCATTCACAAATGAAAATTTGTATCAGAAAAAAACTATGTTACATAATGAAACTTAAGACAACATTTATGGTTCATTTTTTTTTTTTTTTATACGCATGTACCTATAAAAAAATGAAAAATGAAACATTTTTTATAATACAAATTTTCATCTGTGAATGGCCCCTTATCGTAAAGACTTTTTTAGAAAACAGCTGAGAAACAGCTCATTTAATCACCGATATGTATATAAATTTTCCTGATATTCAACTGGATTTTTTTATAAGGTACTCTATACAGTTGAGTATTAAACAATATCAAAGTTTTTTTGCTACAGCCTGCACATGTACAGTAATAAATTATATACAACAACTGTCCATATCTTTTTGAATATTAAATGTATTTGTTTTAAATTGTAGTATAATGATTTAGACATATGTTGTCATGTGTTCTGAAAGTTTCATGGAAAAAAAAAAAAAAAAAAAAAAAAACTTGAGTTATAAAGTAAAAACTTGCGAAAAATTTTTGCATTTTTTAAATAAAATATTTATAACTCTTTAAATATTTGAGTTAGCCACACAAAACTTTAAACATGTATAAAGCATAACATTTATAACTACATCTAAAATTTGCAGATGAATGGACACACTTCTACATACAGGGTAATCGCAAATATTTTTTATTTTATTGGATTTGTTGTTCGCTCCCTAAAAGCATTTGTGACAAAATCTTTGCTGGAAAATATCAGGAAAGACATGTTTTTCTTATTTCAAAAATTCAAGACCAACACATTAAACATTTTTTTGAGATATTTGACTAAATTTAAAAAATGAAAGTGTTTCCATTATTTTGTCCACATACACTCAATTCTGTGAAATTCACGACTGTATAAGTTAATCCTGTTACATTTTTTTACAAACTCAGCAAAGTTTTATTACATTTGAAAAGAAAAGAAACCTGATTTTAACATACTGTTATAACTGTTTATCCACCACACTTAGTTATAACTTTTGAGAAGGTACCTATCTCTTTTGGATACAAGTACTCTCTCAAAAGGAAAAAAGAAAAAAAATCAGAAGGTTCAGTTTTAATATGTTTTATTGAGATTGACTGTAAGTATTCATTTTAGTATGGTGGTTTGTTTATAGAATCATACAAACTGTATCAAATATGTAAATATATATGTAGGACATTTAAATGATGTTATATACCATCTTACTGTGCAAAATTTATATAATTTCAAAGCCTAGAATTTTTTTTTTTTTTTTTTTAAATGCAGGGTTGCCAACTTTTCAAAAACAGTTTGAGGAGTATTCAGGGAAATTTTGAGGAGCATTTAGGCTACTTTGAGGAGCAATTTTAAAAATTAAAAAAATACATTAAAAAAAAAAAAAAAAGAAAGAAAGAAACTACTACTGAAGATACTTCTTTCTGGTCTTAGATCCCTTGCATTGTCAATCAGTCTTAAAGTTCAGTAGCTTTGAATCCATTATTTTTATCCATAAATAATTAAAATAAACAATTTTTTTTTGTTAGAAAGTATTATTTTTGTAACGACCTATTAAGCATTAAGATAACTGAAACATTGATATAGTTTAAAAGAAAATCAAAATACTGCATAATCATAGCATTGGGTTTCTTTCTTCCCCCCTTTCAGCTTGTGGTTTTAATTAAACATGCTCTCAGCTAATGTAAACAAATATTTGTTCCTGTTCTGAGTCCGCTATATTTTGATTACGCAAGCACTAGAATGTTTTTTCTTTACTATTTATTTATGAGTATTGTAAGATGAAGCGTGTTGAAGAAACTTCAGCTAGATTGTAAGAGTTAGTTTTGTTATTTTTTTTATTTTCAAAAGGAGTTGAAGCGCATTCATAGATAAAAAAATAAAATTAAAAGAATAATGTTTTATGCGGCAACTGTTGGAAATGCAAAATCAAAAGTTGATAAGGATTGGATCGCGATTTCTCTCTAGATGTGTGCAAAAAAAAAAAAAAAAAAATAGTTTTTTTTTTTTTTTTTTTTCCCCCAGTGTTTGCCACTATTCAGTTTTATGTATTTAATAAAAAATATTTAGCTAAATGGTCAAGATTGAATTTGCGGAGCATCGAAATGACATCGCGGATTTGCAGAGTTTTTCAAATTTTTCGGAGAAACTCCGCAGAAATCGGAGCAGTTGGCAACCCTGTAAATGTGTAAGATTCCTTCTATTTTTACATTAACAATTACATATTGCATGAGAATAAAAGTTACATATATTTTAAGGTTGCACATCAAACAGATCTACTTTTTCTGTCTTCCCTGAAATCCTATGGGATGTTTGTTGGTTTGTATTATAAGGATATCGTGTTCAAAAATAAAGTTTCTTGAATTCCACTCTTTGAACATTTTGCCTTTTACCTTAGTGATAATTAAAATAATAATAGTAGTAAGATAAAGAATAAGAGATTTAATTAATTAACACAGCATTATTATGACTATAAGAGAGATAAATTGATTTTGTTTTTTAATTAGATTTGAGACTATTTACGAGTTTAGCATTTTTAAGGATATAAGCAAATTGTGTTAGGCAACATTTAGTATTATTTAACTCATTAAAATCAATTTCAATTAAATACAATAATTTAACTATTATCCTATACACATTCATTAATAACCTTTTTTTTTTTTTTTTTTTTTTTTTTACAAAAAAGATACAATTATGGTGATGTTAATTTAAACTTAAGTTTAAATCAATTACATTTATAACCCTCATTTTAAAGCTTAAATAGTTTATTAAACCCTTAAATTTAATGTAGTAGTGTTAATAATTAAGATTAAAATTTTTATTACGCTTCAATTCAAATAAATTTACAGCATGAAACACATAGATTACAAAATTAATAGTATTGAAAAGAATAATATATATTATATATATATATATATTACTTGAAAAAATTCATTCTTATCAGTCTAGGCGGTTTCAGTGATACTGTATCTATTGCTTGGCTTTTACTACGTATAATAACTCATTATTATATTATTGTTTCGTTTGTTTTGCAGGTTGTTAATTAATAGATTTGTTTTCTTTAAATATGTGTATTTCATCTCCTGATAATTTTGTTTCACCTTACTGAGCTTCTACATAATTTTTTTTTTTTTTTTTTTTTTTTCATTCTTTTTGGTCTTTGTGGTTTCAGTGATCTTGTATCTGTTGCTTGGCTTTTACTACACTGCTCAGAAAGGTGAAAAAAAATTTATCAGGGGATGAAATACACACATTTAAAGAAACCAAATTTATTAATTAACAGCCTGCAAAACAAACAAAATATAAACTAACTCAACAAAATCTTAACAGAAAAGCTTAAACTGAAACAGAATTTATATATATATAAATTATTATTAAATTCAACAACCCACATATATACATACATAAAAAATTTTTTACAAGGGAAAATAGAAAATACCTTTATAAATAAAATTAGAAAGGGAGGCAATCGAGTCACTTCAAATCGTTTCATCTTTGAATCTTTATATGTTTTATACTCCTTTTCATTAGTTCCATTAAATTTAGCAAGTATGCTAAACAAAGGAACCTGAGGAATAATGTTTTCAGTCAATTCATCTTTGAAAAGAGGGGGAGGTGGTAAATCTAAAGTCAAGTACAAGAAAGTAGTATCTTCGACTTTCTCTGAAAGAAATTAAAATAGTATTAAAAATTGAAATTAACTAATTAATAAAAAAATATTGATATAAACAGTTTAAGCAATAGATAAGTCTGATGTACTATTGAACTTTTTATAAACATAAAAAATAATATAAATGTTATAACCAACATGGCATTTCAACAATCACATAGGAATGAATGTTTTCCCAGCCTACAAATACATTAATCTTTTAAAATTTGAAATAAAGAAATATAATAACTTTATTTTGAGATTATATATGTAAGCATAGGTGTTGATAAAATTTCTGTTTGAAAACATTTTTTTTTTTTTTAAATATGTTAATCGCCTTATTTATCAATATTTCAACAGCTACTTCCCCCCCCCCCACCCCAATCTCCTTTTTTTCTTTTGTAAATTAAGATACATAAAAACCTAAAATCAGCATGGTTCCAGTAATTTTGAAATATAGGTTTTATACTATATATGAGTATAATTAAAGTGCAATGAAGCCAGAGTTGGATTTCTTCCAGGACAGTGGAAAAAGCCAGAACAAACTGGAAGAAATAGAAGAAACCAACAGAATACAAAACATATGTTCAAGATTAAAATATATTAACAACCTATACAAAAGAATTAAAAAATCAAAGCATAATATAATATCAAATCTAAACTCTATAATTCAATTAAAATTAAAATTATTTTAGGAAAGATAACTTATTTAACAGCAAACTTCAAATATCTACAGGTGATGGGTTTTTACTAGGAATAGTTTTTTTTTTTTTTTTACTATTTCTACCATTTCTGTAAAAAAAAAAAAAAAAAAAAAAAAAAAAATTCCCCATAATTTCTGTTTTATAAAAATGCATAATTATGTAAAAAATATTGTGTAACATATTAAATCAGAACACAAAATTAATTACACATTAGCTATTATTTTATATTTGTATTAGTATTCATATTTCAATGCTAATTTTAAGATACTAATGCTGTTAAAACTTTTTGCACAGATACTATCACATATTATTATTGTATGTTCAAATAGTCACATGTTCAGATAGTACACATGTGATAATAGTTAACATAATTTTCAGACAAAATATTTTTCACTGTTTTTTTTTTTTTTTAATACAAACTTTTGTATGAATTTTACGCTGGTAAATTAATGAATATGTCAAAACTTTTTAAACTCCCTTACAAATTATCTAGGATTATTCCCCCCCCCCACACACACATATTTTGTATTTATTTATTTCTAGTTGAGTAATTAATTACAATAGTCAATTGCTAAAAACTCTGTTATAATGTGTTGCATTGCAATAAAGAAACTGAGGACTATGATGACATTCTGTAATACAATAATTATCATGTACTTTTTCCCTTAATTAATTGAATGTCAGTCAAAAGCACTTCTCTACCAATTAAAGAAAATAGCATTATTTAAATAATAAAACTTTATACTGGTTAAATGGAAATTAATTTCTTTAATGAATTTGGAGTATTTTGTTGCATAATCTGACCTCAGCTAAAAATCTTATGTAATTAATTAATTTAGTATACATAATTAATTTTTATAGGTGTAATTAAATTGTTTAATTAGCAACCTTCATTAAGTTAAATAAAGGTTGCTAATTAAACAAATTTGTCCATTGTATCTTACAAAGTCACAACTTAAATTTATAATAATTTTTTAACTCTTTGCGGTACAAGGTAATTTGGATCATTTAAGTTACAATGCCATCGGAATTTACGAACAAAATTAAAATAAAAGAAATTTTAAATTTCAAGTAAAAAAAAAAAAAAAAAAAAACGGCCTTTTCTGCTATGTTATAAACATAAATTTTTCCTAAAAAATTTCCTGGATGAGTTTTTGCAGCTGGAGCTTAATAATTGCGTCCTCGCTGCGAGGACAGCATGACACAAAAGGTTAAGGAAAAACAGTTTCTTCCATTTCTTTCATTTGAAAGAAACAAATTTGTTCTAGCCGGTTATTTACACCTTGGAAGAAATTTTCCAATCCGGAATGAAGCAGTGAAAACAAAAGCAATAATGGAAGTCTTTTGCTGATATTGAGAAATATGACATCTGAATTCATTATTATAATTTACAAGTTGAAACATATTCACAATTTAAACAAGAGACATACAACTTAAAACAACAAATTATTAAAACTTATATCAATGCATGCTTGGAAAATTTAAATTAAGTATAAAATTTGCACATACCTTGATAATCTTCATTCAACATTAATTGCTGCTTTTCTTCTTCAGTCTAAATAATGATAAAAATGAAAATTTAAAATTTTGGATTAATAACTAACATCAATTAGAACACAACAATATGTGTTTCTATTACTTTAATTATTTGGATATTTACTGCAAATTGTTTTTAAGACTTTATTCATTTTTTTTTTTTTTTTTGGTATGCTGAATAGATTTTAATATTTCTTTTAAATTGGGTTGGGATAACCTGACTGATTTTTATTTATTTATTTTAGCCTAGAATGTCCTTCAAATGGGAAACTAAAATATCTCAATGTAGAGTCCTGCATCGGGTCAGGTCGACTACATTTTTTTCTCTTGTGGGTTGGGTTGACTGATTTAGTTTTTGTGCAGGTCGGGTTTAGTTTTTAACAAATTGGGTCGACATGAGAACATCTTTCAAAAATTTTTTATCTGAATAAAGCAGAAATTTGTTTGCTCTGTACACCCAAGATGAATATACGCTTACCCAAATTATCATAGTAAAATAAATATCCATATCTGACTAAAGCAATGAACAAAAAAAAAAGGAAAAGAAAAAGAAAGAACGAAAAAATGATTATTTAGAATATAAGCTGTTGAAAACAGGCTACTTCTCCTACAGTAACCAGATGTATGATTCCTCTATTTTGATTACTTACATCCTTTTAAAATAGATTGAGAATTTAAAATGATAATTAATATTTTTTCTCTTGCAGATGTTTTTAAGAAGAAATAGGAATGAAGATTTAGATGAGTTTAGTGGACATTTAGTTGGCGTCCGTATTATTTGATTATTATTGTGTGTGTGATAAGCATCAAACAGTAAAGCTACAAACACTAAGCTTGAAACTCATTTTTGTACACTTGAAGATTGCAACACACATAAATAGTTAAAAATTATTATTAATCAATTCAGATTTTTCAGTTTTTAATTTAGTTGAATTACATTTTTAATTCTTTTTGAAATGATTTACCACACACACACACACACACACACACACACACACACAGCAGTGTGACAATTAAAATTTACTTTATTTTATAAATTAAAAACGTTTTCCATGATTTTTAGATGAATTATCAATTTTCATTTAGGTTCGGGTCAGGTGCGGGTTGCCAAAAATTATTTAATGCGGGTTCGGGTCGAATAAAATTTATTTGTCGGGTTGTGTTTCGGATTGTTTCAAAACTCACTTGTCAGGTTCGGGTCGAGTTTCAGAATGAACATTCATATTTTCATTTCTTTTCATAAAAAATAAATTTTACTACAGATATGAGACTTTGCCTGCATATTTGCATTTAAATATAACATTTTCTTTTTCTTTTGTTTCAGACCACATAAAATTATTACTGGCTTCAGATTAACAACAGTTATGCATAAATATATAAATAAATATTAATTTTAATTTAAATACTGTATTTTCCTGCATATAATCCACGATGACGTATTATCAGCAGGAGCAGGGTGCTATTTTTAAGCCTGATAAAAAAATAAAATAAAATAAATAAATAAATAAAACAAAATAAAAACCATCAGATAATCCACACTACTGTATAATCTGCTGATATAAATGGTGATTAACATGCATTGTATTGATAAACTGCCATGCTCTTTATTCAGCATAATGGTTTATTTAAAGATAATTACAACTTATAAAAATAATTGTTATTTTTCAGTAAAAAAAAAAAAAAAATGAACTCTTCATGCAAAAACAATAAAATTTTATTAACAAATGAACATAAACAGAAGCATGTTGCCATAAGGCTAGAAAAGTATAATCTGAATGAAAAGTACAATCTGAGGCCACTCCCATAGCACAAATATGTAATACATGAATCAATCACTAGTGGTTCTGCGACTGGCAGTGTAGGTAGTTGTGTACATGTGATTAGGTACATGTGATTGACATTGCTATCTGCTGTCAGACAGCAGCTAAAATAACAATAATAATAATAATAAAAATCAGGATATAACCTGCACTTAAAAATGTTGAGGTTTTTAATAAATAATCCTCGAATTATACGCAGAAAAATATTATTTGGGTCGGAAAAAAAACCTCCTCACAGATTATATACAAGAAAATACAGTATGTAGCATCCCTCTATACCCCAATCAACTGTACTGAGTGGCCTGGCCTCCCATACTCTAATTAGCTGTAAGAGTGGTTTTCACCTCTAAAAGTTTGTGCACTTCTAATTTAGGGTAATAGTAATGAAGAAAAAAATAATACATCTTAACCCTTTGAGTGCTATGGACGCACATATGCGTCCAGCGAAAGTCATTAATATAGACTATGGACGCAAATACGCGCTTAGCAGATGTTATCAGTATGGACTATGGACGCAAATACACACCCGGCAAAAATGATCAGTGTACTATGTAACACTCGCATAAAGCGCGTCCGCGATAAGAATGAGACAACTTGATTCTCATTTATTTTCAACAAAATATTACTTACATGAATGCTACTTGCATGAAATTGACAAACAAACATTTTTAATCACTTTTGATACTTTAAACGGAAGAATATACACCTTTAAGTCCCATTTTGTGAAGATTGCTTCTAGCCATTGTCATGGCGTTTTGTACAGTTTCTTTGGTTACTGATTTAAGGAGACGATGATAAACCCTCTGGAATCATCAGCGCCAACCGCGCGCCGTCCGTATGGACCGCATAGGTCGCGAGTATTCAGCACTCAAAGGGTTAAGGTAAAACATTAACTCATTATTAGTTCATTAAAATTAAGCATAAAAAAGTCTACATTTTATACTATGCAGCATTATACTATACATTTAACAACAACAAATGAATTAAAAAACAGTTTTAACCTTATGATGACCACAATCAGGCGTGAGAGTGCAGAAAATTGAAAAAAGAGGAAACAAGCATGTTCAAATAATTAATTTCAAATGAAAAATAACGCACATGGAGAAAACTATACAAATGTGTTCATAAAATTTATTTTAAATGAAAAATAATGCTCACAGGAAAAAACTATACAAAAACTAAGGAACGTACGTCTAGGTTGTGATTCAGCACTGAGGATGGCCATGATGGTGGCCGAAATTAATCTGCTGTTTCCTTTAAAAGGATGTTTTTAAGGTATTTTTATTTTGCTATTAAATATAGTCCTTTTATTAAAATTTTAATAATTAATTCTGTTCTTTTATATGTTATAGAATCTGATAAAGCACGTTTAAAATGAATATTGACATTTATATTTTGGATGGAAAAGCAATGAAAATCTAAAGTTTTTCATGAAGCGTTTGAACACTGATCGTTATTGGAGTTTGATTTTAACAAAATAAAAAACCGCGAAATTAACAAAAATCACAAAAAAGCGGAAAATCGCAGATCCGCGGAAAATTCTCATGCCTGCACAATGAATGAATTAAGTTGATATATTGTCAGTAACATACTTCAATATTAAATAGTTAGAAATTTACAACTTGTTTTCATGAGTGGTAATTATTTTTAATAGCAGGGTTCACGTTAGAGAATGGGAATGCAAGAATCTTAATATTTTGAAAAATCCTACTCAAAAATATATCATAAAGGGAATTTTCCCCCAACTTTTTCACATTGCTCTTTGAGTATTTTATAATTTTTTAGTTCAGCCGGGTAATATATTAATTGCTTTGAAGCCTGTAGTTATTTTTTTTAAACTTCTGTAGAATTTCTTGATAGAAGAAAAAAATTGGAAATATCATGTAATTATTTCACAATACTTAATTGTAAATATTTGTTAAGATGATATATGAAGTGTTTATTTTATCAACAAACTACAAAGTGTGAATGCTAAAAATTGCAATAATTATATATTAAATAATTTAGGTTATCCCAGTTACTGCACTTCTGTGTCCAGCACCCTTTGGGTACTCAAAATCAATTTGAAAATAAATTTTGAAACAGATTAAGTAATAACTTGAGCAATTCCTTCTGCAAATCTGATGAAAATTTAGAATCAGAATATTGAAACAGTATCTGTCCTTAGTCACAAAAGAGAAAGAAAATAAATAAATAAATTTCTATTTTTAACATTTACTTCATACTTTTTAAAATTGTTTAATTTACAATTGTAATTCTCTAAACAGAAATTTGCAAAATGTAAATTATGTAATTTCTCACCTAAATTTGAAAGATCCCCCTTAAACTTTTTGTTAGAGTGGGAGAATCCTACTCAATATTTTTTTCTAGTGTAAACCCTGTATAGTTAGAAAATTTATCTTCAAAAGTATAGCTAAATTTTTAATTTCAAAGTGAAATAATATGCACTTAAGAACATTGTAAGAACAATACAGTGAAAACAAATTTTGCCATAATCCAAGACAATCAGGCAGTTAACTTATATTTAAAAGTATATTAGTTCTATGTGTAACAATGATAAAAGATATGCATTGTGTATACAGTTGAACCTCATTAATGTGAATCTCAAGGGGAATAAAAAATTTGTTCATGTTATCAGCAATTCATGCTATCAGTAACTCAGAAACTCATCTACATTTTGACGGATTATGGAAACAGTTTATGTTAAAAGTAATTCACAATAAAGAGGTTTGACTGTATATATATAGGTTACTTTTCCGTTTGAGAACTCCTATGTTATTTGCTGAATTTTGGGAACGTATACACAGCGAGACCTAATGATAGTGCTATCTGAAGACCAAATCATTTGAAAATTTCTTCTCTTGTACAATTCAATAATTAAAATTCTATCTTAAACAAAATTTAATTTCAGATGAGAGGCATGAAATCTCCAGCACAAAGTGTACTCTTTAACAAACAGAAATCAATTAATTTTTATAACTCAGAAATTAATATATATATATATATATATTTCAATTTTCAACTAAATGCAATTATGTATTTTTACATAATTTTCTCTTGTATGATTTTCCCATAAATAATAATTTGCCATATTAATGTTAGTTTTTCAGTCTAAATATATATCAAATGGAAATAGTGTAAGAAAATGTATAAACTAGAAAATTAGCTCTCATCACACACACAAAAAAAAAAAAAACATTTTATTTATTTATTTCAATTGATGGTATTGTAAGAAAATATCTTTCTAACATATATTGACCTATCTATGTCCATGGTAGACAGAATGTCTTCCTCTTGGAAAAAAGTTACAATATATTTTCAGTTATAAGCAAATTGAATAGAATAAAAATATTACAAATAAAAAAATGATAAATTCATGAGATGAATGAAATGTAAACCATATAAATTATAAATTTTGCTATTAGCCAAAGTTTCATAGCTAAGACAGTTATGATGTTTGGTGAGGAAAAATACTTTCTTAAATTAGAGAAGTGCAAAAAAATATATCACAAATCATGGCAATGCATCAAAATGATCATTTTACGTACTGCACTTGAGCATAAACAGAAATTCAGTGGCCACCTACTTACACATAAGATGAATTAAATCATATCTATCGAACATTTCAATATTTTTATCTGTGCATTTACGATCATTTTATTTGTTGCAGGGCTTAGATATTGTTTTAAAAATGTCTATTAAATTATCTAATTAGTTGTTTTGCAGTTTTATCGTTAACACAGTCATTAAATAACTGATAGTTCATGCACAACACACTGTGTTATCGTTGAACAGTCGAACAGTCAGGCATAATTCAGTCAGATTACAAGAAACAAGGCAAATTTCTCGGTGAGCACTTAGATGAAATCTTCAAAGAATCAATCCATTTAAAAATCGATCGTTAATGATCGTTTTAAAAATGCATCTAAATCTAATTTACATCATCATTTCAGCCATTCCAATCTAATATCCTGATAATTAGAATTTAAAATTGTTTTCAATATAAAATTGAACTTCTTTAAACTGAAACTGAATAGATAGGTAAAAAGATTTTATTATCTGTTCTAAAAAAGATATAAATTGTAACTTTTAAATAAAAATATGTAGCTTAACCCATTAAATGTCGCTATATGTATCTCACAATTGTTTTTAAAATTATACTATGTTTTGAGCTTCAAAGTGCATTTCTAATCATATGTAGTTTAAATTAAAAAAATAAATAAATAAAATAAAATATCGTTAGAATGGCTGTAAATTGAGAGACTTGCCATCTAATGGGGGTAGAATAGATATTGATAAACAGCAAAACCCTTTTTAATTACCGTAATTTTGTGTATATAACCCGCGGGTAATCTATAATAAAAACCTGACTTTGTACGTCCTGCAGACTATCAGCCGGTGCGGGG
Organism: Salticus scenicus; assembly: GCA_963930645.1. Classification (NCBI taxonomy): domain Eukaryota; kingdom Metazoa; phylum Arthropoda; class Arachnida; order Araneae; family Salticidae; genus Salticus; species Salticus scenicus. The sequence goes on along the minus strand of OZ005650.1, from coordinate 141,578,059 downwards.
TATCTATCACAAACAACGAGAAAATCAACACCAGTCTCATTTTTGTTTCGGAAGTCTCGATTATTAACGCATAATAACGATGAAATTGAGGACAGTGAAAAGGAACTTGATGAGGAGGATAATACGGATGATGAAGACGAACTGTCCCAAACAATATTGCAACATTTTAATTCTGATACGGAAGAATCCAATTTCAATGTATTTGAATGAATTTTGTAAATAAATTTATTATTAATCTATAATTTTCTTATAAATTGAATAAAGGTGTTAATCATTAGAAGTTACTCCAGTTCATAGTAATTTATATAAAGAGAAAGATTATTACTATGTTATGATTATTTGCTTTTTCATTATAGGTAAGTAAATTTATTTGTTTATTATTTATATTTAGTTGTATATTTGTTTATTATTTGTATCTTTTCCTACTTATTATTAAAATAATAGCAATTAGTATTGAAATTATAAATAGCGATTGCCGACCATGTGATTTTAGAAGTGCGGGATATCTTCTAGTGTGGGATATCTTTCGGTTATTATTATTTTTAAATGAATTTTTTATGCTGTGGGCTACCTTCACAAAATTATGGTAGTTTTCTTGATCCCTGTTTGTTATAGTTAATTAAGAATTTTTTTTTATTATTTCATATCCATTGTTTTAAACCCCTGCACTGGAATGAGTTATTATTAATTTTATTTGAATAATAATAATAATAATAAAAAATAATAAAAAAAAAACAGAACTTACATTGCAAACTTTTTAGAAAAATTACCAACAAAGCAGCACTTCAGTATACAATGTAAAAAATAAAAAAATATATTTATTTTAATTACTTGTAGAGAAAAAAATTCTTAATCAAACATTTCCACAGCAGGAGCTTTGGCACCTAATAGGTTAAATTTTTTTCACTTACTGCATCAATAGGAAGTAAAGTTCTGGTATAGATTCTCAATGCTCCTTGGAATGTAGAATATATAATGCTGCTGTTACGTTTTTTAGTTCCATTTAATGCAAGATGTAGGCTATTTAAAAACCATGATAAAAATGCAATGGGATCACCTAAAAACAAAAAACACATGTATTACATCTTTGAAAGCATAGTTTGGATATTTAGATGAAAAATTAATATATGTTAGAAAAATCTATTAAATCATTAATTACATTTTTACATTTTCTTTCTAAATATAAAAAATATTTTCATTTGACTTTGTAAAGTAATACAATTTAAAATTTTAGTCAATACAAATTTTTTGTATAGGAATTTATTAATGATTTATATTCATTTTATTTTAAAAGCATTTTTATACATAAGTACTTCTTACAACCCCCTCTCCCTTAAAGAAAAAAAAAAGACATTTTATCCATTGATTTGAATAACTGGATCTCCTTTACCCTGCAGATTAACATAATAGGTCACAGTAACTAAAAATAAATACTACAGCAAGATACATAATTAGCACATCATTTCTAAATTAAATATAAAATTTTTAATTTTACTAAGTAAAATTGTAAAACAAATTATGAATAATATTATTGATAAACTGCATGGGAATGATGAGGCTAAAAAGTATAATTCAAATTTCGATCAAAATAATACTTGTTATTAATTTAATACTTGTTATTTATCACTAATAAATTTAAATAGCAATACAAGATGATGATTAGTCACCTATGATCTCACAAGTATGGATGAAAATAAAAAGACACTATTTAAATTATCAAAGAAAGGAAAAAAAAATATTTGCCCCTGATAATCATATTGCAAACTATTGGAAGATTACATAGTTATTTTCATAATTTTTCATTTCTATTTGATTAATCTTCACTTGTTACATTACTTTTGATTATTTGCGATTCTTTTTCACCCTGGATATGCATAGTATTAATACCTTATTATATTTTATATTGACTTTCAAATTTACTATGCTGTGTCTGCACATTTAATTTTTATGTTTTATTATACATCTTATTTTTTTATTTTAAATAACTTTTTCATTATGACAGCTGTTTTGTACTAGTAACCAATGTCACAATGTATCTTCTATTGCACACAGAACAATAAATATTTTTGATAATGATAATATTAATTTTAATTTAAATCATAACTTTAATAATTTTTATTCAGGTTTATACATGATTTGATTTCAAATAAATCCATTACTAAGCAAATTATTTAATGTTTTTAATGGAAGTAATTTAATATGAAATATTTTACAGCAATACAAAACTTCCACTAAATTGCAATCCAAGTTGCAGACAGTAAAAAATATAGAATTGGTAATGACTTAAAGGTAACAATGGAAAAACATATATTTGATGAATCCCAAGTTATATATGACTTTTGCTTTGACTCCACTGTCAATGCCAAATTCTTCAAGTTTATCAAATTATCTTTTGTTAAGTTTGTATGACTCATTCTCTTTTCTGGTCTATACATTGAGTTAATTCAAAAATATTGTCAGTGTGGTAGTAAAATACCCAATAAAAAGTTTTGTTTCAAATTGAAATAAAACCTTTCTTGTTGCCTGTTTTTTTTTAATATATATGTGATTATCTGTTTCTGGGTGTCTGATAAAATATACAAGGCTTCAAACAATAGAAACTGCTTATATATGACAAATGAACATTTTCCCTAGAGTACACCTGTAAATCCTAACTTCTATATCTTTTGCCTTCTAGCACAAGGATTCTACATTTACATTTCGTTAGTTATATATTTTCAGAACATATTTAGCATGGCTAGATTCCAATCAATGGAAAAGAACATTTACTTATCAGTGCTTAATTTAAAAACAAATGTCATATGAAAACCATTAAATTAGAAAAGTTATAATATTTTTGGAAGAATTTTCTATTGTTATTAAAAGTAATGATAATACTTCAGAAAAGATTCTTTTCTTAAAAAAAAAAAAAGTAAGCATGCTAATACAAAAGTTGTCTTAATAAGAATCTAGTTGCTTTTTTGGCTGCTTAGTCTGAAAGAAATTTGCCGAAGTCACTTTGAATATGCAGATAAAAACTGATGTTTCAAATCTTTCAGAATTAATTCTAAGTTCAAGTCCCATAAAACAGAAAACAATCTTATTATGCCAATCTATATATATAAACGGCTAAGAGATCTCCTTGGACTCTGTCCGTGTGTGGATGCAAGTTGCCATCTAATTTTCCTACTTTAGTTAATTTAAAAAAATCTAATTGTCTGATCGATAAGCTGTTTAATCCGACGTACTAAAAAAAATTGTCTCTTTCATCTGGTACCTTATTTGTAACAAATTTTTGATTAGATTTTTTAAAATTAATTAAAATATAAAAATAATAACTTGGTGACTTATAGTTTAACGAAGCTAAATATAACATATTTAAAATAAATTGATACCTTACATATCACTCTGTTCTTGGCAGAAAAGCTTTTTTCGAAGGGGATCCCCTTCTTCAGTGGTGCCGAAGGCCACCCTTCTTCAGCGGTGTGAAGAAGGGGATCCCCTTCAAAAAAAGCTTTTCTGCCAAGAACGGAGTGATATGTAAGGTATCAATTTATTTTAAATATGTAATAACTTGGTAATAGCTTCAAAACTGGACATTTAAATTTTTAATTGTTGCCAAAAAAAAAAAAAAAAAAGAAAGAAATTACAATTTTTTTTTTTTTTTTTTTCAAACGTAAAATGAAATATGATTTCTCTGGAAAGATAAAAAATTATAAAATATTACATTTGTTCATGCATATGAGAAAATGAAAATGGAGTAAAAAAACAACCATAACCTTTTTTAATATACATTAAATTTGAGATTTTTTTTTTTATTTTTTGTTTTGTTTAAATAGTATGTTTTTGGTGTGGATGAATCACGCTTGGCATGAAATATAATTCAGCATTATATTAAAGAGCTTTACTTATTGACAATCCTGGGTAATTTTTACAATTTTAATGCTGAAATAGATCGGGCATTTTTCGCGAAGGATTGTACTTTTGCGAAAGCCACTTTAAGTCAAGTAACGCATCAAAAATATAAATAAATTATAAAATATTGAAAAACAGAAAAGGATAGAAAAGAAAGAAATAGAAAAAATAATTGCATAAATTATGTATTTTTGTCTAAAATGGCGATAAAAAAATCAAAAGTTACCAAGGGGAGCTAAATTAAGGCTGTACCATAATCAGGTTTACATATTTAATTAATTATTTATTTATTTTTCTATATACCAACTACTATTAACTAACTCAACTACTATTACAACCACAAAAAATTAATTGTCTCATACGATACACGTAGCCAATCATAGCATATTGTAATATTATATTTGGCCTGAAATTGCTGTCATTTTATGGTTTTTTTTTTTGTTGTTGTTTATAAAGCAATATAGAAAAGAGTTTCCTTTAAATATAGTGACCAGCGAAGCAGGCAAAGCCTTCGTTGATTCACTACTTTCATAGATTTTATGAATTTAAAAATGGTTTCGTTAACAAACTTTGATCAGACGCAAACAGCACCAGGCAGAGTATTGAACATTTCGAGTTTGATTCTGAAATTTTCCCTGCATTTGGAATTTGGTTCGTTCCCAAACCAGGGCTTTTCTAGTATCTATATAATTAACTTCAATTAGGGCACAAAAATAAAAATCATTAATTTTACAACTGCCAATGACGTTTAATTTTTTTTAAATACATATATATATATATATTTATGAAAAGTAATTTCAAAAACTATCAGTTAATAACAATATTCCTTACCTTGTTCTGTAATTTGAAACTTTTTTTTGCTACATAACACAACAGCTTGTAACATTTCATGTGGACTCACATGAGCTTTGAAATTACGAGGATTCCACAATTTCCTTAAGAGTTCACCAAACCTTTGTACCAAAAGAAACATGGTATCTCCTGGTGGTCTTTTAATAGAGGTATAATTCTCTTCTCTCAGAAAATAATTTCTTAATGGTGGTACATGAGATAAAGCCTGAAATAAAATCATAAAAATTAATTGCCATTTTAAGATACAATTTACAGATTTTCCCCAGAAAGTTTCAGGAAGGTGCTGTACCCTGCCTGCCCCTTGGTTGAAAAAATAGCATCCTCCTCGCTCCTCATTCAAACAAATTACACTCTTTTTGGTCTCATCTAAAATCATTGCATACCCCTTTGTAGAAAATAATCTTAAAAACCGAAGACAAATGTTATAACTATAAGTAAAACTATTGTGTATGATAATCAGCACTTGTTCACAACACCACAAAGTGACCACCTCAGAGGAACAGATGTTTTCACTTGGCGCTGAAGATGGGTACGGAGATACCCGAAATATATTTGCTAAGTTTTTTAAAAGGATATTGTATAAGGTAAATTTATCTAAGTTAAAAGTATAAATATAATCCTTTCTTAAAAGGTATAATTAATTTTAAATGTTAAATGTGCCCTTAACAATCCAAAACTGCCCTAAAGAATCCAAAAAGTGCCCCTTTTTTTTAAACAGTCTCCTGCATTTTTTTTTTAAACAGGGGAGAAACTCTGAGTTTCACAGTAGAACTTTTATAACATTTACAAATTTTATAGCTTTTGTGTGTTGCTGTTTGAATTAATGCTAATTTTCTACATTTAGGACTTAAGCCTGAGTGGGATGCTCTCTGCAGTGGTCTTTCTAAGAAATCCTAGCCGTATTCATAAGTTTCCTTTGCAGCATTAGCTAACATTTTGAAATGAAATAATAATGTCATATAACTTTCTGTTTCTGTAAAAAAGCCACGATTTATAATTATATTCTGATTTAAAATATCTACAAAATAATAATGATATGATATGAAATTCACTTTTCCAAGCTTAAACTCCATCTTAAAGATGCAACTTAGATATATGAAAATAATTAATAAACACATTTGGATATATGAATCTTATTACACATCTTTCCTCTATATATACATCATTATTACAGGAATGAAGTTAAACTGAAGTTATATTATAGACAATCAGTTCAAGAAACCGGAAGTTTCACTCTTGCAAAATGTGACCTCTAAAAGAAATGCACATGACCCTTAATAGAGATAAATTAGTATGAACTGGAAATTTGGGCCATAAAAGGAAAATTGAATAGAGGAGGGCTTTTAGATATTCCACTGTATTTTATTTTACAAGAATTTGTTTAAAAGCACAAGAAATTTATTATAACATGCTGTATTTTATTTTAAAAAAGCATTTTTTTTTCCTTTCATGGGTATTGAAAAAATTTCAAATATTCAAACATCCCTACCTTAATATTATTTCTAGAAAATTTCATAAATTATAACTATACTGTCAAATCTAATAAATTAAGAAAGAGAGAGAGAGAGAGAGAGAGAGAAAAACATACTGAAAGAATATACAGGGTGGACAAAAAGTCACAAGTTTTTTAAAAATTAAATAAAAAAGCAACCATGATAGATAGAAAAACCAAATGAAAGGTATTTTATTGCGAAATGATGGGCATTAATGTATCAAGTTTTCAAAATGTCATCCGTCAATTGCAACAAGGTGTTGGATGCGCATGTAAAAATTCTCAATTGCAGCATGAATTTGTGTCTCTGGAATGGCTTGAATTTCCTCACGTATTCTATCCTTAAGCATCTCCAAATCTTGTATTGGATTCGCATAGACTTTATCTTTGACGGCACCCCACAGAAAAAAATCGCAGACGTTTATGTCTGGAGAATACGGAGGCCAATCAATACCTCCTCCAGTTTTCTCGGGAGCACCTAGACCGATAATTCGGTTTTGGAAGACATCAGAAATTCTCTTCAAATTCTCTTCAGTTGAGTGGGGGCGTGCTCCATCTTGCTGGAACCAATAATTGGTGATCATACCAACAATTATTTTAAAAAACTTGTGACTTTTTGTCCACCCTGTATATATGTATATATATATATATATATCTTTATATATATATTTCTTTTGTGCGTGTGTATGTCACTGAACTCCTCCTAAACGGCTGGACTGAGTATAATGAATTTTTTTGTGTGTCTTCAGGTGGATTCGAGAATGGTTTAGATTTACAAATGAAAGTTGTAACTTAATTAGTTCTTTCTTAATTAATTTTTAACCAACTCTTTCAACAACTTTTCCACCTAGATGGCGTGAGTTGTCGTAAACACGATGTCAGAATTTATTTAATGTTGAAATGAAAAATGAATTTTTAACCGTATCTTACGAAGTGTTTAAAATATTTTTTCAAAATTAATATTTTTAGAATCGTAACCGTATCTTACAAAGTGTTTAAAATATTTTTTCAAAGTTAATATTTTAGAATCGTAAACACGATGTCAGAATTTATTTAATGTTGAAATGAAAAATGAATTTTTAACCGCAAGTGTTTAAAATATTTTTTCAACGTTAATATTGTTAAAATGTTAAAATTAGTTAAAATGGTATATTCTTTTAAAAAATTCGTCAATATCCGACGGAGTTATTTTATGTTAAAATGAAAAATGAATTTTTAGGCCATTATTATTTGTGCAGATGGAAAATGTACTAAAAGTTTTCCGAAAAATTTCACGATCACAAATGTTGACGGATATCCAATATATTGTCGAAGAAATCCCGATAATGGCGGACAATCTTATCATCTATGGCGGTCATCTATGTCAACAACATAGATATTGACATTGATAACCGTTGGGTGGTCCCATATTCGCCTCTGCTGAGCAAAACATTCAATGCTCATATTAATGTTCAGTTCTGAAGTTCAGTGAAGAGCATCAAATACATTTGCAAGTATGTGAATAAAGGCAGTGATATGGCTGTATTTCGAGTTAAAAATACCAATGTGAATGCTCCTCCGGTGAATAACAACGATGAAATAACACTTTACCAAATTGGCCGGTACGTCAGCTCCAATGAAGCTGTTTGGCGTATCTTTGGTTTCCCAATTCATGAACGGGATCCAGCAGTTCTTCATTTAGCCGTCCATCTTGAAAATGGCCAGCGCGTATATTTCACGAGCGAGACAGCGATTGATCGTGCTATAAATCTACCAAAAACTACACTCACCGAATTTTTTGAATTGTGTAATCGTGCGGATGCTTTTGGTGCTTTTGCACGGACATTACTCTATTCAAAAGTACCACGCTGTTTCACATGAGCTCCAACAAAAAAATGGATGCCCCGCAAGCAAGGCACGCCGATTGATGCATGTCCCGGTTTATTCAAATCAAACACCTTAGGTCGAGTATTTACAGTCAATCAAAGTCGGACTGTGTGCTTTTATCTTCGACTGTTATTGGTTAATGTCATCGGCCCTTTGTCATTTCAAGATTTACGTAAAGTGAATGGACAACAATATCCAACGTATAAAGATGCATGCCTTGCACTCGGCTTGCTGGAAGACGACAACCAGTGGGAGTGTATGCTTGCTGAAGTAGTACTGAACTGTACAGCAAAACAAATTCGTCTACTATTCGCTATAGTGTTGACTACATGTTTCCCGGCCCGAGCAGAGACATTATGGGACAATCACTAAGATTCAATGACTGATGATATATTGCATCAACATCGTTCACGGTGCAACGATCTAACGATAGTATTCAGTGACGCTATGTACAATGAAGCATTGATTGCTATTGAAGATCTTTGCATTATCATTGCCAACTTACCACTCGGTCATTTCGGTATGCATTCAACAAATCGAAATGCATCTGATTTAATAAGCACTGAATTGAATCGTGAACTACAATACAATACTGTAGAAATGGCAGCGATTGCTGCTCGCAATGTCCCACTAATGAATGAAGAACAAAGAACCATTTACGACCGCATCATGCTCGCAATTTTGGCAGGACAAGGTGGATTCTTTTTTTTTTTTTTTTTTTTTTTTTTTTGGGGTGCACCAGGTGGAACTGGCAAAACATTCCTTATTTCACTAATTCTCGACGAAATACGATCAAATAATGGCATCGCATTGGCTGTTGCATCATCTGGCATTGCGGCAACTTTATTGGATGGAGGCAGAACAGCTCATTCATTATTTAAACTGCCACTAAATATTCAAAATAACCCAGATGCAGTGTACAACATAAAAAAACAATCGTCCATGGCCACAGTGCTGAAATAGTGTAAAATTCTTATCTGGGATGAATGTACTATGGCACACAAACATTCGATTGAGGCGTCGAACAGGACATTGAAAGATATAAAAAACAACGACAAACTATTTGGCGGCACTCTGTTACTCTTTTCAGGTGATTTCAGACAAGCACTTCCCGTTATTCCGCGTTCAACATATGCTGATGAGATCAACGCGTGCTTAAAATCATCGTCATTGTGGCTTAATGTTGAAAAAGTACAACTGAAAGTAAATTTATGCATTCAAAAGCTTCAAGATCAATCCGCTGAAACATTCTCAAAACAATTGTTAGATATCGGCGATTGAAAAGTTACTACAGATGAAACTGGATGCATAAAATTACCGACCGATTTCTGCACAATCATTGATTCTCAAGATGCTCTTATTAACCAGATACTTCTCGATGTACACAGACGATACACAAATCATGAGTGGCTGGCAGAAAGAGCAATTTTAGCAGCAAAAAATGTGGACGTCAACGAATTGAATCTCAAGATACAACATTTGTTACCAGGAGACTTGGTGTCATACAAATCTAATGATACAGTTTGCGATGCCACCGAAGCTGTAAATTATCCACCAAAGTTTTTAAACTCACTGGATTTACCAGGCATGCCACCACATATTTTACAACTGAAGGTCGGATCTCCGGTTTTTTTGCTTCGTAATTTGAACCCACCACGGTTGTGCAATGGCACGCGATTAGTCATAAAAAAATTAATGAAAATGTTATCGAAGCCATCATTTTAAATGACAAATTCCGAGGTGAAAATATATTACTACTGCGAATCCTTATTATACCCACAGATGTGCCAATTCAATTTAAACGCCCTCAATTTCCAATTAGATTGGCATTTGCAATGACTATCAATAAATCTCAGGGCCAAACGATGTCTGTCTGTGGCTTAGATTTGAGCACATCATGTTTTTCACACGGACAATTATACGTGGCTCTCGAGTGGGCATACCATCCAGTTTGTTTGTATTGGCGAAAGATGGGATAACAAAAAGTATTGTACACTCTGTTTCATTAAGGGATTGATATTGTTTTTTGGTAATATTGTTATAAGTAGCGATATGTATATAATTTTAAAGAATCAATTTTAATAAATTAAAAAAATAAATGATTGGTGTTTTGTTATTTTTATATTCTTTCACCGTTCACAGCGCTCCATACATCTTCCACTTATATACCACATCTTTGCACACTTACAATAAATTAGTTATTTTTTTTCTAGCAAAATATTCTCTAGAAATAATTTATATGACAAAACAACGTTTGTCGGGTCAGCTAGTATATATATATATATATATATATATATGGGTCATTCTCTGAAAAGTGGTCATTTCATGTCCCAGTAGTCTTGAGGGTATATTTTTAAAAGCACAAAAACAAAACGCTGTTTAAACTATCAATATTAGTTGGTTTTACATATAAACTGTTATTCTTTGGTTATTGAAATTCAAATATAATTTTTAAATAATTTTTAAAATGCAAAATATCATTCCCTCACTGTGTCCCCATTCCCACATGTAAGTAAATAAAATGGTTTCTATAGTATTAAAGCATGTATATTTGGATTATTTGAATTAAAAATTTATTAAACACACTTTAATAAATATTTATCCATTATACTACATTTATATATTATGCAATGAAAGAAATTAGAAGACACTTTATTGTTGTCCCTGGTATTAGATATCATTCCCTCATCAAACTATAATCACACCCCTACTTACTCAATTAATGGCAGCCCATGCTTTATATAAGTCAAACTTAATTTGTATAGCAGCAAAGTAAAAAGCCATGTTGTGTTCTGTTCGAAACTTTTTACAATGAGTTGCATAAGGCTCTCAAACGTTAGATTGAAATACAGTATTTTTATTATACGTCATTCCCTCACTCATTATAAAGTTAACTAAAATAAATCAAATTTGCTTTTTTATGATATTATATTAATAAACATATGTTTTAATAAATATTTAGTGTTTGAAAATATAACTAAACTTAATAATATTTTTATAAAGTAGTTTTTAGAAGAAATTTGTCATTCCCTCACAGTCATTCCCTCATTTTTCTAATTAATAAAAGTAATTGCTATATCAAAAATTATCAGATACAGTTTGGTTTATATTATTTTTTTATTAACTGTAACATATGTGTACATGTACAAAAAAAAAAAAAAAAAAAAAAAAAATCATAGAATTTTTAAGCATTATTTTCTTTTATTACTTTTTAAATAATAACCAAAGATTTTAAAAATAAAATATATGACAACTGTGCACTATAACAGCAAATGATTAAAACTATAAAAGGTTCCACATGCAATAAAGAATAAATAAATATCATACTTGTAAAATGACATTGCAGTAATCATTAGCTTTTATATTATTTAGTCCAACAATACCTAAAATTCAAAAAATATACCTTAATACATATGAACTCATTAAAAAAAATAAATAAAATATATTTTAGTTAGAGTACAAATATAAATACATTCAAAGGGGAAATTTTATTTACCTGGCATATATGTAGTGCCATCATATGCTCTTGATAATTTATCATTAGTATCTAATACAGTTATCTCTTCCTCGGTAAAAGTTGGCTTAAGAACATACTAAATAAAATAAATTGTTTTCAGTGATAAATTTTTTGTTCAATAAAGTTAAACGAACTCATTTTAAAATGTAGCCTTACTGTTATATCATCCAGTGATGAATCTATAATTTCATAATTATCGGGAATACAATAAAAGCGAAGAGTCTGCAGATTTAAGAAGACATGGTGTCCTGCTTGTACACTGTGCATATAAGCATGAGTATTTGGGCCACGGCCTGTAAAACATAAAAAGTAAATTCGCAAGAAAATAAATAACTTTGCATTAAAACTATACGCACAGTAAACTAGTATGCTGTGGCCAGCGCAACACTTTCTTCTATATTATCTAATACAAATTCACACAGTACAAAGTAGTATTTATTAAATTGTTATTTATTAAAATTATTTTCCATGATGAATGCAGATTTTTTACTCTAAAGTATAACACTAAATGCCAAAAGAAAATCAATTTTGTGCCAACATAAGATGACTTTTTTATTTATTTATTTTTGGTTAAAAATGAAAAAAAAAAAAAAAAATCAATAACTGTTTTGAATTATCATAGATCTATGGTTCAACCATTCATTTTAAAGGTACTGATGAGTTCCTTTGACCCAATATACCCACATAGAAAATTAACACTCCTTGAAGAGCGGGAGGAACAATGCACCTACATGCACACATTGATCTCCAAATGTAATCAGCACCAGTTTAGGTCAAGGTTCAACTAAATACCAAGTCTGGTTAAATTTTGTTCATTGGTTCGCAAGATACAATGTTCACAGAATTTGTGATGCACACACATGGGCATTTTCTAAAAATAGTCAAATCGTTTTCAAAACATCTCAAAACATCTAAATCCATTGAAAACCAAAGTTTGAAAATTTTCAATACTTCAAAACCTGAATAAACTACATCAGAAACGCCAAAAGAAAAATATTTGCGATGCATACAGCTGTTTCGGTAGCCTTAAGCGTACCATCTTCAGTGAAAAAGAAGATTATTTTTGCACTGAAGCCGGTACGCTCAAGGCTACTGAAACAGCTGTATGCATCGCAAATATTTTTCTTTTGGCATTTCTGATGTAGTAGTTTATTCGGGTTTTAATATTCCAATGCCAAGTCTCCTGTTATTACTTCAATACTTTCTTCTTATATATACAAAAGAAAGTATTAAAAAAAAAAGAACTTGATAATTTGTGTTTTAGAAAACAAATGAGCTGAATATGGCTAGACATAATAAAATATAACACTAGGCACCTATATACATATGGAATTTAAAAAAAAAAAAAAAAAAAAAACAGCAATTTGTATGTAGAAAAATTTCACCTGCAAAGTTTTAATCTTTGGTTTATCTACAACAGTCGGATGAGTCAAAGTGTAAATATTACTTCACAGGAAAATTTTAAAAAGCAGATTCAGTTATTGTCTACAGCACAGAGGACAACATTTTATGACCTTATGTAACTTTACACGATCCAATTTGTAACCTTTTGCTACTTTTGAAAAAAAAAAATTCTTATTTTTACTACTTTAAAATAATATTGCAAAAATTATTTATTGGCAGAACCAATTTAATAAATAAATTATAAGTCAAAATATAATGATTTAAAAAATATCTACATGACAATCATCAATATGTTCGTGGACATAATGGCTTCTGTTGTTCTTTATCTCTTCCTCTTCTAAGTAGAGAGTACCATCCTGCATTTTTAAATGTATTTAGTTTTACTGCAATTATTATCGATTTTAAGTGACTTTAAAGGACAATGATTTCTCTTTCAAATAAATACTAAAGAAGAGATGGAATAAATGATGCATATAAATGATGGAATAAATGTGCAATTCCTGCTGAATATGAACTCCTATTCTGACATATACATTGTTTCGTATATAAAATTTGCCACTTATTGTTATTGTATGCAGATGAGAGGTTTGTTCAAAACTCAAAATGTCCAATTTTTAAAATGCATGTTTTAAAAATTGCATGCATTGTAACTTGTTGGTTTTTAAGGTGAAAGTAAGTGTAATAAAATCTTTGAAGGTAAATGAAATTTTATAAAGGTAAATCAGAAAAATAAAAAATAAATTCTATTATTATCTATTAATCCGATATTGCAAATTAATTTAAAGATATGGAGTTGATTTGGTATCCGTCATCCTTGGTGGGGAAAAAAAAAAAAAAAAAAAAATTGGCAAATTATTTGGAGAACATATTTAATTTCTTATTTAATTTATAAAAAATTACCTTTGATTAAGCTCTGTTAAAACTATAGACCTTTCAGGGCGAATCTGCCCCCTCTTCAGTAGCTATTGCATGGTCTGCTTTGGTTGAAACTGGTCTTGTCAAATAAGTTAAATGCTCTGTTTAAAAGTTTTAAATTTTTAATATTTAATTTCTTTCTAATATCAAGGTTATTTTAATAAGGTGTATATGTATTAAGAGACCAATCAAGAGTATAAAACAACATTTCGTACAATATATATTACGAAAATATACATGTGGTGTGCATATTTTCATATTACGTTTCTGATCGCCAAATCCAAAAATTGTCCAGGACAACAGATATCAAAGCTATACTAAAGGTATTTATAAAGAAATGTTATTATAATTACACAAATGTCACTGGAGAATACACGTTCAAAAAATAAGGAAAAAAAAATCAAGTAAATACTTACCTTGAAAATACTTTCCACAAACCAGGCAGGCATAAACATTTATTCTTGAGATAGATACAGAACACAGTTTTTCAAAATCAAAATCAAGAACATTTCTGAAAATAAAATATACGATGAAATAAAAAATTTTGTATTTAAATAATCATACTGTAAGTTTTTGTGGGATTGTAAAAGAACTTTTACAAACCTTAAACTAAAAATGTGGATTGATATGTCGGAACATAATCTTGTTATCACTGTAGATTATTAAATATTAAATCTGACAAATTTTATCTTTATATGTGAAAATACATTTTTAGTATCGCACAATTTATTGAGATCATTAAAAATTAGAATAAAATCCTCAGTGTGAGATTTTAGGTTTTATAGATTACATTATCACAGTTTTCATTTACAAATTTTCTTTCTTAATCTGACAATATGTAACAACAGTAAAAAAAATTTGAAATCTAACAGAAAATACATAATTGCCAAGTCTCCTGATTCAGGTGTGAGACTTTATATAAGAAACTTTCTAGAACAATTTTTAACTCATTTAATCATAGAAAAGTTATTTGACAGATTTCTATTAAAAAATAGAGGTATAAAAAATATGATTTAAAAATTCGTAATGTTGGCAAGTATGAAAATATATATAGGGTGTGGTTAGGTTTGGTTTGTTACTCAGTCATCATTTGTCATACGTAACTGCTGATTATTAGACTGTGTGACGGACAGTAGTTAGATGAGTTTTCTCTCCTCTGTCCTGGGCATGTCGAGACAGACATGTCTTTTGAAGTAATCAAGCCTCATTATTGAAAACAATTCTGCTCCAGTGCAAACATGCCTAGTGGTGTGAAAAAGAGAGGAACAGTTGGCACAATGGCCTCTGAGATCTCAGCTTTAGTTTATTTAGGTCATTGCACTTAGTGGTGTCCCAGGTCCCAGTTATATGTAATATGGTTGATAGAGACACATCAAGTGCTGTGAATGCTAACTGAATGATCACTTTATCTGCTCATTATGTCATTGATCTCGGTCAACTTCTACTTTGTTAACACTCTGTACAATCATTGTTTATATATTCAAATCAGCATCATTGAATGGTAGCATAATACGACCTTTATAATGCACACTTTGGGGCCAGAAATAATATGTATTATGGAGTTTTTCCTTACATAGATCATTTTGATCATATCATATAAAAACTGTCCCTAGTAAACATGTGGTCAAGATTTAAATTTATTACAAGTCTGACTTATTTCATTCTAACAGGTAATTCCTTTTAAGACATTAAATAGAGGAGTAAGCTACTGACTTCAACAATGAAATTTCTAAATTAATCTTGGTAAATCTTATTAGATTTCGAGAAATATTGCGTATGTCTGTAATTTTCTTGTCAGAAAAAAAAAAAAAAAAAAAAAAAAAAGGAAAAAAAAAAGATATATATAACGCATAATTCGTGAAAAAAAAAAAAAAAAAATTCTTAATCATTAATTCTAAACAACGTTAAAAAGAAGCACAAATCAAAGAAAGTTAAAAGAACTTTGAAACTTTTTTTAATTTGTGATACTTTTTAATGTTGTTTAATTTTCCTTTAATACAGTACATCTAAAAAAATCAGCACTGTTTGGGGCCAGAGACTGTGCAGATTTTAGCATTTAAGGTATTTTTTTTGTTTGCATTCAATTAACATACTGAAATTTGCCCCATAAAGTAAAATACAAAATTTAAGTGTATAAACATCTGATACAACAAACTTGTGTATTATAAATTTACAAATTATATTACAATTTAAAGACATAGACAAAAGTATAAAATTTTCTTTCCTTAGATTTTTTTTTCTTGCAATTTCAGAATAGTTATTTTTTTGTTCAAACATAAATGTTTGGTTAAAAAAAAAAAAAATAGGTATCTCTAAGACCTAGTCTTCAATTAAAATTAGCTTTCCTTATTGCATTTGGATTCAGTTTCTAAAATATCACTATCAAAATACATGCTATCTTGATATTTTTTCTTTTGAAAACTTAACTATAATTTTCATTGTTTACATTGGTTGTGATGTGTGGATTTCTGGAATTTGCAGATTTTAGGAGTATGGATTTCTGAGAAAGTACTGTATAACCAGCACTAAGTGTAGTATCTCATCTTATCTTTAATTCATTAATTCTTAATCCAATCCTTAAAAACAATTTCAAATTACAATTGTTGTTATAATATAAAGATACGCAAATTAATGATATTTGTAATTTACAGAAATGATCATCCAAATAAACTAGCGGTAAGTACATAAAGACTACACTAAAAATTATTTTACAAAACATTTGTCAGTAGTGATAATTTCTTTCTGTAATTTCGTTGAAGTCTGATAATAATCAGGGGTAGAAATTGAGAAAATTAAGTCACTAGTGTGTTGGTAATGTTTTTAAGATTTTACTGATCCATACACAATTTCAATGGTTCATTCACAGTTCACACATTCTAGTAGATTTTTAAAAATACTTTAAAAACTTGTACAACAAAATAAATTTGCATGACAAATATGATAATTAAATATATTTGTAAATTAGTTTAAATAATTATAAGATAAAAAACTTTTTATAAACCATGTTTTTAAATTTTCTGTTGAATGACAGCTATAGAACTAACTACATTAGCACTTTATCAATGCGTACTGTTACGAAATTGTAAATAATTGTATTTATTTTTTTATAAATTCTTTCAAAGAGGCTTAGTAAGTTGATAAAATGTCAATTTTCTGCATTTCCAGTACTTTTTCGTGTTAAAATAGCTGAATTTTCCCTTTAAAACACATTAAAAAGCTCCAATAGGCAGGTAATGGATTTGGCACCAAATTTGGTGTTTTTTTGCCCTTGGCGACTTTTTTGGTGAGAAAATCCTTATTATCGATATTCCAAAGATGGATGTTCTAATGTGATTGGTTAAAGAGTTACGGGAAATTTCAATTAAAAAAAAAAAGTTGGTTTTAAAAATAAAATATTAATCCTTTCAGAACAACATATATTTGCATCATGAACCACATTAGCAATTTATCAATAAGAAAATCTTTAAAGAGATAATAACGTCAATTTTTGCCAGATGCATAATTTAACTTTTTACAATTTTATAACGCTCACATTTAATTAAATGCGACTTACTTTTATGTCGAAAGAAAATGAACTCATACATTTTTTTTTTTTGCAACAATTAAATTATAGCTAATATTTTAATGACTATTTTTATTGCTATTAGTAGCTTATTATTTTCATATTTTAATTGATTAAAAGAAAACTATTCGAAAATCTGACTTTGAAGTATTGTGTTGTCACTGGGTTCTGAGCTAGTGTGAAAGTTTCAAATGTCTAACTAGTAGAGAAGTTAGTTAAAAATAGATTGCAAGATTTGTACCGGACAAACAAACAAACAAGAATAGAAGTTAATAAAAACATGGTAAAATACAAATGAAGTCATATATAAATCAAAAATGTATGTTTTTAATAAATGGATTAAATGTTTCATATTTATCATAAATAAAGTACTACATATATATTAAGTATTAAAAGTAACAAAAAAGGCTGCTTTGTTGAATGTCTTTGTGGTCCTGGACTAATGGACCACTATTAATTTCAAACCCTGATAATAATAAAAATAATTCTTGGTCTGTCATGTAATTTTCTGTTTTCAGAAATTTCAAATAGTTGTTCATAAGGAAACATATTTAAACACTGAATTATATTTTCTTAATGTCTGAATATTTGTCAAACTGGTTGTTTTCCTTTGAATTTTCTTAAAAAGGAAAATCTTTATTACATTTTAAAAAGTGATTTATATTTAAAATTACATTAAAATTACTAAAACCATATTAAAATTACGAGTGCTTTTAGCTGTTTCCTGCAGCCTTCATTAGGTACGCTGTAAGAACTGATGGTCCGGTAGTTTTGCTGCTTGCTTCCTCTAGCATAGTGAGCTACCTTGCGTCAATTTCAATTGTCTCCGTGTTACAGGAATCTTCATTTGCCAAAATTTTGACAGCCTCACGTTTTGTGGTGTAAAAATAACTATTATAATGAGCTAGTTTTGAAAAGTTCTTAAAGTCTATTTTTATGTTTTCCATCTGAATTATTTTGGTTAAAGCTGTTGTTATTTTATGTCATTTTCATGTTCCTTTATGCTCATTTTCATTTTTCATTTCATCATTCCTACATAACATCCGTTTTTTTTTTTTTTTTTTTTTTTGTCTAAAATTTATTTTATATATTCATGCAGTTTTGGAGAAGTGAATTTTATCTTTGTCATTTCTAATCTTTGGAAAACATTACTATTGGCTTTTATTGGGATGTTTATGTTTAATTTGGCTGCTTCTGTTTTTATTTTATTGTTTGTACCTTTATTATATGGAATTGGGGTGTGTGTATTTTTGTTTTGGTTTTAGTGCGTAATTTATATCATTGAGTTTTTTCAATCTATTTTTATAAAGTTTATTGATTAAATTTATTTATTATATCCAGCATTTTGGCATATTTCAGTATTTTTTGGTTGACACAGATATTAAATTTAAACTTGAAATGATAAAAGAAAACTTATTAAATTTCTTAGATGTCACTATAATTAAAACCCCTAACCTAGCTCTTGAAACTATAGTTTATCAAAAACAAAATAGTAGTAACGAAATTATAAATGCCAAATGTAAAACTCCATATAGGCACAAAATAGCTGCCATACAACATTACATAAATCACACAATAAATATATGTTCCAACAAAACCTTATTAAATCAAGAACTCCAAAAAATTAATGAAATATGCCAAAATGTAGGATATAAAAAGAACTTAATAAATAAACTTTATAAAAATAGATTGAAAAAGTTCAACAATATAAATAACGCACAAAAACAAAAATACACACCAATACCAATTCCATATAATAAAGATACAAGCAATAAAATAAAAACAGAAGCAGCCAAATTAAACATAAACATCCCAATAAAACGAAATAGTAATATTTTCCAAAGGATTAGAAATGATAAAGGTAAAATTCACTTCGCCAAAACTGCAGAAATATATACACTGGTGGACAAAATTAAAGCAACAACCTGTTTTCTCGTTTTCTTCTTTTGCACATAATTTTTAAACAAATAAACATATGAGCATAAAATTTTAATGGCCTGTACGTTATCATATTATTAAATATCTTCTGATACATGTAATCAGTCAAAGAAAGTATTTGATGTTCTACATACATACATAAAATATTGCAAAAGTCCTCTCGACTATAATTATTAAGATCAATCATTAATAATTTTAAATCATTTAAAAGTTTCTTATCATCTTTATTCAAGCTTATTTTATGAGGATTTAATAAGTTTTTAAAATGATACTTGAAAAAACCTATAAATAGCAGCTTAAAATTTTTTCCTGTTAATTTATCTTTTTGCGGAGAAGTTTTTACTGTAAACTCTGCGTCTTGAATTAGCTTACTATATTCAACAATTTTCAGTTTACATTAATAAATATTCATTTTTCTCTCAAAAGTAAGCTTTGGAAAAAATGAAAAATTTCAATAATTTTAGGAAAGAACACTTAATGAAAAGTGGTGTTAAGGATGCATTAGAGATAGGTAAAGACGCACATGCCTTGACTTGAAATGTTAAACTGAATCTTGTTTTTTCTTTTACTTTTATAATGGACTTAAAAAAATATACATAATTAATAATTTGCAAACTATGAGCATCACCAGAATAATAAAAATGTCAATAAATAGTTTTATAATGAACATCTTATTCAATTTTCATGCTTGCATGTATATTTTTTAAAAAGGTATTCACATGTGAAAAAAAGAAGAAAAAATAAGAAACAGAAAAGTGAATACAGGTAGAAAGATTTAGTTGTAATCTAATATATGGATACGTGAGCATCTTCACCTACCTGTAAGGCATCCTTATGACCATTTTTCATTAAGTGTTCTTTCCAAAAATTATTGAAATTTTTAATTTTTTCAAAAACTTACTTTTGAGAGAAAAATCAATATTTATTAGCATAAAAATTATTCTTATGCTAAAGTTACATAAAATTCAATTAATAATATGATAATGAACTGGTCATCCAAATTTTATATTCATATGTTTATTTGTTTAAAAATTATGTGCAAAAGAAGAAAATGAGAAAACAGGTTGTTGTTTTAATTTTGTCCACCAGTGTAAGATAAATTTTACAGACAAAAAAGAAAAAAACGGATGTAATGCAGGAATGATGAAACGAAAAATAAAAACACGTATAAAGGAACATGAAAATGACATAAAATATAATAAAATAACAACAGCTTTAACCAAAATAAATCAGAAGGAAAACATAAAAATAGATTTTAAGAACTTTTCAAAAGTAGCTTATTATAATAATTATTTTTATGCCACAAAATGTGAGGTTGTCGAAATTTTGGCGAATGGAGATTCCCGTAACACAGAGCCAATTGAAATTGACGCAAGGTGGCTATGCTACAGGAGAAGCAGAAGAGGAGGCAAGCAGAAAAAAACACAGGACCGTCATTTCTTACAGCGTTACTTGATGAAGGCTGCGGGAAGCAGCTGAAAGCACTCATGCAAGGTGATTTTAATATGGTTTTAGTAATTTTAATGTAATCTTCTTACATGTTAAAAAAAAAAATCAAACTTCTCATCTGTCATTAAAAATTTTGAACATAGCGTTCATTAATTTTTATTTATTTTATTTCCTATTTTGTAGTATATGACTTTAGTAGCTTTAATAGTAATTATTTATTTACTTTTTCAATAAAACTGGGAACATAAAGATGAAGCAATGTCTCTAAAACTTAGTTCAACAGAGTGTGAATATTTCTACAATGCAAAGTGAAGCAGTTACTTAAAGGAAAAATTCAATGTTATGCTTTTGATAAATTATGCATTTTATAGATCATTGCCTCATACGTGCAATGGTGTTATAAAAATCTTCACCTGCATCTGTTTTATTCTTACCAAAGGCAAAAAGCCATGATGTTTATATGAACTGAAACTGGAAAATTATTAAAATGTGAAATTCATCACTATATTTACCTATTAATGGTATCTAGATAAGGACAGTTCCGACTTTTATCTTTAGGGTTACTGTTTGTGCCTGGAAAAAGAAAAAATGTTAAATCATATTAAGTTTTAAAAAATATATATATCTTTATGAATGTCTAACTGAACATAATGGTAAAAAAAAATACTTTCAATATATTTAAATCATGTATTAAAAAAAAATCAAAAGTACAGCTAAAAAATTAACCATGGGCAATTTCACACTTTGTATTTTAAAATAATACTTTATTTTATTGCTCAACACATTCACTACCATGAGCATCACCAGTGGGTCACCGGTATCATTACATATTATGTTAAATAGAATTCCCTGGGCAGTTTAGTGATGACTCAGTATTTGTAAGTGGCATTCTTATACAATAACAGCTCTTAAAAAAAAAAAAAAACTTTGATATTAAACACCATTTTTTAAACACATTGATAAGCTGATAAAACACCATTTATTATCAGCTCAGAAAATGTTTTAACTATTTTAATTTTATTTATTTATTCATTTTTACAGTCACAGCCCCGTGTGCAGTAGGTTAGAATTTTATATTTATAAGCTCAAAATGGTTGTTTTTATAGGGGAAAATGTAAGTTTTTTAATTTTTAACAACAAAATTATTCTAATTTTTCTTGATATCTGTTATTTTCCTCATTATTTTAAGTATATTATTTTACTTTGTGAAAACGAGACTATAATTTTTTACAGACTTTACCTACATAATAATTGAAGGAGCATCTACTAGTTGGGTTAAAAAGAAAAGAAAGAAAAGGGTTTTGCGGCAGATTTCTCATTGCAAAATAATTATCTTTTTTTGTTGAAGTCGCCAATTATGCTCAGCTCATAGTATAGAACTTATAACTTATATTATACATTGTTAAGTGCAATGAGTAACCCCAGTGGTTTAATTATAAAAAAGCACCACAGAACTGGCTTAAAAGTAATAAGTACAAAACTTTGAATAAACACTAAATGGCATCTGGTGCATTGCCGCTTTATTTGGAGCACCAAATGCCGTTTGCACCAGTTTACTTTATTAACCTGACAAAAGGTCATGCCTTCTTTTGACCAAAAAGAATTGTTGCACGCTCTTGCATTTTATGGTGTTTATTGAAATTTTTGTACTTATTACCAGTGGTTTAACTCTATTTTTGTAAACTTATACAGACTTGTATTTACTGTAATATTTTTGCACATTTAAATTAGTGTTTTTAAGTTTGGTATACCAATGATCATATTAACTTCCTATGGGGCAGTGAAAGTGTAAAACTACACACGTTACTAAGAAGTTTTCATGTATAAATTAAACTATTTTTTACACTGGGATACCTTTTTGTTTTAACAGCCACTGGTGTTTATTATAATAACAAAAGAAAAAAAAAAAAAAAAAAAGGCAAGTAGAAAGTTCCTTATTTATTCTAATTATTTTAATTATAAATTATTAACAATTTTTTTTTATGTCATTATGTTCATTACGATAACCTCAAATGAGGATTAAGTAGAAAGAAAACGCCTTAATTTATTATATTTTAAATTATTATTTTTTTAATTATAGTTATAAAATTATTAATAACTTAATGAGTTAAATAATTTATTTTATTTTGTTATTATCATTATATAATTTAGGGTTTCTTTTCCTCTTTAACATTATAAAAATAAACATGGTGGCAGTTAAAGCAAGGAAGTATACCAACATTAGTTTTTAGTTGTATCAGATTACAAAATTTAATAATAATAATAAAGTCATAGCAAAATATCTTGTATTTTTCAATTTATGAACTGCCACTTACTTGATGATTTGGAGAGTTTCTTTTTTGACACCTGTGCAAAACTGTCAAATTATGTTCAGAACATTAGCTAAATTAGACACAACTCTATAAAACTAATAAAAATTATTATAATTTAATGCTATTAGTAATTAATAGTATAAAGAATAATGATGAAATAAAGAATAAATTTACAAATTCATAGTTATATATTTATCTTATTATTTATAAAAAATATGTTTAAATGTCAAATGACTTGATGGTCCTCAAATGGCATTTCCCCCCTCCCCCCCCCCCCCAATTACATTTCTTCAGTAGCTTTAATAGAGAAAAACTGAACTTTTCTGAGAAATCCACAGATGGTGCTGCAATGAAAACGAATTGTGTATTAAAAGTATATTACAGTGTATTAAAAGTCGAAAACTTGTGATAATAATTAAATTAGTCTTGGAAAAGATACCAAGCGGTATTGAAATATATGTTGAAATTTTGACTTTTAAAACTAGCATATTTTAGCAAAATAAACCAGGGTTGGTTTTTTGACGTCAAAAACTGGTTTTTGACGTGACAAGTGTCAAAAACTGGTTTAAACTGTCAAAAACTGGTTTAAACCGTCAAAAACCATATGTCATGTGAAAATTGTAACAAAAAATAATTGTATTCATATTTTTAAGTTGCAATGTACCAATACGTTAACATTGGTTATATATATTTTCCGAAAAAGATAAATGTTTATGCAGGGTTGAAACATTTTAATTTATTCCAGAGCATTTTTAGCCCTGCCTTTATTTCGCGCCATTTTTTTCATAGAAATTTTTCTCCAATATATAATTACAATAAAATAAGAACAAAAAGTGGTGCGAAGTAAAGGTGGGTCTAAATATGCTTCAGAATAAATTAAAATGTTGGCAACCCTGGTTTATGTAGGAAACATATTTATGCATTGTATTGAGAGTAGGGTGAATGTTTATAATTTTTTTTTTTTTTTTTGTAAATTTCAATAGAGCTCCGAAAAATTGCATTTGTGTATGGTAAATTATAGTAATACAATTAAGCATATTAAAAATTCTTTAAAACTGACTAAATTCCCCCCCCCCCCAAAAAAAATAAATTAAAATAAATGCTTTCTGTTATCTCCCCCCCCCCCCCCCAACCTTCTCACTTTGACATCATGCTTTAAAAATATAAACTAAACATATATGTTATTACTTAGTTTGGGAATTCTATGATAGGTTAATTTTTAAAATTATGCTGAATGCTGAAATTTCAATGAAAATTTTTAGCATTTAAATATATATATATATATTAAATTAAATTAAATCATATCAATGAATCCACAAAATAATATCCAGATATTTTAGAATATATTGTTAAACTTATAATAATGTGAAATCAATATATAAAACTAAAAATTAATTAGGATGCGAGCAATTTTAAAAAGTGAAGGCTATTTACTTATTTTTTACATACAGTTTGAGAAATTTTAATGTATTATTTAATATTGGGTTTCAATTTCAATGTATTTAATATTACATTCCAATGCATATAAATGCAAATTTTCATACATTTAAGACATTAATTCATAAAAGAGAGATATGCTTTCCATTAACCTCATCATTAAAAATTTAGTTCAACTAATCATGCAATACCTCAAAAATTTTTAATCATAATCATAAAACATGCTATTGATTATAACCCAAAATGAAAAAACATGATGCAATATTGCACAGTAATTTTATTCATTGGGATAAAATACTTACGGCGCCTTTTAATTATCAGTCAGGGGTCATTCCATGTCAAATCAACGAGGGGTTTGGACCTTAACATCTCAGATTTTTATAATTTTTGGTTTACAGTTTGTACATATGGAATATATGAAAAATTCAATTTTTTAAAAATTTTCGGCTCAGTAGTTTTTTTTTTACAGAATTTTAAAAATGGCTCAAAATACCAAAATTAGCAATGTTGTCATTCACACAATCGTTCATATTTATGTGACAAATTGAGCTAGAAAGTTCATTTATATATCATTTTAAAGCTCTTTTTATGGCCTTTCATATGATATACAACAATAACTATTTCATAAGAAATTTTCTTTTTTAATTTATTTCAAAAATTTAAAATTTAAATTTTTTAAAAACACCCCTTTTAATTTTTTTCAAAAAAATATATGTGTATCATTTACTTATGGGCTACATGTATGCAAATTTTCAAGATGGAGAAATGATGGCATTTTGAGATATTAATTTTTTAATAAGAGTTAATTTGTAATAATATTACATTTTACAATTTCATTATAGTCATAATATATATTTTGTTATAGCATGAAAAAACTTCTAAAGTATATTTCTAAAAATACAACTTTGTATAATTTACTCTTACGTAGTTGCTTAACAGTGCATATGAATTATGAAATTTCAATGTAACATTATAATTTTTAATTAAACTTACCTGGTAGAATAAATCTTCTAACTCACAATAAACAGACTGCGAAACATTTTAAATGATTTTCCTTTTCTGTATTGTATTTACAATTTATTATGGCACATACTGTTTACAATTATGTATAAAATATTTACTGTAGATGTAAAAAAAAAAAAAATATGAGTTTCCCCACAGTCCTTTTATATTTGGAGTGTACATTTTAATTTTTTATCTAAAACAGCAGATGTTGCTACCATTTCTTCCTTTGTAAGTGTGTATGTTCTTCCAGTTGCTGTGCAGGGATCTACCTTTTTCAAGATATCACGTATTGAAATATCTAAAATATCAGGTCGAGGTTTAGGATAATAGAATGATTGAGCAGGTCCTTTAGGGTGAAGAAAGCTAACTTTATAATCATCTGACTCTTGGTTTTTTGCGAGAATGCATGCAAGTCACCAAGAACCTTCATAATTAATGGTTACAAATCCAGACACAAATTCATTAAGTTCTGATATTTCTTCTGAAGGCAGTAATGACTCATTACATTCTTGAAAACTGAAAGAAAATGGTTTTGTCAGTATTTGTGTTTCTGATAATGGAATGATTGTATGAATCTTCTGAGTTCCAGGTATTGTACGTGAATCATCAAAGCGTAACGAAATTTTTTTTTCATTTTAATTATATTCATCATTTGTGCAACACATAAAATGTATGCCAGGAATGTTTTCCTTTGCAAAATCATAAAGTTGTCGAGGAGTGATTATATGGCCTTCGTATGGTCTTTGTAAACTTGCTTTAGTATCAAGTCTCTTGACAGTTCCCCCAAGACAATCACAAGAACTTTTCCCATGTGAAGTAGCAAAAAAATGCCACTTCTCCCAGCTAAAATACAATTCTGTGGCCTCATGCTGCAAAACTTTGAAAAACCAACTTTTTGTGTCATATGCATCTCCTTAAACAATTGATAAATTTCCTTCAAGTTGGACAAAACTAACCTTTTTTGTAAATGAATTTGTGTAAATTCAGCTGATGTAACTGATACAAAATCTTTTTTCCCAGGCATAACTCGGCTAACTTCATCATTATTATAAAAATCAATCACAGCCTTATAAGTTTTTTCATCCAATGTTTTTCCTGGCTTAGGGTTTGGAGTTGAAATAATTCCTTTCTCCTTAACTAACTTTTTAACTGCTAGTATATATTTAGAAGAGTATACTTTTAAAAAATAAGACTTTGTAAAATTTTTTATAACTTAAAGTGCAATAAGTAGTTCACCTTAGAACAGACAAATTTCTATTTTCAAATTTTTGTATTTTGTAAAGGTAATAAATATATATATTTTTTTTTTACTTACACAGAAATCATTGGCATTCATAAGAAACATACAGATAATACTCTTCTAAAAATTATTTTTATCATGGGAAACTTATAAACTAACCACTTTTTTTTAAGACTACATTATTTTATTTCTCTAAATATGACTACTTCATTGTTAAAATATACCAAGAAATGTAAAATTTGAGGTTTTTGACGTGACAGTTTAAACTGTGGTTTAAACCGTCAAAAACTGTCATGCGTCAAAAACCTGCCAACCCTGAAATAAACTGTTGAGTGCTTTAATTGTAGTATATATTTAAATAACTATGATATTTTTACACCACATCATTAATGTCACATATGATACTTTCATACACAGCAATGTGTTTCAGAGAATGAGAAAAAAAAAAAAAAAAAAAAAAAAAATACAACAATATAATGAATATTTCTCATTGAACCAAGTAATTTGTATTGTATAAGATAAATATTCATATCTATACACAAGGATGAATCAAATATGAACCAAAATTTCTTTCATATGGCTGCTGATACATTTCGAGGGGACACACACTGCTGAATGTGGTAAGTTGTGGTGATGCCATGCGACTTCCAGCATTGCAGTAAGTTCAGTTCTTTAAGTGCTTCAGTTTATGTCACAATAAGTGGGCAAGAGCTTCACGTTCATGTTGTGTGACATAATAAAATTTCTCACACATGAAGGCATCAAACTAGTCAAAAATCATTTAAAGAACTGAAGCACAGTTTGGGGAGACTAAAAAAACTGAAATGTATGAACGACAAAATTTTTTTTTTGACAAGTTGAAAATTAACTGTATTCCAGTGTCCTCAAACAAACATGACTGAACAAAACACTGCTATTATTTGGCACCTTCTAAAAATGAGAATCACTGGCTGACACTGCAGTTTAGATTGGGATAAGCTTTAGGATTGCATATCTATCATTATGGCTGACTTAGGGTTGCCTGCCTGCACAATTATCCTAACACCAGAAAATTATAGAAAATTCATTAGACTACACTGGAATATCCTCCCAGGGTTCCCACTCAACTTCAGAAATAAAATTCCCGGTTTTGCAGGTCTATTTTTAGAAAATTTTAGGTTACAAAATTTGGTTTGCAACATAAAAAATAGCTCATGACAGAAAAGATTACATAGTTACATTTTAAACTGCATTCTAAAACAGAATTTTCCAAGTTTATATCATCATTTTTCCAGGTTACTTGGGCAATATTTGCAGTATTCCTTGATTCATTCAAATTTCTTAATTTTTCAAGGTTCTTCCTGTCCTGTGTGAATCTTGCCTTCCTTAGATCTACAGTCTGACCTAACCCCTGTTTGAGCCACTGGAATAAACACTGTAGGAGGTGAGCGATTTGACAAGGATGCTGCTGTAGAGGCTTTCATGCACAATTGGTTGGAAACATGCCCTTCCTCTTTTTAAGGAAGTGGCATTACAAAACTTCTAATTCGTTGGGAAAAATAAAAAATTCATAATGAAATCAAAGGATTAATGGGGGAAAATAGTTAATGTGTATTGTATCAATTAATTTTAAAACAAAAATTTCGGTTCATACTTAATGCTGCCTCCTAGATGGGACCCATTAATAAAAAGTGTACAACAGTAGCACATTTTAATTAATACTCTTTTCATCTTTTTTTAAAGTCAGGGATCAGTCCAGACTTTTCAGACAGGGTCCTGTTTTTGTGAAATTGTGAAAAATTCCACATGTATTTTAGTAATTTTAAATTTAGTGTGAAAATAAAGTTCTTCTGAACTTTTCGGCTAGGTTCCTCTTTTAGTGAAATGTGTAATTTTGCAAAATAAAATTACAATGAAGGTTTCATTTTAGACAACGACAGTTCACTTTTTCAGAACTAAACTCAGATACATGCATAAAGTCCCTTTGTAATTTAGAAATTGAATATCAGCTTTTCACGGAAGTACAGCAAAACACGCCCAATTAGTTAGGCAACCTGTTTGTTCCATGAAAGATTACTTTTGAAAATGAAACAGATTTATCCAAGGTCTGTTTAAAGGGCAAGAATTTTGTGAAGGGTCCTGTTTTAGGATAAATAATTTTGTGAAGGGTATTTTTTTTAAGATGTAAAATTTTCTGAAGGGTCCTTTCAAGTTTGCCTCTGGACAGACCCCTAAAAGTTCCCTAGAATCTACCTCCCTCATATCCACACACACTATTTTCACACAGCCAGTAATCTGCACCTTAGGATATCTGGTACAACTGTCTAATCTAAAGAATAACGATAGAGTTCATATGCCAAAGATTAAATAGCAGACACTACCCCTATTATTCAACTATACAATTTTGTTTTAAAGCATATCTGTGTCACAATGTCGTAACTTCAAGAGAAAACAGCTATTATTTAAATCGATATTTTTAAATAGAAACAGAAATTTTTGGATCTCTGATCATCCCCATAATAAAAAAAATATTACATAGTACATTAGTAAAACAGGGGATCAAATGTATTATAAAGCAAAAAAAAAAAAATTAAACCACCAAGTTTGTGTATGACACTCACGAGTATTTCGGTTGGAATTATCATTTGTGTTCTCATTTTCTTTTTTAATATTAGTTTCTGAATAACTAGCATCAACAATTTGTTTAGACTTCTTTTCATGAAAAACATCTGACACTTTTCTTTTCAGATTGCTTTTTCCACTACGCGCATTCATGGATGTCGCCATCTTCAAAACAAAGAAATCGTTGCCAAATATAAAAACTAAATAAATTACTATAATAAAACGTTACATACAAGCTGAGAGGTTATGATCACAGATCACAACGTTGGATCGTCTGTGTTTCATCCATGGAGCTATAACTCCATGGTTTTATCAGAGATCAAGGGGTACATACAAATGAAACACTTCCAGTTGCAAAGCCGTTTGCAAGAGTTTCAAATGTACAGTCGGCTGCAAAATTATTCGAGCACTAGCCAATAATTCCTATATTTAAAAAGTACACTTAAGACAGTTTTGCTAAGTAAATCCTTATCGAATCATGTTCTTAGACTGATTAAGAACATGACTCGACAAGGATTTATTTAACAAAACTGTATTAAGTGTACTTTTTTTTGGCAAGGATTATTGCTAGTGCTCGAATAATTTTGCAGCGGACTGTACAGTGTAGGATCTTTTGGTTTTCCGATGAAAGGGGTGTTGCGGTAAGCTGTGCTGGCTTGACCTGATTGCTTTTTCTTGGTTAGTTTTACGAAGTGTGTAAGTTTTCTCACGCTTTTTCACCTCTGTTGTTTCTTTAAGGACACAAGTGAGTGTTTATTTTTGTTTTCTTCTGCTTTTTCTTTTGCTTATACATTTGTTGTACTTCGGTTCTCCTGCCAGCTGGCAGTGGGGTAACCAATTGTTTATCTTTGGGAAGAATGAATTCCCGTTTCACGTTCCACGAGCAGTCATCTCTGGAGTCAAATATATTTCTTAAGGAAGATATCCCCCTCCCGTTACAACTAGAATATGCTTTTTCCAATGGAGTCACACGTGTGTGTTTGTTTTTGGAACCCGGTGAAGGTCAATTCCCCCGTAACAAGCCCAAGCAATTGAAGGCTGAAATTGATAGTAAAATTACCCTGAATAACAAAATACATAGCATAAAATTTACCCGAACTAACAAGCTTCTTATTGAGACCGAAGACCTAGAATGTGCAAAACAAATTGTTCAATTGGAGAGTTTATTAAAGGTTCCTGTCACCCCTTATGTACAACAAGAAAATATTACTACTCGTTTTGTGTTACATGACATTGACCCTACTACGTATTTAGCTGATCTCGGGACAGAAATCCAGACAGAAAATAAATTGAAGGTTAAAGAACTACGTCGATTTACGAGAAAGTCTCAATCAGGTGTTCAACTTACGGAGACTGTTCTAGTTACTATATTTGGTGCTAATCTCCCCCCAGAAATAAAATTCTTTTACATGATTGAGAAAATCAAACCTTTTTATGATCGGCCACGTCAGTGCACAAAATGTTGGAAATTTGACCACTCGACACTCAAATGCAAAAGTGACGTCACATGCAAGAAATGCGCTGAGAAGCATCCCGAGAACACGTGCATAAGTGAAGTTAAGAAATGTTGCAATTGTAGCGGAAACCATGAGGCGACTGACTCTCAATGTCCGAAACGACTCCATGAAATGTCCATCTTAAAATATAAAACCGATAATCATGTATCTATCACTGAAGCTCGTCGTCAATTCCGTACGCTGGATAAAAAATCTTACGCTGCTGCCGCTGTAACGCACAACGCACAAAAGGACACTATAGTTACTAGAGATGAATTGCAGAGTAGCCTGGACTCGGTGTTTATGAAACTTCAGGATCTTCTAGTTCAAGTCGTTCAAAAAAGTATTGAAAGTGTTACGCAACTAGTTCAACAAAACAATGAGAATATACTACAAATGGTACAGCAACAAACAAAAGAGATAAAACAGAACATGGATCGTTTGAGGACATTGGTAATCAAGTCTACCGGTCGGTTGACTGCTAAGTCTGCTGCTCCCACTGATGATAGACCCCATACTTCTAATCTAAAAGAACAAGCTGAACGACTGTTAAAGAAATCGAAGGTAAATGAGTCTGGTCTGATTGAGATCCAAAACATGACTCCGGTTAATAGAGTCCCACAATCCAAGATAAATGTTGAGGTGGAAATGGCAGAGGCAACCTAGTGATCATATTTGTCCCCTTCCCGGCTGGCTTATGCTGCCCCTTGCTGGTTCTGGGTACAAGCTTTTTCTGGCACTTTTATTTCTATTTTTTATGAGTCATAATACTTCTCTATCTTTTATTCAATGGAACTCAAGGGGCGTTCGCCAGAAGCGTCACTGGTTAAAGTTTTGGCCGTTCTGTGCTGCCGATGTTTTTGTTTTTCAAATATCGTTTTTAAACCCGTCTGATTCTTTCTCCTGCCCTCAGAAAATTGTTTATCGTAACGATAGGTTGAGTAGAGGTGGTGGTTTACTAACGGCTGTGAATATCAGCTTCCCCTCGGTGCAAGTTACATTTAATGAACTTGTTTCTCCTGATGTTGAGTTCTTAATTGTTAAGATTTGGTCTGGCACTCAGTGGATTTTTGTAGTCAATCTTTACG
This sequence comes from Salticus scenicus, assembly GCA_963930645.1. Taxonomy (NCBI): domain Eukaryota; kingdom Metazoa; phylum Arthropoda; class Arachnida; order Araneae; family Salticidae; genus Salticus; species Salticus scenicus. The sequence continues at coordinate 141,545,991 of OZ005650.1, read as the reverse complement.
CTCCTGGCGGGAATGTTTCTTCTGTTTGGTTAAACCATCTTCTCCACAAAATCCACCCCCCTTTTATTTTCCTTGGGGATTTTAATCAAAAACATATTGCATGGGGCAATTCTGTTTCTACACCTGGCGCTGATCAGATCTACGACTGGCTACTTAACAATAACGTCTGTATCCTGAACTCTAACAGCTATACACATGTTTCCCCCTCGGGTAACCATTCTCTTATTGATCTCACCTTTGCCAGTCCAGATGTTTTCCGTAGAAGCCACATATCAGTACACCATGATCTTTTTGATTCAGACCATTACTCCATCATATTACAAATTTCTGGTAAATATTCTCCTTACCTTATTCCTCGTACTTATACTGACTGGAATGCGGTCAAATGTGACTTTAATACCTTATTGAGTGGCAATACTAGTGTTAATGTCGAAAATTTAACATGCAGTTTTAGTAGGTCCCTAAAGGGCAACTCTGTCAAGTATTTTCTTAAGAGTAGGGATAACCCCCCTTGGTGGGACACTCAGTGTGCCTGGTTGCTTGGGCAAAAAAGGAAATTTCTGCGGTTGGCCAAGACTTTACTCTCTAGGGATCACTGGATCAAGTATAGAAGTTTTGCTGCGCGATTAAAGCGCTGCGTTAGGTCAAAAGCCTCGGCCTTTTGGAAGAATGTTTGCGGTCGAATGAATGGTGGGAATGTTTACCCAATTATTAAGGCTCTTAACAATAGGGGGATCACCACTGATTCTCATCTCGTTTTGCATCATAATGATCGTGGTATTGCTGATCGTAGAGAACAGGCTGAGTTATTTGCTACACATTACAGTCATACTGATGACCTTCCTGGAATACCTTATGATCTCTCCTGTAATGACCCTCTCTGGAACGAAAGATTTAGCTTGGTCGAACTTAATCAAGCTATCCATCTAATGAAGAATATCACACCGGGGGAGGACAAAATCCCAGCTCAAGTATTTAAAGCTCTTAACTTCTCCAACCGGCAAAAAATTCTAGACATGGTTAATACGATGATGCATGACGGCGTCGTTCCGGCTACTTGGAGGACTGCTACCGTTCTTCCCATCTGGAAGCAAGGGAAACCCAAAACTCAACTAGCTGCTTACAGACCTATTGCCTTAACGGCTGTATGATGTAAAATTATTGAGCGGATGATTCTGAAACGGATCCTTGATCACGTGACTATTAGCTCAGTATTCCATGCTCGTCATTTTGGTTTCCTCCCTGGCAGAGATTGCAGCAAAGCTCTTCGTATCTTCTACAAGGAAATTTTAGACGCCCGCTTTCAAAAGAAGTACGTCATTGCAGTCAAATTAGATATCAACTCTGCCTATGATTCTGTGTGGAGGGATGCCCTCATCTATAAAATGGCTAGTATTGGTATTGGTGGTGATACAGCGTATTGGATTGCTCAATGGCTACATAAACGATCTTTGAAGGTCAGTTGGAGAGGAGTCACTTCCCGTTCTGTCCCTTCTAATCGAGGTGTCCCTCAGGGCAGCGTGCTTTCACCGATACTCTTTACGATATACATGTGGGATTTCTTTGAAGTAATTGACTCTGGTGTACACGCTATCGTATATGCAGATGACATTCTCATTTACTGTGCTGACTCGTGTCTTGATGTAGTTATGACTAAGTTGCAGGAAGCTTTGGCCAGAGTTCAAGCCTGGTGCAGTTATTGGCTACTGGACATCCGCCCGGACAAATGTGCTGCCATAAACTTTTCACGTAAAGCTCAGTCTCCGGAAAGAAATCTCTTTCTCCATGGTATCAGTATTGAGTGGCTCAATCATGTGAAAATTCTTGGGGTGATTTTCTCTTCTAATTTCACGTTCCGGGCCCATTTTGATTACTTGCAAAAGAAATGTGTCAAGCGTCTGAATGTATTAAAGGCCATCGCTTCCCCCCTGTGGGGCATTCGGACACCTCAGCTCTTAAAAGTTGTTAACGCCATTATCCGTGGTCTCATTGAATATGCTGCCCCTATCTATAGTGGTGCCTGTAAATCTTCATTGAAAAAGCTTGATGTCATTTACAATGCGGCCATTAGGTTCGCGACTGGTTTGCCTAGGTGGACCCCTCTTTTTAAACTCTACAGGGAGTCGGGTCAGGTTCCCTTATTTCTTCGTCGGTCCTACTTGACAAATACTTTCTATGTTCGCTGCACCACCTCCTATGGTCATGACTCATCCTCTGATTATGTTGACGCAAATTTGGAGTGGAATACTGACTATGGCACCTTCAATCCTGGTATGCTCCTTCGTTCTTGTTGGCCAGCCGGGATAGTCACGGACTACATTGAGATTTTTCTGGATGAATTTCCGTTTCAGTCGAAATCCCTTCCCCCGGCAATAATTCTTGCCTCCTTTCATCACTATATGACCTGCAACTTTGCTAGGTATCAAGTTATTGCCACTGACGCTTCTAAAGATCAGTGTAAGACTTCCATCGCTGCAGTCGACGTCACAAACAAGTCTTCCAGGGCTCATTTGATTCACCATCTCAATTCCATTTTTACTGCTGAAGTCCTCGCAATTGACCTTGGTGCTAGTCTGTTTCTCAGGAGTGGTCTTTGCCTCATCCTGACTGACAGTAAATCGGCCCTTACTGCGTTGAAGCACGTTAGTCATACGTCTCCTGCGGCTGTGTTACAGCTGTATAATACTATTAAGTCTGTTAGGGCTTACGTGGATAAATTGGTTCTTGTCTGGGTGCCTAGCCATGTTGGTATTCCCACGAATGAACAGGCTGATCAGCTTGCTAGGACTGGGCCGTTTGCTACCTGCACCTATGGTGGTATCGCTCCAAGCGACCTCAAACAGCTCTTCAAACGCATCATGCACGATCAGTTTAACAGCTGGTGGGAAGATAGCCCGTACGCCCAATCAGCTTCTCACTTAGGCACAACGATTTATAAGTTCACTAGGAACAGGAAAGAGGATGTGGTTACTGCCCGTTTGCGAACTCTAAGTGCTGTTACTGAATGTCGACTTTTTCGCTTCCATCTCAACAACTCTCCCATCTGTTCCATCTGCCATGCTGGGACTGGAACTGAACGTCATTATGTATTTGACTGTCGGGCAATCGCAGCAGAAAGGCTGCTTCTGTCTCAAAAGATGAATGTCTCTCTTTCCAATATTTCTTGGTGTACTTTCTGGACCATCTTGGAGGAGAATGATCAGTTATTTCGTCTGTTTATTCGACTTTTTCTTCGCACTGGTCGTTTTTAGCATTTATGGTCTATTTATGCTTCTTGGTGTAGTCATCCTGGGTGTTGACCTGTATTGCTGTCTGTTTTAATACAGTGTCTCTTCTTGTCGTTCATGGTTTTCTTATATTATCTCTATTTAACTAATGTTCTTGGCTAATCTGTGATGAGTGTCTGTTAATTTTTAGGCTCTTTTTCTATAGTTTAGGACTGGTTTCTTACACGGATTCTTCGCTTCCTATTCCCCTCTTCTTGGATCATTTGAGGTCATGCCAGCCTTTCGGCTGTAGCGCTTACCCCAACACCCTTTGTATTGTTGTTGTTGTTGTACTGTACAGTGTACGACTGCAGTCGGCAGCAAAAGTATCTGAGCACTAGCAAAAATTCCTATGTGAAAAAAGCACACTTAACACTGTTTTGTTAAATAAATCCTTGTCGAATCCTGTTCTTAGACTGACTAAGAATCTTTAAAGAATTAAAATTTTTAATTGTAATGTCATGTTTAGCATATGGTTGTTCGAACAGATAACCTTTACACAATTTTACTTTGAAATATAAATATATCAAATGCTTTTTGCCATGCAACGGTCGGACGACAAACTTTCAAAAACGGCACGCGAAAACCGGTCTAGCATTTCCTTCAGTTGTTTTTCAGCTCAGTGGGAGGAACTTCCTTTACGGGTTTCCTACTTCAAAAGTGGACATCACGCTGAACTGGCCGCAGAGTGGCGCTGACTGTAGTTGATGTACCACGTTTACACTGAGTACAGTGAGCGCGCATCATTATTTTTCTAATTATTGTTTTATTTTATGATTAATATGTCTAAATCTCGATGCTGTTTTGTATTTGGATGTGACTCGGGTTATGCAACAGCTAATAAACAAAATAAAGACTGTTTTCAAGAATTCCGGCATTGTTTTCTGCTGTCAAGGTGCATATGCTTCATGATACGTTGTTCATTTAACATTTAAGTTATTTATATTTAAATTTGAATTTTTCTTAATAATTATGAAGGACAAAACTTCAACAACGGCCTCTTTTTTTTTTTTTTTTTTTTAATTTTCTAAACATTTTATTAAATATTATTAAGTTGAGTTTGTCAGAATAACAAGGCTTCACTATTTCATTATAATATGCATGATATATATATATACAGTCGGCTGCAAAATTATTCGAGCACTAGCAATAATCCTTGCCAAAAAAAAGTACACTTAATACAGCTTTGTTAAATAAATCCTTGTCGAGTCATGTTCTTAATCGGTCTAAGAACATGATTCGACAAGGATTTACTTAGCTAAACAGTCTTAACTGTACTTTTTAAATATAGGAATTATTGGCTAGTGCTCGAATAATTTTGCAGCCGACTGTAAAAAAAGGGCACGTGACGTCACTTGCAGTAAAATTATGGGTAAAGTGGCAAAACATTGGTATTTCCACCAATAGCGATTGGTCTTTTGCCACTCGAGAGTGGCAAAGATTGATTCACGGAGCGTTTGTTTGTAAACATGCCCTTTCCTTATAAAGAAAAAAAAAAAAAAATAAAACTTTACATTTAGCAAATCTTAAGACGTACATTTAAAAAAGGGATGCAATTTAAGTCAAGGATAAGCAACATCATTGAAATGTTATTAACAAGTGTAAATCTAGCTTTATAAAATCTTTGACCTGAAATTTAATTAAATATTATTTTTCTATGAGTTTTGTGATTTTCAGTCAGAAAAATGTTAGCTCAAAAATTATAAAATTTCATCGGATAATTTAATTTAATTAAACATTATTTTCTTAAAAATTTCTAAATGTTTACCCGAATTTAACCTACAAGAAGCCGAGAGGTTCTGCTGTAGAAACTAGAAGATGAGAGATGCTGTGTTCATTCCCAGGTCATGCTCGACGTCTTAGACGTTCTGAGTTTTCCGTGGTTTTCGCCGAAACCTACGTAATTACGAACTATTTTTCCTCAGAAAATTCTCCCCCCCCCACAGAGGGCATTCACCAAAGACCTAGGATCCTGACGTGATCAAACGACAGTAATCCCCTGAAACCAATCCATCAATCTAATTTAGCAATTTTTAGACTGAACACATAATCTCTACCGTTAACCAAATTAATTTTTTTGTCAAAATTCTTTACGAATTCGCTATTACAATATATCCCAATTTGTTTATTTTATTATTATTATTATTATTTTCCCGTGCAATTCGGTTTCCAGAATTAGTTATCTTAGCCGGCCTGAGTTTCCCGAGATTTTCTTCGAAACTCGCGTGAATACATGCTTCGATAACCTTAGAAAAACTTCCATGAAAAGCATATAAATCTGGCCGAGAATCTTAACTATATCAAACGACCGTAACCCCCCCCCCCCCAAAAAAAAAAAAAAAAAAACAAAAAAAAACTATGTAATTCAGCTATTTTTAGACTGAATTCACAATTTCTATTATTATTATTATTATTATTTGTCAAAATTGACTATCAATTCGCAGTTTACACTATCTCAAAATTTAGTATTACATACATTTTTATTGATTACAACCAAATGTCACAACTAATCATCTTAGCCGTTCTGAGTTTTCCGTAGTTTTCTCCGAAACTCGCATAAATATGAACTAGATAGTTTGGAAAATCCACCTTCAGGGGGCATTCGACCCAGGCCTGTGACCTTTATGTAGTTTATCAACCGCAACCCCCACAAACCATTAATCTATTTTAGCGATTTTTAGAGTCTACTCACAATCTTTATTTTTAACAAAATTATAATTTTTGCCAAAATTCGTTATAAATTCGTGATTTACAATATGTAACAACTTACTGATACATTTATATATATTTTTTTCTATATTATATCACTCCAATGTCACAGCTCGTCGTCTTAGTCGTTTTGAGTTTTCCGTGGTTTTCTCCGAAAATCGCGTGAATACATGCTTGGATCTCCTTAAAAAAATCGCCCATGAAAAGCATTATAACCAGGCCTAGGATCCTAGCGCAGTCAATGGACCTTAAACCATTAAAACATCAACTTAATAGCGATTTTTTGACAGAACTTATAATAGCTAAAAATTAAATTTTTGTCAAAATTGGTTATAAATTTCGCGATTTATAATACACTACAAACATATATATATATATATATATATATATATCTTTTTTTCCCCTAATGCGATCTAATGTCACAATTCATCGTCTTAGCCTTTATCAGTTTTCCGGGGTTTTCTCCGAAATTCGAGTGAATACATATTTAGATATCCTTAGAAAAACACCGATATAAGGGTGTTTTTCTAAAGATTGGATAATAACAAGTTAATCGGCCGTAATTCTTAAAAGCGTCAGCCTAATTTTAGACCAAACCTATAATAGCTGCTTTTAATGAAATTTCAACTTTTCTCAGAATTGGTTATAACATCGCGAATTATAGTGTGTTACAATTTATTATTTTAATTTTCTTAATTTCTAGTGCGATCCAATATCACAATTTGTCGTCTTAGCTGTTCTCAATTTTCTGTGGTTTTCTTTGAAACTCGCGTAAATACATGCTTCGATCACCTTAGAAAAACATTCATGAAAGGCATTTAAATCTGGCCGAGAATCTTAACTATATCCCCCCCCCCAAAAAAAAAAAAAAAAAAAAAAAAAAACACTATCGATTTAATTTAGACTCTAAATTCATAATTCATATTCTTTTCTTTTCTTTTTTTTTTTTCGCAAAATTGGCTACAAATTCGCAATTTAGGATATCTCAAAATTTGTCATTATACGCATTTTTTTTTTTTTTTTTTTTTCAACCCAATGTCACAACTCCTCATCTTAGCCGGTCTGAGTCTTCCGTAGTTTTCTCCGAAACTCGTGTAAATACAAACTAGATTTCTTTAGAAAATTCACCCACAGAGAGCATTTCACCCTGGCCTAGGACCTTCATGTAGTTTATCGACCGCAGCCCCCACAAATCATTAACCTAATTTAGCTATTTTTAGACTCAATTCAAAATCACTATTTGCAAGAAAATTTTAATTTTTGCCAAAATTCGTTGTAAATTCGTGATTTACAATATGTAACAACTTATTTTTATATTATACTAGCAGGCTACGCCCGCTTCGCTGGTCACTATATTTAAATGAATTTTCGAAAGAATTGAATTAATATTTATTTTTTTACACCACGTTATAGAAAAAAACTTAAAAAAAAAAAAAAAAAAAAAAAAAGAAGAAAAGAAAAGAAACTGAAATTGCTCCAAACCTTGCTTCGGGTACCCGCTGTCTACGGCAGCTCTTTTCCCGCCCGCACTGCATCAGGTCTAGGTTTCCCATGCCTGCAGAAAGATCTTTCCCGGGCACTTCAATCTGGATATTTATCGACGACAGGGGGGATCTGCTACTATTTAAGAACTACGATTTTAAAGATGACTGTATCTCAGCATCCATTAAATATTTTAGTTTTGAACCATGTATTTTATAGCCCATGCTATTTACACTATATTACGATTTGATTCCGACCAATGTAATAAAAAAGAAAATAATAATAAAAAGTAGATTAATATATATATATATATATATATATATATATATATATATAAACAAATAAATTTTAATCATTTTAATCCTTTTTACTATGTATTACTACCATTTTTCTCGATAAATACTGTAAAAAAAAAAAATAATAATAATGAATAAAAGTTTTTTCTTTTAAAGGAATTAATTAAAAAATGAAAAATAAGAAGTTGTTCTACTATAAAAAATTAAACATAACTGTTATAAATACGTTTTTAAATTTAAAACTAATTATACTTAATTTTTTCTACTGCCTTACGATTTCATTTTCAGTAAATATAACAAATAAAAAAAAAAAAATAAAAATAAAAAAAAATAAATAAAAATAAAAATCACCTTCAAATGAATGTATTAAATAAAAATAAGTTGCGTAATAACCGTTGCGAAGATACGCAGACGATGAAAGCAAAAGAATAAATCTATGAAAAATGAAACATTGAAGCCAATATTTAAAAACGAAAAAACATTAATTTAAAAAATTCAAATTTGAAATTCGAAAAAATCTCGATGAGGTGCACACTTGCAGGGTCCCATGCACCTATATGCCAAATTTGGAAGCTCTGCGATCAATAGTGTGAGCACCAGAGCGCAGACAGACAGACACACACACAGATACACAGACACTTCTCTTTATTTATATAGATTTTCTATATCGCAATACTCCAATGTCACAGCTATTCGTCTTATCCGTTTTGAGTTTTCCGTGGTTTTCTGCGAAACTCGCGTAAATACGAATAAGATTTCATTAGAAAATCCACCTACAGGAGGCATTCCACCCATGCCTAGGATCCCAACGCAGTAAATCAACCTAATGTAACGATTTTTTAGGCTCAATTAAATCTGTATCTTTAAATAAATTATATTTTTTATAAAAATTCTTAAATTCCCGATTTACAATATATCACAATTTATTTATATTTTTACTAATGCAATTCAATGTCGCAATCCGTCCTTTAAGTCATTTTGAGTTTTTCGTGGTTTTCTCCGAAACTCGCATGAATAGATGCTCTGATCTATTTACATACACTGCAAATTCACGTGTCTTAAATTCAGTCATATAAGCGTCTTAAAATAGATTTAAGACATCAAAGTGTCTTAAACGAAAAAATTTCAGTCACTTATGTGTCTTAAAATATAAGTAAGACACGATACCGTCTTAATTTCAGTCAGATATGTGTCTTAAAATATACACTGCAAATTCACGTGTCTTAAAATCAGTCACATAAGCGTCTTAAAAAGAATTAAGACACGACAAGTGTCTTAATTTCAGTCACGTAACGGTAGTGTCTTAATCTCTGCTGAGAGCATGTGCAAAACAACCTACCCAGCATGCATCACGACTGCAGTTATGGCGGACTCCTCGCAAGGAAAAACTTTTAGATCCCATTTACAATTCAGTTTTAATAAAGTTCAACTCCCTGGTCAAAAGAGGAAATTACTAGGATAAGAGACGATCCTCTTGGCAACCGGTCTTTTACCCACAATTCCCTTGTAATCGCAGTTCAGGGATTGTAAACAAAAACATGGCGTTGTTTTTAACGCCGGAGCCACGGATGAAGCAATCGAGACGGAAGTCATTTTGGTAAGTGATATTTATTTCCTTTTGTTCAGAGATGATTAATACGATAACTGATTGTTAATAATTAAGGATTAAACATGCATGCATACAAATAAGGGAGTCTTGTTAATCAAAGTATAACATTTTGCACAATTTTCAAAAAAAAATCAGTAAATAATTAGTTCATTGTTTAATCGTTGTTGCGTGTGCATAAAGTTTAGTATTATCTTCCAGAAGTAATTTAATGTAGACAAGTAATGTATAAAATGCTTATACATTACATTGTACAATCAAATAAAAGTTTAAGAAACGTTTTCTTGTGATATTTCAGCAATTGCTGTTAAAGAATTTAAGTTATGAGACATTTTCTTTTCTGTTTGTTATTTCATTTAGTAGTATATGCTTTTATCGAAATGAAGTTTAATAAATATGTTTAGGAGGATACTGTAATACCAACAATGTTAGAGTATGCCTATTCCTATTTATCTCTCAAATCTGATATATAGCTAAATTCAATAATAAAGTGTCTGAAACATTTAAATTGCATGCATCTTTAATTATTATTATTTTATAAGCAGATTAGGGGTCTGTCTAGACTTTTCAGACAGAGACCTGTTATTGAGAAATTGTGAAAAATCTACACATAATTTTGTGAATCAAATAGTAATATCAGGGATGAGATTTTTCAGATGATTTCAGCTTTTTTGTACATTTAGCTTTTCAGCTTTTAAATTTTTTTTAGCTTTTTTTATGTTTCTGATGTGCATTTCTTCTTTTTTTATACATTTAAGGTTAAAATAAATATTTATTACTCTAATATAATAGATTTTGTCATCAAAATTCTAATGTTTAATCTCAACGTCTTGTCTTTGCGTACAGTTTCAGCTTTTTTGTATTTTTGCTAATCTCATCCCTGTAATATGAAAATCAAGTCCTACTGAACTTTTTGGCTAACTTTGGCCGAACTTTTCTCTCTCTCTCTCTCTCTCTCTTTTTTTTTTTTTTTTTTTAAAGGTAATTTTGCAATCATTTTAGACAATGAAAGTTCACTTTTGTAGAATTAAACTCACACATACACACAGAAACCTTTCATAAATTAGAAATTGAATAGCAGCTGTTTGGGGGAAATACAGCAAAGCACATACGATTACTCAAGTGGCCTTTCGCTCCGTAGAAAATTAGGTTTCGAAGTAAAAGAAATTTATCAAAGGTCTGTTTTTACGAGAAAAATTTTTGTGAAGGGTCCTGTTTGAGGATAAAAAAAAAATCTGTAAAAGATCCTTTTTTAATGTATAAAATTTTGTGAAGGGTCCTTTAACAGACCCAGTTTTACCTCTGGACAGACCCCTGTAAGATACATATTAAATGGGAAAACAGCAGATAAAATATAATATATGATAAAAAGTAGATATTTTTCCTGAGTATGTGAAATTAAGTATCAATAAAACAGTGAAAGTTTTTAAAATAAAAATTAAAACTTTAAAAAGGCAAGAGAAATGATATATAGTTATATAAATGTTATACAGTCGAACCTTGTTAACGTGAATCTCAAAGGGGATAAAAATTTGTACCTGCTTCGGTAACTAATCTTTATGTAATTAAACTAATCTTCATTTTGAAAGTTATTATGGAAACATTATGTTAAAAGTAATTCATGTTAACAAGGTTCAACTGTATTTAATAATATTTCGCAGGAAATTTCTGTTTTGCAAGCTACATTATCAGGGTTCGCACTAAGGAAAAAAAATGAGTGGGATTCTCCCACTCTAACAAAAAAATTAAGTGGGATTTTGAAAATTTAAGTGAGATTTTTGAAATTTAAGTCAATAATTACGTTTTACAGAAAAAAGTATTTTTAAGAAATATGCAAATTACAGACATGTGATTGCTGAAACTAGAAACTAGCTGAAAAATTTTCGCTACTAAGATTGATTGGATGATTAGTTGAATATTGACAACGTCACTTTCAATAAACTGATGACATAAACATTAATATATATATAGTTTTTATCTACATTAAGCATTTTCAGGATTTTTTCATTAGCGTAAAAAAAAAATTCTTCAATATACCGGCAATAACTTTTATATCCACATAAAATCTTATTAAAATTTCACACCAAGAGTAAAACAAATTTTTCAAACAAATATAGAATATAATTTTTATGTATGTACGTACATTAATTATTCATATAAAAGCAGTAGCTAGCTAATTATTAGTTTCAAACGTGCATAAAACCAACTGAGTATTAACTTTCTTAAATTGATTTGGAAAAAATGTTCTTACCTGAAAAATCTATTCTTCATTTCCCTCATGTTTACAAATTTGGTATCGGTATGACACCCCATAAAGATTTAATTTAATTGAGAAATTAAATAGATTCATTAAGTTCAGCACTAAAGGTGTAAAAATAATTACATATGTCAGAAATATTGAGCACTTCTATTGCTTTATTGTTTCTAGAATTGATCATTGACCACAATCTGTATATTCCGGAGATGGGAAAGAGGAGGGGGTGGGGATTAAAAAAATAATTACAGAGTAAGACACTTTCAATTCTACTTCTAGAATCTAATAAAGCAAGTTTAAAATTAATATTATAAATATTATTTATGTTTCAGATGGGTAAATATTGGGAAACAAGACTTCTGCAGAACATTTGATTGCTGATCGCTACATGGAGATAAATAAAGGGGGAGGTAGGCAAAAAATAATTACATGAGCAAGAAATATTTAAGAATTGTATTTATTTACAGGTTCTAGAATCTCATAAAGCAAGTTTGAAATGGATATTGACATTTATGTTGTGGATGGAGAAAGATTAGGAATCAGAAGCTTTTGTAGAACATTTGATCGCCGATTGTTCCATTTTTATTTATTTATTTATTTTTTAACGAACGATATCCGCGATTTTTTTTTTTTTTTTTTTTTTTTTTTTGAACGAAAGAGATAAATTCGCGGAGTTCAACAAATTAGATTTAAAAAAAAAAAAAAAAAAAAAAAAAAAATCGCGGGAAAATAGGTGCGGGAAAAGCGTGCATATGAAAAATTTTTAAGTGGGATTTTTTTATATATTGCGCGATTCCCGCGATCCCGCGCTCTAGCGCGAACCCTGATTATATAAGAATGAAGTATTGACTTCTTTATTTCCTTATTTAATTTCATGGTGATTTGGTAATCTTTTCTTTCTTTCTCTTTTTTTTTTTTCACTTTTTCTTTTTTTAGTGAAAAGTCTTTAGACTTTTTACCGTGTTTTTATTAACTTCGATTCTTGTTTTGTTTGTTTGTCCAGTACAAATCTTGCAATCGATTTTTAACTAACTTCCCAACTAGCTAGACATTTGAAACTTTCAAAATAGCTCAGAACATGGTGACAATGCATTTTTTAAATACTTTTAGTCAACTGGTTCTGGTCCCCGCTGCCTTCAGCAGCGTTTATGTGATTCAACAAAGAATTTATTTAACTAACTTCCCGACTAGCTAGACATTTGAAATTTTCAGAATAGTTCAAAACACGACTACAACGCATTTTTTAAATAATTTTAGCCAACTGTTTTGGGTCCCCACTGCCTTCGGTAGCGTTTATTATGTGGTTCAACAAATATGTAACTTCCCGACTAGCTAGACATTTGAAACTTTCAGAATATCTCAGAACATGGTGAAAATGCATTTTTAAATACTTTTAGCTAACGGTTACGGGTCCCAGCTGCCTTCGGCAGCGTTTATCATATGCTTCAAAGATCATTTAACTTCCCGACTAGCTAAACATTTTAAACTTTTAGAATAGCTCAGAACACGGTGACAATACTTTTTTTAATACGTTTAGCCAACTGTTTCAGTACCCTGCTGCCTTTGGTAGCGTTTATATGATTCAGTGGCGGATTGAACCCCAAACACTGACATTTACAATTGAATATTGCAATTGTAAATTTTTTATTGGTCTAGAATAACAGTTTTAAAAATCTTTGCCCCCCCCCCCCCCCTTCAAAGTGAAGTTCTGGATCCGCCACTGATATGATTCAGCAAAAAATTTATTTTACTAACTTCCCGACTAGCTAGACATTTAAAAATTTCAAAATAGCTCAGAACACGGTGGAAATGCATTTTTTTCATACTTTTAACCAACTGTTTCAGGTCCCCGCTGCCTTTGGTAGCATTCATATGATTCAACAGAAAATTTAAAACATGATATAAAAAAAAGTTGTTTTTATCTTGTAATATTTTTATTGTATTTCTAATATTAACAATATTCTTTTCTAGATACAACAAATGTTGCAGCTGAAGAATTACCTGTATTTTCAGTATATTCGAGATAAATTTCAGGAGCCAGCATCCCCTGCAATATTACAGACTCAATTCAAGGTAAGATTTTTATTATTTTATATTATTAAAATTTTATTTATTTATTTTTTAAGTTACTTAAAAGCCTTTTCATAAATATTTTAAACTTTCTGCATAATCAGGGACAAAATTTTAAATGCACAAACGTGTCAGTTTTTTCTTTATATTGAAGCAAAAATCAAAGAGTGTTTTCATTTTTCTATAAATAATTTAACCTGTATTTAGAGTTGTAAACTGATGTATATGTTGAAACGTTCAACATAAATAAAACCAGAAATCCACACATCAAAACAAATGTAAACAATGAAATTTATAGTTTTCAAGAAAAGGAAAAAAAAAAAAAAACAAGGTAGAACTTATTTTAGTGGTGGTATTTTAGAAATTGAATCTAATAAGATTAAAGAAAGTTTATTTTAAGCAAGATCCAGATCTTCAAGGTAAATATCTAAATTCTTTTAAACCAGTAGTATTTGTGCTTGAACAAAAAATGATTTCATATACTGAAAAAAAAAAAAAAAAAATCATTTGGCTTTACCTATAATTCTAAACTATAATAAAAATTGCAAGTTTATAATAAAAGTTATTATATCAGATGTTTACATATACTCAATTTTGTATTTTGCCTTATGGAACAATTTTTAATTTGTTAAGTGAAAAGAAAAATACTTACATTGAATTTTATATGTATACTATATTTATACTTTTTACTTGCCTTCATTTATTTTTAAATATTTCATGTGTCTTATATGCTTGCTCATATGTCTTCACTATCATTTTTAATGCATTACGGCTTTAAAATTTTAATTTAAATATGAAAACAATAAAATACCCAAAATCCACAATATTCTATAATTTGCACAATCTCTGGTTCCAAACTGTGCAGATTTCTGGGAGTGTACTGTATATACTTTTAAATTTTTGAATATTACAATATTTCTAGGTACACTAATATCAATATTCAATTGTTTATTAATATTTTTGTTCGAATTCTTTCTTCCCCTCTGTCATTAGCAGTTTGTGCTAGCTAATCCCCTTTTTTTGTTTTTGTGTCATCAATTTTCAATTAGTAAAACAGTAAAAATGATATTAGTGATAGGTATTTATGTATAATTTAAAATTTTCTTGATTTTTTCTATATTTATTAATATGCTAAATATTTCACTTTATATTTAAAATAAATTTAAATATTTGTATACTTATAACACAGTCATTAAATGGATCCTTCATAAATCCTAGTTATTTTTAATACTACTCTTATATATGTACTAATATATATTTTTTAAAATATGCTCATTGCTCAATCCCCCAGTAGCAGAATTTTATCTGCCAATCTGCGACAGCTATTTAGGTATCAGAAAATAATCTGCATCATAATTTTGCAATAATTATTAACTGAAAAAAATATTATCGGATTCAGTAAACATATTTTTGATCCCAAGTTTGTGTTTATCTAATGTTAATCAGATATGATCAAAGCATTGTAATATTAAAATTTTTGTTAAGGTAAAGTGTTGACATTATTCATTATTCTTGATATCATACAAGAAGAAATATGTCCATGATTTTGTTCATAGCTCTAGTAAAATGTTTGTATGTAAGGGACTACAAATTTAAATTAATGCAGCTTTCAAAAATTATAACTAGATGTAGAACCATTAAGAAATATAAACACACTCTTATCAACAGTTCCAGTTTGTTCGTCATTGCCATCTGTACATTATCTTAAATTGCATTTTGCTCACTTTCTCAGTGACCAAGTCCCAACTTTTATAGGAAGCTTCTGATATTGGAATTGTGTGTATGACTTAATAAGTAAAAGTATTTTCTTTTAAAGATCACCAATGGTTTTTTTTTGTATGAAGACTTCATGTCATATGTGATCCCTATCGAAATTTATTTATGCTGCGAATGAAGAAAGATTGAAAAGCACAAAATTTCTGTAGAGCGTTTGATCACCAATCGTTAGGGGTGGGGGGGGTCGCACAATTTTTTTTTTTAATGAGTGAGTGTTATTGAACAGTTCTAATTATAAGTTTTAGAATGCTTTAAAGTTAGTTTAAAAAGAATATTGATATTTATGTTGTATTGTATATGAAGAAAAATTAGAAATTGCAGTGCTTCGCAGATCATTAGAAGAAGGTGTGTGTGTGTGTGTTGGGGGGGGGGGGATAAAACATATGAGTGAGTGATATTGAACAATTCTTCTTTATTATTTTTCTTCTCTGGAATCTAATTAGGTAAGTTTAAAAAAAGTTGGTATTTATTTGTAGATGGAGAAAAATTAGAAATTCCAAGGATTACAGATGACATTTGATCGCCGATTGTTGGAAGGGTGAAGGGAACCACAAAAATATTACTCAAGTGAAAGATATTGAATAATTGTACCTTGTTATGGGTTCCAGAATCTAATAAAGCAAGTTTAAAATGAACATTGACATTTATATTGTAGATGGAGAAAGATTTAATCACAATGCTTCTGCAGGACGTTTGATCTCTGATCATCAGCAAATGGAGGGGGGGGGGGGGGGTAAAATATTATATTATACTAGCAAACCCATGCGAAATATTCACACTTTCTTTCTTTTCTTATTTATCTTTAAAATTTGAAACTCATAAATGTTATACCAATTTCACCACCTAATTAAAATTTTAATTTACCAGAAGCCAAATTATTATTAAAACCAAATTAATATTGAACAATAGGGAAACCAAAATCATTCAAAGAAAGGGTTTCCAAATGAAATTCATTGTTCATGACTCAATTTTCATTATTCCACTGGCAGTACAGCTTTAATATAGGACACCCACAACGCCTTTTAAATTTTTGTCGTCATGTTGGAGATGACTTTTTATTAATTTTGGTATAATTTTTTTTTGTTGTTGTTTTTTAAAAAAAATAAATAAATAAAATAAACTAATTCCTATTTTGATTATATTTTTTTATGATTATTGTGTTTTTAGTCAATTTATGACACAAAAGTTCATATTCTATATATATCTTTAAAATATTGCTAGGTTTAAAATGACACTTGCAAAGATTTCGAAGAAACAATTGTTAAAAATTTTTGATAGAATGGAGTAGAAGGCTGATTTTTACCAACTATGTGAAAAATACCAGAGCCGGAAATCAAACCCCGGGCCTTCCGCTTAACGCGCGGATGCTCTAACCACTGAGCTACCCTGGCTGATAACCAGCTCTGCACTTCTCACATAATTTACGTTGGCAAGGTCACCGAGTCTGCATTAAAGCAGCTACACTTGATATAGCTGCTTTAATGCAGACTCGGTGACCTTGCCAACGCTCAATGCAGACTCGGTGACCTTGCCAACGTAAATTATGTGAGAAGTGCCGAGCTGGTTATCAGCCAGGGTAGCTCAGTGGTTAGAGCATCCGCGCGTTAAGCAGAAGGCCCGGGGTTTGATTCCCGGCTCTGGTAATTTTCACATAGTTGGTAAAAATCAGCCTTCTACTCCATTCTATCAAAAATTTATTTCCAGGTTGATGAATTAAATTTCTGAATTGTTAAAAATCCTTTTTTTTTCTTCTAAGTCCATTGAGCCAAGTTCTCGTGCTTAAATATTGTCCATATATAATTATTATTTTTTTATTCTTGCGTACCGTATCCTTTCGACAAAAAATAATTGAAACTGGTCCACGTTTGAGAAATATTATATAGATTACACTCATCATTTTTCATTATGCTGTTTCAAAATAAAGTATTAAAAATTTTTTAAAAAAAATTCCTTTTTAAAAAAATCCATATATTTAACAGCTGACAATTTTTTGAATGTGAAAACAGAATTTAAAAATAAGTATTAGTTAATGAGTTATAAGTAAACAAAATTTCCTATGGAAAGGGTCGATCCAGGTTTTAATTTTTGGGGCTCGTTTTTGCTTTTATATGATTTGACAGAAAATTTATTCAACTATCTTCCCAACTAGCTAGACATGTGAAACTTTCAGAATTGTTCAGAATATGGTGAAAATGCATTTCTTAAATGCTTTTAGCCAACTGTTTCGTGTTTCTGCTGCCTTCAGCAGTGTTACCAGTACAAAGCTTGCAATCAATTTTTCACACTTCCCGATTAGCTAAACATTTGAAACTTTCAGGATAGCTCAGAACACGGTGACAATGCATTTTTGTACTACTTTTAGTCAATTGTTTTAGATCCCTACTGCCTTCGGCAGCGTTTATATGATTCAACGGAAAATTTATTTAACTAACTTCCCGACTAGTTAGACATTTGAAACTTTCAGACTAGTTCAGAACACGGTGAAAATGCATTTTAAAAATACTTTTAATCAACTGCTTCGGGACTGTGCTGCCTTCGGCAGCGTTACCAGTACAAAACTTGCAAACGATTTTTTACTAACTTCCCGACTTACATTTGAAACTTTTATAAGATCTCAAAACACGATACCAATGAATTTTTTTAATACATTTAGCCAATTGTTCCGGTTTCCTGCTGCCTTCGGTAGCGTTTATATGATTCAACAGAAAATTTAGAAACATGGTATATAAAAATTTTGTTTTTTATCTTGTAATTATTATGAATCTTATTTTCATGAAAGAGCCCATTTTTAAGAGTTTGAATTTTGTGAAGGGGCCCATTTTAGAAATTTGAATTTTGTGAAGGGGCAGCAAAAGGGTCCCAATTTTTGTTTATTTTTTAATACTTTAATCATGAAGCTTTTTCAATAATTTTGTTACATTTAAATCAAATTGGAGTGTACAGGTTGATATTTTTATTTATTACCAACTATGTGAAAAATACCAGAGCCGGGAATCAAACCCGGGCCCTCCGCTTAACGCACGGATGCTCTACCACTGAGCTACCCTGGCCGATAACCAGCTAGGTATTTCTCACATAATATACGTTGGCATAATATACTTTGCCAACGTATATTATGTGAGAAATACCTAGCTGGTTATCGGCCAGGGTAGCTCAGTGGTAGAGCATCCGTGCGTTAAGCGGAGGGCCCGGGTTCGATTCCCGGCTCTGGTATTTTTCACATAGTTGGTAATAAATAAAAATATCAACCTGTACACTCCAATTTGATTTAAATAAATATTCACGGTTGATGAATTCATGAATAAAAAATTTCTAATTTTGTTACAGTTACATTTTTATTGATATATTGAGGGTAAAAAAAAAAAAAAAAAAACTTAGTGTAAATTTTTTAATGATTTTGTATTTTTCTTAATCTTTGGATGTTGTTATCACATTATTCAGCTTCGTCTTGCAATTTTATTTCAATATTTACAGTATTATTATTTGCTGAACCATGTGAAAAATTTGGGGGTAATATATTTTTGAGTGTGACTTTTTAAAACATAGTGGGATTCTCACAATTTCACCCTCTAAAATGAACCCTGATTAATACCCAGAATGTTTGTTCAAATATTGTCCATACAAACATGTGAATTTGAGTTGAAATATATACTTAAACATTCTTTTGTCATTTTTTACTTATTTACTGAAATATTCCATGCTTGAAATGTATTTAATTACCAAGCATTTATTGTTTGTTTCGAAAGTCGGGTGGAATCATTTCATATTATTATCATTATTTCGTCTGTTTCAGGCTCATCACATCAGAATTTAAGAAGAAGGAAAGAAACTTTAAAGAATGTGATTCCAGAAACTTTATGAAGAAATGCTAAAATTAGAAAAGAAGCATTTGATGATATTTTTAAATAAATCTTGAAATTTACTGAACAAATTGTTTTATTTATTTATTTTTCTTAAATCGTTCTTGTTTGAACATTATTTTCATTTTTTTTTCCCCTATGTTAATCTGTATACTGTTAAAGTTTTGTATTATTCAGATTCACAGTTTTAATAAAAATGAAAAAATATTTACTTTAAATTAATTATATATGAGTTTTTAAGATAATATGTTCAATGTAAAAGATATATCTATTATCTCTTAACTGGATGTTTTGTGTCGAAAAATAAATAAATAAAATAAATAATAATAATAATTTGTATTATCAATAGAAGGTGAAATGTTAAAAAGAAATGCCTGTTGATGAAATATATATATATATTTTTTTCCCTGCAAAATATGTATAAACAGTCCAGAGAAAAGAAAGAAATTTTGCATGCTACAGTTTTTATAGCATAAGTAAACAACTAAGTGCATTTTTTGTGTTTTTTAGCCAGAAAATAAAATATTAAAAATGTGAAAAATAATTTTTTTAAAAATTGAGTACTAATCTAACTATTGTGAATTTTCTGAATGTGAAAACAGAAAAAAAAAAATATATATTATATAACAAATAATTTTAGAAACAAATTTCCCCATAGAATAACTTAGGCTTTGTTTGTCGGTGAGATTAGATATTGCCTGTTCTTAAAGGAGCTTGGCACCACAGAAGTAGTTTTCATATTAAAACTTATTTTTCCATGTAATATTTATATGATAAATTGAACTATATTATGTTTGTTCCATAAAATATATATTTAGTCAAGAATTATTGTAGTTTGTGATATATTTTTTTAGAGACTTGAAATCTTTTAATTGCATTTTTTCATAAATTCATGATCTTAAAAATGCTAAATTTTCTATAAATATTTAAAGAAGACTTAATATTTTTTGGATGTTTATAAGAATCTACTTAAAGGATTTCGCAGTATCATTAAAAGAAAAATAAATAAATAAATAAATAAAAATTTACATAAACACATGCATTATTATTATTATTTTTTTTTTTTTCTTAAAAACTAGTTGTTAATAAATTTCAAAATACATCCCTAATTCTTTTTAGGAGGTTGTATTAAACATCCAAAAAAATAAGTCTTCTTGTAGAAGTTTTAGTGTTTTGAAGATCATAAATTCAAAAAAAAAAAAAAAAATGAAAACTGGGAATACGCAATTTAAAGTTTTCATATATGTAAAAAGTATATCAAAAACCATAATATAATTATTCCCTGAATATATATTTTATTTACAAAACCTAATATAGTTCAATTTAAAAATATTAAATGGAAATATAAGTCCTATAAGAAAAGGGTATTTTTAAAGAAGTAAACTTGTCTTTCGAAAGGCGAAGGCCCTTTTTTCAATAATTTCTCTTATGATAACATCTCAATTGCTCTCTGCTTATTTTCTCTGCTCTTCTCTTTTCATCTCTCTCTGCTTATTTTCATTTAAGAGCAGATAATATCTAATCTCATTCATAGTCAAAGTGCATGTTATTTATAGGAAAATTTGTTTCTACAATTACTCATTAGCTAATGTATTATATATTTATTTTTTTAAATCTTTTTTCATATTCAGAAAATTCACAATTGTTAAATTAGTATTTATTTTTTAAATTTTTAATATTTCACTTTTAAAGTTAAAAAAAGAAAAATCACTAAGTGCATTTTTTGATTTTTTCAGCAAGATAAAATATTAAAAATGTGAAAACAGAATTAAAAAAAAAATTACATTATTATATTAACAATTATTCATGAAAAAAATTTTCCCCATAGAATAACATGGGTTTTGGCTGCTGGTAAGATTATGTATTGTTTGTTTTTGATAAGACTTGATACCACTGATGTAGTTTTCATATAATATTCCAATTAATATTTATAAATTGAAGTATATTAGGTTTGTTCAATAAAATATATATTCAGG
This sequence comes from Salticus scenicus, assembly GCA_963930645.1. Lineage (NCBI taxonomy): Eukaryota > Metazoa > Arthropoda > Arachnida > Araneae > Salticidae > Salticus > Salticus scenicus. Next base: position 141,524,696 of record OZ005650.1, on the reverse strand, counting down.
CAACAATTATGGTTTTTTATTCATTTTTTATAGACTTGAAATCTTTTAATGGTTTTTGTCAGTTTGCATTTTTTCATAAGTTCATGATTTTCAAAATGTTAAAACTTCTATAAATATTTAAAAATAGTTGATAATTTTTGGATGTTTATAAGAACTTACTTAAAAGAATTAGGTTTTATTAAACATCCTGAAAAATTAGTCTTTTCTTAAATATATGTAGATGTTTTAGCATTTTGAAGATCATGATTCCTTTAAAAAAAAAGAAATATGAAAACTGAGACTATGCAATTTTGACGATGTCAGATCTGTAAAAAATAGATCAAAATCCATAATAATTGTTGCTTGAATACGTATTTTATTTAACAAACTTAATATAGTTCAATTTATAAACAAATTTCCCCATAGAATAACATAGGCTTTGGCTGCCGGTGAGATTAGATATTGTCTTTTCTTAAAGTAGCTTAGCACCATTAAAGTAGTTTTCATAAAAAAAAAAAAACTTATTTTTCCATATAATATTTCTAAAATAAATTGAACTATATTTTGTTTGTTCCATAAAATATACATTTAGTGAATAATTATTGTGGTTTTATATATATATATATATATATTTTACAGATTTGAAATTTTTTAATTGCATTTTTTCATAAATTTGTGATCTACAAAATGCTAAAACTTCTACAAATATTTAAGAAAGACTTAATATTTTTTTGGATGTTTATATGAAACTACTTAAAAGAATTATCAGGGATGAATTTTGCAATATCTTTGAAAACAAACCATATTAAAAATAAATATCCCCCCCCCCAAAAAAAAAAAAAAAAAAAAAAAAGGTTATTACATGAACATGCATTATTATTTTTTTTTTCTTTAAAACTAATTAATAAATTTCAAAATCCATCCCAAATTCTTTTTAGTAGGTTGTATTAATCATTAAAAAAAAAAAAAAAAATGCATATTTTCTTAAATATCTGTGTAGGTTTTAGCAATTTAAAGATCATCAATTCCTTAAAAAAAAAAAGGGGGGAAACTAATAATTCGAAATTTGAGGATTTCAGATCTGTAAAAAATGTATCAAAAATTATTGTTCCTTAAATATGTTTCATTGAACAAATCTAATATAGTTAAACTTAAAAATATTAAATGGAAATGTAAGCTTTTATATGAAGCCTACTTTAATGGTGCCAGGTCCTTATAATATTTTTTAAATACTTTTTTTTGGTTTTGTCAACAATGGCTGCCAAAAAACAGAAGTGGTAAAAAATGGCAGCTGAAATCAGTGGTCAACAATGGCTGCCAAGGGGAAAAAAAAAAAAAAAAAGTGGTTAAAAATGGCAGCTGAAATCAGTGGTCAACAATGGCTGCCAAGGAAAAAAAAAAAAAAAAAAAGTGGTTAAAAATGGCGGCTGAAATCAGTGGTCAACAATGGCTGCCAAGGGGGGGGAGAGAGAGAGAGAAAAAAAAAAAAAAGTGGTAAAAAATGGCAGCTCAAATAAGTGGTCAACAATGGCTGCCTTTTAAGACACTTCACGTGTCTTAAATTCAGTTACGTTGCCGTCTTAATTTAAGACGCTTCACGTGTCTTAAAATTTAAGACGCGAATTCGTGTCTGAAAATAATGACACCCATTTCAGACGCTTATGTGTCTGAATTTAAGACACGTGAATTTGCAGTGTAAACACAAATAAAAGGCATTATAACCAGGCGATAGGATTCCAGCGCAGCCAATCGATTTTAAACCCTTAAAATATCAACTTAATAGCAATTTTCTGAGTGAACTCATAATCGCTATTTGAAAAAAAAAAATTAATTTTTGTCAAAATTGGTTATAAATTTTGCGATTTACAATACGTCATAATTTACAAAAATATGTATATATATATATATATAATATGTGTGTGTGTGTGTGTGTGTGTGTGTGTGTGTGTGTGTGTGTGTGTGTTGTGTGTGTGTGTATTCCCTAATGCGATCTAATGTCACAATTCTTCGTCTCAGCCTTTATGAGTTTTCCGTGGTTTTCTTCGAAATTCGCGTGAATATATGCTTAGATCTCTTTATATCGCCGTGAAAAGTATTCTAACCAGGACTAGGATCCTAACATAGTTAATTGACCATAATCCTTCAAAACATCTATCAAATTTAGCGATTTTTAGACTAAACCCATAATCGCTTGTTTTTAACAAAATTTTAAATTTCGTCAGAATTGGTTATAAATTCGCGATTTCCAGTGTGTCAAAATCTATTTTTTCCCCCTATTGTGATCCAATATCACAATTCGTTGTCTTAGCTGTTCTGACTTTTACGTGGTTTTCTCCGAAACTCACGTAAACACATGCTTGGATCTCCTTAAAAATAAACACACGAAAAACATTCCATCTAAGTATAGTACCATAATGTAGAAGTCAATCGGCTTTAACCCGCACAACTATAACTTTTTTTTTTTGAGGAAAGAGGTTTATTTAATTTCCTTTACTTATTTAATTTTCATAGTAAAAATAATTTTATAATTTATATTTAACAAAATTTCACAAAAATCAGGAAAAAATCCGCATTTTTAAGGAAATAAAATTTAGGTTTTGAATCAGAAAGAAATTTGATGAAAAAATGATATAGTAATAATAATAATAAAAAAAAAAAAAAAAGAAAGAAAATCTGTAAAAATTGGTTTTCCAGGAAAAAGTTGATTTTATTTTTCCATTTTGTTAAGAAACCTCAAAAAACTAGTTTGTTGTGGCCACCACAAGACTTTCTTCTATATTTTCCTATACATATTCAATAAGTAACAATATTAAAAAAAAAAAAAAAAAAAATACAATTTTTTTCTAAGGTTTTTTTTGTTAAAAGTAAAAAAAAAAAATCGATAACTTTGTTTTAAATTATCACAGATTTATAGTTCAACCATTCGTTTAAGAGGTATTGACGAGATCTTTCGAAAGATACCCATCTTCAAAATTCACCCCCCCCCCGGGTGAGGTACTTCCCCCCAGGTAGGGGGGAAGCCGTGCCCCCACATGCACAGAAATTTTTTCCTAGTTAACTACTACTATTATCAATAACTCATAATAATTTTACAATCAGAAGTTACAAATAACTCTCATTATGTACATTTATACGAAATTTTGTCCTATGCTGCCATGTTAAAAATTTAGATAAAATGCGATCACAGCGCCACCTGTTGAGCTTTTGATCCTCAAATGTAATCAGCACCAGTTTATGTCGGGGACCAACTAAATACCAAGTTTGATTAAATTTCGTAAAAAAAAAAAAAAAAATTGTTTTTTTTTCGTTAAAAGTAAAAAAAATCGATAACTTTGTTTTAAATTATCACAGATTTATGGTTCAACCATTCGTTTTAAAAGTATTGACGAGACCTTTCGAAAGATACCCATCTTGAAACTTTGCCCCTCCGCCCCCCCCCCCCCCCCCCAGTGGGGGCATATATATATTATTTCATATATATTATAATTTTTATTATCAACTTGCATTTTTATAAACAGCATAAAGACTGAGATCATGACTCGACCAATATTTACTTAACGAAACAATATTAGGTGCACAGAGTTTAGATACGAATTATTGCTAGAGCTTCAATAATTTTGCTGTCGACTGTAGGTTTGTGTCCCAGATCATCGCCAATTGCTTATAGCGTAGCACTATTGCGATGTAAAATCCACTTACGCACACACTCTGTATGCCAGGTTATACCATTCCTCCAAGATGGGTCGCGGTAGCCCAATTGGTAGAGAGCACTGAGCTCGTAATTGGAAGATTGAGGGTTCGACATTCGAGCCGGCTAAAGACTGACGTGTACACTAATAGTGTCTGGTGCAAGTAAAACCTGACGTGGTCGCAATGTCCAACATATTCCCATTCAAATTCTAACTCTAATGGTCACCGAAGAGGGGAAGCCATCCCCAGGATCAAAATGGCATGTCTCCGGACCATCCTTCGGGGTGCGTCCCAAATTACTGGTAGTGCAGTACAAGTGCGACATTAAACCCAACCGACCAACCAATCTCCTAGTACAGCGCCTAGAACTAATATATAAGTTTCAAGACACTCTAAGAATATTTACGGAAATTAGAGCGCGAATAGACGATAAAAGCGGATAGCCGGTAAAAGCGGACAGACAAATCGAAGTCATTAACACTTTTTAATTTTGTTGGAAACTGTTAAAAACAATAAAATAAACTATTAACCCTTTCATTCCCAACTTTTTCCCTCCATAAAACAATAAATCTTATATTTAGTCATAAATTTATTTCAAAGGTAGTATATATAAATATTTTTTTTAATAGGAATAATAGCAGAGTACGAATTAATATAGCTAACAAAGCAGCTGAGAGGTCTTTATTTATGTTTAATATAGCCACTGATGCCATTTAAAATCATAACTTTTCATTAAATAAAAATATCAAAATTTTGAAGAAATACATATTGCAATTAATTAAAATACAAATTATAAACATAAAAAAATAAAATAAAAGATATTTCAAACAGTTAATTTACTTAAATTGCCCAAAACAGGAAACCGATTCCGATATTGTTGTCAGAATAGAATAAAATATACTTTCAATTATCAACAAGGATAATGGAATCATCTAAAATGTGTACTTTTCGGTGGGAAAATGTATATAGATTTCAATATTGTTCATTTTGAATCAGCGGGAGTGTTGGGTGGTAAGAAAGAAAAATCTGAAATGTTATGATTCCAATTTGGCATCATGGTGAATGCAAGGATAGTCCGGAGATATATACTCACAATTTTGATCCTTCACGAAAGGGATGGTTCCTGCACTTCGGTGACCTCCAGAGGTGTAATTTAGGGACATTCCGGCCACGACGGATTTTATCTGCAACACTCACCATTAATAAACACGATAATTATTCGCAGAAAAGAGAATCACTGACATTTAAATTTGTTTTCAATCTAGACTCTTATATAGAAAAAAGCATAAATTACTTCCGTGTTACGTATTAAAACAAAAATTTTTACGTGTTACATTTTTTGAAAGTTAATAATTTTAGATATTACAAATATTTTTTTTAAATCGCTAAAATAAGATATATTATGACGTTGAAAATTCATTTGAGGTAGTGTGCTGTAGCAGTAAAAGAACATTTACAGTCAAATTTGAAGAAAGGGCAGAATCTGTGTCCAAATTTCGGCTGCTAAGAATGTAAATAGAAGCAGATTATTCCCGGTGGGTTCAGTTGACTTTAGCGAGTTTTTCTGAGAGATTGAGTTCGAAACGATTGTTCTTTGCTCGTGAATCAGTGAAATTCCTGCTCTGTTTGTTTTAATTTTGGGGAACAAGCTTTATTGGATTGTTTCGAGAATATTCATCGAATTGAAAGTCTTATTGGACTGTTTCAAAAATATTAGCTGATTTGACAGTTTTGTTGGATTGTTTCGGGAATATATGTTGAATAAAATGCATTTATCGACAAGAAACTGCCTGTCTTTTTTTTTTTCGAACTATTTTCTTCACGTAAGGATGCCGACATTTTCGTAACAGTACTTTCTCAGAATTTTTTCATCAGGACATTTTGTCACTTAATAAATCTTTAAAAAATATCTTTCTTAAACTTCTTATAAAACCATGTGTATCTTTTAAGAAAAAGGAAAGCATGGCTATATTTACTATATAGTTATCTCATAAAAAAAAAAAAAAAAAAAAAAAAAAAAAGATACTTATATTTATAGATTCGAACCTAAGTAGTGCTCATCAGTTTAACCATTTGAAGTATTCCATGGGTTTCTCTGAAATTCGTGTTAACACGGGCTATTATCCCTTAGAAAAATCCCTACGAATGGAAATTATCACAGTCCATAGAGTAGATTATCAGCATTTTATCCCTGATCAATCAAACTAAAAGAAAAAACCGGGAATAGGTGTAGTTACATTTTATCCCAGTGAATGCTTTTATGAAAGATCTAACCATATTTTTATGATAATTAAGAATAATGATTAATTTCTTCCTCAGTCCCAGTTTACAAGAAAATATTCATTTGCAGACGAGTGAATCGCCTACAATATATTGATTCATTCACCTTTGTAGAGAGTGCTACGTGACTGGAAAAAATATTACCCACGCACACACAACTTTCAGTTCGTAATTGAGGTTTAAAAGAAAGTTTGAAATTGAAAACATATTTTGATATTTATTAGCAGGCTTTGCTTGCTAGTAAGTATACATATAATATATAACATATAAATTTATATATATACAATATTTATATATAATATAATATATAAATTTATGTAACGCTATATTTAAAATGAATTTTCAAAAATAAAAGAAAATAAATAAATAAATAAATAAATAAAAATAAATAAAATTAAATAAATAAAATAAAAATAAATAAATAAATACTATTATACCCATAGATATAGTAATAAGACATAGATAGATCAGCGAGGGCGAAAAAGTGATCGCTTTTTTACTCGGGGAAAGACGGCCATTTTATTCTCTTACGGATGTCTTTTCCCGAGTGAATATACACGGGAATACACACAGATAATTTAGCAAATAAAATTTATGAATAATTTATGTACTAAAGATGAATGAAAAAACTCCAGATACTCATTTTTTTCTCTCTCTCTTTTCTTCTTTTTCTTCTTTTTTTTTTTTTTTTTTTTTTTTTTTTTGTATGGAATAACGACATTTGAAGAAATTTATCGTTTCCATCTACTAGTTCTGTCTGTTTAGGAGTTTTTTGGGTCGAAAAATAAGATTGGACTTAGCCTTATCGTTTGAGAAATTCGATTTGACCCTTTAACTGTCAATCGCAATATAAAGTAGAAATTTATGTTTACTCGGAAATGGTTATAATTATATTAATAAAAATTTGGGATAAGTGCTTTTTAGAGACCTAAAACAATTGGAACATCCTTAGCTTCAACAAAATTAATGTTACCCTTTTAACTGCCAATCGCAACTTGTTGTAGAAATTGAGTTTACTCAGAAATGGATATAACGATTTTAATTAAAGTTTAAAGTTAAGTGTCTTTTTTTTTTTTTTTTTTTTTTTTTTTTTACAGAACTAAAACGTTTGGACATATCCTCATCTCCAGGAAAATTTGCGTTAACCCTTTAACTGACAATCGCAACATATAATAGAAATTGGTTTTACTCAAAAATGGATGTAACGATTTTTATAAAAGTTTGGGGTTAAGTGTTCTTTAGAGAGCTAAAATGAATGGACATATCGTCATCTTAAGGAGAAATCGTGTTAACCCTTTAATGACCAGTCGCAATTAATAGCATAAAATGGGTTTACTCGGAAGTGAATGTGACGATTTTGATTAAATTTTGGGATTAAGTGTTTTTTTTTTTTTTAGAGACCAAAAACAATTGCACATATTCTCATCTTCAGGAAATTTTTCTTTAACCCTTTAACTGCCAATCGCAACATATAATTGAAATTAGGTTTACTCGGAAATAAATGTAATGATTTTGATTAAATTTTGGGGTTAAGTGTTTTTTTAGAGAGCTAAAACGATTGGACATATCTTCATCTTCAAGAACATTTGCGTTAACCCTTTAACGGCCAGTCACAACATATAGCAGAAATTGGGTTTACTCGGAAATGGAGCGCGGACAGGAGGGCAAGCGGACAGGCAGAAAAACTAATTAATGTCATAATATTTTCTTAAACTTTGTTCGAAACTGTAAGAAACGCTTAACACAACTAAAAATGCAATTCTAGCAATTTCGAATTATAGCCCCTAATATGAACGAAATTCGACCAAACGTGTATTCAGTTGGACCTTGACCTAAACTGGTGCTTATTAGATTTGGGAATTAATCGCTCAACAGGTGGTGCTGCCATCTTATTTCTTTTCTAAGTACTTAACGTGACAGTATAGGACAAATTTTCATATAAATGTACATAATGTGAGTTATTTTTAACGCATGAATGTAAAATTTATATGAATCATTGATAATAGTAGTAATAAACTAGAAAAAAAAAATGTGTGCATGTATGAGCATTGTTTTCCTCCTGGGAGTGAAGTGCCCTTCCCCCGGGGCCTGTGTAAATTTTCAATGTGGATATTTTAGAAAGAACTCGTCAGTATTTCTAAAACGAATGGTTGAACCATAGATCTGTATTAATTTAAAATTAAGCTACCAATTTCTTTTATTTTTAATGTTATATATATATATATATATATATATATATATATAGACATATATATATATATATATATACATATATATATGCATTCGAACCTCGTTAACGTGAACACGGTTAACGTGAATTACTTTTAACATGAACTGTTACCACAATCCCCGTCAAAATGAAGATTACATTAGTTATATGACGATTAGTTACTGATAGCATGAACTACTGATAACATGCACAGATTTTTGATCCCCCTTGCGATTCACGTTAACGAGGTTCGACTGTATATCTTTTCATGTCTGCACAAAAATGATTTTTTTCAGCATTTATTATTATACTACTTTAAGAAAAAAATCGTCTGCATTCATCATGGAAAATATCTTTAATAAATTATAACTTAATAAATAATTTGTATTTTGTATTGCGTAAATTTGTATAGGATTATATATAGAAGAATGTCTTGTGGTAATACTAGTTATAATACATTAAAACAAGCGGGCTTTACCTCTGCGGCTGCTAACTACATTTAAAAGAATTTTGAAAATTTGATATTACTTACTAATATAAAAACTTAAAAAATATTAAAATTTAAAAAAAAGTATTCCATTAAAAATCAAAACAGTATTTAAACCATAATAATAACAAAACAACTGATTATAAAAAATCATATTTTTCATAAATTAGTTAAATTTAACTTACTTATGAAAACTTATTCCATTTCCTTTCATAAATGTATTTGTACAATTAAAAGACGCGCAGTATTTTGGCATTTTCAATACATATCAACATTCTATTCCATTATTGTTTCCGAGTTTTATACTCTCTCATGGCTGATGCCAAAAACATTTTCGGCATCAAAAATCTTTGCACGTTAACATGGGGATGATAGATCTATATATATTACTATATCTATGATTTTACCATGTTTTTATCAACTTCTATTTTTGTTTGTTTGTCGGTACAAATCTTGCAACCTATTTTTAACTAACTTCCCTACTAACTAGACATTTGAAACTTTCACAGTAGCTCAGAACCCGGTGACAACACAATATTTCGAAGTCCGATTTTCAAATTTTTGATTAGTTTTCTTATAATTAATTAAAATATGAAAATAACAACATCCTAATAGCGTTAAAATAGCCATTAAAATAATTTAATTGTTGCCAAAAAAAAAAAAAAAAAAAAAAAAAAAATTGCGAGTTCATTTTCTTTCGACATAAAAATAAATACATTTAATTAAACGTGAACGTTAAAAAATTATAAAAAGTTAAATTATGCATTTCACAAAAATTGACGTGATTATCATTTTAAAAATTTTATGCACATTGATAAGAGCTCTATGATTCATCATAAAATTTAAAACATGGTACATATATATAACATGGTACATTTAAAACATGGTTACACACACACACACACACACATATATATATATATATGGGTGATTGCCAATCTAAAGGGTAGAAAACGAAGACTAGTTTGAAAATATAAAAATTTTACCAAAAAAAATTAAAAAAAATTCCTCAATTCCTTCTTGACAACTATGAATCTAATTTACTTGATGCGCTATCTCGTTAGCTATTTTTTGGTTGGTAATTAATTAATTTCAAAATTAATGTTTCAACGGAGCGGTCATCACTGATCACGGAGTGGACTCTTATAAATATCCAAACCTGAAAGTTATGTTGCAGCTGTATCTTGTCATCCATATTGTTTTACTTGTGTTTTAGAAAATAATCAGCAAATACTTTTACTTTAATTCTTTTGAAAAATGAAAATAACAGGAAAATAATTGTTGGTTCCGCATATTCTTTTTTTTTTTTTTTTTTATGTGATTGATCTTATATCTTGAAGACACTTGTATTTCCTTGCTATTTTTCCTGTTAAAACTTGGAAGATTTCTTTAAGTTTCTTCTTTGATTTTGCGCCTTTAAAACTTTCTATTATTGGCTCTTTTATAACCTCGCCAAAAATAATACATTTCTCAATTTCTTTTGAATTTGCTTCTGTGATGATTTTTTTCACTTTTCTCTTGGGTATTTCAGAATCAGTAGTATTATTTTTTGACTTCACATCCTTAGATCTTTGCACATGCTTTTTGTATTTTTCAAGCTTCCTAACCAATTTTTTGTTTTCTTCACGAAGCCTTTCTCTGTTCTTTTTCGACCTTTTTCTTCCACTTTCTAATCTGCTAGATGAAGATACAGATGGTTTTCTTTTCAGAGATGGATTAATTTGTGGTAGTGTGATGTTTATGGCTGCTGAACGATTATTCTGTTTCTTCAATCTCTCCCTTTGATTTCTGTTTTGGTTCTTCCATTTTTTCCTAACACTTCTTTTCATCTGTTCAGGCATTTTAACTACAGTATTCTTCCTTCTGTGATATATTTATCTTTCTTTAGCTTTTCCTTCTTCATGTCTTGCGGGATCATTTCTTATGCTCCTATTATACACAAAGATGTTTCACGCGACTTTCATTTCATCCAATTTTTGCTCCAATTTTCGAAAGCTGTAAACCGAAAGAAGGTTACAATAGTTGAATCAAAAATTGTTCGAAAAACTGGTTTACACGGTGTGCAGTACATGTCAAGGCACACCTATTTATCTCTGTTTTAACGGGGACGACATGGGAGAGCGAAGGGGACAACGGTGAATGAATTCCCGCCGGCGCTGCCTTTTCTCGGTACATAAGGAGCTTCCTTCTCACTGGTTTATCACAGTCTGACTTGCCAGAAAAAATTGTTCGTATTCCCAATTCCTATTACACTGGCATTGACGTGATTTGAGCCAAATTTACAATTGTCTCAAAAATTGTGTGAAAACTTGTTGTGTGTAATAGGAGCATTAGTCTTTCTCTTGCTTTCTGCATACTCTTTCTTTTTTGTTCTTTACGTTTTTCTGTAGTTTGGCTGGGAAGTTTCTTTTTCTTGTTATTTTTCTTACCTTTTTGATTTTCAACTTCACCTAATTTTCTTTTTGACTGAGTTTGAGCTAAGGTTTGTGCACATTTGTTTGTCCTGCATTGGGTTACATGTGAATTTCCATTTTTCTTGAACGGCATAATAAATTTCTGCATAGAAAATAAATATATATTTTAAGTATTGTTTTAATAAAAAAAAGTTATTCAATTAATAAAAATACAAAATAATTTTAGTTTTGCTGAAAAACAAAAATATTTTTATTTTTTTTTCTTCTGAAACTAAATTTAATTATATTTTTGCAATTATTTTTCTAAAGTGTTATGTCACCTTTTCTACATTTTACCTTAAAAAAAAAAAAAAAAAAAAAAAAAAAAGACATATAGTATACATCATCCTTTTGCATTGCTCTGTAAACAAGACTCATAAAACTATTCTTAAATTTATATTAATGCGAATTCTGTTGTTACATTTAAACCATGAAGAGAAATGCTTAACAGTTCAGTAAAAAATAGCAAATACTGTTTTAAAGAAGTTGAAATGACATTTTTAGAAAATCACGAATAAAAATATAAAAGTTAGGGGGAAAAATATATTTCCATTGCACCTTAAGCAATCAGTAGGCTAACAAAAAAAAAAAAAAAAAAGGATAAAATTTATTTATCAAAATTTAAATTATTTTTTAAGTGTATCTCTTTTTAAGATTAATTTTGAAAGTATCCACTCCGTGGAAAGAAGTGTCCACTCCGTGATCAAATGATGTCCACGGAGTAGACAGAATGTCTGATTTTTAATTTTAAGGAACAAAGCAACAATGTCAGGAACAATTTAACTTTAGTGTCGAATTAAGTCTTATAATCATTAATTGTAATAATAATTAGATTACAAATAATCCTTATAATTACCTGTATATTTCTGACCACGGAGTGGACTGATGAGATAGCCAAACAGACGTATCACAGATGAAATCTATTTTAACAGAACGAAATAAAGCATTGAGTTCAGCACATGTAGGTAAAAACAAAGGTGGCTTCCCCCTCTTTCTTCTCAGTTACACACTGGTGACAGGCAGTGCCATCTACTGAACTTTATGGGAAATTAAATAGTTGTCCACGGAGTGGATGCATTTCATTAGGGACATTTGTTATAAATTAATTAAAAAAACAATATTCATTTTATAACTCTAAAATTTAATAAATATATTTTTAAGGATAATTATGTCCTGCTTAAATCAAAATGTAATTAAAAAACATTAATACTAAGCTTGAAAATAATGCTATATTCTGCAGACTTCACTTAGGGACAGTCCACGGAGTGGATATTCCAGGTTTTATCCATAGAGTTTAAGAAAAACAAATAACATTAAAAACTTTTATAATAATATTGAACTAGAGAAAACCATAAGAAATAGCCTAGCTGTAAATTTTTTTCTGATTGAAAATATTTTATATTTTTGAGGGCTAACGGACATGGTTTCTACCCCTCGTGTTGGCAATGACCCACGTATATATATTTTTTATATATTATAATTATTATTGCTATTAGAAGCTTATTTACATATCTTAATTAATTAAAAGAAAACTATTCGAAAACTCGAAAATCTGACTTCGAAGTATTGTGTTGTCACCGGGTTCTGAGCTACTGTGAAAGTTTCAGATGTCTAGCTTGTAGGGGAGTTAGTTAAAATTCGATTGCAAGATTTGTGTTGAGGCCAGCGTTGCTTCTGCATGTCCAATTTTTTTTTTCCTAGTTGACTATTACTATTATATGTATATTTAAATTTCATAATTATTCGTTAAAAATAATTCTCATTTTGTACATTTCTGGCAAATTCTGTCCTCATGTTAAAAATTTAGGAAAAGCGAGATGTCAACGCTATCTGTTGGATGATTTTCACCGAAAGTTGATAGGCACTAATTTATGTAAAGGTCAAACTACAGTCGGCAACAAAAGTCTACGAACACTAACAGAAATTCCTATATAAAAAAAGTACACTTAATACAGTTTTGTTAAATAAATCTTTGTAAAATCTTGTTTTTAGACTGACTAAGAAGAGGATTCGACAAGGATTTATTTAACAAAACTGTATTAAGTGTACTTATTTATATAGGAATTTTCGCTAGTGTTCGGAGACTTTTGTTGCCGACTGTACATTTGTATGAAATTCTACGCCGTAGTTCCTCAGATGCAGTTGCCACAAAGTTTTTGCCACTTACACACGCACAGATAGACGGACAGACGGACATTTTCAAAAAATGGTCAAATCGTGTTCTAGACCTCTCAAAATGTGTAAATCTATCGAAAACCCGAAGTCAGACATTTTTACAAAACCAATACTTTCTTTTATTGAATATATAGAAGAAAGTAAAAATATTTATTTTATTGTATTTTTATTACTTTCTTCTATATTCAATAGAAGAAAATATTGGTTTCGTAAACATTTTCGACTTCGAGTTTTTTTTTAAATAATTTGCACTGCATGACTTTTATAGGAAAATATAAAAGAATGACTTGTGTTGGCCACAGCATACTAGCTTAATTTTTTAATAATATTTTGCCTTTATCAGATTTAAATTGAAATTTGAAAAAAAAAAAAAAAAAAAAAAGGAAACGAGCACTGATGTCTTCCTTGTGCTTTCAAATATTCCATAAAAGTTTTGATTTTTGTTAGCGAAAGAAATATACAGGCACACAGAACAAAGTGAAAAGGAGAGTTGAGTGATCATTAACTGTCTTAAATCTAGTATCATGATTAAAACTCACCAATTTATTTCTACATTGATGCTTTTGTTGATTTTTGTAATCATTTGAGATTTTTATTAGAAAACATCGTATCGTGCACTACTATTGATAATTTTAATAATTTAGGTGTACTCATTTATTAGGATTAATATTTTAAATTTTATCTTGATTATAGGATTTTATATAAAAAAAAATTAAATTCGGTGATAAAATGAGGAAAATGGTGATGCATTTTTCAGAATCTTTATTTCTGCCTTAGCAAAAAATAATTTTTGGTTTACGCTGTTTTCAATTTCTCTTATAGCTTGCATTTCGCTTGTCAACATACAGCATATTCAATGATTTCATTGCAAAATTCAGAGACTTCGAATTTTTAATTATACTTTTGTCTCTTCGGCATTATTTTGTTGTGAAGTTTTAATTTTTATGAGATATCTATATCTCACTAACGAGTGCAAAACTGGATTTATGAAACCTCTCGAACTTAAATTTTATTAAATATTATTTTTCTATAGAATCTGTATTTTATAACTGGAATAAACGTTAACTAGTAAATTATAAAATATTAAAGAGCCTTAAAATTGCTTTAAATTTAATTAGACATTTTTCTCTAAAATATCTAATTTTCAATTGAATTTAGAGATTTTTGGACTGCTATCTCATAATCATTTGCAAATTTTTTATTTTTAGTATAATTGAGTGAAAATTCAATATTTTTTTAATAAACTTTTTTTATATTCCGATCCCAAAATCATCTGTCTTATCATTTATCATCAGTTGGAAAATGGAAGATTTTATACTCATATTAGACGCTCACACATTTTAAATTATCAGTGGAAAGTGACCCAGAAAAATCATACTTTAATCAAAAGAAAAAAAAAAAATCTATCAATCAGATTTTCCTGAAATATAATTACCGATTAAATCAACATTCTAAAATAATAATAATAATAATAACAATAATAAACTCGTATTGAAATCGATTCATTCGTTTAAGTTCTACTGACATGGCACCCTCCCCCTTTTTTGATTGGGGTGTTTGCGCGAAGTGTTTCTGTGGGTTTTCTAGAACAATCGATTTGTTTCATGAACTCTGAAAATATTAATGTCTATAATGATTACAATTAAAAATAACTTTACAATATTCGTTTTGTCGATGCACTACTTGGCATGAAAACGATTTTTATTTAAGAGTAAAAAAAAGAAAATATGTAAATTACGTTCAACTATTTTTTTACCTTCATTTTCTAACTTTAAGTGCTACTATTAAGTTTTTAACCTTTGGCTTGCATGTTTTGGTTGGGTACTTTTACCTTCATAACCGGATTTAAGAAAGTTTAATCACCGCACACCTTCGGAAATATTTCACATGCTATCAGTGGGCGACTGTGTAGTACGCATTATTTCATAAACATTTTATAACATTGTAGACGTTAATCATCATTTTAGGTAATAAGATGAGATGAGATTCCTAATATTTTTCATAATAAAAACGTAATGCATAAAAATCTACAATTTTAAAAAAAATTCATCAGCATTGGCTTTTGTTATTGATGATTCAAAAATGTATTTTAGAAATTTACAATAAAGTGTTAAAAATATTTAAATTATTCAGTTTTAAATTTTATGAATTGCAATTTAAAAGTCATACAGATTGTTTATTGCATTTTGGCAAAACTGATAAATTTCGTTTTAATAACAAAAAAAAAAAAAAAGATAATCTCATTAGACTAATGTTGTCATTTTTTTTTTTTTATTATATCATTGAACTGAGTGCACGAGCTTAAATATTGTCTATTTATAAATCTTATTTTATTTTTTATTTCATTTTGCACGCGCGCTTTTTATTTTCCAATTCAAAATTATTTAAAAAAAAAACTTTTTCGATACTCTGCATTTCGAAACTGATTAGTTTTAATTTTCTTTTCTTAAAAAAAAAAAAAAAAAAAAAAAAAAAAAAAGATTTTGAAGAAATTTTGGCAAAAGCAGAATTTAGTACAGAGGACTATTAGTTTTTTTTTTTCCAAAATTTAACATCGCTTTCAAATTATTTAATTATATTTTCGATAAATGTCCAACTATCGTAAAACTGGTATCGTAAAAATCCGTAGACTGAGACTAATAGTCTTCAGTCCCCAAAAAAAAAAAGACAGTATTGGTGTTTCAAAAATATATTTTAGAAATTTACGGTAAAGTATTAAAAATATTTAAATTAACAAATTTTAAAATTTATTTATTGTAGTATAGGACCCATATAAATCGTTTAGGGCATTTTGACAAAACTAATGAATTTCATTTGAATAAAAAAAGAAAAAGTAGACAGAATAGGTAAAATCTCTTAAGAGCTGTCGATGGGCTGAAATGTATACCAGTTTTTACACGTTGATTCACATCGTAGCAGAAATATTGTATTACGGGATGATTGCCCTTCATTATTTATTTATTTTTTAAGACATGAACATTCTGAAATATTATGCTACTTTTTAATAATATTTTTTACATTTCTCCTATGTAATCAATAATTTTTATCTTACATTTTATCAATCTTTGGTCTTCATTTCAATCAACGTTTGATCTTGTCAGAGAAATTCCTTAAATTATTAAGCCTATGAATTTAACGTAACAAAATTTTTGATAAACTATAAACCCCAGTTTTGAAAAAGATATCGAGAGGTATTGAAATAATTGTTAATTTTTTTTTTAACTGCACTTTTTAGCAAAATAAAAATAGTATATCTTAACTCCCCTTGTTTTTCCTAATATTAATTTCCTAATTCCTATTTTATATTATAAAACTATGGAAATTTTAAGACTGGGATATTTTGCTTGGGTATTTATGTAGTATTTTTACTTCCTTATACAAAGTATTTCCTAGCTAACCTTTTCTTTTTGGTACTCATCTAGTTCTGATCACAATCAATACCTTCTTTTAATATTACAGGTTTGAATGCGTGTCAAAAAGCAACCATAATGTTAATTATCTTTGCCGGATTTGTACAATATCATCAAGAGTGCAGGACATAACAGGTCGCACAACTTACAAATCCCGGAAACTTAGTCTTTTTGGTACTCATCTAGTTTTGACACGCACTTTATTTTTTTTCTTAATTGTAGGGGTAATACTTTCCTTGTTAAGCCTAGAACTATTTCCTGTCACATTTCTTTTTGGTACTCACCAAGTTTTGACCCGCACCAATTTTAATTTAAGTACTTACCTACTTTAATTAATTTATTTTTACTATATTTTTTTATTTTTATTTATTTTATTATTTTATATTTATTTTATTTATTTATATTTATATTTTATTTATATTTTATTTTTTTCTATTTTATTTTTATTTATTTTTATTATCATTTTTATTTTATTCTTTTTTTTTTTTACGAGGGTGTGTGGCGGTGTCTGGTCCTCGTTAATCTGTGCTGCACCGTCAAGTGCTCGATGGGGTCGTTTAGCAGTCGTCGGGCTACCAACGCGGGGAACCATCCCCCCGTGGTGGATCAAAATTGCGATGGTCCCTCTTTCTCTTCTCCATTCGGCCTCCCTGTGCATAGTAAGTTCTCTCCCAATTAGGATTAGGCCTTGCCACTTCAAAAACTTCAAAATTTTCGCTATGCGCCCAAAACTATCTTCCATCCCCCAGTGGCTTCAAGTAATTTTTTTTTTTTTTTTTTTTTAATTATAATCTCATTGTTCCTCCCTCGTCTTTCTCAAATCATAAGTGTTGTCAACCTTCCCCTTTTCAAATGGCCTCCTCTTTCGGCTTTAACTATTGTGTGCACAACTAACTTTAGCGGCTCCCCCACCGTTTTCTTTTTTTTTTTTTTTTTCCTCCCTGCCTAAATTCAAAATTGTTTTAATTTTGTATAATTCCGGTTATTTCGACTCTCAGCTAGTTAGTGCACTTATTCCAAATTCCTTAACATCTGGAGCGTGCTGCAATTCCTGAGCTTTGGCGTCTAGTTACATTGCTGCCCAGCAGCTTCCACGCGGTGATCTGGCGATTTATTCGCTCCGGTGGACGGCATCCAACCCGTTAAGCTTGGCCGAGCCCAGGCAGGCAGGGGCCGTCCAAAGGTTTCAAAGGAAGTATAGTAATCCCGATTTGCGAAATGGATTTTGTATTTCACATTGCTCGAAAACGAATGATCGCTGAATGTTGCCAATTTATACGTGTGACTGTCTTGATGTCTAGTTGCACACCTGCAAGTGTCGTCTTAACACGAGCTTCTCGTTTTAGAGATATAAGGGATTATACACGATTTTTCGTGACGTCTGTATGTGTGTGTGTGTGTGTGTCTGTGTGTGGGTATGTCGCATAACTCAAAAACGGTTGGACGTAGAAAGTTGCGAATTGGTACATAGGTTTGTTATAACATCTAGTTGTGCACTCCCTTTTTGGACTTTGTATGATTTTCCGTTTTGGAAATATTTAGGAAAATTAGGTTCATAATGACAAAAATACATAGGTTTTGGCCATAATGTATCAAAAAACGGTAATAACTCAAAAACGGTTTAGACAAATCTTGCAATTTAACTGACTTTCCGACTAGCTAGACATTTGAAACTTTCAGAAAAGCTCAGAACATGTTGACAATGCATTTTTTTAATATTTTTAGCCAACTGTTTTCGATACCTGCTGCCTTCAGCAGCGTTTATGCGATTCAAAAAAAATTTATTTAACTAACTTCCCGACCAGCTAGACATTTGAAACTTGAAGACTAGATCAGAACACGGTGAAAATGTATTTTTTTTAATACTTTTAGCCAACTGTGTAGGGTTCCTGCTGCCTTCGGCAGCGTTACCAGTACACCCTGTGGCAGAAATTTATTATGCTTTCTGCGACAAGCTTCATCAACACCAAAATCTTTCTGCAGAAATAGTTTGTGAAGTTAACATTTACAAATTCAAAGATCAAAATATATTATTTTTAAATAGTAAAAAATATTCAGTATAACCAATATATTTATACTTTAACTAGGCACAAATGCATATATCTGCACTATTGCAAGAATATACTTTTTTTTTTTTTTTTTTTTTTAAGAAAGGTGAAAATAAATCTATTGATCTTAATTGCTTCAGTTTTTTTGTTGATATTAATATACAATGTTGTTTATAAAATATTCAATGAATTCAAACCATAAAATGCAGTAACTCATTATAAATAATTTACAACATTTATCGATTTTGAGATTATTAGAAAGATGCAAGATAACATTCTAATACACAAGATTCATTTTTTATATTATCCTATACAAAAAGCATAAAGATGTGTATTTGAAATCTAAAAAATATGATTTGCCATTAAAAAATTCAAAATGTATAATTATACCATCATTTAAATACATAAAGTAAAACAGAATACAAGATCTAAGTAACACAATTATAGACAAAGCATAGTCAAAATATTTTCATAAAGATTGAGGCAAGTGAAATATTTAATTTTTAAGGAAATGTTGAAATGGGAAATGTAACAAATTTCATGGATAAAATCCATAATAGAATATAATGATTACAGATGAATGAAATAAATAGAAATCAATTAATAATAATATTTGATATTGATGTCTAAACGAATAAGTAAATAAAAATAAATAAGTAAAAGCATTTGCTCTTTAATTAGTATTTATTCAAAACAACTACTATACTACTGGCCATTAAAATTGCTACACCAAGAAGGAATAATAATAACGGAACGAAATTTGTTGGACACATACATTATAGTAGGAAGAACAATTGATTAAAATTTCAGGAAATTTGGAGTAATATGTACTGAGAAAACAGTACATAAAGCAGCGACCTCTGTGAGCAATAACAGCAAACATCTGCCTAGGCATTGAATCGAACAGCGATTGGATGACATGTACGGGTAGCACTTCATGAAGTTTTAACACGATGCCACAATTTATCGATTGAAGTTACTGGTGAGTGGTGGGGGCCAGTCGCTTTTCAACGATTAAACAGTAATTTTCATTGGTGCGAGATCAGGAGAACGCGCTGGCCAGAGCAACAGTCGAACACTTTCTGTATCAAAGAAGGTCCAGACAATACAAACAAGTTGCAGTCGTACATTATCTTGCTTAAATTTTGCGCTACGGAGGCCTCGAATACAAGGCAGAGGGGCGGGCCTTAACTCATCAGAAATTTAATGGCCGCTGTTCAGAGTGCCAGGAATACGAACATGAAGTAATCGAGACGTGTATTCAATGGGAACCCATAACATCATTGCGAATGATGGACAGTGTGATGATGTCTAATCCCAGCTGGCAATGTGCATTATTCATAATGCCGTTAAATACTGATAAGGCAATCTTGATGCTGTAAACAGGATTGTGATTTGTCTGAAAAGTGACTTCACGACATTCCTGCGTCCAGGATCATCGTTGATCACACATTAATGGCGCCCATATCAGTGATGCAGTTTTGAGGGTAATCAAATTTGTTAGCCGCATACTGAGTCACCACCTGGTTTGATGGTATGTGGTATCATTGGATACACGTCCCGGTCACCTCTTGTTTTCATTCCCGCCACTGTGAATACCAGCCATTACATTTCTCACGAGTTAAGGCCCATCGCTCTGCCCTATGTTCAAGGCCTCCGAATCGCAACATTTAAGCAGGACAATGCACGCCCGCAAGTTGTTTGTATTGTCCGGACCCTCTTTGATACAGAATGTGTTCGACTGTTGCTCTGGCCAGCGCGTTCTCCTGATCTCGCACCAATTAAAATGACTGTTTAATCGTTGAAAAGCGACTGGCCCCCAACCACTCACCAGAACTTCAATCGGTGAATTGTGGCATCGTACTAAAACTTCATGAAGTGCTCTACCCGTACATGTCATCCAATCGCTGTTCGATTCAATGCCTAGGCAGATATGTGCTGTTATTGCTCACAGAGGTCGCTGCTTTATGTACTGTTTTCTTAGTACATATTACTCCAAATTTCCTGAAATCTTAATCAATTGTTCTTCGTACTATATTGTATGTGCCCAACAAACTTCGTTCCGTTATTATTATTCCTTCTTGGTGTAAGCAATTTTAATGGCCAGTAGTGTATTAGATAAAGTTCCTTTTGCTTACAAAAAAAAAATAATAATAAGATATTCAACAAAACATTTGGTTTCATTTTTATTCAAAATAACTATTTAATTTACAATATTTCAATTAAAAAAATAAACATTTTTTTAAAAATTCAAATGTTTATAAAATGAAATGAACAAGCTGTAGAAACTAATAATAACAGTATTTTTGTAAAATAAATTAATAATTTTTTTAACTACTTCATATTCTTAAACAACAAAATTTAAAGCTAAAATTTTAATCACAATTAAAATAATTAATGATTAGTAAAGAAAAAAATTAGAAAAGTTACCAGTTTTATAACTTAAGATACCCTTTAATATTTATTACTAAGATCTTTTACTACATATAAAATGCTAAAAATCAAAGTATTTTTAAGATTAATTTCTTAATTTTATATTTTTTGAAGCAAGTTAAGCATTCAGCTTCATTTTTTATTTTGCGTATAATTACAGACGTTACAAATTTCCCCATAGTCTTATTTCTGTATATATTTGTGAAATGTATTGCATAGTTTGAACCAAACATTAAAATTAATGCAGCTTTTAAAAATTTACGTATATTTACTACTACACACGTATGCTCGCTTCGCATACATTAAAGAAAAAAAATCACTAGATAAAACTAATTTGTCGTGCGTAAATCAGAAAATGTGTGAAAATCGGTACAGCAGCAATCACGCACTTATTAAAAAAAAAAAAAAAAAAAAAAACACTGGATGCAGCTATTTTGTTATGCATGACTCTGAAAATGCATAAAATATGAAATTCGGAAAATGGTCGCAAAGCCACATTCTTTCGAAAAAACAACTTTTTGCACTACAATAAATACACACGACACGAGCGGCAGGCGCGGCGCGAAAACAAAGTTTCGAGACACGAAAATGAAGTTCGATATGAAGAGGTTACCAGTGAAAAGAATCGATACACCGAATCATAACACCGCATCACGAATCGCTAATGCATGCCGTATCAAAGCTACCCCAAGTGAGTTACATCCGCTTTATCTCCTCTCCTTATTCAGGATTGAGGCGATCGTATCTGCAGAAACGAAAATTTGTTCTGCAGAACAGTTTATAAACCATTCTTTGAGTTTTTTTCTTTCTCTCTCTCCTTCTCTCTCTCTCTCTTTTTTTTTTTTTTTTTTTTTTTTTTTGTAACACAATGTCAAAATTTATTTGACTTTAGTAAAATCTTTCTGCGAAAGCATTTCTGTTTCTGCGACATTGTCGCCGTGTCGCCGTGTTTCTGCCACGGGGCCAGTACAAATCTTGCAATCGATTTTTAACTAACTTCCCGACTAGCTAGACATTTAAAACTTCCCCAAGGCACAACTATGACATGAGTCCCCCCCCCCCAAGGCACAACTTTGACATGAGTCCCCCCAAGGCACAACTTTGACATGAGTCCCCCCAAGGCACAACTATGACATGAGTCCCCCTCAAGGCACAACTTTGACATGAGTCTCCCCCAGGCCCAACTTTGACATGAGTCCCCCCCAAGGCCCAACTTTGACATGAGTCCTCCCAAGGTACAACTTTGACATGAGTTCCCCCAAGGCACAACTTTGACATGAGTCCCCTCCAAGGCCCAACTTTGACATGAGTCCCCCCCAGGCCCAACTTTGACATGAGTCCCCACAAGGCACAACTTTGACATGAGTCCCCTCCCCAAGGCCCAACTTTGACATGAGTCCCCTCCCCAAGGCACAACTTTGACATGAGTCTCCCCCCAAGGCACAACTTTGACAAGAGTCCCCCCAAGGCACAACTTTGACATGAGTAAACCCCCCAAGGCACAACTTTGACATGAGTCCCCCCAATGCACAACTTTGACATGAGTCCCCCCCCCCCCCCAAGGCACATTTTTTTTTTTTTTTTTTTTTTTTACGTATGCATGCATTTTTTTTTTAAATATTTTTAGCCAACTGTTTCGGGTCCAGTGACAATGTTTTTTAACATTATGTATATTTCTAAAAGTGTGTAAGGAAGTCATGTGGTGCCCACATCAGATTTTTTTATTAAAAAATTTACGATGATAAAATTATTATTATAGGGAAAAAAAAAAAGTTCAATAATTGTAACATTAAATGATCAGAAGTTTTGATCTGATTGGACTTGAAATTTAAACATTTAAATGTAATATATGTAATAACAGTTTTGTTAAAATTGTGAGTTTTCATTGCAATTTTAAAAGTTATCTCAAATTTAGATATGTAGACGACACTTCTATATTAATGTTATTAGATAGTCATATTAAATAGTGTTGTTAATCGATTTATTGCTTATATACTTTTTATGTAATGATTTTTCGCAAAATTAAAATGGGAACCACAGATCAGGGTTGGCTATATTTTGCCCGACCCGAAAAAACCCGGGTGGGTTTTTTCAATAAAACCCACTTGAAACCCCCCTAGAAAAACCCCAAGTGGGTTTTTTTTAAATCCTTGTTTAAAATTATACTTTTGTCTAACTTACAATAAACATACAAATATAAAACAAATATCATATACATTATTGGAACATGAACAAAGAATTTTCAGAAATATCGGAGATGCTCAAACTGCTCTATTGAAAAAAAATCTGAAAAATTCCTCATGAAGAAAATCTGTAATTATATTATTTAAACAATAAATAATTATATTAAAAAAATTAATAAATAAATAAATAGATAAAAGCAAGGGAAAAAAAGTTGTTTGTCAATATAAAGAAAACTGGTAGGACTCGAGGAATATAAAATATAAATAAATAAAAGTCAAAATAAAAAAAAATTCTCAAAATTGAACGGTGCGACACTGTTATGTAATGTAGCGGGACAATAATTACAAATATTTTGTGAAAATTTCTTGACTACGGAAAGTTTAATAAAGCAACATGAAATAATTATTAAAATCCAACTTCTTGTTGTAAAGGGCAGATAAAAATAATTTTAGAATATTTAAAGTACAATTATTTAATTTAAAAAATTTCTTTATGACTTAACCATAAAAAGAATTTAAAAATTTAAAAATTAAATTTTTAAAAATTTTGATTTTAAGGAATGAATAATAATTTTTTAAATTATTTATTATGAATGACATACTTAATGTAAAACTAGTATGCTGTGGCCACCACGAGACTTTCTTCTATATTTTCCTATTCAAAATCCCTCAGTAACAATAATTAAAAAAAAAAAAAAAAAAAAAAAGTGGGACTTTGACAAAATTTTGGGTAAAATGTGAAAATTATTCTAAGTTTGTCAAAACACGGAAACCGTTGGACTTTGACAAAATTGGGGGAAAAATGCAAAAATTTGTTTAAGTTTGTCGGAACACGGAAACCGTGGGAATTTGATAGAATTAAGGGGAGAGAAAAAAAAAAAAGTGGGACTTTGACAAAATTTTGGGTAAAATGTGAAAATTTGTTAAAGTTTGTCAAAACACGGAAACCGTAGGACTTTGACAAAATTAGTGGAAAAATGCGAAAATACGTTAAAGTTTGTCAAGGCACAGAAACGGTAGGACTTTGACAAAATTAGGGGAAAAAAGCAAAAATTAGTTTAAGTTTGTCAGAACACGGGAACCGTGGGAGTTTGATAAAATTAAGGGGAGGAAAAAAAAAAAAAAAAAAAAGAGTTTTTTTTCGTAAAAAGTAAAAAAAATCGATAACTTTGTTTTAAATTATCACAGATTTATAGTTCAACCATTCGTTTTAAAGGTACTGACGAGACCTTTCGAAAGATACCCATCTTGAAAATTTTTGCCCTATATCACCCTGTTAAAAATTTAGAAAAAGCGGGATGGCAACGCAACCTGTAAAACGATTTTTACCAAAAGTTGATAGGCACTAATTTATGTCAAGGTGCAACTACATACCAATTTGTATGAAATTCTGTGCAGTAGTTCCAGAGATACAGTTGCCACAAAATTTTGTCACACACACACACACACAGACAGACAGACAGACAGACAGACAGACATTTTCTAAAAATGGTAAAATCGTGTTCTACAGCTCCCAAAACGTGTAAATACATCAAAAACCCGAAATCGAAAATTTTTACGAATCCAATACTTTCTTCTATTGAAGATAGAAGAAAGTAAAAAAAAAAAGAGGAAGAAAGAAAATATTTCGGAAAACTCTGATAAAATCCGAAAATATTCTGAAAAATCACACAAATCCCTAATTAAACCCGATATAACCCAAAAAAAAACCTGATAAAACCCGAAATAACCCACTGGTCTGGGCTTTTTTCAACCCTGCCACAGACACACAAATACATGTTTAGGGAATAGCATAAGTTTCTAGCATTAGCTTTGAAATTCTGAAATTTTAGAAAACTCAACTAAAATATCATTATACAAAACTCAATAAATATAAGAGAGTTGGGCTTTTGGTAATAGGTTTATTTTGATTCAAATATAAATAAACAGAAATAGTATTTCGTAGATATAATGAATTTATTTTTGAGAATCAATATTGGATTTAGATGCTTTTCCCCAAAAGAGATTTCTGTAGCTCCAGGGGAATATTGTGGAATATCAGTGGGAGTATATTCTTCTCCATACCATTAATAAGCCGAAAATATATGAAGTCCTTCGGGAAGCAAGCGGGACATTTTAAGGGTACATGAAAGAAACTTTTTCTCCGAACAATTCGTTCAATTAAAATTTTCTGAAAACATTGATTTTGTAGTTATTAAGATTTCATAAAATATTTATTTTGTAATAATTCTATGGCATAAGACAAATTTATCATACAATTTTTTAAAGGAAAATTAAATTTTAATGCTATTTAATTTAATTTAAATATTAGCACTAGTTGTTTAATTGCCCCTAACAAATCCTCTCCCCCCCCCCCCCGAAAAAAAAACACACACACACACATACACACACACACACACACACACACACACAAATATGCGTTCAAAAAAGAAAAAAAAAGAACAATTTTTTTTTACTTAGGAGACCTTAAAATATAAGAATCAGGTGACAATTCGATACAGAAATTTTTGACCAAATATAATATTTACATTACCTACAGTAGTCGGGTAATAAAAGTTAAATGCATTCTTTAAAAAAAAAAAAAATGCTTGGATATATTTTTAAATAAAAATTTAAATTTCTATTTTCTCATAACTAATTTTTAGGTCATTTTAGCAGGTTGATAGTGTATTAAAAGTTTTTCTATAATCAAACTTAAAAAAAAAAAAAAAAAAAAAAAAGAAATACAGTACTGTAAGTAATTGTATTCGGAGGCAAACGGAAACGAAAAACGGAAATCAGTGTGTATTTAGTTTCAAAATAAATGTGCATTAAAAATAAAAGTTATTTAGTTGAATAAGCAATTGGCATTCTACTTAAGGGGACTTGGCACGTTTAACGCACCACTAAAGTAAGTTTCATATAAAAACTTACATTTCTGATTAATATTTATAAATTGAACTATATCAGGTTTTTTGAATAAAATATACATTCAGGCAGCATTTCTTATGGTTTTTGATATGCTTTTGCGGATTTAATATCATTAAATATGAGTTTACTTTTTTTTTTAAAAAATAAATTCATGATCTTTAAAAAGCTATAAATTCTATATGTATTTAAGAAAAGACTTAATAGTTTTTTGAGATGTTTAATAGAACCTGCTTAAAAGAATTAGGGATTTCTGAATTAAATAATTGGTTTTTGAGAAAAGAAAAAAAAAAAAAAAAAATTAAAAAGTGCCTGTCTATGTAAAAATTTTGAAGATAAAAAAATAAATAAATAAATAAATAAATAAATAAATAAATAAATAAATAAATAAGTAAAATTTTATTACTTTTATTTTTTGACAAATTTTAATGTTTTCCCAACTAAATGGTTTTTTATTCCTCCTTCCTCGGTTTTATATTATAATAGCTTAATAATACCTAAATTCTAAAAATATTTGAATATTACTTTGTAGATTCATTGCGATAAGTTGATTTTTTAAAAATATTTTTATGCTTAAATGCTAAAAATTTGCATTGCATTTCAGCTTTCAAACTTTAAAGAAAAATTTAACTTATCAATGCTTCCACAAAATAGTATCCAAATATGTTTAAAATATGCTACTAAACTAATAATAATTAATGAATAACAAAAATTAATGTAAAATCGAAGGGGTGAGAATTATTTAGCAGAAATAATTTAATATTTTTTAAATTAAATTTTTAACTTTTATTTTATTAAACTTAAACAGTTGTTGAAAATAATAATAATAATACTATCAATAATAAAAATTTAAAAGCCGCCAAGAATTTCCTAAACTAATGCTCTATCAAAGAAATAATTAATAAATTAATTTTAATAATAATAAGAAAAAAAATGTACCTTTAGAGTTATAATGACGTCAATTTTACCCTGCAAGTTTAATTTTCCACAAAGTTTTATATCAATTTTAATATTTACGCGTAAATTTCTTTTCATTTCATAAAAATTTAAAATCAATTCGTAAACTTTTTTTGGCAACAATCAAAAATTAAAATAAATTATGTATTTTTGTCTAAAAAAAGGCTTCTTCAACTTTTTCGATAGTGTCCGTTTCGATAATGATTATTATTAATTTGCTTTTCTTTTTCTTTCAAAAAAAAAAAAAAAAAAAAAAAAAAAAAAAGATTTTGACAAAATTCTGGCAAAAACAGAATTTAGTTTAGTACGGAGGACTATTAGTTTTGTTTTTTTCTTTCCCCAAATTATAACATCGCTTTCAAATTATTCAATTATAGTTTCGATAAATTTTCGATTTCAATAAATGTCCAACCATCGTAAAACTGGCGACAACGTTTTATCCGCAGATTGAGACTAATAGTCCTCCGTACTAGAAAAAGAAAAAAAAAAAAAAAAAAAAAAAAAAATGACAAAATTCTGGCAAAAACAGAATTTAGTTTAGTACGGAGGACTATTAGTTTTGTTTTTTTCTTTCCCCAAATTATAACATCGCTTTCAAATTATTCAATTATAGTTTCGATAAATTTTCGATTTCGATAAATGTCCAACCGTCGTAAAACTGGCGACAACGTTTTATCCGTAGATTGAGACTAATAGTCCTCCGTACTAGAAAAAAAAAAAAAAAAAAAAAAAACCCTCCACATTAATGTTAAAAGGGTTGCTTTAAAGCGGATGGCACTTTTTTTGAAATTATTAGTGCCTTATCAAATATTTTTTTAGAAATCGTTAAAGCATGGAAGCATATGTCAGAGCAAAGAAGCTTTGAAACATAGAAATTTTGAATTCTCATGTCAAATGAATGAATTTCATGATTTATTATCTTTACTTGTGATTGATAATAATAGTATTAATAGTAAAAGGCAAAATTAAATCTTTATCATCAAAAAATTCTGATAAAACTGACGCCATAAGCACTTAAAATTTTTTATTTGTGTTTATTTATTTTTAAAATGTTAATTTTAATTAAACAAATAGTCATATATATACACATTTAATTTTATTGTCAACAGAATAGTGTGGGTAAAGTTTAAGTATGGTACCCCCTTGGCGACTTAATATTTTTTCGCCATTTTGGTGATGAATTAAAATAGTTATCGCAGCTGCGTAAATAAAGACCTTGGCGAGAAACTTCCGAGTAGTTCGGTGATAAATTTCAAATGTCGCCAAGGCGGTCCAGTAATATAGTGTTCCCTAATGTGAATGTATATTTAATTTATATTGAATTAACCGCTTTTTTAATCAGTATAATGAAACTCAAGTAATTAAATGTCATTTGCAGTAACGGCTGTCTATCACAGTACTAAATATATATTTATATATACAGTTTAACCTCGTTAAAGTGAACAGGTTTAATGTGAATTACTTTTAGCGTGAACTGTTTCCACAATCCCCATGAAAATGAAGATTAATTTCTGAGTTACTGATAACATGAACAAATTTCTTATTCCCCTTGAGATTCACATTAACACGTTGAGCGCCACGCAAATTCTTAAAATCTATTAAAATTCCATAATGATTCCTCCTGTAATAAATAAAGATTAAGGAAATTTTTAATAAATTTTCAATCATTAAATGTAATATTTTTAGTTTTATACCCTATTTTATATCCGCCACCGATGGTTGACGCGGCTTTATATCATATTTGACATTGTCAGCCACCGATGGCTGACAGGGCGCACAACGTTTTAATTTTTAATTGATACCGCTTTTACTTTCGGTGTAAAACTTTCACTGAAATGTGTTGGAAATATTCCAGCTCCCAACTTTTCCAACGCCATTACTTTGGCAGATAACTTTGAAGTCATACTTAAAAAGGAAATTTAACCTTTATTAATTGCTTAAGTTTTATTAAAAATATTGATCAACTTAATTGTTAAAAAGTTTATTCATTACTTATTAAAAGGTTTATTTTTATTAATTATATAAATGAAATAGTTAATACCTCTTTTATTCACTTTAAAAACACTTACCTGTTTAACGCCGGTGTTTGTTTTGTTTTCGGCGTGTTCCGTGAATGAATCATTTGATTCATTCACGTTTCCGGCGACATGCCGCTATTTTTGCAACGGCCTCAGTTAGCGGTTGCAGGTAACGTTGTTGCATCGTGTAGTCGTTCAACGGCACATGCCGATTCACCGCGAATATGCAAATCTTCATAAAATGAAACCTATAAATAGGGAGGAATGACAGTATATGCTCTCGGCGGCTGTCAAGCATAGTCGCGATGTTTTTGTTGCAGACGCAGGTCGTCTTGCCGTTTTTCCAGTTAAATTATAATTTCATTTCGTTTAATTCCTTTTAATTTAAACTGTTAAAGAAACAGTTCATTTTTAGTATAATAATAGTAATGATGAATAATTAATAGTTGTATTAATAGTTTAAAAATGAATATCAGGTGTTAAATTTTTCTTGATCAATTTAATGATTAGTTTAAAAAATGCTTAGAGCTAAAAGATCGATAGTTTTTTTGGAAACGCTATTAACAAATTAATTATGTTTTTCCTTCAAATATATTCAGTGTGATCTATGCTCATCATTAGCTGCATCTTGCATTATGATCTAATATTTCTTGGAAATGTTCCTCTTCAATATGTTTGTTTAAAGTCTTCAAATAATCCAATGATTTTGTAAGTACTGTTTTATTAATCTTTAAAGAGCGGCAGTTTTAGACACCACCTATAATAGGATGGTGTATGATGTTCACTTACCTGGATACTATGTTTGAAGCAGCAGATACTATGGATGTTTTGACTTGTGTTTTTTGTATAAATCTTCCATAATTTGCATTTAAATAGATTTATTCATATATATATTTAATAATTCTTCTTTTTCTGTTTATATATATATATATATATTTAAAGCTATAAATAAAATTGAAATTTATTTTTAAACTTGTGTCTTTCCTGTGCCACTCACACACATTGTTAGGATCAGGTAACGTTTTTCCACTGTGTATAATATAACTCTTCTTTAATTTTTTTTTTCTTTATGTTTGTATGTTGAACTTTTCAACATTTACAACATATTTAGGGTTATGGGCTTCAGAAACCGGTCCATACCATGTGTGAGTGGTCCTTAATTTTGGCACAGTTTTTCTAGCAGCTTTAATATCTAAAATTTTTTGAGGGTTTTTTTTTTCTTGCTAAACATGGCCTTGACCTTGAGTCCTTCAATTGAAAAACTTACTTATAAAAATTACTCAAGTTGGTCTCGTGATATTAAATTTTTACTTAAGGAGAAAAATGCATGGGAAATAGTTACAGGTACTGAAAAACCTCCTAGTGATGAAGATTTAAAATTAAAAGAAAGTTTTGAAAATCGGTCACGTGTGGCTTTGACCACAATTTATTTAAATTTAGATTCAGAATTAAAATGCTTAATTGAAAATTGTGAAAGTCCAAGCGATGCTTGGCAAGTTTTGAAATCTAACTTGGTCCCTGACAGTCGGGTTGAACATTTTTCATTATTTCATAAATTTTTGGACTGTTTTATGAAAGATAATGAATCTATACGTACTTACTCGGCAAGGCTCTCAGAGATTATTGAACAACTCCGAAATATGGGTAAGCCAGTAGCAGACATTTATGCCTGTTATCAAATTCTTCGTCGCTTACCAGATAGATTTCAGCCAGTTATACAATTTTTGCTTAGGCTAGATCATAAATTTTTTTCATTTAAGGAAGTTGTTTCTCATTTAATCGCTGAGGAGACCCGCCTAGAATTACGTGATCTTGAATTTAATAACTCTAAATCTAATATTGAAGTTCAGAATGTTACATGTCCCTCTAATTCTGGTAATAAATTTTTTAAGAAAAATGTTAAATGTTTTAGATGTGGCCGAAATGGTCACTATAGTACAAATTGTTTTGCTGCATTACCTAAAAGGTCTTTTTCTAAACCTAAAAATGTGCCTTCTAGAAATTTTAATGTTGGTAAAAAACCTTTCGGAAGGGGAGCAGAAACTCGTCCACAAGTCAGTTTCACTAATTCAGTTTTTCCTCAAAATTTCTTTGTGACTGAATCCTTACTAAACTTTAATTTGGATGGCAGAAACAGATGGGTCTTCGATTCGGCTGCTTCGCACCATTTTTGCAAAGTCAAAGAATATTTTTGGAATTTTCAAAAGGTTGATAATGAAAGCATGTCTGTTGCTGTGGACGGGGTCAGCTTCCCGATCGAAGGTAGAGGTATGGTAAAAATGCTGTTTAATAATGTTGTGTATCAGTTTAATAATGTATTGTATTCTAGTAAATTGAGGAAGAACCTCATGTCGGGACCATGTATAGATAGTATGGGAGGAAGTTATATTGGAAAAGGGGGAAAAATTTCAGTGTTTAATAGAGATGGTAATTTTGTTTTTAATGCTAAACTTAAAGAAGGTATATATTATGTTTTTCCTAGAATTTTAAAGAATCCTGAATTTGAAATTAATGGGGGGCTAGGAAATAAAAATTTAAATGTTTTTTCTCACATGCCTGTTGCTGCTGTGGTTGATCTCAATTCGGTAGATACTTGGCACTCTCGTTTCGCCCATGTTGGTAAAGATCTTGTGGTCCATACCAGTAAGCAGAATTGTGTTCATGGATTGCCAAGATTAAAACATACTAAAAATTTTTGTGAACCTTGCCGTCTTGGAAAACAGAGACGCAGGTCATTTAAACCTATTCAAGGTGGGCAATCTAGAGAACCACTTGAAAGACTGCATTTAGATGTTTGGGGACCAATTAGTATTTCAGGGCGAAACGGTGAGAGGTTTTTTTTGACAATTACAGATGAGTTTTCCAGGAAAATTGCTATCTACCCAATGGTAGAGAAAAGTCAGGTTTTTGATATATTTTTGAAACATGTAACTAGAACTGAACTGTTCCTCAATAAAAAACTTAAAGCCATTCGTAGTGACAACGGTACAGAATTCTGCAATGCCAACTTTCAGGACTTTTGTGAAAAAAGGGGTGTTAAACACGAATTAACAAACGTGTACACGCCTGAGCAGAATGGTATTAGCGAGAGGGCTAACCAAACTATTTTAAACTGTGTACGTGCCATACTAATTGAAAGCGGCATGCCTTTTAAGTTTTGGCCTGATGCCGTCATTTATTTTGGCTACACTTGGAACAGAGTCTGTCACCGGGGTCAATCAAAGACACCATTTGAACTATATCAGAACACTAAACCTTCAGTTAAACATCTGAGAGCTTTTGGTTCAGTGGCATATGTTGGTATACCAAAACAACTAAGAAGTCATAAATTACAGCAAAAATAATAAAAGGGATATATGATTGGATATTCATTAAAAACTAAAGGATTCCGTATATGGGTAGAGGAAGAAGACAAAATTTATGAAACTTTAAATGTAACTTTTGATCCAGAGGATCGTGTGTACAGAAGTGGAGCAGTGCTGGGCCCTTCACCTGACCTTGAGGTATCTAGAAAGGAAAGAGATTGTGCGAGCTCCGACCCACCGCCCACGATTACGATAATGCCGGAAAGTGAGGCAGAGGAGGTGCGTCCACAAGTTCCGCCAAAGGTAACCAGTTGGAACAGGTGTCTAGTGAAGAGAAGGACTGGCACACGCACTGATGTGTACTACTATCCTGAAGGAACTAATTCTAGATTAAAGTCTATAAAAGAAATAGAAAAATATTGTAAAAGCCATAATATCTTTTTTGATGCAAATTTATTTAATTTTTCACCCAGTGATACTTATGAAGGGGTTATATCAAAACAGACTTCAGAATCTTCCTCGGAATCTTCAGAACATTCAGAGTCTAATTCGCCTCAACCTTCTAGTTCCGCTGTTTTATGACTAGATGTCAACATTCCAAGAACCTTCAACCAAGCTCAAAAATCTGCCCAATACCATGAATGGAAGAAATCTATGCATGAAGAAATTGGGGTTATGTCTGAAAGAAATGTCTGGCACCTAGTTAAACCACCGCCTGGTAAAACCGTAATTGGTAACCGGTGGGTCTATACTATAAAACGTGATGAAAGTGGAAGAATTGCACGCTATAAATCACGTCTGGTTGCCCAGGGCTTCAAGCAAGTGAAAGACGAGTCATATGATGAAACCTTCTCCCCAGTCGTCAATTTTTCTATCATCAGATTTTTTTTCAGTTTGTTGGTTTCAAATTTAGGCTGGTATAACATCCAGTGTGATGTGAAGGCAGCATATTTATATGCACCCCTTACTGAAGAAATTTACATGAAGCAACCTCCTGGATACATCGTAAAAGGGAAGGAAGAATTCGTATGTAAACTAGACCGTGCCCTCTATGGACTACACCAGAGTGGCAGGCTGTGGTTTTACGAACTGAATGGTGTGCTTCTTGAGATAGGTTTTTCGAAGTTTCAGTGGTGCAATTGTGCCTATAAATATGAAAATTATATTATTTTACTAGTCTATGTGGACGACATAGTGGTTTTTGGAAAAAGTAAAGAAAAAATAGATAAAATTATTAAAGTTTTAGAGTCTAAATTTGATTTAAAAATGTTGGGACAAACAAAGAAGCTTTTAGGAGTAGAATTTAATTATAAACAAAACAGTGTAGAAATTAATCAAACCAACTACATTAAAGAAGTTTTTGAAAGATTTAAAAAGTTTCATCCCCCAATTACTTCATTACCAATAGTTAAAGGTGTTAAATTTTCAAAATTGGATTGTCCATCAAATAATACAGCTCAATTAGAAATGGCTAAGTTTCCCTATCGTAACGTTCTTGGTTGTCTGTCTTTTATTGCCAGCAGAAGCCGACCTGATATAACATATGCTGTGAACATTTTCAGTCAGTTCCAAGCAAATCCTGGATTGACGCATTGGACGGGTTTATTGAAATTATTAGGATATATTAAATATACAGAAAATTTAAAATTAAGTTTGAAATGTAATAAAATTGAACTTGTTGCTTTTTCGGATGCAGATTTCGCATCCAACAGGGATGATTTTGTGTCTGTAGGTGGACAGATTGTTTTGTTAGGCCAGAGCCCAATTTCATGGCGTACCTTTAAACAACGTGGAGTTTCTCTATCTACGATGGAAAGTGAGTTTATCGCCATGACAGAATGTGTTAAAGAGCTGATGTGGTTCAGCAATGTTATTGATGATTGTTTTGAATCCAATATAATTTATAAAAAGCCTTCTTTACCTATTCTTTATGCTGACAATCAGTCAACAATTGATTTTTCTAAATCTCCAATTGAGAACAGCCGCAGCAAGCATATAAATGTAAAGTTGTTTTTTATTAGAGAATGGTTCTACGAGGGAAAATTTGACTTAAAGCATATTCCTTCTAAACTTAATTTAGCAGATCCATTCACTAAAGGTTTAACAAGATGTGATTTATATAAATTTACCTCACAAATTTTTGTTGAGGATGAGCAATCCGATTAAATTAAGACAGTAATCTTTGGTTAAAAAAAATATATATGTATAGTTTTTTTAAATTAATTTTTTTTCAAATGATTAAAAGTTTTTTTTAAGGAACTGGGAATATAAATAAATTATAATGTGTAAATGTATAAATAAGCAATATTGATATTGAATTTGTATTGTATATATTAAATTTGTAGTATATTTATAGTAGAATATTTGTGGTGAATTATATTATATTATTGTAGTATTAATATTATAGTAATTGAATTTGTAGTGTTGTCTAACTCATGCATCTTTCATCGGTATGAGTGATACTAGGCCTAGTATAAGTGTGTAATCATCTATCACTCATTAAATTTGTGTCCGTCTAAATGTTATAGTAAATTTTTTTTGAATTTGTATAATGTATGAATGTTCCCAGTATCAAATTAATACAATTATTTTTAAATTTGTTTATTGCATTACATGAATGTTGAATATAGAAATATTAATGAATTTGAATAATATAATGAACTTTTAATATACGTCTAAATGTTTAAATAATTTTTGATTACTATAAAAGGATTGAAATTTAAATTGGAATCTAAAAATTTACTATTGTATGTTTATATATATATTTAATGAGCTTGAATTAGTCTATTTAAAAAAAAAAAAAAAAAAAAAAAAAAGGAGAAAAATGATTTAACTGTTTCATATAATTTTTTTTTACGACTGTAGTAATGTCGTTGTGGGGGGCAATGTTGGAAATATTCCAGCTCCCAACTTTTCCAACGCCATTACTTTGGCAGATAACTTTGAAGTCATACTTAAAAAGGAAATTTAACCTTTATTAATTGCTTAAGTTTTATTAAAAATATTGATCAACTTAATTGTTAAAAAGTTTATTCATTACTTATTAAAAGGTTTATTTTTATTAATTATATAAATGAAATAGTTAATACCTCTTTTATTCACTTTAAAAACACTTACCTGTTTAACGCCGGTGTTTGTTTTGTTTTCGGCGTGTTCCGTGAATGAATCATTTGATTCATTCACGTTTCCGGCGACATGCCGCTATTTTTGCAACGGCCTCAGTTAGCGGTTGCAGGTAACGTTGTTGCATCGTGTAGTCGTTCAACGGCACATGCCGATTCACCGCGAATATGCAAATCTTCATAAAATGAAACCTATAAATAGGGAGGAATGACAGTATATGCTCTCGGCGGCTGTCAAGCATAGTCGCGATGTTTTTGTTGCAGACGCAGGTCGTCTTGCCGTTTTTCCAGTTAAATTATAATTTCATTTCGTTTAATTCCTTTTAATTTAAACTGTTAAAGAAACAGTTCATTTTTAGTATAATAATAGTAATGATGAATAATTAATAGTTGTATTAATAGTTTAAAAATGAATATCAGGTGTTAAATTTTTCTTGATCAATTTAATGATTAGTTTAAAAAATGCTTAGAGCTAAAAGATCGATAGTTTTTTTGGAAACGCTATTAACAAATTAATTATGTTTTTCCTTCAAATATATTCAGTGTGATCTGTGCTCATCATTAGCTGCATCTTGCATTATGATCTAATATTTCTTGGAAATGTTCCTCTTCAATATGTTTGTTTAAAGTCTTCAAATAATCCAATGATTTTGTAAGTACTGTTTTATTAATCTTTAAAGAGCGGCAGTTTTAGACACCACCTATAATAGGATGGTGTATGATGTTCACTTACCTGGATACTATGTTTGAAGCAGCAGATACTATGGATGTTTTGACTTGTGTTTTTTGTATAAATCTTCCATAATTTGCATTTAAATAGATTTATTCATATATATATTTAATAATTCTTCTTTTTCTGTTTATATATATATATATATGTATATTTAAAGCTATAAATAAAATTGAAATTTATTTTTAAACTTGTGTCTTTCCTGTGCCACTCACACACATTGTTATGATCAGGTAACGTTTTTCCACTGTGTATAATATAACTCTTCTTTAATTTTTTTTTTCTTTATGTTTGTATGTTGAACTTTTCAACATTTACAACAAAATGTTTGAAGTATAACATGTTCTGCACACTCCTAAAGTTTCAAGATGATTCCTTCAGTACTTAGAGATATATGACAAAATGTCTAGAATCTAAAATGGCTGACGTGGTGCTCAACGTGTTAACGTGGTTATTCAACGGTATATATAAAATCATTTTAATATAGTGACTGCGAAGAGGGCAAAGCCTGCTATTTATTAATAAAAAATTATTTAAATAATTTTCTTTCTTTAATATAAACGAACCAAAGGAATGCCTTTTAGTAAAAATACAATCTTAATAGTAAGTATTTGAATTTACCGTCAAATTTAAACTATTTTTCAGATTGTCTCAGCAGGTTCATAGTGTACTAGAAATCTCACTATAAGAATCAAACTAGAAGTTTTATTCTCTTTTTATGAGAAAAATAATATGTACAGAGATAATAATTTACCCAATTTAATGGACATTTTAATGTTTTTGAGAAATCTTGATAATTGGAAAATTATTAAAGTGCTTAGCAATATTTAAAACACAAAAGTGTAAATTGAAGCAAAGAATCTGAAAATTCAGTTTTAATAATAAATGATTAAATTTATTGCCAAATAAAAGCTTAAAGTTATATTTTCTCAAAACTAATATAGCATGTCATTTCAGCAGATTGATAGTGTACTAAAAGTCTTTCTAGAATTAAATTTGAAGTTATATTTACGTTTGCTGGAAAAATTACACAAAAAGATATAGTAATAATTTACGCAATTTAACAAATTATTGTTATTAGTTCCCCATCATACTATAGGTATGGGGAACTTAGGTAATCGTGAAAAATTTCGACCTCGGTTTTTTGACTTTTTTATACGTTTTCAGGTGAGAGGAATCCGAAAGTGATAAAATTTGTATGGTTTCTGTTAGTGAGTCAGTGGATCAGTCCGTTAGTGGGTCAGTGTGTTAGTCCGTTAGTCTGTTAGTCTGTTAACACGATATCTCACGAACAAATGATCGCAGAGAGGTCAGATCAGTTTCAAAATATTACTTTCGATACTGGTAAGAACCCAATTCATTTGCAACATTCGAACTAAAAAACTTCGTAAGTTATGAGAAATTTACGATTTTCTTAACATGGGAGAATAGGACAAAAATTCACTTAAACGTGCATTAAATGGAAATTTTTTACTGTGAAATTATCAAACCAGTTTTAAAATATAGGTTTTGATGCCGGAATGAACATCAGTAACTATAAATATGCTACTTTGAAAATTTCGCAAGTTAAGGAAATTTACGAATTTCTTAACATGGCAGTATAGGGCAAAATTTCACATAAATGTCAATTTTAAGAGATATTTTCATCGTAAAGATGTCAGACTACTTTTCAAATATTATTTAGGACACTGGCATTAATATTAAGACTATGAATTTTCGAATATTAAAATTTCGTAAGTTATTGTAAATTTACGAATTTCTTAACATGGCAGAATAGAGCAAAATCTCACACAAACGTCAATCTTGAGGGATATTTTCATCGTAAAGATGTCAAACCACTTTCGAAATATTATTTAGGATACTGGCATGCATATCATAGACTATGATTTTTTCAATTTAAAAAATTCGTAAGTTATTTGGAATTTACGCTTTACTTAACGAGTCAGAATATGGCAAAATTGAGCATAAATTTCCATTTTGAGGATCATAAATACATTAGACAACTTCAAAATTACATTTATGATATTTGTTTGAACATGATTGAATACAAATATTCTAATAGGAAATTTTCGTAAATTATTCGTAATTTACGATTTTATCAACATATCGAAATTGAAAATTTTTCATATAAATATGAATTTTGAGGATTATTGCATTGAAAACAGTAGCATGAAAACTAAACAACGGAATCGATCCTGATAAAATAAATTAATAGATTAGAATGAGGTAAATATATCGAAGTGAACGGTGGATAGCCTATTAGGCGGGGATTTCCTTCTGTCACTGTATCAAGCTTTGGTCATATTAATTTCTTTTAACATGATTATAATATGTCTCGCACTAGAAATTTATGAGAACATAAATATGATGGGGAACTGAGAAGAGTCCACCTATGCCAACTAGTTTTTTTAAAAAGGGACAATCATGTAATAGCTAAATATTTAAAACATTACAATTAATTCTAAAAGTTATTTTATAAAGTATGCTGTCGTAAATGAAATTTTCAGTAAAGTTTCAAATTCTGTATTAAATTAATATTATTATAAAAATAAAATTATTAAAATATAAAATTATTATTATTATTAATACTCCTACTAAAATTATATTTAGAAAAGTTAGCAAGAGTACAAGCAATGACCTATTAGGTATAAATAGAAAAACATAAATGTAAAAAAGAAAGTGCTTTAAGGTTTAATTTGTTACAATGTATCATTAGTACTTTGTTAATGTGTTAGATAGCACTATAGAAGGAGAAGAGGAAAAAAAGAAAAAAAGGATGACTGTTAGTGTAAAATATAAAAATAAGGATTTTTCAATGTGAAAGCATAGCAAAATCAAATTATAAAAGTTGTTCTTTTAACTAGCGAAGCTACTTAATTAAATAAGGTACAAATAATTTAAGTAAAAAATAATGGCATGAAATGCATTTGTTCTAGAATAATCTAATATATATATATATATATATTGAACTTTATTTTTAAGAAAAGTGTTTGTAAGCTCTATAATTTTGTTTGCTACTAAAAAGGAATCTAAAGAAAAGTTCGAGTTTTGGGTAAGTGAAGTTATTTAATCATTCTCAAAAAAAAAAAAAAAAAAAAAAAATGTGGTTAAACTGTGCTTTGAATATTTAAAATTTGCAGCTAACTCAAGAGTATTTGAATAAAACTTACTTACGCTATAGACTTCAGAAATATTTAAGCGAGAGAAGCTAAATTCATGGTCCTGGTTGAGATGATAAGCCTCTTCCTTCAGAGGCTTTTTCATGGTATATTAGAGGAATTTCACTTCCTTTTACACATATAAGATGTAATTTTGCAAAATATGGTTATTAAGTATAAAATATTTCAAAAGATTATAAGTAGGCATATAATTAATGAGGAATTATAAAAGAAGAATTCAGTTTATATGAAAAACGATAAACAAGTACAAAAAATAATTACAAGCAATTAAAAAAGTAGTAAAACTATACCATTCTTTAATTAAAAAAAAAAAAAAAAAAGCAGTTCAACTTATTGTTTAATGTACACAAATACTTTTTGCATGACTAGTATACAAAATCTGGACTGTACAGCCTTTGAACGAAAACTTTTTGATTGACTTTTTATAGAAGTTCGGATATAGCCTTCCCGTGCGCTGAAAAAATTGCAGTATAGCAGCATCACCTGTCGGCCGATATACACTTAAATTATGTCATTATTCGTTTTCATAGTAGTCATCCCACACATCAAATTTGGTACATTTATACGCCATAGTAGTTAAGATATAGCCTTTCCACACACGGGAAAAATGAACACAGCAGCGTCGCTTTTCGTCTGATACGCACCAAATTGAATCAGCGTAGTGTTTTATAATGACCCTCTTAAATATCATGTTTTTTGTGTAATTGCATATAATAGAAGCTGAGATATAGCCTACGTGTGAACGGGAGAAATCTCAGCATAGCTGCGCCACCTGTTGGGAGATTTGTTCTAAAAATTCTTAGGCACCAATTTCTGCCAAGGTGCTCCATTAGCTGCTCCGATAGAAATGTTTGTTGTTTACATGGGTGATGTCCTATCGAGTTAAGACTAATTAACTCGACAAAGCCTGAATTAGTTTTTTTTCTCAAATTTACTTTTATTCTTTAGTATATGTTTATTGCCTTCCCTTCAAATATTGACTTCATTCAGATATTGCAGTTTATTGCAATCAGAACATCAGGTTTTTCCCCCACTAAAGGGGTATTTTTGAAATAGTAATTGCTGGTATCAAACGGTACCACTAGGACTTCCCGGGTTAAATTGAGTTAAAGAGGTACAACATTAACTAAGCAAAATTTTTAGAAAAGAAGGTATGTTGTATTGAAAAGAACTTTTGAATAAAAGCAAATAAATAAATATACAGGGTGATCAATTTAAAAGAGTACCTGTTAGTTTTTTTTATTACCCTTAAGTATGACGGATGTGGCAACTATTCTAACACTGAACTATAATTGTTTGAACTTTGTTTAAGCGGGGGAGACAAATTCCAACACTGTTGGACTGTTACAACTTTATTTGTGAGGTAAAACAGAAATGGAGACGCACAATTTTTTAAATCCTGTAATAATTTTATTTATGAAAAACAAGATTTAATTAAATTTTCTACATTATCATTCCTACATTACATTTACATTATCATTTTTACTTTATCATTTCATAGGCTTTTCCAGAGAAGTCTTGCAAACATCGATGGATTAAAACAGATCATAACTGAAGAAATCTCGTCAATAACACCAACAATGCTGCGAAGTGTGTCAAAAACCTGGTTTGACGGGTTCATGTTTGCATTAAAAATGGTGGCGAACATTTTCTGTGAGGAATGATAATGTAAAAAAATTGAATTAAATTATGTTTTTCAAAAATAAAATTATCACAGGATTAAAAAAATTGTGCGTCTCCATTTCTGTTTTACCTCACAAATAAAGTTGTAACAGTCTAACAGTGTTAGAAATTGTCTTACAAACTAAAACAAGATTCAAGCAATACTACTTCAATGTTAGAATAGTTGCCCCATCCCACAGTGGTCGGAATTTCAAAAAAGCTGGCTAAAAGTCGAAAAATTTAGGCGCGTTTTTAGACGTAAGTACCGCGGAAATACCTTCAGAGGGAGCCACTGAATGAAACTGTGAGGTGGAAAATTTATTCTATCTACATATTTCTAAGTGTAGGCTGGCGGAAAACGTGACAATTTTTTCTTTTTAATTGTTAATGCATTTTAACAGTTAAACAAATAGTGTTTCTCGGAAAATTTCGCAACAACAACATTCAACAAAATATGGCTGACAATTGTGGAGGTTAGTAGATAGTGATCTCCTGAGCGGCTTTTTGAAGTTAACCTCAATTATAACATAACCAAAAGTTTCAAAGTATGGAAACTTTTTTATCTCGCAAGATCCCGCATTGATTCAAAGTGGAGAGTGTTAAGGGATGTCCATTTTATTCAGCCGTTAAAGAATTGGGTGCCCCCGCCTGCCCCTGTATGTGTAAAAGCGTTTTAACTTTTTAATTTAATTTTTACTTTTTAATTTACTTTTTTAATTTTTTGGACTTTGGTCTGCCATATTGGATCCGCCATCTTGTTTTTGAGTGCAAGATCACTTTTTTTTTTATAAAAACTGACATCAAATTTGAATTTAGCGCCCTCAAAAACCCTTAAAATTGAAAATTATCCTTCATCTATCAATTTTTTGATTTTTGATCCGCCACACAGTGGTCGGAATTTCAAAAAAGCTGGCCAAAAGTCGAAATTAAAGAAAACAAGTGAAATTGTGATGTATATATATGTTTTCGAGGTCGCTGAATCCGAATCTGACATTGGTTTTTTGGAAACTTCAAAGGCAAACTCAAAAACAAGATGGCGAATCCAATATGGCGCGCTATGTTGGATTCGCCATCTTGTTTTTGAGTTTGCCTTTGAAGTTTTCAAAAAACCAATGTCAGATTCGGATTCAGCGACCTCGAAAACATATATATACATCACAATTTCACTTGTTTTCTTTAATTTCGACTTTTGGCCAGCTTTTTTGAAATTCCGACCACTGTGCATCCGTCAGATTTAAAAGTTATAAGAAAAACCCACGGGTACTCTTTTAAACTGATCACCCGTGTATATATTTTATGCCATAGGGATTAGCATAGAGTAACGAGTGTACTGAAGCAATGAATATTGATTTTATTAAAAATTGTTTTTCTTAGAAATGTTTTATTTTATTTTATTTATTGATTTCTAAGGAACAAGTTTAAAAAAAAAAAAAAAAAAAGGATTTTTTTTTTTTTTTTTTTTTTTTTAAGTGTTAAAAGTTTTCCTGGATGTTTGTTTTTACTTTACTGAAACTAATAACGCCATGTAATTAGGTAATTAGTGAAATATTTTTTATTAAGAAGACATATTTCGTAATGGGAATGAATGAAATATATAAAAAAAATTAATATTAATTAAAACTGTAATTAATGTTCTTCCCGAAAATAAGTTTTTTCTCTCCTAAATTCTTATTTTCTTTTATTAATTTTTAAAAGCAAGTATACTGGCAAAACATTCTTTAAAGTTGACACAAATTAATATTAGTTGAATAAATTGTAATAAAAGCTGTAATTAGCGTAAAATACTTAAAACTTTTTTTTTTCTTTTGAGTGGAATGTGAGTAATTCTGTACGAAATCTAATTGGTTTTTTCTTGAAAAAAGTTTTATGAAAATATTTTTTTAAATATTGATAAATTCTATAAAACAATATTTTTAACGGGGGGGGGGATTTTTTTTTAATGCATTTTTAAAAATATCGTATTAAACTTAATGAGAGTTTAGGCTCACATTAAAAACATTAGAATTATCTTCTCATCATATTTTTATATTTATAAATAAATTTCAAACCCACGCATCAGTAAAAAATATATTCATATTTCCATTTACAAAAATATTTTTATACATATATTTTTTAAGCGCATTTCTATAAAATAAGTATTCAGATTTATACGTTAACCTTTTAGAAATTAAGATTAAAAACAGCCATAAATATTCATGAAAGTAATACATGATGTTACTTTCATGAATATTTTTTAGTTTTTTAAAAAATATCATTATAAATTTCTGCTCATAACATTTTTAAAAGTTAAAAAAAAAAAAAAAGCTTTTGTTCTGTGAACTGGTAATGATGGGGATAATTGGCAGGTTCAGGATAATTGTAATTTTTCTGTAGATAAAATCTATAATATAAGAAATTTATTTTCTTTTCCATTATATACACTTGGACTTTTCATTTTTTCCATATGATGCTTAAAAAAAAAAAAAAAAAAAAAAGGAGTTCACAAGTCATTTTTTTTTTACTGCAGGAATTAGTTTATAGCATTAATAATGCTTCATAAGAAAAAAAATTCTACTTTGCAAATGTTGGAAACAATCTAAAATGATAGTCCAATTTTATGATTGTCTCCAAATATTTTGATTCTCCTAATTCTTTTTACTTTTCTTTACTCACATATGATAAAGAAAGTATTGTTTTTGGGTCAAATTTTCGAAACTGAGTTTTTGCTATCTTTATACGTTTTTAGGACCTTGAACCCTGAAAACAGATTTTTAGCGGTTAGTCTTTGTGTTTGTGCGTCTATATGTGTGTCTATTATCAGCATATCTCAAGAACAAACATCAGCCAGAAGTCCTAACTCGGTATTCTAAAACTGTGTCTTATAAGGATGTTACACTAAACCTTTTGTTTAGATCAAGCTAATGGTTCGTGTACAGGAACAAGAGAATTAAAATACATTACACCTAAATGGTCGAAATTTCTGGTAGGTACAGTTTAACATCTATAAGCTGCGCAAAATTTAGCTACACCAGCCTTTTATATTGACTATGCATGCCGGAAAAAGATGGGCTTAACGCTTATACACTGTAAAAAATTTGAACACATTTTGCCGGTCAGTGACCGTTAAAGATTTTACAGTCACTGACTGTAAAAATAAAGTCATGCTCATAAATCTGTCATGACTTTTTCACGTAAAAGGTAATTGACTTTGAATGAACGGTCAAAGCTCTGAATTTTACAGCAATTTATTTTAAATATTTGTACACTGTAAAAATATTCGCACACTAATTTTACGGTCAGTGAC
This sequence comes from Salticus scenicus, assembly GCA_963930645.1. Classification (NCBI taxonomy): domain Eukaryota; kingdom Metazoa; phylum Arthropoda; class Arachnida; order Araneae; family Salticidae; genus Salticus; species Salticus scenicus. The sequence goes on along the minus strand of OZ005650.1, from coordinate 141,480,186 downwards.
AGGAATACTTTTTGCCAGTCAATGACCGTAATTTAATGTCACGTCCCACAGTGGTCGGAATTTCAAAAAAGCTGGCCAAAAGTCGAAAAATTTAGGCGCGTTTTTAGACGTAAGTACCGCGGAAATACCTTCAGAGGGAGCCACTGAATGAAACTGTGAGGTGGAAAATTTATTCTATCTACATATTTCTAAGTGTAGGCTGGCGGAAAACGTGACAATTTTTTCTTTTTAATTGTTAATGCATTTTAACAGTTAAACAAATAGTGTTTCTCGGAAAATTTCGCAACAACAACATTCAACAAAATATGGCTGACAATTGTGGAGGTTAGTAGATAGTGATCTCCTGAGCGGCTTTTTGAAGTTAACCTCAATTATAACATAACCAAAAGTTTCAAAGTATGGAAACATTTTATCTCGCAAGATCCCGCATTGATTCAAAGTGGAGAGTGTTAAGGGATGTCCATTTTATTCAGCCGTTAAAGAATTGGGTGCCCCCGCCTGCCCCTGTATGTGTAAAAGCGTTTTAACTTTTTAATTTAATTTTTACTTTTTAATTTACTTTTTTAATTTTTTGGACTTTGGTCTGCCATATTGGATCCGCCATCTTGTTTTTGAGTGCAAGATCACTTTTTTTATAAAAACTGACATCAAATTTGAATTTAGCGCCCTCAAAAACCCTTAAAATTGAAAATTATCCTTCATCTATCAATTTTTTGATTTTTGATCCGCCACACAGTGGTCGGAATTTCAAAAAAGCTGGCCAAAAGTCGAAATTAAAGAAAACAAGTGAAATTGTGATGTATATATATGTTTTCGAGGTCGCTGAATCCGAATCTGACATTGGTTTTTTGAAAACTTCAAAGGCAAACTCAAAAACAAGATGGCGAATCCAATATGGCGCGCGCCATATTGGATTCGCCATCTTGTTTTTGAGTTTGCCTTTGAAGTTTTCAAAAAACCAATGTCAGATTCGGATTCAGCGACCTCGAAAACATATATATACATCACAATTTCACTTGTTTTCTTTAATTTCGACTTTTGGCCAGCTTTTTTGAAATTCCGACCACTGTGCGTCCGTATAGCTTTTTTTTTTTTTTTTTTTTCTAGAAGAAGGGAAGTGGCCTTTTTTAAATGGTCAACACTTTCGATTTTGCAGCACTTTCTTACAAATACGAGAACTGAACATTTTTTATTGAGGAAGGGGGCTGGCCGTATAATTTAACGGCCAACTCTCTGAATTTTACTGAATTTTTTTTAGAGTGCACTGAACTTTTCCTCAAAGGAGGGAGCTGACCGTATACTTAAACGGTCAACTCTCCAAATTTTACTGAAATTTCTTACAGTGTAGGGTTAAAAAACTATACAGCCAAATATTTTTTGAAAACTAAAACGGAAGTATTAATATTAACGGTACGGGGTCACATTTGATATGCAATAGAACAAAACAGACTTTCTAAAAAGTTCTTCAATGTTTAGAAAATTTTCATTAGTGTTTTTAAATCTTGCAACTTTATTAGGACGTAGGACTATTATTCTCAATCTATGGATTTTTACGATACAGTTTTACGATAGTTGGACATTTATCGAAATCGAAAATTTATCGAAAGTATAATTGAATAATTTGAAATCGATGTTATAATTTGAAAAGAAAAAAAAAAAAAAAAAAAAAAAAAAAAAAACACGCACACACACACACACACAAAAAAAAAAAAAATCTGATAGTCCTTCGTACTAAACTAAATTCTGCTTTTGCCAGAATTTCATCAAAATCTTTTTTTTTTTTTTTTTTTTTCAAGAAAAAGAAAATAAAAGAAAATTATTAATAATCAGTATCGAACGGACTGTATCGAAAAAGTTTTTTTTTTTTCTTTTCTTTTTCTATTGTTTCTATTTATTTATTTAATTCATTTGCTCATTTTTAACCGAACAAATAACTTTGAATTCGAAGATTCTGGGCATTGGATTAGGTTGATTCTGGTAACTGTAAATGAGAAATTGTAATTCAGATTTTCGTAAGCCAAGTTTAAATAAATATAGTTGCTTGAAGCTAAGACGTGCATCCTTAAAAATCGTAGCTTATAATTTAAAAATTTGAGTCTCAGTTTATCGAAATAATCCTGGAATTATGACTGTAAAATTAAAAGCACACACAATTAACGAAAACCTTTTGTCATCAACTATCAGAAGGATTAAAATACTTCTCATTTCCCGTATCTTATATATTTACATATTTTTGAACTTCTGCATTTGTTCCCATTTAGTTTTAAGAATATTTTATATCAGCTGAACAACTGCAACCAACGTGCTGTATTATTTTACTTCTTTTCAGTTTTATTCACATAGCAAACATAGAATAACAATTATCCAATTAACTAACCTCAGTTTAAAAATGTATAGTATAATTAACTTTTGAAGAGTTATTTCTGAGATTCTCTTTTCGGGCTATAACTGGTCATGTTCATCAGAGCAAATCGCCATCTCACGATGATATTCTAAATGTGTTTAAAAGAAAACGTGACATTAAAAAAAAAATGTAACCACTTCCGTGTAATTAAAAGACCGAGATTTATTCGGAGAAGATGAAGTAAGCTTGAGCATCATGGAAAAAAAAAATATATATAAATAAAAAATAAATAAATAAATAAATTGGCAAAAAAGTCTTAAGTGCAATTATTACTTTCTCCCATGTATATTGTGGAGGAAACATATAATAATTATAATAGAAGAAACCTCTTTTTAACCTAAATATTGACTGCTTTGTATCGTTCGGATCTGTTATTTATTTTTAATTTTACTAAGATTTTGCATATGTATATGTACTTATGAATGCATCTTCCTCGATGTTTTCTTTTGTTTACTGGTGCCCACAGTAGATTTTTGATGTTTTAAAAAGGTTATTTTTAAGGTTGGTTATCCATGAAAAAACATGGCAAAATACAAACCATGAGTTTGATAAAGATCAAATATGAAAGGTGTATATTTTAATCGATTGTTGAAAGAACTGTTTAATCTTCCAAGTGACCAAACCGTTAAAGATTAGTTAAGCCATTAAGATTAACTAAAGCCTTTTTTTTTAATTTATATGTCATTTTTTTGTACTTGTATTTATAGCAATAAGTAGAAAAATCGAACACTCTCCTTCAGTTCCCCAAAAATATTTGGTGGTGTTAGACTAATATACGTTTTAAACTAATATGTGCACTGCATAGGTGAATGAAAGCGGTGGCATATAATCGGTGTATTCGATTAAAATTAATTTTTGCTAGTATTTATTGGGTTATTTAATTCATTGTATGAAATATATATATATATATCTATATATATAGATATATTTGTGGAATTGAAAAAAAACATTAAAATCCTTTTTTACCTACTTACAAACCATTTTTCAATGTAGCATTAGTGAAAACGAAAGTATAAAACACTGAATTGGGAAGAAATTAAATTCGACATTTATGCTATAATCCATTGTCAGAAGAACAAAACAGATTTTCATAAAACACTTCATTGAGTACTAAAGGTGTTTTTAAATATTGCAACAGTTTATTTTGATTTTACTCGTTTTTAATTAAACTATATATTTTTAAAATATTGCAGGTATTCAAAATATAAGTCTCTTAATTAGGCCAAATTTTATAAATGTCATGCTTTGGATAATTGCAAAATGTAATACGTTTTACTTGTAATACTAGGTTTCCTGCTCAGAACATTATGGTGGTAGTAGCTAATATCTAATATGATTTTCAGAAAAATTTCATAAATAAAATCAATGGAAAATTTCAGAGTTTTTCTCCCTTTTTTCCAGCAAAAGAGATTTGCATTATAATTTCAATTTTAGACAATATATTTTTCCGCTGATAAATAAATAAATAAAAGAATTAATGTTAATTCTATTTATAAGGAATGAAAAATCTAAAAAAAAAATGTATAATTTTGGCTTTCAAAAATTTATTTAGAATAGCATTTTAAAATTGTATCTTAATACGATGAGTTCGATTTCAGTCAATTGATGGCACCATCACCGTCCCTGCAGAATAGTCAATTTCATCTCTCCCCCCACCCTTTTTTTTCCCCCTATCAAAATGATTTAAATACTATTTGATATTTGCATTATAATTTCAATTTTAGAAAGTAATTTTTTCCACTGCTAAGTTCAAAAATTTTAAAATTAAATTAAATTACCGTTATCTGAAAAAGTCAAACTGACGGAATTTAATTACCATGTAACCATGCATAACAAAGATTCCATAATGAATAAATATATCTATAAAATAAGTGAATAAATAAATAAATGAAAAAGAAAGAACGTTGAAGAAAAAAATCTATGTAATTTTGCCTTTCAAAAAATTTTTTAGATTCATGTTTAAAAATGTATCTTAATATGATAATTTTGATTTCAAACAATAGATGGCGATACTATCTTGTCGAATAACCAACCAAAATGCTAGGCTTAAATGGTTCTAAATTCTTTTAAATATTCTAACTGTGAGATTTTCAGTATATGTTTCAACACAAAAAGTTAATATTTTTTCAATTTTTTTTTAGAAAATGCGCATTTTAGGTGTATTAGATTAAATTTTTGTACCCGAAATCTCTGTATAGCAGCTGAATTTATGCTTTGATTTTGATCAATCGAAACTGGGTTGACCAATAAGATAACACCTACGTCACGATCGTATCATTTCGACAAAATCGAATCGTAACTGGTCCACGTTAGAGAAATATTACACAGACTATTCATATTGCCTGTTCAATTCAGGACATTTCACCGCCATGTCTGATAGCCCCTTTTATAAATACTGGTCTTGAAATTTATAATTATTAGTTTACGTAGTACACCGTAAAACATTTTGTATGAAAAGAATTTTGATTTGTTTGCGTAATATTTTACATAAAGACTCTAAAGACACGTAGAAATATTTTTTCTTGTCCACAGATTGTCATTAGGCATTTATATCTTTTGATATTTATGTATTATGTTATAATTATTATTATGTGATAGGGAATATTAATATTCAGTGAGTATTCCGGATATTTTTCTCTAATTTTTCATGAAGTCCCTGTTATACTTGGAGTAGACAAGATCAATAATCTAAATTTTAAAATTTCAGGTGCTAATATATATATAGATATTTATTTAAAGAAGTCGTTAAATCGAGAAAAATAGTTCGTTATGAGATTATTATTATTATTATTATTATTATTATTTATTGTTCTTTAAATTATCAAAAAGACAAAGTTTAAATTCATAAGCATTAAATATCACGTAAAAAGTATTAAACTTTACCTTTTTTAAATAAATTATACGAATTTGTTATAATTTTTCTTTTACTGTAAAAATAATAATTATAAAAAAACGTAAAATGTTATTATAGTCCAGAAAGATACCAATTAAATACTTTTAAATGTAAAGTTATTTTCTTTATTTAAAATAACAGTATATAAAATCCCATTCTTCCATTGTTTTATGATATTGGCATGTTCTTCAAAGCCCAGTAATTTTAGAAATACGTACTATGTAAGTCTTTTATTTTAATTGCCGAATTTTGTTTGTGCCCGTTTTTTAAAAGGGTCCCCCCCCCCTTCCCTCTTGTTATATTAATGTGTTTCGTATTTTTTCGATACTTTAAAAACTTCTCAAAGAGAAGTTTTCTTTCTTTCTTTCTTTTTTTCAAGCTATAATGCAAATCGAATTGTTTCAAAAGATTTTAATATAAGAATTTTTTTTTTTTTTCAGTAATTTCGATTGACTGAATTTCTTTCTTTATCGTCGTTTTTAGATTTTATTTTTCATCCTGTCAAAATATCCTACAGAATTATTCTTTCCAAACTTTCAGTTTTTCAGAAAAATTCTTAGAAAATCTATTTTTAATTCAGCGAAAATCGTTAAATGAATAAAAAATATCTGGTGGGGCACTCATACGACTTTCTCTTACCCTGAATTTCAATATCATAAAGACAGTGTTACGAAACCAAACTTTCTCAATTCATAAACTTTATAAACTGACAAACTTTTTCGAACTCTTGATTTTTATTGCTGTTTATTTCTTTTTATTATTATTATTTTTTTTATTGGCAACAGCCACATTTTGTTATCTTTTCATGCAGATTCAGAATTGATTTGTGATCGAGATTATAGAACGCTAAAATATGATTTGATATGATTGTAGCATTGATAATTAGCTTAAATTTAATTTTGTATATATATATATATATATATAATTTTATTAAATTATCGTGTCTTTTTAAGAGTCATGAAGCAATTTGAAAGTTATCATAATTTGGCAAGAAACATAATTAAGAAAAGCAAAATAGCTGCCCTCAAAGAAGCATCTAAGTAAGATGATTTTAGCGTATTCTATTCTTATATTTGATGCTACAGACAGATTGCAAATTCAGGAGCGAGATAGATTACTGTATGGAATACAATTAAAACTAGATTTAAGAACAATTTCGTTTGATCTATAATTCTATGCGAGGGGGGGGGGGGTCACCGTCCCTCTCAGTTCCCCGTTTGGATATATTTACATTTACGTAGAATTCAACGATGCTATTAAATTAAAAACAATTATTTCTAAATTATTCATAAAACTTTCATCAGCACCACTCGGAAAACTTATCAATCTTGATCAATCTTTGCAAGTATCAACCTCATATGAACTTCAAAAAACAACATTTGAATTGCTAGCAATTATTTGCTTTAAAGTTAAACCGATAACGGATATACACAAATACCAAATGTTAAAAAAATAACTTTAGTATTCAGGGACTTCAAAACATATTATTGCACAAAAAGTAGAGCTGAAAATTTAACTTAAAAAATAATTTTTGTAGAGTATGGGTATGAGGACTTAATTTTCATTCCTGAGCAGTTTTCCTGGACATGGAAAAATGTAGTAAATCACTTCCACCAATTACATTCAATAGAAAGAATGTTTTCGCTTAATTAAGTGTCGTCTATAGAGTATGTATACACCACATTCCGTACTTAAAACCAGTCCTATATTAATAACGCATAGCACAACAGGAAATATCCTTCCAGCAATTTCTAAGTATAGACAAACTATATTCCTTTCTTCCGGGTAGCCCTGTAAATAAATGGTGGATGATTTTCATGCAATATTCTACGTTAAATATACTTTTATGCATATAAAAAATATATATTCATTTGATTTTGTTTAGTGCAGCATACAGATGCTAATTTGTAACTACCAGAAATTTTGCTCGTAGACGTAATGTATTTGAATTCTGTTGTATGTTTTTATACGCAAACCATTCGCTTTAACTTGATAAAAAGTTCAGTGTAGCATCTCCGTATGATATAGGTTTAGAATACCGAGTTTGGACTTCCTGTTACTACAATAAATAAAATTAAAATTATAATGAAGCACTTTACACATAATTAATTAAATATAAAAACCTTAATAGATACTTCATATTTCATCGTTAATATTTTCGGCTGGGCGCCCAGCTCTTTTCAAACGATCTTCATCTGTGTAGTCCAGTCAAAATAGGAAAAATAGAGGAAAAAAATCGTGTAGTTTTGAAATTTTGCATACTCATAGCCGAGGGGTCCTGAACAACATACTAAAAGTCCCCGCCCGTGGGGGATGAGCGGGGGGCAGGGGGGGCATTTAAGGGGGGCAATTTTCAGTTTTTATTAAATATCTTAAAAACTATCGCATTTAGAGAAAAAATGTCAATTACAAAATTATTTTACGTAAAATTTCCTACAAAAATGAATGTTACATTTTGTTTGTACGATCATTAGTTTAGAAGATATAGGGAGATGAAATAACACATTTTCTTGAAACATTCTTTTTTGCAATAGTAAAATTAACTAAAGTGTGCAATTAAAAGGGTTCTTGTCAAATATTTTCTAATGTAAAAAATCAAATATATACATAGGGAATATGCAAGGATAATACAGCATGTTTTGTAAGTTTTAAATAATTTTAAGGATAGTAGGCGTAAGTGGCGGTTTGAGTAAAAATCTGGATAAGTCCAGTCAAAATAGGAAAAATAGAAAAAAAAAAAACGTGTAGTTTTGAAGTTTTGCACACTCATAGCCGAGAGGGTCCTGAACAACATACTAAAAGTCCCCGCCCGTGGGGGGTGAGCGGGGGCAGGGGGGCATTTAAGGGGGGCAATTTTCAGTTTTTATTACATATCTTAAAAACTATCGCATTTAGAAAAAAAATGTCAATTACAAAATTAATTTACGGAAAATTTCCTACAAAAATGTGCATTACATTTTGTTTCTATGATCAATAGTTCAGAAGATATAGGGGAATGAAATAACACATTTTCTTGAAAAATTCTTTTTTGCAATAGTAAAATCAACTAAAGTGTGCAATTAAAAGGGTTCTTGTCAAATATTTTCTAATGTAAAAAACAAATATATACATAGGGAATATGCAAGTATAATACAGCATGTTTTGTAAGTTTTAAATAATTTTAAGGATAGTAGGCGTAAGTGGCGGTTTGAGTAAAAATCTGGATAAGTCCAGTCAAAATAGGAAAAATAGAAAAAAAAAAAACGTGTAGTTTTGAAGTTTTGCACACTCATAGCCGAGAGGGTCCTGAACAACATACTAAAAGTCCCCGCCCGTGGGGGGTGAGCGGGGGCAGGGGGGCATTTAAGGGGGGCAATTTTCAGTTTTTATTACATATCTTAAAAACTATCGCATTTAGAGAAAAAATGTCAATTACAAAATTAATTTACGGAAAATTTCCTACAAAAATGTGCATTACATTTTGTTTCTATGATCAATAGTTCAGAAGATATAGGGGAATGAAATAACACATTTTCTTGAAAAATTCTTTTTTGCAATAGTAAAATCAACTAAAGTGTGCAATTAAAAGGGTTCTTGTCAAATATTTTCTAATGTAAAAAACAAATATATACATAGGGAATATGCAAGTATAATACAGCATGTTTTGTAAGTTTTAAATAATTTTAAGGATAGTAGGCGTAAGTGGCGGTTTGAGTAAAAATCTGGATAAGTCCAGTCAAAATAGGAAAAATAGAAAAAAAAAAACGTGTAGTTTTGAAGTTTTGCACACTCATAGCCGAGAGGGTCCTGAACAACATACTAAAAGTCCCCGCCCGTGGGGGGTGAGCGGGGGCAGGGGGGCATTTAAGGGGGGCAATTTTCAGTTTTTATTACATATCTTAAAAACTATCGCATTTAGAGAAAAAATGTCAATTACAAAATTAATTTACGGAAAATTTCTTACAAAAATGTGCATTACATTTTGTTTCTATGATCAATAGTTCAGAAGATATAGGGGAATGAAATAACACATTTTCTTGAAAAATTCTTTTTTGCAATAGTAAAATCAACTAAAGTGTGCAATTAAAAGGGTTCTTGTCAAATATTTTCTAATGTAAAAAACAAATATATACATAGGGAATATGCAAGTATAATACAGCATGTTTTGTAAGTTTTAAATAATTTTAAGGCTAGCAGGCGCAAGTGGCGGTTTGAGTAAAAATCTAGATAACGAAGACCCAAAACCGATCAACATTAAAAAAAAAAAAAAAAAAAAAAAAAAAAAATCGTGTAGCTTAGAAATTGAGCACAGTTATAAAGTTAAGTGCTCTGAATAACATACTAAATGTCCCTAACCATGGGGGGGGCATTTAAAGGGGGCACATTTCAGTTTTTATTAAGTATCTTGAAAACTATCGCATTTAGAGAAAAAAAAATCTCAATTGCAAAATTAATCTACGTGAAATTTCCTAAAAAAACTGTATATTCTATTTTGTTTGTATGATCAATAGTTTAGAAGATATAAGGAACAAAATAACACATTTTCTTGATTTTTTTTTTTTTTTTTTTTTTTTTTTTTTTTGCAGTAGTAAAATCAACTAAATTGTGGAATTAAAAGGGTTCTGATAAAATATTTTCTAATGTACAAAACAAATATATGCATAGGGAATATGTAAGGATAATACAGCATGTTTTGTACGTTTTAAATAATTTTAAGGTTAGTAGGCGCAAATGGTGTTTAGGTAAAAATCCAGATAACGAAGACCCAAAACCGATCAACATTAAAAAAAATCTTATAGCTTTGATACTGAGCACAGTTATAAGGTTAAGTGTCTTGAACAACATACTAAAGTTGCATTTTCTTTAAATCCTCTGTAAGTGATAGTAGATATAAAATACATAAAATATGAATGTTATGATACATTAAAATACTTTAAAATTACTTATGGCAAGCATGCATTAAAAAAATTAACAATATTTTAGCATAAATATTTAGATTACTCTCTATTTATTTTAAAGTATAAAAAATTTACATTTATCTGTAATATACATATAATAATTCCCGCTAAACATATACATACTGTACTGCTAAACATATACATACATTGTATTTTACGGATATCTTACAGAAAAGTGGAATTTTTCGATTTGTATATTTTGACTTCCACTCTTTAAACTTGGTGCATTGCGCGCACACACACATACAAATATTTATATACAAATATTTATTTGTATGAGTAAAAAATATTTAACCTGAACCTTTTTAATTACGAAATATAGTTTTTATTACTATTGCAAATAACATAAAAAATTAAAAAAAACACACAGAATAGGGTTGGGGACTTTTAGTATGTTGTTCAGTAAACTTAACCTTATAACTGTGCTCAATTTCAAAGCTACACGATATTTTTTAATGTTGATCGATTTTGGGTCTTCGTTATCTGGATTTTTACTCAAACCACCACTTACGCCTACTAGCCTTAAAATTATTTAAAACGTACAAAACATGCTGTATTATCCTTACATATTCCCTATGTATATATTTATTTTGTATATTAGAAAATATTTGCGCAGAACACTTTTAATTACACACTTTAGTTAATTTTACTATTGCAAAAAAGTATTTTTCAAGATAATGTGTTATATCATCCCCCTATATCTTCTAAACTTTTGATCGTACAAACAAAATGTAAGGTACATTTTTGTAGGAAATTTTACGTAGATTAATTTTGTAATTGACATTTTCTCTCTAAATGCGATAGTTTTCAAGATATTTAATAAAAACTGAAAATTGCCCCCTTTAAAAGCCCCCACCATCTGCCCCCCGCTCACCCACAACGGTCGGGGACTTTTAGTTTGTTTTTCAGGAAACTTAACCTTATAACTGTGCTCAATTTCAAAGCTACACTATATTTTTTAATGTTGATCGATTTTGGGTCTTCGTTATCTGGATTTTTACTCAAACCACCACTTACGCCTACTAGACTTAAAATTATTTAAAACGTACAAAACATGCTGTATTATCCTTGCATATTCCTTATGTATGTATTTGTTTTTTACATTAGAAAATATTTGACAAGAACCCTTTTAATTGCACACTTTAGTTGATTTTACTATTGCAAAAAAGAATTTTTCAAGAAAATGTGTTATTTCATCTCCCTATATCTTCTAAACTAATGATCGTACAAGCAAAATGTAATGTACATTTTTGTAGAAAATTTTACGTAGATTAATTTTGTAATTGACATTTTTTCTCTAAATGCGATAGTTTTCAAGATATTGAATAAAAACTGAAAATTGCCCCCTTTAAAAGCCCCCCCCTCTGCCCCCCGCTCACCCACAACGGTTGGGGACTTTTAGTTTGTTTTTCAGGAAACTTAACCTTATAACTGTGCTCAATTTCAAAGCTACACTATATTTTTTAATGTTGATCGATTTTGGGTCTTCGTTATCTGGATTTTTACTCAAACCACCACTTACGCCTACTAGACTTAAAATTATTTAAAACATACAAAACATGCTGTATTATCCTTGCATATTCCCTATGTATGTATTTGTTTTTTACATTAGAAAATATTTGACAAGAACCCTTTTAATTGCACACTTTAGTTGATTTTACTATTGCAAAAAAGAATTTTTCAAGAAAATGTGTTATTTCATCTCCCTATATCTTCTAAACTAATGATCGTACAAACAAAATGTAATATACATTTTTGTAGGAAATTTTACGTAGATTAATTTTGTAATTGACATTTTGTCTCTAAATGCGATAGTTTTTAAGATATTTAATAAAAACTGAAAAGTGCCCCCTTAAATCCCCCCCTGCCTCCCCCGCTCACCCCCCACGGGCGGGGACTTTTAGTACGTTGTTCAGGACCCTCTCGGCTATGAGTATGTAAAATTTCAAAACTACACGATTTTTTTCCTCTATTCGTCAAATTTTGGCCTTCGTTGCCTGGACTAGTGTTGGATTTCTTAGAGTTGTGGTCTTTTATAGACTTCATGAGTTGATTCCATATCCGGTCAGGAGCCATTGCGTCGCTGTCATTGCACACATCCGGTGTTGTTGCTATATCTATGGCTTCTTTAAACATCGCGTAATTATAATTATTGTAATTCACTATCTTTTTAGTTTTTTCAAAATTTATTTTAATTTTTTCATTATCGAAAGTTTTAGCTAAAGCTGTATTTATTTTTCCTATTTTTATATCGTTTTTATGTTCTTTGACTCTGGTTTTAATCTCTCTTTTCGTTACACCAATGTATGAACCTGGTTTATTGTCTTGATTATTTGCGAAAGGTATTTGGTAAATTCCGGCGGTTTCCAAAGGGGGAATGGGATGGGGTCTTTATCATTACGTATTAATTGACTGTTACTATTTGTTCTTGAGACAAGTTGATAACAGACAGACACCCGAACCAACAGTTTCAGGGGACCTCAAAATGTTTAAATATATTAAAATCCCAGTTTCCAAAATTTGACCCCAAAACAGTATTTTCTCCACCATATGTATGGGTAGGAGAAAGTGAAAATTGTTAAATCGAGAATGCACTTAGCTATTTTGAGTTTTTTTTTTTTTTTTTTTTTTTTTTTTTTTTTTAACAAGGACATTTTTAAATTATTCTTTTTTACAAAGTAAAAGTTCGTAAAAGGGAGAAATTTTCGAAATAAAAGGTTCTTTAAATTAAGACTCTACTATATTTTTATATTTTTTCGAAAGAAAAGACAAACGTTGAAATACTTTTGAATTTATTTTTTGAAAATTAATTCATTATTAAATTTTAATAATTGTCAATTTAGATTTTCTTTTCTTTTCTGTTTTGAAAGACAAATGTGTGTGAATGTCGCATGTTAATTATTGCATTTAATCACTAATGGTCAGGGCCCGACTTAGACTACCTCGAGCCCCGGGGCAAGCTTATTCTGAGAGGCCCCCATGCAGTGGCATAAGAGGTCTTTAGGTTGCAATATTTCTGCTTATGCCTGTTGGGGGGCTCCTTCCAGAAGGGGGGCCCAGGGCAACTGCCCCGCATGCCCTGGCGTTAATCAGGGCCTGCTAATGGTAGAAAATATGTGAAGGTAAAAACTTTAAAAAGACGGAAATAATAATTTAACTGGATGTGTACATCATCAAAAAATGATTGTAAAATGTTTACAAAACGCATTTTAATTTTACATGCATAATGTATAAAGTTCTGTTAAAAAAACAGAAACTTTTTTATAGATAATGTTTCTGCTTACTTTTGCTTAGTGTATATCTTATTTTATGAAACAAATAATCAAAGTTTCAAAATAAATAAATAAATAATAATATTTAATGTGAAAAATACGGAACCACATTACAAAATGCTAAAAGGTCGCATAATAAGCAGATCTGTTAGGCATTATGAAAAATCTGTCCTGATAGGCATTATGAAAAAACAAACCTGTTACTTCATTTACTTCAATTGCATAATAATACGGTAACATTTAACGCATAATAAATTGATCTGTCAAGATTGATATAATAAAAATAAACATGCATTTAATTTTTCTAAATCAGTTGAAGTTGCCTTTAAACAAAGTTGCAGTTTAGATTACATATGGATTTTTAGTGCAAAAACTTTTCAAAACGTTATCCTAGAAGGAAAAAAAAAAAATCCTTCATCCTCCTTAAAAAAAAAAAAAAGAAAAAAAAAAAAAGAATTCGATTATGATAAGGGTTTTTATAAAATTGTATTTACAATCAACGAACACTATGTTACCATTAATTGGAGGAACTAAAATTCAATTCATACTATTGACGATAGTTTTTTGAACTTTCACGATATTTGCTTGGAGATTTCATATAAGTAGCTCAGTAAATTTGGCTAATAAATTATGCAAATGGAATTTCATTAACGCTTACGCATACGCAGTTAAAAATTATTTAGTAAAAATGCCCATATTTCATTAGATATTAGATAATTTATATATTCTTATTGCGGCCTGTTTTATATAGTATATAGTATATCAAGTTTCCAAAAAATGAGATTTGAATTGAGTTTAATATCTTGCATGTTATAATAAAAAATAGGCAGATTTTTTGAAAATTTTTATAGAAGCTTTTATATCTCTATAAATATATGTGTGATAATCTCATGCAAAATGACACAGATAATTGGAAGAAGCCTGCTATCACATAACAGACAGCTATATATCGCATTTCAAGAATTATTTTTTTCAAGGGGATCCTAAACACAACCCGTTTCTTCTTTAATTTGTTACTCGTCCCCTTTTTATCTACAAGACAAAACTTTTGTTGAATTACATGAAGTAAATATGTTCTTTAGGCACCTAAATATTCAGGATAATTTGTCAAGAATTTTTATTTTTATTTAACAAAACGCCTGATATAAAAAATGTCTGGTCATTTATGAAAGGTAGTGCATTTAGTGGTCTGGATATGTGCACAAAGACAATCCATATATCTAAATAGGGTAGTTCTCCAAAAACTCTTTATATTTATCTTATTTACAAATAATCATCACAATGTTTTCAATTATTTAAACTGTCAAAATTTTGATGAGATACATCTATCAAATATCTTTAATCATTATATACATTAATTGTTATATATATATGAGGAGCAAACATTCAAACTAGTATGTTTTCTTCTTCGGATACATTTTTTAGAAAGCACAAAATACTAATAAATTAAAAAAGAACTAAACTTAAACCCCAGTTATCGTTTGTTTAGACGTATTGGTAGTTACTAAGAGGATTATGTAAACATACTATTTTATGTAGAATTCAAAGAAAAATCACTAGCTCAATTTTTTTAATTTTTGGAGGAAACATGGTTAAAATGTTTGCTCCTAATATATATTATATATGAACAAAAAGGAGTAGAATGCAATGTTAAGCAGATGATTAAATTGCCACAATAATCCACAAGCACCTATATGTATATATCTGCATCGGTTTTTATTCGATGAGAACGACGATCGTAGGAACAGATGCAGAATAAGAAAGTTTCAAGGATTCACTTTCGCCATTGGCGATAAAAAATACCTTGAAAAGCAGAAAGTAATTGATGACAATTTCTCATTGAATGAGCTTATCGGTATTTGTAATATATTAAATGTCCCTTTTGATGGGAATAAAAATGAATTGAGAGATCGACTGTTGTTAAGCTTGTGTGATACAGAATTACTGAAACAAGAAAGTTCAGAAAATAATTCAGATGAGGAAGATTCTCGAAATGAATCGAGTAGTGAATCCGAAAGTAGTGGTGATAATGACGTAGAAAAAACTGACTCTTCTGTGCAATGCCATATGAGTAATAATAAGTATTATGAAAGTAATGATTATGATGGTAATTATAATGATAAAATCAAAAAAGGTGTAAATTATAGTAATAATGTGAATTCTGGATCACTTGGTGCAACTGTCTCTTTCAATGATTTTGAAAATTCTATGTCTAAATTTAGCGGCGAACCGCATGAAAATATTATTGAATTTTTGTCAGAATTTGAGGAATTGTCAAGAGTGTTTAATTTGAGCGAGTTACAAAAATTTGTTTTTTGCAAACGGTCGTTGAGCGGAAATGCTCTTCTCTTTATTAAGTCCGAAAAAGGACTATTAACTTATAAAAATTTGAAAAAAGCACTTATCGACGAGTTTAGGTTTGAAATTAACTCTGCATCATTGCATGACATCCTAAATAAAAGAAAAATTAAAGCCAATGAATCAGTCACCGAATATTTCTTTAAAATGCGCGAATTGTCAAAAAACGGGCACGTTGATGATGCCGCAATAATGCATCACGTGATCCAAGGAATAAATGATAGATCAGAGAATAAAATTATGCTATATGGGGCTGAAAATTTACGTGAATTTAAGGAAAAAATTAAATTATATGAAATGTATAAACGTGATAGCGAAAAAATTAGACATAAATTTGATAGAATGCATAAAGTTGAATATAGTGCAAAACCGAAGCATATAGAATATAACGTACATGAAAAATTTAGTCCTAGAAATGATATAAATAAAACATGCTTTAATTGTGGTGATAAAAACCACTTATCTAGAGATTGCCCTCATAAAATGAAAGGTTTGAAATGTTTCTCATGCAAACAGTTTGGGCATAAAAGTTCCGAGTGCCCAGGTTCGAAACCAGAAGTTGATGCACTGTGTATTGGTGTAAATCAAAATATGAGTAAAATTATACAAGTAAATGACATAAATTTCATAGGTATAATAGACACAGGAAGTGAAGCAACATTGTTGCGTAAAAGTGTTTTTGAAAAATTAAATGTAAATAAATTAAATTTTATGAGTACTACTTTGAAGGGGATCGGGAAAAGTTCAATAAAGCCGTTAAGTTCATTGAATATCGATCTTAAAGTTGATGATTTTGAAACCAGAACTGATGTTTATGTTGTACATGATGACGTGATCCCCTATGATGTAATCCTCGGCATGAATGTATTAATGTTAAGTGAAACGACAATTAAAGAAAAGGGTATCTTTGTAAAATGTAAATCTAATTCTCTTGAGATAAATTTAGTAAAAGTACTTCCAGTAAATACATATCAAAACGAAATTAAATCGATTGTTGTTATTGATGCCCCTATTAACTTTGAGAACAAAAATTTTGAAAATTCCCCAGAAATAAATGAAACTTACAATAATGCAAAAAAATGTGAAAATATAACCCCTCACCCTGTTGTGCTGTCAAAAAAATCATTAGAATCTCCCGAAAAAGCCGTAAGTGAAAATGACGATGAAAACGAAAGTGACGAAAGTGATGACGATAAGATGCTTTCAGAGGACGATATTAGTGTAAATGATGACAGTGAGGAAGAAGAGAAGCCTCCACGACAGAAACAGAGTCATACGAGCATTTTCCAGACAGATGATGATGGTGATGAAGAGGAGGAGCCGGGCGAAAGGGACGAAGTCAGACTAATGTTTCCAGAATGAAGTCGCTAAATCCTGAAAACACTTATTCGAAGAAAGATGAAAAACAGGCCCTAGTTAAAAAAATTTCACAGTTAGCCGAAGAGTTGGAAAAGTTAAAAGGAAAAGTTGACAAAAATTCCAAACTCCTTAAAAGGAAGAAATCCAGAGAAAAGCCATCTAAAATAAATTCCATTGAGTGTAAAAGACTAAATATCCCAAAAGAAAAGACTGCCAGTGTAAATTTGAGAAAGTTATTCATCCCATCACTCCCATTGACGACCACGATTGGTGAAATAGCCATATTATTTCCCAAAGCTGTACAAATAAAATTAGAAGTTTTCCCTACATATAAGACTGCTATTATAGACTTTTCGACTGAACTTGATGCAACAGAAGCCTTAAAAGGCATTAAAACTGAAAATGATCGATTGGAGGGTCTCGAGTTCGAGTCCCAAAATAATTTTGAACTCCAAAGTAAAGATTTGAGTACACATGATAAAAAACAACCTTCTCGAGTTAAAAATAAAAATAAAATAAAATGCAAGTTGAGTAGACATCCACCAAAAACTCATGCCATGGGCGGCCAAGTTGCCATAAACCCAAAATTGACTTCCTTTTGTAACTTTATAACAGCAAAAATGAAAAATGATAATATTGAAAATATTGATAAAAAACATAGAAATGGATGCCATGAAGGCTCCTATTACACATCTACAAAAGCTGAATTCCTCAAATGGGGAATAACTTAAAAAAAAAAAAGAAAAATTGTCAAATTTGAAATGTATTGTAAATAAGTATGTTATTATTTTGTGTTGCTTTTGTGTTTGTTTTTTTTGTTTGTATTTTTCAGTGTGATCGCCTGGAGGTCCAGCCGATACAGGATGGCCGAAAATATAGTGGATCGGCATCCGACATCCTGTTTCTTCCCCCCAACCTCGCTTGCTGCAACTGCGGAATCCAGGACCACGTGATCTGGGTTTTGTTTTCCCGCACTCAGAATACTAGAGGAAGTGTGTGTTCATGACGTGAACGATGCTACTTCCTGCCCGGGCTCATGCTAAGAGCGCTGAAGAAATAGAGTTCAGTTTTCAACGAGTCTTTGACGGAGCTGTGTGCTCGATGGACGTAATGCCTGTATTTTGTTTACTTTGGTTATCTCGCGCTTGACGATTTTAGTGAAATGCCAGACGATTTCCTTATGTGACGAATCATAATTAATTTGACGACTTATTGACTGCTGAACTTACTTTGATAATTGATTTTAAATGCTCATTAACTTCTATGTAAAAAATTTTACTTTAATTCTTTATTAAAAGTTAAGTAAATAATAGAATTAGTTTTCTTAAAGTAATTAAACGCACACAACCCACCTGATACTATATATATATATATATTATTAATACAGATAATTATTTAAATTGGCTTTTTTAATGAACAATTTTTAAATAGTATGCAGAATTTTTCATGTAATTCTGTTTAAAAGAGCTCATTTTTCCTAAATTATCTATCTAATTTTTATAGATGCGTCCTATCCCCCCCCCCCCCTTTTTTTTTTTAACTTTGAAGCCTTTATGTCAACCGTGTTTTTGTTCTCTAATGCTTTCAAAAACTACCTTTTTTCTTTTTAAAGAAGAATTTTTAGAATGGATATTTTATTGATAAAAACATTAGGTAGGAGTTTATATTTTAGAATATTTATTAAAAAAAAAAATACAGTACTTTTCTTTATGTGTGCACAGTGAAACGAACATTTAAATTCTATTTCATATTTTTGTTTAATAAAGGGAAGCAATGCACATTTTACAATATGAGATAAAAAAAAAAAATAAAAAAAATAAAGAAAATGTAATCAATGACGAAATCTGACGACGTAAATATTTGAGCAAGTCGAAGAAAGAACAAGATTAGCAATATATATCTCATATAGCGATCAGCAATAAAATGAGTCTTAACTTCAAACCCAAATTCCCATCCGTAACACTGGTTCGAATCCTAGTTAGGTGACTTTCTCCTCTTCTAATAACTAATTCGACCAACCTATTAAAATATCTACTGTATTAATGATCGAAAATATTGTGTTACTCATTCATTGCCATCTAGTAATTATAGAATTAAAATATATAAATAGAATCCCATCTCTAGGAATGTGTCTGTATTCCCAAAACAGAAATGAAGGTTAGAACATCCATTTGAGCGAATTGTACACGTACAGTCAGATATCAACTGGAATGGCTCGCGGTAGAGCAATGCATTGTTTACTGAAAGGTCCCAGGTTCGAATCCTCTCAGGGTCACTTTTGGCTATTCTTGTAATTAATTCAACCAGTACATAAAAAAAAAAAAAATCATTTCTACTACTCTTGTTTTCCTATCGGAGTCGAATCAACGCTATTGCACTTGAATCTGCATCACGTGTGCTGTGATTTATATTAAAAATAGGGTAAAAGGAGAAAATGGAATTTTGTGTTTCATCAGTAGTGCTCGTGAAGTCTCTGTAGTCACCCCTTTTCACAGTAGTCCTTGTTTGTTTACGACTCGCATATGAGAATGAATAGTCAGTTCAGTTTCTTCAAATGGTATTGTTGAAAGCATATGCATTAATGATACTGTTAATCTATCTTCATAAAACTGAACAATTCTAAATTTATTTTTTACCTTTTAAGTGAAAAACATATTTCCTCATATAAAAATATCTTTTTCTTTTCTTTTTAGTTATCATTTAAGTCAGTTGTTACTTTTAACTTTACACCAACCAAATGAAAATAAATCAAGTGAAACTTACAAATTATTATTATTGTTATTATTATTTTACATCTCTTCTCTAGAAACAACACATAATGATAGTCTTTCTGTCTGACAATTTCGGTCTAGTGAACTCCGACAAAAAATTTTTACTTTTAGCTTGCTTAAATGATAAAAAAAATCACTAGTGAATGGTTTTCAAGAGGAGAGAAATTTCAAAAACAACTCGCACCAGACTTATAAAAAATTACATTAAACAAAACTAGAAACTGAAGCGGATCTCGAGATAATAGCAGAAAAAAAGATTGGCGATTTGGCGTTTCCGTCGTAAATTGAGATAATAAAAAAACAAAATGATGCTGCAACCCTGGGCATGTTCCTTTTCTTGGCCACGGTCACGGTCATAGGCTAGCCAGAAGGCATCGAACCCCAACAAGGTAGGTAGAGAATATCGTCAGCCGATGATGCTAATTCCGAAGATGCAGCAACCTTGAAGATACCTCCTTCAAGTGATTGTCAGCAGCTTTTTTGTTTGGTACGGAAGCAAAAACAAAACATGGGACTTCGTTTTATATATTGACTATATTTATTTGCATATTTATTTGTAGTGTCCATTTGAGGAAAATAATTGGCAATGGATAAATTAATTTTGAAAGTAAGTAATACTTTTTTAAATAAATAAGTAAATAAATATGTTAGTTTTACCTTATATAATTGAAAATAAACATCTTTGAGAAAAATTAAACAGTATAAAATTTAATAGGTGTTTTAATGTAAGTAGAAGCAAACTATTTAAATAAATTAAATGGTAGGGGTTAAATTAATTTATTAATAATTAATTAATTTATTTTTTTTTCCACGATCAAAAAATTCATCGCTGTTTTTTCATGCAGTCGGTCTTTACAAAACTATTTACATATAGCTTAAATTAAAAAATATTCAGATTAGAAAATAAATGGCTTTCTAAGGGGGAAAAAAACATTTTTTCTTAAATCGAATATTATTTTGCGAAATTTCAGATTTTATTTAAGTGAAAATTTTTTTAATAGAACTTTTGAAGTTTTTAATGAATTTCTCATATTTATTTATAGATTTTGTACATTAATAAAGTTTATAGATAGGATTTATTTTGCACATACGTTATAGCTATTTTATCGATAATTTAGAAAAATCTTAATTAGTTTTCCTTTTAGGATGCTGTAATTCATCAAATTTGATGCACAAAATTCAGGATTTTGAAACCTAGCTTTAGTGTTAAATAGTAATAGAAAAATAGTAATAAAATAATTATAGTAATAAAAAAGAAAACTACATCAAAGAGAAATTCAAAGAATTTATTTTTCTCTTTGAAAACTTGATTCAAAATAAAATTATCTTAGGAACACCTTTTTATTTTTATTTTATCTCATGCCTTTAGATTATTTCACTTTATTTGGAAATTTTACAAAAGTTTTTTGATAATACTAAAAATGTTTAAGTTCAAGATCAATTATAATTATCATTACTCTAAACCTTCTATTTAATGTTAAATTTATAATCCAATTATTCACTATACATATTTAAAATTATTTGATCTAAATGCAGAGTTGTCAATATTTATAAATTATTCCGGAGAATTTTTAGTTCTACTTTTATTTCACATGGCTTTATTTATAGAATAATTTTCTTTAATATATAGCTTGGATAAAATAAGGAAAAAAAAATAATTACACCGCCTTCTCCCCCCCCCCCAAAAAAAAAGGCGGGGCTAACAATGTTCCATAATGAATATTTAAAACAATTAAAATATTAATAAAATATTTAAAATAATTTAAAATAATAATACATATTTAAAATAATTTGAAATAAATGCAGAGTTGTCAAAATTTATAATTTATTCCGGAGAATTTTTAGTTTCACCTTTATTTCATATGGTTTTATTTATAGAATAATTTTCTTTAATATATAACTTCGATAAAATAAGAAAAAAAAATTATACCTCCTTCCGCCCCCCCCCCCTCCAATAAATAAATAAATAAATAAAATAAAGAATAAATAAAAAAGGCGGGGCTAAATATAAATATTTAAAATAATTTAAAATAATAATACATATTTAAAATAAGTTGATCTAAATGCAGAGTTGTCAAAATTTATAAATTATTCCGGAGAATTTTTAGTTCCACCTTTATTTCATATGGCTTTATTTATAGAATAATTTTCTTTAATATATAACTTCGATAAAATAAGAAAAATAAAAAATTACACATTCTTCTCTCCCCCCCCCCCCCCCCCCCCAAAAAAAAAAAAAAAAAAAAAAAAAAATTCTGAATACCAGTTAATGTAAATGAAAAATAGCAAAATTTTTAGAATTTTCTTATAATTTATCTTCTTACATAACCATTTATTTCATTTGTTATAATTTTTACCATTGTTACAATTTAACATTATTTGTTGAATTCGTATAATATAATGTTAAAATTGTAATCCCTTTAATGGTATACTACCAGACTTTATCCGCTTCGCTGGTCACTATATTTAAATGAATAATAATAAAAAAAGAATAATTATTATTTTTTATCACTTTATAAGTAAATAAATAATAATAATATTAAAATCTATTGAAATCGCTCAAAATCTCTTTTCGGACGATTACATAATAGTTTTGAATTTTAAGGTTTCTTTAACTTATTCCGCTGCCGTTAGCTATATTTTGCCGTCCAACCGCTTCAGGTAGTTGGCACTCCTGTAAGTTGGCGTTTTTTTTTAAACAGTACGTTTTGCCGCTTTTCTTGCACTTGCTTCAGACTTTAAATTTACATTTTTCTAGCTGATTCAAATAATTTAATTTAAATAGTTAACTCGGTGTTGTTGGGTTATTTCGGATCTCTTATTATCTTCCGCATCTTTTTGCTTTCACCGACTCGTGAGGAGAGAGCTGGTCATACATACAATTGAATTTCAATAGTATGATATGACTAATATTTGAAGTCGCTGTAAAGAAGTCGCTTCGATCATAAATTGTGCGAGCCCCACGGCGGACATTCCACCCGAACCTAAGATATTCGCATAGTCCTTACCCTTACACCAACATGAATTACATGAATTAGACATTCTCTCATCTAATATCATTATATTTTCAGTATGTCTTATTAATATTTTATTTTTTATTCTAGCTTAAATTTTCAATCGCAAAATTGTAATAATGATTTAGAGATGATATAGAAATTCATTCACATGCATTGCAGTAAAGTTCACTGAAAGACTGTTGTTAAAAGGTGAATTTGAATATGTGAATAATGAAATTTCGTGAGTAAAAACAATAAATGTTAAAAATTCGCAAAAGGTTTTTAGGTCATTTTACCGCTTTCATGCTGCACTCGTGCCTAATTTTCACTTGTTGAAGGGTCGTGTTACTATTTCATCCCAAACAATTGTTACATTCCCCCCCTCCCCCCCCCCTTGTAATTTATAGTACTTAGCAAAATTTTATTCTTTATTCATATACATTGCGTAATTTGTATAGTTAACGTGATTGTTATATTTCATAAATTAGAATAATTCAGTTTGTTTCTTAATGTCTTGTTTTTAAATATTGTTATTTAACGTTTTCTTTAATCTATAATACTTAAGGTGTATTATTTAAAGTCTAAAATTTTAATTCTTAAAAAATATAACCACTGGAATTTGATCGTGACAATACAATTATTATTTCGTTGATTTTCCATCTAAAAAAATGTACTAACATTACCCTTTTTAAATTTTTGCTTTATACACTTCATTATCAGACATATTTTTCGAAGTAGCTATCCTAACAAAACAAATCACAGATTGTTTTCTGGTGGCATCAGCTAGATTTATAATATTGTCACGTAGATTAGACTTAGATATTTGTTTGTGGAGAAACACTAAAGCAAAACAACACAGAGAACATTAAGCTGAACTCGAGACTTTATTTTTCAAGCCAATTGAATTTTACATAGTTTTATGGACGAGGAATTTTTTAGAACACAATATTGTATAATTCGAAAAGTCTAGAAATTACATAACACTAACCGAATATTTAATATAAACATAATCAACATAATGAACTTAATGAATGAATGAGAAATAAACAATTTAGATATCAACAAAAAATTGTTTTAAGCAATTTCTTCTGACAGAGATTGAACTCACAATCTCTAGACTCGTAACCAATACTTTACCTTATAGTCACGGCGTTCACAGGAAAAACAACTTTCGCTACATTGGTTACATTGGTCTCTCACCGTGGGTCCGAAACCGCGTGGTTATAGGGATTTTTGTTCCCACAGGAGAAAAAAATTTGGCTACGGTCCTACTAGGGCAGAAGACCGTAGGTTAATTTATTAAAAGAAGATATAAAATTTTAATTAAGGTTGTTTTTAGCAAAGCTTAAAAAGTAAAAAATAAATAATAAAATAAAATAAAAAATAATAATAATACTTACATTTAGACAAATTACATTTCATTAACAGAGAAAAGTAAGTCAACGGTTGTAGTGTTAAAATTTATATTAATGAATAATGCTCGTTTAAAACTTTCGCTACAATAATTTTTTCATGACTTTTATAAGGATTTTAATCAAACTATTGAAATTTCGAATTAAAAAAAAAATGTTTTATCAAAATTAGTTATAGAATAGCACTCAGGGATAGTGTAGCTTTGGATTAGGGAAATTTTTTTCAAAATCAGCTCAGTAGTTTCAGAGATTATCCTGCACATGCAAACAAACTTTTTCTTTTATATATTATTATAGATTAACTTCATTTTTTGCGTTATGCATTTCATTATTTCATACTTGGAAAAAAAAAAAAAAAAAGAAAAGATGTCTATTAAATCATTGTATAAAAAATGGCATTACTTAAAATATCAAATATTCTATTTCTGAAAGGTATTCGTAGTACATATAGTTATTATGCATTTTTTAAATATTGCTTGACTTCTTTAGTTTCCTTACAAACTAAAACGTGTTGCTAAAAATAAATTTTTACCCTAAATTACTCAATTCTTATATATTTACAAATATCTTTCCTGTCTTTACACGGATTTAACTAATGAGGACGCATTGTTTGATTTAAAATACAGTGACCTTTCGTTGATATTCTAGATTCACGTGGAATTGTACTTGTGTTGTCATTTAGAAATGGAAAATGAAGGTTTAGATATCTTATTTATAGTACTATGTTGTATTGAATTATCTCGTTCAGTAGAAGGCAGATAATTTAGTTTATCTAAAAATAGCTAAACAACCTAAAAAATGTTATTAAAATAAATGATGGTGATTTTATATCACACTAAAATATTTAATTTAAATAAACACAGGTCTGAAACCAAACAATGGGATAGGATTTTTTTATTGTTTCTTATAGATTTTTGTTTCCCGAAACTAAAAGAAATAGCTAAAAATTCCATAATGTCTTTTTTGTTTCTCAGAATTCCTATTTATACTTTAATTTTACGTGAAAACATGAAATCTGGAATCTTATTATTGTTATAAAAATCCTATTCACTAATTATTTCTTGCTTTAAAATAACATTTATAAGAGTGAATCTTAAAAATACTAAACGGAAAATCAATTTCCAACAGTATCCTTTAAAGTATATGAATATTTTAATGTAGTCTTGCAAATATGAAGACTAAGCTATATCTTTTCTATTAAAAACAATATTTTTGCATATTAATAATAAATGTCAATTTCATTAAGAATTTTATAGTAGAAAATTATTTAAATGCTATTTATAAAAATGTCTCGCTTAAAACGCAATGCATTGGTATATTTTTGGGTGTCCTTGTACACAAACCAGTTGTACAAGGCCTATTAATGTCATTTTAAATGGGGAACATTCCATAGTTCGCTTGAATAACATATATTATTTTTCTGAATTTACGGAGGCTAGAGACGGCTAGACAGATATATAGACAGACAGACATTCAAATATGTTCAATATTAAAAATTGCTAGATGAAAACTAAAATGTGTTAAAAACGCTCAATGTAAACAAAAATGCAATTCCAGCAAATTTCCAGTAATAGATCTTAATGTAACTGAATATGTTTGTGTGGTCCTGTAAATCTTAATGCTATTCATACTATATTCTACAGTAAGCATTTTTTTTGTGCAAATGAACAATATATTTCCATTTTGTTAAGGTTTGTGTAAAGTTATTAGTATATATGGTTATAGAAATATCTCTCAGAAAACGCAATGCTTTGGAATACTTTCGGATGTCCCTGTACACAAACCAGTAATCGTATTTTCTCCATCTTCAATAGGGAACATTGGATAGTGAACTTGAATAACATATATCAGTTTGGAAAGAAATCCCATTAATAATTACGCGAGTTAGAGCACGGACAGGCAGGCGGACAGACAGACAGATAAACCAAAGTCATAAAGACTTTTCAACTTTGTTGGAAAGTGTTAATAAAAAATAGAAGAGATTGGGGAAAGTATAACAATGGAAGGAGGGGAAGTAAAAGCGGATTCGGAAGAGCATGAAAAAGAAGAAGAAAAGGTTTCACATTCAAAAAGAGTGAACGCAGAATTTAAAATATGCGATGGAAGAAGTATTGTTTAATTATGAGAAAGGATAAGTTTAGTTCAATGTAATAAAATTAGAGTTTTAAAAATTGTAAATCCGTATTATTTTATTAAAAGGAGACATGTTGCACTAATGATGGTACGCTAAATGCTACCAAAACAGCTATCTTCTATTTTATTATTTCCTTTTGGCTTTCAAGCTCACCAGCGGCCGATAGGTTCTGTCCTCCAAGCTGGTAGACGTGAGGTACTGGGTTCGATCCCAGGTTGCGCTCGGCAGCCTAACCGTTTGAAGTTTTCCTTAGTTTTCTCCGAAACTTACGTAAATGCAGGTTAAGACCCCCCTTAAAAAGATCTCCACGGAGGGCACTCGCACTCAGGCGTATGACCCTAGTGCAATCAATCGGCTTTAATCCTGATACCAGTACCAATATCTTTTGGCTTTCAAGACGTTGGTGATTTTTCCCTATTATTTTGCTAAATAGACGTAGATAATGGTAAAAAATGGAGGTCATTTTCAGATTCAGCATCCTCGAACAAAGTTTACTAAAAAAAATTCATGCCGCTGATTTTATTCATTTATTTATTTATTTTTTTTTTGCAGACATGTGCAGTCAATCAACAAATTTTGAATGATGTAGTTTTATGAATGGATAAACTATTATTTTATTATTTATATGACTTTTCAGGAATCAAAATGCTAATAAAATATTATTAGCTGTAAAATAAATCTACATTCTGTATTTTCTAGCTTTATCATAAATTAAAATCATCATATCATATATGACAATTACATCATATCATATATGACGATTATGATATAATCATCATATCCATCATCATATCATATATGAAGATTGTATCCCCAATTTTAATTAACGACTGATGCACATCTAATTCTACCGCTTAGTTCAATTTTTATAATTCCCAATATCTACATTATTAACAGAGCGTGCATCTCACACTCCAAAAAGGAGATTTTACACTTTTTAATAGCATTAATCATGAAACATTTATTAACATTAACACTATTAATAATTTATGAAGAAAGATGTTGCATTTGGAAGAGCATTAAACAAAACACGTTTAGGTACTGATTGACCTTGTACTGATAAAATCAGAAAAATTAGTGAAGCGAGAAGTTTAAACACGAAAATGTGTATGGTAACGCATATTAATTTTTGTTTAGATTTGACTTTTAATATATTGGCAAAATGTTAGCATGAAGTATCATTCATTAATTTTTACTTCCCTTACCCGTCTATCGTAGTTAATGGGGATATTGTATTCTGACAAAAAATTCGACTTAAATTTATCACCTGATTCTTACATTTTTTAAGGTATTTTGAGTCCAAAAAAGTGGTTTTCTGCAATTGGTCAGTCTGTATGTGTGAATTTGTGTGGGAAATCTTCTGACTGTCATATCTCCGAAACTGATAAAGGTAGAACGACAAAATTTCAAAATTGAGAGATGTATGGTGTACAGATGATTTTGACAACTTTTGGCGAAAATTAGAAAACCGGAAGGAGGACTTCAAGTCCGTATCTCAAAAAGGACGCCAATGATTTTCTTCAAAGTTGCTATATAAACATCTTTTTAGATGTATTGGTGGGATAGTTAAGGAAAATTGATTGATATTCTGATTAAATAAGTCAATTTTAGATCTAAAAAATGTGTGAGTGAAAAATCTTCACCGATTATCTTTAGAACTTATTGTATAAATTCTCTTACAGATGTCTTTACGACATTTGTCTTGGTTAGTATAAGAAAACTTATTAGCGTCTGATTAATTAGGTCCATTTTATGTGTTTTGTTCATATTATCTCCAAAATTAGTAGGTAATATGCGTAGTAGTGGGTAGTGGAAGTCTTATGGTTGTTACACCCCATGTTATTATAGGATGAGTTATTTCTGTCAGTTTTTTTTCTTTTAATACGATAAAACATATATTTAATCATATTTAAGCCTGTAGGATCTAATATGCTGTGGCCACCACAAGACTTTCTTCCATATATTCTTATACAATTCATGCAGTACAAAATATTTGTTAAAATTCTTTTCTATGAGGAATGCAGACAAGTTTCACTTCAGAAAAGCACAATACTAAATATCCGGAGAAAGTTGATTTTGTGCCGACATCTCAGGAAATGAATTTTTTTTCGTTAAAAAAAAAAAAAAAAAAAAAAAAAAAAAAAAGTAATCGATAACTTTTTTTAAAAATTACTACAGATCTATGGTTCAGCAATTCGTTTTAAAGGTATTGACAATTTCTTTTGAAAGATACAAGTATTAAAAATTTATACCTCCAAGGGAAAAGCTTTTTCCCACATGCACAAAATTTATTTCCTACTTTACTACTACTACTATCAATAATTCTTATTAATTTCCCAATCATTTGTTAAAAATAATTCTCATTATGTACATTTAAACGGAATATCGTACTGTACTGATTGATCCTCAAATGTAATCAGCACAAGTTTTGGTTAAAATGCTATTCAATACCAAGTTTAATTAAATTTCACTTATTGGTTTCGTGAGATACAGAGTCCACAAAATTTGTGAGGCGCTCATGGAGATAGACAGATACAGACAAACAGAAAATTTCCTAAAATGGTCAAATTATGTAATTAGGACTCCTCAAAACGTGTAAATACATCGTAACTGGAGGTAGAAAGTTTCAAGAAATCCAACGCTTATATATATACATACATATATGTATATTATTTAAAAAATACTGACTGCAGCTCTATATGGTTTCCATTAAATTGTACAGAAAAATATGGGATTTATATATATATATATATATATATATATGTGTATAAGAAAAAACATTAGTTACATTTTTTGTTAACATATCCCGCTGTATTATATATTATCCTCTCCCATTTTAAACAGATGTGCCTGATCAAATGACGCCATATTGCGAATTCTGAAGCTTTTACAGCAGAATTTCCGGTTGTGTAACACCTGACGGTCATTATAATGAATGGTGGCCGTCACAATGAACATTTGTAGTCCTATCTATTTTGTTGAAGGTGCTGCACTACTGTAAAAAAGTAATTTTACAATTAAAGCGTCACCTGGTGAAGGATATTTAAAGTGATTTTTTAATAAATCCTTTCTTACCAAAAAAAAAAAAAAAAAAAAAAAAAAAACATGTTTTTCTATGCATTTTAGGGAAAACCGCATAGTGCTACGGCCAATACCTTTTGAATAATATATATTTTTTATTTTTTCTACGACTTTTGTATCACACTGTATAAAAGAAAGCAAAAGTAGCATTTGCTATTTATCAAAATAAAATTAATTTTTTATTCAGTTTGAGTTAGGATAAAAATTTTACGAAAATATTATGTACAGTATTTTATCTCAAATTTAAAATCGAAAGAAAAATTTTAATTAAAAATGTTTTTCTTCCCTCTTGAAGAAAAAGGAAAGATAGTTTTTAATTATTAAATTGTATAAGCTGTAGGATTTTTGATATAAATTTTTCATTTTGTTTCCTTGAAGATGTTACTCTGCTTTGAGATAATTTGTTTACATTTATTTGATAGTTTCTAAGAACGAAGTCTGTTTACTTTTGAGCAAATAGATTTTTTAAGCAATGTATAAGAATCTGGATGCATAAACACATTCAAATGTACTTGCTGAAAACAATTTTTGCTTTAAAAATTTATTTATACATTTCAAAGATAGTAACATTTATTCTGTTACTTTCTTATTTAAATAAATATTTTGCAAACTTAAAAGGCGTAAAATAATTAATTAAAGGCAATTTTTTTTTTTCCTTTTTTAATAATATTTTGCAATTAAATGAGACGAAAACTTAGAATTTTTACCATTTTTTCACTGCAAGAGGATTTATTCTTATAATCTGAAATGCATGATGAATTTTCTTTATTCTACATTTTCATTTTAACTAATTTATCACTTTACTTTCTTATTCATAAATTGAATAGTTTTGTTTTAATGTGTAATTTACAATAATATTATAAATGTAATTTTTCTTTGCTTATTTATTTGCTATTTGAAATTATGTGATTTACTTTCTTTTTCTGTATTGTTATGAAAATTCTATTTTACCATGTTTTTATTAACTTCGATTCTTGTTTGTTTGTTTGTTTGTGTGTGTGTTTGTTTGTGTGTTTGTCAGGAACAAATCTCGCAATCGATTTTTAACTAACTTCCCGACTAGCTAGATATTTGAAATTTTCAGGACAGCTCACAACATGGTGACAATACATTTTTCTAATAATTTTAGTCAACTATTTCAAGTTCCGCTGCCTTCGGCAGCGCTTATATGATTCGACAGAAAATTTATTTAACTAACTTCCCAACTAGCTAGACATTTGAAACTTTCAGAATAGTTCAGAACACGGTGAAAATGCATTTTCTTAATACCTTTAGCCAACTGTTTCGGGTTCCTGCTGCCTTCGGCAGCGTTATCAGTACAAAGCTTGCAATCGATTTTTCACTAACTTTCCGACTAGCTAGACATTTGAAACTTTCAGGACAGCTCAAAACACGGTGACAATACATTTTTCTAATAATTTTAGTCAACTATTTCAGGTCCCGCTGCCTTCGGCAGCGCTTATATTATTCGACGGAACATTTATTTAATTAACTTCCCGACTAGCTAGACATTTGAAATTTTCAGAATAGTTCAAAACACGGTGAAAATGCATTTTTTTAATACCTTTAGCCAACTGTTTCGGGTTCCTGCTGCCTTCGGCAGCGTTATCAGTACTAAGCTTGCAATCGATTTTTCACTAACTTTTCGGTCTATCTGGACATTTGAAACTTTTAAGACAGCTCATAACACGGTGACAATACATTTTTCTAATAATTTTAGTCAACTATTTCAGGTCCCATTGCCTTCGGCAGCGCTTATATTATTCGACAGAAAATTTATTTAACTAACTTCCCGACTAGCTAGACATTTGAAACTTTCAGGATAGTTCAGAACACGGTGAAAATGCATTTTTTAAAATACCTTTAGCCAACTGTTTCGGTTTCCTGCTGCCTTCGGCAGCGTTACCATTACAAAGCTTGCAATCGATTTTTCACTAACTTCCCGACTAGCTAGATATTTGAAAATTTCAGGATAGCTCAGAACACGGTGGCAATACATTTTTTTTTAAATACTTTTAGTCAACTGTTTCAGGTCCCTACTGCCTTCGGCAGCGTTCATATGATTCAACAGAAAATTTATTTAACTAACTTCCAGAGTAGCTAGACATTTGAAACTTTCGGAATAGGTGAAAATGCTTTTTAAAAATATTTTTATCCAATTGCTTCGGGATCCTGCTGCCTTCGGCAGCGTTTCCAGTACAAAGCTTGCAATCAACTTTTAACTAACTTCCCGGCTAGATAGCCATTTGAAACTTTTATAATAGCTCAAAAGACGATAGCAAGGAATTTTTTTAATACTTTTATCCAATTGCTGGGGTTCCGGCTGCCTTCAGTAGCGTTTATATGATTCAACAGAAAATTTAAAAACATGGTTTATAAATTTTTTTTTATCTTATAATTATTTGTTTTCGTTTTTAAATTCTTAAACACTTGCGACGTATTATATAATTTAGGGTAACATTATAAAAAAATTCTTGTTAATTGTTATTTTTCACTATTTGTGGCTTGATTACAAAATTTCATAACAGGCCTGATGATGTACATACTTATTACTTGGTAACTGAGCAATGAAAATAAAAGAAAATCTGAAATAGCGTGAATTGAGGTAAATATGCAATCTCGTCTTATAACTCAATGAATAATCTGAATTTAGACCTAATAATCATCAGCTGTATCTTCGATCATTTCTTCGTTCCTTCTTTTTTTGCTTTCGGAAATCAAATAAAAAATGAAACAGTGTTTAAAACAAAACAATGAATGAAACAGAAGTTTAAATGATTGCGTATGTTTCATACCTGCCAACCATCTTATTATAAAGGATAAAATTTTTAGTACT
This sequence comes from Salticus scenicus, assembly GCA_963930645.1. Taxonomy (NCBI): domain Eukaryota; kingdom Metazoa; phylum Arthropoda; class Arachnida; order Araneae; family Salticidae; genus Salticus; species Salticus scenicus. The sequence continues at coordinate 141,447,733 of OZ005650.1, read as the reverse complement.
CGCCTTTTTTTTTTTTTTTCTTTTCACACCAGTCTTTTTTTAGAGTAATTTCATTCTTATTTAATCGTATCAACATTGGGATAGAATTACTCTAAATATAAAGTGGTGTGAAAAAGGCGGCGTTTTTTTCAAGGGGCGTTAACAATTTTACGCTTATTAAGGAGATGGTTGGCAGGTATGATATTTCCCTCTCCGACAGAATGCCCTACACCTTCTCAAAATTCAAAGTTTTGCCATTGCTATACTTGTGAAGTAAATTCCACAGTTTTTGATAAGGAAAATAAGTTTTATGCGTAGGTTCTGAATATAACTTCAGATTCCTATTGTTTCTTAAGCCTTTTTGGTTTGTCACCCATAGTTATACTTACCCCAGAAATTTTATATGTGGATATGTGGAACAAGTGTAACTAGGGCTTTTATACTTTCCTAAATACATCAACTGCCTAATTTAAGTTTTTTTTTTTTTTTTTTTTTTTTTTTTTAAATGCTGCTTTTCAGTTTTGTTTTTTAATTTTCAATGAAACCTAATATCCTGAAATTTTGCAGTGTTAAAAAGTTTAAAATGTTGAGATACTTTAACACGTTCACGCCGGCGTGACACACCGGTGGGTCACAGCTACAGTCGGCCGCAAAGTATCCGAACACTAGCAATAATCCGTGTCCAAAAAAAGTACACATAATACTACTTTGTTAAATAAATCCTTGTCGATTCATGTTCTTAGTCAGTCTAAGAACATGATTCGACAAGGATTTATTGAATAAAACATTTTTAAGCGTACTGTTTTGATATCGGGATTATTGGCTAGTGCTCGGATACTTTTGAGAAGAATATGTAAACAAAATTCGTCGGCGTGAACGTGTTAAAGATTAAAAATGGTCCCAGAATCAAGAAGGTTTTCAATGTTAGACTGAGGTCGATTGACTAAATGAGAGTTCTAAACCAAGGTGCAATGCTCTCTAAGTTAACAGCACTCGTTCTTACTCTGTTCGCCTGACGAAGGGTCGTATTTTATTTAGACCCGAAACAATTGATGATTTTTTTTTTCCTTTTATGGTATTTATTATACGCTTTGTTTGTAGCATTCGTGCCTACTTTGTTTGTCTGACGAAGGGTCCTGTTTTATTTCGACCCCAAACAATTGTTGCGAGTTATTTTGCATTTTTTGGTATTTGTTCAAAAAATTTAATGTATTTCTAAACTTATTGTTTTTGAATTTTAACTACCCACCAGATTCACTGAGATTCTGTGACACTTAAAAAAAATTATTACTCTAACAAAAAAAAAAAAAAAAAAGAAAAGAAAAGAAAAGAAAATTCTATACATTCAAAAGTAGATGTGAATCCTGGAACATTTGTTTTAATTTTTTTTTCGTCTTTTTATAAGAAGTGATAACAAGTACTATTGATTTAATAATTTTTTAAGCACAATTTCTGAAACTTACAAAATAATTTAAATAAAATATCTCTTAGGCGTATTTTTAGTATATTCATCAAAATACTTAGCATTCCACTTTAATTTGAGCCAAAAATATTTAATTGGAAAGGAATAATAAAAATAAGTGAGATATCTAAAAAACTGTTTATTATATTTATTAAAAAATATATATATATCGATTGTTGCTATTTTAAGAAAACATGTAATTTCTGACATCAACATAATAAAAATTACCGAAATGTTTTTTATATATCATTAAAAAAAGCTACCATTAATGGCAAACTTTATTTAATGAAAATAAGTATCCTTACATTTTTTTTTTTCGTTATTCATGGGACATATTAATCACTGACGTAAAAAGTCAATTTTATAATTTTGACAAATAATAAATTAGCTCGTCATTTTTATTTTGATTAAAAAAAAAAAAAAAAAAAAAAAAAAAAAAAAAAAATCGAGTTACTCTTCCGTTAAACTTATTTCAGAGAAAGAGGGAAAACTAAATAAATAAAAGCACTTAGAAATTAAAAGAAAATGTTTATAAATTTTTTTTAAGGCTAAGTTTAAAAGTTTTTCAAAGCTTAATGAACTGTAAGAATATTTTAAATGAAAAACCTTGTTAACAATATGTTTTATGAGGATTATGCTAAAAATAGTCTCACAAACTATCTTAAAAACCTATCATTTTTTTTTTTACTTCTTTTCTCTTCTTTCAATTATTTTAAGGTATGTCTTACTTAAGGAGACAAGTCGCGGTATTGAATTTAATATTTGTTGGTATTATATACAGCGTGTTCTAAAAGACCTTGATTTCGGTTTTTATTGCTTAAATAATTATCTGATATGGGGTTGGTGCTCCAGTAATTGACATATATTCCGAAATCTATATATATAAAAATGAATTGCTGTTCGTTAGTCTCACTAAAACTCGAGAACGGCTGAACGGATTTATCTTATCTTAGTCTTGAAATGTTCGTGGAGGTCTAGGGAAGGTTTAAAAGGCGAGAAAAAATCGAATAATTTCCGGGAAAACCCTAAAAACAGCCCTTTTCTATTTCCCATACAAACGTTTTCTAGAGTTATGTCCGTGAATTTATTTGACTGAGTTTCACGCCAAAACTGCTCGACGGATTTCGATGAAATTTGTAATGGAGATAGCTTATACCCTAACTTAAAAAGTTGGCTACCTTTTATTCCAAAAAAAAATTTATTTTTGCGATTTTTATGCATAAAATAGCAATTTTGTAAGCTAATAATAGCAAAAAATTAGCCATTTAAATTTATCCATAATTTAATTGTTGCCAAAAAAAAAAAAAAAAACGAATTTATTTTTTTCAACAGGAAAATAAATACATTTATCTAAAAGTGAACGATAAAAAATTATAAAAAAAAAAATTATGCATCTCACAAAAATTGACGTCATTTTTAATTAAAAATTTCTTTTACACATTGATAAAGTGCTAATACGCAAGCGAAGTGATGACGTCACTGGCCGTTTGTGGATTCAAGAAAAATATGTCCTATGTTAAACGCCCATTGGATTTTTTGTAAAAAATTATTAAAAATCGAGGAAAATTATTTCCCGATTTTAATCCCCATATTTAGGTATAGATATGTATTAGTTATCATGTCCATGCGTTAGATTAAGTTATTTTTGTTGTAAAATTGACAAAATTTGCATTTTTAATATCAAAACTCTAGGAAAAAAAAATGGCAAACTTCTATATTCGATTGAAAACACAAAGATTTCATTTCAAAAGATGATATTTACACAATAAATATCCAACTAATACACTAATTAAAAGGAAAATGATAAATATTCTATCATAATTTGAAGTCAAATTTCTTTCCAAATGTCTAAATGAAGTATCTGATATAAGATACGATATTGCAGCGGAATAGATTTGATATCGGTCATCCTTAGCAGAAAAAAAAAAAAATATATATATCGACAAATTATTTGGCGAACATAATTTAATTCCTTTCAAAAATCATGGTTATTTTAACAACTTATATTAAGAGAGTAATGAATAATATGAAACAATATTTCGTACAATGCATATTACGAAAATATACATCTGGCATACATATTTTCGTATTACGTTTTTGATCACCAAATACAATAAGCGCCAAGAACGACAGAGTTTTGAAATTTAAAATTAAAATTTTGTCATTTTGATAGCAAAATAACTCAATCTAACACATGCACACGATAACTATAATCTATACTAATATTATAAATGCGAAAGTTTGGATGGATGTTTGTTACTCAATCACACCACAACGGCTAAACGGATCTGGATGAAATTTTGTATAGAGATAGGTAATAGTCTGGAATAAGACATAGGCTACTATTTATACCGGAAAAAATGTAAATTTTTAATTAATCTTCTGTATAATATAAATATTTCTTCTATAATAAAATTTTAAAATAATTTATTTTAATTTTTAATTGTTGCCAAAAAATATTTCACGCGAATAATAATAAAAAAAATAATACATATTAAATTTGCTTAGGCACATGACAACGTAACGTCATTATCAAAATTAAATAATAAGAAAATGAAAGCTAATTCAGATCTGTATTAAAGAGCTTTATTAGTTGATAATCCTGGGTATATTTTTAATTTTAATACTGAAGTAGATAGGACATTTTTCGCCAAGGACTCTATTTTTGTGACAACAACCTTAAGCCAAGTAGTCCATAAAAAATATAAACAAATCTGTACATATAAAAGAGTAAACTCAATGATTCACTGACTCAACACTGCCATGACGATTCTGTGGGAAAGAGGGTCACAAATTTTAGTGACCAGGTTGGATTTCGGAGCTTGACCCCCAACTAAGACGGAATTTTGCAAAATACCCTCCCCCCACCGTCTCCTTGGGGGACAGAAGGCTTAACTCGGCTCCAAATTACTTAACGGTGAAGAAATTGCAGATGGAAAGACCAGACTTCAGTACAAAAAAATTATTTTCTGCGATTTTGGAATTTTGGATTTTTAAGGGGGGAGGGAAGGGAAAAGATTTTGGAAGAAGGGTACTCAACACACGAGGAAATCGAACTGAACACACACTACAAAGGGATTTTATGAAATTCCACCCTACCGCCCTTTGGAGAATGGGGGGCAAAAACATGTATTCATGCGTAACGCTGCACTAAATTATCTAAGGTTGGACATTTTTTATGTAAGGGACGATTATATGTATCTAACTCATAGTATGAAGAGATTTTGCGAAATTCACTCCTCCTTCCCTCCTTTAAGAACGGGAGGAGAGATTAAAAAAAAAAAAGTTTTAAAGCATAGCTCAGCTTTAAATAATTTCATGATCTCAATTTTTTTTTTATGTGTCGGTCAGGTATGTGTATGCAACATGAAATATAAAGTAATTTTGGAAATTTACCCCCGCCCCTCCTTCCTCTTGGGGCGGGCGGGGCAAAAACCACATTTTGAAGCTTAAATCCGTCCAAATTACCTAAGAATGGCGAATTTTGGTGTGTGAATGTTAATTAAGTGTGCGAAATATGCACTTTGATGAGATTTGGTAAAACTTTCAACTGTAACCGCGAGGGAGGGGGAGTAAAAAGCAGGTAAGGGACTGCCGAAGGCATTGGGCAACTTAAAATTAGATTTTGACGGATTTCAATGTTTTTTTTTTTTTTTTTTTTTTAAAGATATTTTATTATTATCAATGATATGCTGTTTTGGGGATTCATTTCAATATAATGACCAGCGAAGCGGGCAAAGCCTGCTAGTAATTAATAAATAAGAAAAATAATAAAATCATATATTTTACATAAAAGAATTTTAACATTTTATGTCAAACACTGGAGCATAGGGTGCTAATAACTGGTAAAACGAATAACTAGCAGTGTCAAACACTGGAACGTAGGGTGCCAATTACTGATAAAATGAAAAACTGGCAGTGTCAATTACTGGAACATTGAGTGGGTGTCAAATAAAAATTCATAAAAATAATAATAATAATAATTGTTATCAAATGCATATATTTTAACATATATGTGGTTCTGAATGTCTTTCATACCATATGTACTAACTTAAGATTTCTAAAAATATTTTCTGATGACTAGAACTTTAAAATCATCAGAGATTGCTCTAAAAGTGTCAATCACTGGTGCACTTACCCTCTCTATATATGAAAAAATTAAAAATAGTTAAATTTAATTAAAGAAAAATCCTTTTGAAATATTTAGAAATCGTCATTCAAAATTATAAATTGTTAATTATTCGCAATTGTCCTTTTAAACTTTGTTTCACAGTACACGACTTTATTACACGAAAATTAGAAAACATTAGAACTTAAAAAATCGATTTTGCAACTCAAGATCGACATTAAGTTAGCTGTGGAAACATCTTGCATAAAAATTAAGTCTAGACATATTTGTGTGATCCTCTGAAAGTTCTAAACCAATCAGGATCCAGTATTTCGGCCCGAAAATTATGGCAGTGTGTGAGATCAGTGGGACTCGCACACTCGAATTTCTCCATTGCCTACAGGCGCTCGGCATCATTGCTCAGATAACGAAATAAAGATGTTTTAGTGAACCAATCCAGAGTTATTATTGAGTCCATGACTGCATATCTTCAAGATATATATATATATATATATATATATATATATAATTAAATTTCAGGGTAAGAGAAAGTCGTGTGAGTGACACACCAGATTATTATTCCTGTTTTCCGTATAATACTTGAAGAGATCCGAATGAAGATCAAAATTTTATTCCAGACAATAAAATAGAATAGAAAATCATGTTCTAAAAGTCTATTTCTTAAAAGGTTTCAAATGTCTTATTTCTTAAAGGCTTTTAATCTTAAAGAGTTTCTTTTTATATTTTTTCTAAAAGAAAAAAGACATATCCACATAATAAAATTAAGTAAGATTAAAATTTAATGGTAGAATCATAACTTTGTTTCATATTTAATTTTAGCAGATAAAAGAAGCCTTTAAATAGAAGTTTTCAAATAAATAAACTTTGCTTGCATTAATATAAAATAGGGGTGGGAATCGATTAAGAGTTTTAACTGGGTTAATCGTAGTTCATTAATCGATTAATTGGTCGATTAATCGGATTTTTAATCGGTTTTCATTTTTCTTTTTATAATTTTATTTCAATGATGAATAAAACTCTCATATTGTGTATATATATATTATTCATAAGTTTGACTGATTTTTTTTTTTTTTTCAAAAATTTTTGTCTAATCAATTATATTTGTTTCATAACTGAAATTTAAATCAATTTTCAGAGTAATAATTGGTGACTTTAAGTGTTAATTTTATATAAATAATTTCACTTATTCATTTTTTTTTTTTTTTTATAAATTAATATTTCGATTCATTTTGAAAAAAACATTAAATGAATTTACACGTATTTTAGTTTTATTTTTGCAGGCCTTGTCCATTTCGCTTGTCACTATTTTTAAATGAATACTCAAAATTCCATATCATTATCATAAAAATTTCAAATTCTTATATTTTAGTTCTTCTTTGTCACTTCGGACTAGAACACGGAATATTATTTTCTGTTTCTACTTCAATAGTTACTATAAGCAATTCTGAGCAGACAATAAATGCTTGAAGATACTGTGAAACTCTGTTGACATTTCCCCCCATCAGAGGGATAGCGGAAATCTCAATCCCTTTTTTTTTAATCTTTAGCTTTTCCATTTTTTGAAAGCTTCTTGTTTCTGAGAATACTATTGCCCTAGCCAACACCTTCTGTAGAAGGCTACAGACAGGTGGTGTTTCTCCAGCATGCACATGAAGCGGCATTTTGTTCAATAACTATCCTCCCCCTTTATCTATCAACAAACGTGCAACTTCTTTTGAAAGGTTTTATTTTTATTTATTTATTATTATTATTATTATTATTATTTTGCTTTTTCATTGTTTGATGGATATTTCGTAGAATGTTTGTTAGCAAAATATGTGAAAAAATATTTTGTAGGCAGAACAACATTTTTACTTTAATTCGTAGTTTGAAAATTTTAATCGGATTTTGCAAAATTTTAATCGGTTTAATCGATCCGATTAACTCGATTAAAAAAATTGATCGAAACAAAGCATTGATCGATTAACCGAACCGATTAATCGATTAATCGGCACAGCCCTAATATAAAATATCAGTTTTACATTAATACAAGCATATATTATTGAAAAATACAAAATACACCAAATACTTAACATATATATATATTAAACATTTAGTGCGTATATACATATATGTACAGTCGGTAACAAAAGTGTCCGAACACTAGCAAAAATTCCTATATAAAAAATGTACACTTCATACGGTTTTGTTAAATAAATCCTTGTCGAATCCTGTTCCTAGTCAGTCTAAGATCATGATTCGATAAGGATTTATTTAACAAAACCGTATGAAGTGTACTTTTTTTACATAGGAATTTTTTCTAGTGTTCGGACACTTTTGTTACCGACTGTATTGTATAGGCATAAAGTGTTAAAAAAAAAAAAAAAAAAAAAAAAAAAAACTACGCGTTCTTTATTTTTAATAGTGTCGGCAGCAAAATTATTCGAGCGATAGCAATAATTCCTATGTAAAAATAAAGTACACTTAATGCTGTTTTGTTAAATACATCCTTGTCGAATCATATGCTTAGTCTGATTAAGAACATGACTCGACAAGGATTTATTTAACAAAGCAGTATTAAGTGGTTTATTATATATATATATATATATATATATATATATATATATATATATATATATATAGGAATTATTGCTAGCCCTCAAATAATTTTGCTTTTGACTGTATGTTAAAAAAAATTAATAACAACATGAGTTCAAATTTTGTGAAGTTTTGATTAAACTGCTTTTATTAGATATTAGTAACCTATAACACTATTATTGAAATTTCAATGCTAAATTTCCATGATTTGTTCTAAAATTTCAAAACACTTTCATTAACTTTAGATATCTTAAATGATAATAATGAGTAGAATATACAGGGTAATTATAGTTAAAATTGCGATTTCAAAACGCTATATCTTTAAAACTAGCGATCAGAATGACTTGATATTTTTACCATCGAACAACAGTGATGCAATAAAATTTTATTTGGCAGAGGAAAAAAAGTTCCAAAGGATGCCAATGGCGTCAAATGCGTAGATGGCTTTCAGACAAAGGTCTAAAGGGAATTATTAAACACATGAATGTTGTTAGCCGAAAGAAAACAATAAAGTCCAAAGGTTTACGATAATTTTATTAGCAAAAAGACCCGGCACTTCCCGTCTTCCAGCTTTGAGCGCAGAACCACTCGGCCAGCTAAATAGCAGAGCAAATTGTGCTACCGCGAATGAGAAGTAATATCGCACTTGCAAATAGCGATGCGGTAGGCTCTAGTTCGATGTTGTCTGGCAGAGCTGGCGAATTTTATTTAATTCGAGAATTTTTATGATGCACGCACTGCCGAAAAAATTTTTTGTGCACGAATATTCCGTGTATTGTTTTGTTACAGAAAAATTTTGACAGTGTACTTTTCAAATAGCATAGCGATATTTTCTCGCAACTTTTTTGCCAGGAATTTTATGTAACATAACAGCCCTGTACCACATCTTCTCCTCAATACATTTTAAGGATGCCCTGTGGAGCATATGATATCCCTTGGGCGTCTTGTGGACGTTCTACGGAGATCTGTGCTATAAGGGAGAATATTTTTTTTTTTTTTTTTTTTTTTTTTTTACAGTGTAGTTATACAAGATGAGAGAAAGTTGTGTGAATATGACAGTTTATTAAAACTACTTTTCAAGTTTACTTTATCCCTGAGCATATTTCTTCTTCTTCTTCGTCTTCTTCTTCTTTTTTTCTTTTTTTAATAGAAAACAGACGTTATAATTATGTAGAGTTAAAATAAAGCCTTATAATATATATCGAGTGAAACTACGCAATTATGATTTTGTATTCAGAAGATCAAAGCCCGATTAAATATGTGAATAATCCTTAAAGGGAACAAATATCTATTCAAAATTTATAGAATCTTACATAAACAAATTTGATACAAACAGATTTATTTTGCTATTTAAGAATTAGAGTTTCAAAAAGAATAGCTAAGAACTGTGCTAGATTAAAAACTCATTACTAGTCATTTAAAGTACGTGAAAGATAAAAGCATATTTGAGGATTTCCAGGGAGCTATTATCGCTCTCGATGAAAAATAATAAAGTATCGCTATTTTAATAGGCTTATGTATTTTTTTTTATTTTTTATAATTTTTAAAACAGTTTCGCTTTCTAGGTACACCTTACAAGTATATTTTAGTGTTATGTAATTTATTATTTAAGAGAAATTTGCGAAGGTTTATATATATGTTAGATAAAGCACAAGAAATTAACTTGAAGGGGAAAAAAGAAGCGCAAAGGATACAATCTATCTATATATATATATATAATCGTTTGTCCTGAGTGAGGGAGTGAGTAAGCGATGCATCATCGCCCATCCCAAACCCCTGGACCTATAAGCATGAAATTTTGTGACAATGTTTCCTATAGTACGTAAACATCCATTAAGAATCGATTTTACAAAATTCATCTCCCAAAGGGGGAGGGAGGGCAAAACGTGATTTCACAAAATCCTTCATAAAAAAAAAATAATAATAATAATAATAATCCGTAAAATTATTGCTTTAAAATATAGCTACCACAAATATCTGAAAACCCATTTCTGAAATTTAGAAATTCGGCCCCCAAGGAGGGGAAGGGGGCAAAACGTGATTTCATCTAATCCTATATATCTCAAAAAAAAAAAAAAAAAAAAAAAAAAACAGATATACCTGAAAGTTTTGTTCTAAAATATAGCAAATACAAATACCTAACAACCAATTCCTGAAATTTCAGAAATTCAGACTCCCAAAGGGGGGAGGGGGCAAAATGTGACTTCAAATAATCCTTTATATCGTAATATATATATGTATGTATGTATGTATGTATGTGAGATTTCTGCTCTAAAATATATCTCACACAAATACCTAAAAACATAATTGGGGGGTGGGGGGTGGATGGGGGGGCTATAGAGCAAAAATAGAAATACATTTAGACCGTTCAAAATTGGTACAGATAGGTTTTAGAGGCCTGCAAGTCGAACTAGAATATTTTCGAAAGCGTAAAGTTATTAGGAGGAGCCAAAAAAATAAAAATAGAGTTAGATCGTTCAAAATTAGTACATAGAGGTTTTTGATACAAATAAATTGCGGATATTTTCGATTTTGTAAAATTTTCAGGCGAGCCGGGAAGGGGTGAGGCGAAGGTGCAACACAATAGAAATAGAGTTAGACCGTTCAAAATTGGCACGTATATGTTTTTAGGACCTACAAATCGAATGCAGATATTATCAAGCGGGAAAAATTATTAAGATAGACGGGAAAAGGGAAATCTAAATTTTAATCTAAAATAAATAAATAAATAAATAAATAAATAAATAAAAATAAAATTATTATTATTATTATTTAATTGCTTACTAAGAAAAAAGGTGACCTATTTTTAAAGAGTGGAATTCAAAAAACAGAATTCGAAAAAATTTATTTTTGAAAGAGATATCTGGAAAATACAAAACAACAAAAATCCCACTGGAGGACATGGGGAAGGAGAAAGGAAGGTATCTGACTACTGGAGACCCTTAAGCCCTACAATCAATCAACTTGTCTGAATGGTCTTTTGAATGAATTTAGTCATTGGTAACATTTTCGTTAACTTATTTTGTACTAATTTGTTAATTTCACTTTAACCGCATTATATTCCATCAAAATTTCCAAAATGCTTTTAAATTAAGGACTCATTATCTTAAATTTAAGCTATGCTATATATAAAGCAATTCATATTCTCTGAGGTATTTCTTTGTAAATATGTTTTCAGTTTATACACTGGCTGACTATGAAACCGTTATTTAAGAAAATAATATATAATGAAACATTCTCTCTGGAACATCTTTTGATTATCTTTTCAAACAAAGTTTCTTTCCCTTATTAGAATCATCCTAACTTTATTCTATTTGACTTATCTTTCTAAACTTTTCACAAGAGAAAATTGTTTTAAAATAATTTAGCTTATGTACATCAGCATATTATTGTTAAGGATTTTATTTTACTATACATTCAACTTTATAGGAAAATATTAGCTTTAGGATATGTCTTATTTATGAATTTGTTTAACGTCTCCCTTTGTAAAAGTTTACTTTATTCATCATACAATGTTATATATATATAAAATATTTCTTATCGTTTTAATTAAAGTACATCAAATAGATATTTGGCTCCATCATTATTTTCCTTTAAATAATCGAAATTTGTTGAACTTAATACAAATGAATAACAAGAAAGAAAAATCATGCACATTGAGTTGATTATAAATATTTTCGGTTTGTATTTCACAGTTCCAATATTTAACCTTTTATATCCCAATTTACCTTATTTTTGAAAAAATAGTTTGAAACTTTTTTATTATATTTCTTTATGCATGAGAAACATCTCATATTAAATTTAGAAAACTGTTACAATTTTTTCATTACTTTTTTAAAATTTAATATGGGACTTTAAAGTCCCGGTTCAAATTCAAAGTTTTTGCAAATTTCAAAGTTTTGCAAAGTTTTGCAAAGTTTAATTAAAAGTTTTTACAAATTCTCTCATCGTCAGGCTTATGTGTTATGTTAGTATCATTTCTCTTCTGAGTAAGTACTTTTACTTGTTTTTACTAATCATTTGTACTCAAATTAAATTAATACTGTGACTAATTTTAATCGAAATAAATCTCAATTAAAAATTATTTTATGTTGGTATCTTCATCTATCTTTTGTCTGCTGAGTGTTACAATGGTACTAAACAATTCAAATTATATATATATATATATATTCAGCAAATTTAAATTCTTACGACATTGTATTTTTTATTAATAATCTTCTTTAAAAATTTATATTCAAAATTTGCTTTTTCTTTATATATTAGGAATTACTATTTTTTTTTTTTTAATTAAAAAAATAGTTCTGTTTCAAGACTAATTATGATATATTTTCTTTATTGTTAATCTAACAAATTCTTAAAAAAAAAATATATATATATATATATATATATATGTATATAATATATACTAATAATTCTTCAATTCCTAGCAGAATGGATTGCTAATAAATTTTTTGTATCTTAATCTTTTTTTTTTATTTTTTATTTTTGTACTTTAAAGTACAGTTGAATAACCTTTAAGACGCTGATTATTCTAATATTTTTCATCTAATTTGTATTTTGAAATTGTTATAGATATGTTTATTTGAGTCGTCCTCGCTTAGTTGCTTTTTATATGGTGATATCGATTTAAGAAACAAACATAAAAAAAAATAAATAAATAAATAAAAATAAAAGTCTGCTACTAATTCCCAAAGTAACTATTTTTTAACAAATGAAATCGAAATATCTGGATTTTCCGAATGCGACAAGAAACTAACTCTTAGTTTATAATGTAAATTAAATTATATATTTCTAGTGTCTTCAATAAACAGGATGGTGTAATAGCTTGTATAAGTATTAAATTATATTGAGAACATATGTGTACTGTTTTTACTTTCTTCTATCTTCAATAGAAAAAAGTATTGGATTCGTAAAAATTTTCGATTTCGGGTTTTTGATGGATTTACACGTTTTGAGAGCTGTAGAACACGATTTTAAAATTTTTAGAAAATGTCTGTCTGTCTGTCTGTCTGTGTGTGACAAAATTTTGTGGCAACTGTATCTCTGGAACTACTGCACAGAATTTCATACAAATTGGTATGTAGTTGCACCTTGACATAAATTAGTGCCTATCAACTTTTGGTAAAAATCGTCTTACAGGTTGCGTTGCCATCCCGCTTTTTCTAAATTTTTAACAGGGTGATATAGGGCAAAAATTTTCAAGATGGGTATCTTTCGAAAGGTCTCGTCAGTACCTTTAAAACGAATGGTTGAACTATAAATCTGTGATAATTTAAAACAAAGTTATCGATTTTTTTTACTTTTCACGAAAAAAAACTTAGAATTTTTTTTTTTTCTCCCCTTAATTTTATCAAACTCCCACGGTTTCCGTGTTCTGACAAACTTAAACTAATTTTTGCTTTTTTCCCCTAATTTTGTCAAAGTCCTACGGTTTCCGTGTCTTGACAAACTTTAACATATTTTTGCATTTTCCCCCTAATTTTGTCAAAGTCCCACGGTTTCCGTGTTTTGACAAACTTTGACAAACTTTTGGGTAAAATATGAAAATTATTCTAAGTTTGTCAAAACACGGAAACCGTGGGACTTTGACAAAATTGGGGGAAAAATGCAAAATTTGTTTAAGTTTGTCAGAACACGGAAACCGTGGGAGTTTGATAGAATTAAGGGGAGAGGAAAAAAAAAAAAAAAAAGTGGGACTTTGACAAAATTTTGGGTAAAATGTGAAAATTTGATAAAGTCCCACTTTTTTTTTTTTTCCCTCTCCTCTTAATTCTATACTTTTTTTTTTTTTTTTTTTTTTTTTTTTTATTGTTACTGAGTGAATTTGTATAGGAAAAGATAGAAGAAAGTCTCGTGGTGGCCACAACATACTAGTTTCTTCTTTTACATATATCTAGAGATCTTTTACTTAGTCATTTATTTTTCGAACTAGAAAAGCTTTCTCAAATAAAAAGCTCATGTTTTAAATATGCTCTAATTTAACTGTGACGTTAACGGTTGACTGGTTTTTATGATATTTGAAGGTATTTAACTTAATCGGCTAAGCAAAATGAAAGAATATGAAAAAAAAAAAAAAAAATTCTCCTGTTGAATAACTTTATATATGCATCCGCTTAAAGAGTTTTCTTTAAAAGAAACATAGAAACTTATAAATCAAAATTGATAATGAATCGTTCTGTCATGTGTATGAGTGATATAGAATAAAATTAAACTTTCATAATTATTAAAGCGTTTATTTACCTTTATCACAAAGAAACCATAAAAATATTCGCAGTGATTACTTCATTATTGCTTTCAATAGATAAATATTCTTTTGTCAGTGTTACATTACAGAACGTAAGTAAATGGAAACTACAGTAAACTAAGTCTAAAGACTTTTCTTAAGCAATATTATTTCTTTTGAAAGAAGTTTAAGCTAATATTTTTAAAAAGAAAAAGTGTTTAAAAAGTGAAAGGAACAGACATTAAAATAAAATTATTTCTTAATAGAAGATACTTTCAAAGACAAAGTGAAACTATTTGTTTTTGATAAAATAAACTTTGTCAAAGTCTAATAATTTCTTAAGGGGAAAAAAAAATTAAAAGAATTAAAAAAAATATTTTATTTTAGAACGTTTAAACATCTTGAGGGCATAATTATCTCAAATAGATTCTGTGTAACAATATTCTAAAAGAATTTCGTTTAAAACTTTTTAAATGTATTTTCATAAAAAAATAATTTAAAGCAATCAAAATGTCATTAGAGTGCTGAAAGTTTATTATAGTGCTATTTAACAAATGGGTTTTAATTGTTTTTGCTTCGTAATGTGTCTAATGTGTTTGAGAAATGCCCGCAATTTTAGAGAATGGACTGTTATTATTTCTTATAATGGCTTACTTTTACAGCCAATATTGTAAAAAAAAAAAAAAAAAAAAAGAGTATTTTTGCTGTATTATCCAGAGAATATGCGTTAGAGACGGAGAAAATACAAAGCCAGTCAATATAATTTAGAAAATTATGCAACTGCTAAACACTACGCATCTCAGCATTGATACCTATGTGCAATAATTTCAAGATAAGTCAAAATGATATTATATATATATATATATATGTATGTATATATATATATATATATATATAAATGTACAGGTTTCTCACTAAAAATCGTTTCCCCTTTTAGCTGCTGAACGGCTGCAGCTATGGTTATAAAAAGAGTGTCTAGATATAATAAAGTGGCAATGCGTTAGTAAATGCGACCGCTTACAGTGTTACCTGGTGAAAAACGGTTGAGTGAGCTTTCCTATCTCGAAAATGGTACAGTTAAAGACAACAAATATTAGTTAACATCTACAAAAACAGGAAAACATATTAAAAGTAATACGTTACAATTTAGCTATTTAGTAAGTCTGCTTTAGTAAGACAGAAATAATTACAATATAACGATCATAATTTCGATATTTTATAGGGTTACATGTGTTTCAAAGGTAAAAAGAAAACACATATTTTCTCTATTTTTTTTTTTTTTTAATGTTAACCCACACAGCCATATACATCCATAAGACATCTATAAAAGTGAAAAAAATTATCCATGAAACTTCTATAAACATCCTACAGATATCTATTAGCACGAAAAATGTCTCTCTTTCTTACATCCATAAGATGTCTGTTACATATCCGATAAATCTCCATAATTAGACTTGTGAAATCTAATATATACTGAAAATATCTAAATCTTATTTTGATCTATTATGTTACATCTATTAGACATCGAAAAAGGCACGTCTAAATTTGGTCTACATTTAACATGTTGAGCGCCACGCGAATTCTTAAGGAAATACCATTCAGGCCACGTGCGCTGCTTAGAAGCGTGTTATGTTTACCGTGTTTCAATAAAATCCATTAAAATGTCTTAATGATACAATCCTATAGTAAATAAAAATTAATTAAATTTTAAATAAATTGTCAGTAATCACTTAAAACTATGTAAATTTTTTTAGTTTTATATCATATTTCACACTGTCAGCCACCGGTGGCTGACGTGGCCTAAACGGAAAGTTCAGTGTCAGCCACCGATGGCTGACATAGCGCTGAACGTGTTAGGGACCCTTCAGAGACTGGCAACTTTGAAATCTGCAAGTCGGCTCTATTGATATTTCTTTGATGTGGTTTAGGAGATCGGCGCTGGCTGCAATCGAAGATCACGAACCTCCTGGTACGATAATTGCATGAGAAGGGGGTCTCTTTTGTAAAAGAGAATAAAAAGTAATGTCCTTCTTTGTAAATGTGTGCAAAATGTCAAGGGTCGCTTTCGGACAATGGATAATTTATGAGTTTTGACGCTCTGTATGTTGCTAGTATCTGAAGGGAATATATATATCTATACATCAAATCTATATATCTATAATTAGTTCAGGATATCCAGGACTTTCTTAAGATATTTTGTACCTTTTATGAATCATTGGATGTAATTTAGATGTCTAATGGATATAAATGGCTGTGTGGGAATACATATATATATATATATATATATATATATAAAGAATATTTTATAAAATTTTTATTAAAAAAATTGTTACATTATTCTATTTATTTATTCTTTTAATAACATGCAGGATTTTTAAACCAATTCATTTTTTTAAGCTATTGTATAGATTTTATCGCGGGCTTTGAGCGCGGCGACCGAATCGAAAAATTCCGTAACGAAAAAAAAACCTAACACAGTTCGGCAGACTTCGGTAGATTTCGGCTGTACGAAGCTCGCACAGATCCAGACGAGCTGCTCCGAAATCGGACGAATACATAAGCAGCTGTTTGTGAGAAAGTATATAGGTGTATAGGTATCTATCATCTATGTACAACAGTGAATAGCTGTACGCGTAAAATTTGTGTATAAAGTAGATCATATAAAACTTGAATATCTCCATTCGACTTGCAGGCCTTTAAAACCTATTAAATACCTTTTCTCTATTAAAATTTGTTTTCTTATCATTATTGTTATCTTATCATTATTGTTATCTTATTCATTAATATCAAAGAAAAACCTTGAATATCCCCATTCGACTTGCAGGCCTTTAAAACCTATTAAATGCCTTTTCTCTATTAAAATTTGTTTTATATCGGTCACTACGCTCAAATAGTGTAACTTGAATTAATATCAAAGAAAAAACTTGAATATCCCCATTCGAATTGCAGGCCTTTAAAACCTATTAAATACCTTTTCTCTATTAAAATTTGTTTTCTTATCGGTCACCACGCTCAAAAAGTGTAACTTGAATTAATATCAAAGAAAAAACTTGAATATCCCCATTCGACTTGCAGGCCTTTAAAACCTATTAAAATACCTTTTCTCTATTAAAATTTGTTTTCTTATCATTATTGTTATCTTATTCATTAATATCAAAGCAAAAACTTGAATATCCTCATTCGACTTGCAGGCCTTTAAAACCTATTAAATACGTTTTCTCTATTAAAATTTGTTTTCTTATCGGTCACCACGCTGAAAAAGTATAACTTGAATTAATATCAAAGAAAAAAATTGAATATCCCCATTCGACTTGCAGGCCTTTAAAACCTATTAAAATACCTTTTCTCTATTAAAATTTGTTTTCTTATCATTATTGTTATCTTATTCATTAATATGAAAGAAAAAACTTGAATATCCCCATTCGACTTGCAGGCCTTTAAAACCTATTAAAAAACCTTTTCTCTATTAAAATTTGTTTTCTTATCATTATTGTTATCTTATCATTATTGTTATCTTATTCATTAAAATCAAAGAAAGAACTTGAATATCCCAATCGACTTGCAGGCCTTTAAAACCTATTAAATACCTTTTCTCTGGTAAAATTTGTTTTATATCGGTCACCACGCTCAAAAAGTGTAACTTAAATTAATATCAAAGAAAAAACTTGACAATCCCCATTCGACTTGCAGACCTTTAAAACCTATTAAATACCTTTTCTCTATTAAAATTTGTTTTCTTATCGGTCACCACGCTCAAAAAGTGTAACTTGAATTAATATCAAAGAAAAAAATTAAATATCCCCATTCGACTTGCAGGCCTTTAAAACCTATTAAAAAACCTTTTCTCTATTAAAATTTGTTTTCTTATCATTATTGTTATCTTATCATTATTGTTATCTTATTCATTAAAATCAAAGAAAAAACTTGAATATCCCAATCGACTTGCAGGCCTATAAAACCTATTAAATACCTTTTCTCTAGTAAAATTTGTTTTATATCGGTCACCACGCTCAAAAAGTGTAGCTTGAATTAATATCAAAGAAAAAACTTGAATATCCCCATTCGACTTGCAGACCTTTAAAACCTATTAAATACCTTTTCTCTATTAAAATTTGCTTTCTTGTCGGTCACCACGCTCAAAAAGTGTAACTTGAATTAATATGAAAGAAAAAACTTGAATATCCCCATTCGACTTGCAGGCCTTTAAAAGCTATTAAATACCTTTTCTCTATTAAAATTTGTTTTCTTATTATTGTTATCTTATTCATTAATATCAAAGAAAAAACTTGAATATCCCCATTCGACTTGCAGGCCTTTAAAACCTATTAAATACCTTTTCTCTATTAAAATTTGTTTTCTTATCGGTCACCACGCTCAAAAAGTGTAACTTGAAATTATATCAAAGAAAAAACTTGAATATCCCCATTCGACTTGCAGGCCTTTAAAAACCTATTAAAATACCTTTTTTCAAAAAATAGAGTTAGATCATTGAAATTTGGTGCACCGAGGGTTTCGATACCTACAAATCGATTGCGGATATTTTTGATATATTCTCATTGCGGATATATTCTCATTTATTCAATAAAAGAAAAAAATTTGTTTTCTTATCGGTCACCACGCTCAAAAAGTGTAACTTGAATTAATATCAAAGAAAAAAATACGTGTGGCACTCGAGGACTGCCGCGGTAAAGCTATTGCATAGCATTTTTTATCAACCTATGCAATTATAATTATTTATTTATTTTATTTATGCAGTATTTTTTTTCTTTGATATTAATTCAAGTTTTTTCTTTGATATTAATTCAAGTTACACTTTTTGAGCGTGGTGACCGATAAGAAAACAAATTTTTTCCTTTATTGAATAAATGAGAATATATCCGCAATGAGAATATATCAAAAATATCCGCAATCGATTTGTAGGTATCGAAAACCTCGATGTACCAAATTTGAATGATCTAACTCTATTTTTTGAGAAAAGGTATTTTAATAAGTTTTTAAAGGCCTGCAAGTCGAATGGGGATATTCAAGTTTTTTCTTTGATATAATTTCAGTTTACACTTTTTGAGCGTGGTTACCGATAAGAAAACAAATTTTAATAGAGAAAAGGTATTTAATAGGTTTTAAAGGCCTGCAAGTCGAATGGGGATATTCAAGTTTTTTCTTTGATATTAATTCAAGTTACACTTTTTGAGCGTGGTGACCGATAAGAAAACAAATTTTAATAGAGAAAAGGTATTTAATAGGTTTAAAGGCCTGCAAGTCGAATGGGGATATTCAAGTTTTTCCTTTGATATTAATGAATAAGATAACAATAATGATAAGAAAACAAATTTTAATAGAGAAAAGGTATTTTAATAGGTTTTAAAGGCCTGCAAGTCGAATGGGGATATTCAAGTTTTTTCTTTGATATTAATTCAAGTTACACTTTTTGAGCGTGGTGACCGATAAGAAAACAAATTTTAATAGAGAAAAGGTATTTAATAGGTTTTAAAGGCCTGCAAGTCGAATGAGGATATTCAAGTTTTTTCTTTGATATTAATTCAAGTTACACTTTTTGGGCGAGGTGACCGATAAGAAAACAAATTTTAATAGAGAAAAGGTATTTAATAGGTTTTAAAGGCCTGCAAGTCGAATGGGGATATTCAAGTTTTTTCTTTGATATTAATTCAAGTTACACTTTTTGAGCGTGGTGACCGATAAGAAAACAAATTTTTTTCTTTTATTGAATAAATGAGAATATATCCGCAATGAGAATATATCAAAAATATCCGCAATCGATTTGTAGGTATCGAAAACCTCGATGCACCAAATTTCAATGATCTAACTCTATTTTTTGAAAAAAGGTATTTTAATAGGTTTTTAAAGGCCTGCAAGTCGAATGGGGATATTCAAGTTTTTTCTTTGATATAATTTCAAGTTACACTTTTTGAGCGTGGTGATCGATAAGAAAACAAATTTTAATAGAGAAAAGGTATTTAATAGGTTTTAAAGGCCTGCAAGTCGAAAGGGGATATTCAAGTTTTTTCTTTGATATTAATGAATAAGATAACAATAATAAGAAAACAAATTTTAATAGAGAAAAGGTATTTAATAGCTTTTAAAGGCCTGCAAGTCGAATGGGGATAGTCAAGTTTTTTCTTTGATATTAATTCAAGTTACACTTTTTGAGCGTGGTGACCGACAAGAAAGCAAATTTTAATAGAGAAAAGGTATTTAATAGGTTTTAAAGGTCTGCAAGTCGAATGGGGATATTCAAGTTTTTTCTTTGATATTAATTCAAGTTACACTTTTTGAGCGTGGTGACCGATATAAAACAAATTTTACTAGAGAAAAGGTATTTAATAGGTTTTTGAAGGCCTGCAAGTCGATTGGGATATTCAAGTTTTTTCTTTGATTGTAATGAATAAGATAACAATAATAAGAAAACAAATTTTAATAGAGAAAAGGTATTTAATAGGTTTTAAAGGCCTGCAAGTCGAATGGGGATATTCAAGTTTTTTCTTTGATATTAATTCAAGTTACACTTTTTGAGCGTGGTGACCGATAAGAAAACAATTTTTTTTCTTTTATTGAATAAATGAGAATATGTCCGCAATGAGAATATATCAAAAATATCCGCAATCGATTTGTAGGTATCGAAAACCTCGATGCACCAAATGTCAATGATCTAACTCTATTTTTTGAAAAAAAGTATTTTAATTGGTTTTTAAAGGCCTGCAAGTCGAATGGGGATATTCAAGTTTTTTCTTTGATATAATTTCAAGTTACACTTTTTGAGCGTGGTGACCGATAAGAAAACAAATTTTAATAGAGAAAAGGTATTTAATAGGTTTTAAAGGCCTGCAAATCGAATGAGGATATTCAAGTTTTTTCTTTGATATTAATGAATAAGATAACAATATTAAGAAAACAAATTTTAATAGAGAAAAGGTATTTAATAGCTTTTAAAGGCCTGCAAATCGAATGGGGATATTCAAGTTTTTTCTTTGATATTAATTCAAGTTACACTTTTTGAGCGTGGTGACCGACAAGAAAGCAAATTTTAATAGAGAAAAGGTATTTAATACGTTTTAAAGGCCTGGAAGTCGAATGGGGATATTCAAGTTTTTTCTTTGATATTAATTCAAGTTACACTTTTTGAGCGTGGTGACCGATAAGAAAACAAATTTTAATAGAGAAAAGGTATTTAATAGGTTTTAAAGGTCTGCAAGTCGAATGGGGATATTCAAGTTTTTTCTTTGATATTAATTCAAGTTACACTTTTTGAGCGTGGTGATCGATATAAAACAAATTTTACTAGAGAAAAGGTATTTAATAGGTTTTAAAGGCCTGCAAGTCGATTGGGATATTCAAGTTTTTTCTTTGATTTTAATGAATAAGATAACAATAATAAGAAAAAAAATTTTAATAGAGAAAAGGTATTTAATAGGTTTTAAAGGCCTGCAAGTCGAATGGGGATATTCAAGTTTTTTCTTTGATATTAATCCAAGATACACTTTTTGAGCGTGGTGACCGATAAGAAAACAATTTTTTTTTTCTTTTATTGAATAAATGAGAATATATCCGCAATGAGAATATATCAAAAATATCCGCAATCGATTTGTAGGTATCGAAAACCTCGATGCACCAAATTTCAATGATCTAACTCTATTTTTCGAAAAAAGGTATTTTAATAGGTTTTTAAAGGCCTGCAAGTCGAATGGGGATATTCAAGTTTTTTCTTTGATATAATTTGAAGTTACACTTTTTGAGCGTGGTGACCGATAAGAAAACAAATTTTAATAGAGAAAAGGTATTTAATAGGTTTTAAAGGCCTGCAAGTCGAATGGGGATATTCAAGTTTTTTCTTTGATATTAATGAATAAGATAACAATAATAAGAAAACAAATTTTAATAGAGAAAAGTATTTAATAGCTTTTAAAGGCCTGCAAGTCGAATGGGGATATTCAAGTTTTTTCTTTGATATTAATTCAAGTTACACTTTTTCAGCGTGGTGACCGATAAGAAAACAAATTTTAATAGAGAAAAGGCATTTAATAGGTTTTAAAGGTCTGCAAGTCGAATGGGGATATTCAAGTTTTTTCTTTGATATTAATTCAAGTTACACTTTTTGAGCGTGGTGACCGATATAAAACAAATTTTACTAGAGAAAAGGTATTTAATAGGTTTTAAAGGCCTGCAAGTCGATTGGGATATTCAAGTTTTTTCTTTGATTTTAATGAATAAGATAACAATAATGATAAGAAAACAAATTTTAATAGAGAAAAGGTTTTTTAATAGGTTTTAAAGGCCTGCAAGTCGAATGGGGATATTCAAGTTTTTTCTTCATATTAAAGAATAAGATAACAATAATGATAAGAAAACAAATTTCAATAGAGAAAAGGTATTTTAATAGGTTTTAAAGGCCTGCAAGTCGAATGGGGATATTCAAATTTTTTCTTTGATATTAATTCAAGTTACCCTTTTTGAGCGTGGTGACCGATATAAAACAAATTTTACTAGAGAAAAGGTATTTAATAGGTTTTAAAGGCCTGCAAGTCGATTGCGGTATTCAAGTTTTTTCTTTGATATTAATGAATAAGATAACAATAATGATAAGATAACAATAATTATAAGAAAACAAATTTTAATAGAGAAAAGGCATTTTAATAGGTTTTAAAGGCCTGCAAGTCGAATGGGGATATTCAATTTTTTTCTTTGATATTAATTCAAGTTACACTTTTTCAGCGTGGTGACCGATAAGAAAAAAAATTTTAATAGAGAAAACGTATTTAATAGGTTTTAAAGGCCTGCAAGTCGAATGGGGATATTCATGTTTTTTCTTTGATATTAATGAATAAGATAACAATAATGATAAGAAAATAAATTTTAATAGAGAAAAGGTATTTTAATAGGTTTTAAAGGCCTGCAAGTCGAATGGGGATATTCAAGTTTTTTCTTTGATATTAATTCAAGTTACACTTTTTGAGCGTGGTGACCGATATAAAACAAATTTTAATAGAGAAAAGGCATTTAATAGGTTTTAAAGGCCTGCAAGTCGAATGGGGATATTCAAGGTTTTTCTTTGATATTAATGAATAAGATAACAATAATGATAAGATAACAATAATGATAAGAAAACAAATTTTAATAGAGAAAAGGTATTTAATAGGTTTTAAAGGCCTGCAAGTCGAATGGAGATATTCAAGTTTTATCTGATCTACTTTATACACAAATTTTACGCGTACAGCTATTCACTATTGTACATAGATGATAGATACCTATACACCTATATACTTTCTCACAAACAGCTGCTTATGTATTCGTCCGATTTCGGAGCAGCTCGTCTCGATCTGTGCGAGCTTCGTACAGCCGAAGTCTACCGAAGTCTGCCGAACTGTGTTAGGTTTTTTTTTCGTTACGGAATTTTTCGATTCGGTCGCCGCGCTCAAAGCCCGCGATAAAAGCTATACAATAGCTTAAAAACTTGAATATCCCCATTCGACTTGCAGGCCTTTAAAACCTATTAAATACCTTTTCTCTATTAAAATTTGTTTTCTTATCGGTCACCTCGCTCAAAAAGTGTAACTTGAATTAATATCAAAGAAAAAACTTGAATATCGTCATTCGACTTGAAGGCATTTAAAAACTATTAAATACCTTTTCTCTATTAAAATTTGTTTTCTTATCGGTAACCACGCTCAAAAAGTGTAACCTGAAATTATATCAAAGAAAAAACTTGAATATCCCCATTCGACTTGCAGGCCTTTAAAAACTTATTAAAATACCTTTTCTCAAAAAATAGAGTTAGATCATTCAAATTTGGTACATCGAGGTTTTCGATACCTACAAATCGATTGCGGATATTTTTGATATATTCTCATTGCGGATATATTCTCATTTATTCAATAAAGGAAAAAAAATTGTTTTCTTATCGGTCACCACGCTCAAAAAGTGTAACTTGAATTAATATCAAAGAAAAAACTTGAATTAATATCAAAGAAAAAAAAATACTGCATAAATAAAATAAATAAATAATTATAATTGCATAAGTTGATAAAAAATGCTATGCAATAGCTTTACCGCGGCAGTCCTCGAGTGCGACACGTATTTTTTTTTTTTTTTTTTTTTTTTTTTTTTTAAGAAAACTTGATATACACAGAACTCGACAAAAATTTTGTTACTAGAACGCAAATTATTTTTTTGTTTTAGCTAAACAGTTTATTTATTTTAACGAAAGAGTTTTGTTGATTCGAATGTTGATTCGAAATTTAAATCAAGAAAATTATTTTATTGATTTCAAGAAATAATTTTGTTGAATCAGTGCATGGATTGTTCAATCGTTGTTTACTGTGAGATCCATGACGTAGCGAGCCGAACTATTCAGTAAAAATAACTCTTCTTTTAACTATATTCTTTTGGTTAATCGAAACAAATTAATTTGATTAACTGAACTGAATGGAAGCAAGTTAGTTTGATTAAACTATATTGATAAAATGATGAAATAAAACTAAAAACAGTTAACAATAATTTTTTAAACAAAATAATTTTTTATCGTAATTCTATGTAGTTTATAAATATTAGTACCAAATTTTTGAAATTTGAAGATTTTTGTGAATTTCATCGTGGCGCATTTACCACGATACTTTAGAATGTAAAATACATGGGGAAAAAAAAAAGCTAAAAATCCATAGAAAAAGCATGGAATGAAAACGAAAAAAACTCAAAAGTGGAAAAAAAAAAAAAAAAAGGCTAACAGGGGAAAGTAAAAAAGGATAAAATTGACTAGAAAAAGACATCGAAGAGCGAAAACGAGGGGGGGGGGTGGCTTGGGCGTTCAATATATCGTTGTGAGTTAATACGATTCGCCTAGTATACGACCCCTTAATATATATATATATATATATATATATATATATAATAATAATAATTACTATTTTATTTTAAACAAGAAATTATTTACTTCATTTTGTTCCAAAATTAAAAAAAAAAAAATCTCAATATTTGTATGTTTATGTTATTATACTCGTAATGAGTTCTAATACCAGTGTTTATTAAAATAAAATAACATGGAAAAGTTACGGATAAAGAAGAACTAATAAAATGTAAATATCTTATGAAATCTAATTTCATTTATATTCTTTTTATAATCTCTCTTTTAACTTCAAAATTTTGACGATGTACTAAATAGGATTGATAGAAATCTTATTATCGCTGTATGTTGAAAGTAGATTTGTTCAAACATTGTTACTTTAAATCGTGTGTTTGTGTCTTTAGAAATACAAATTTATGTATAATGAGATTACTTATGCAATTTAACTAATAACCATAAAAATGTTCATAAGTATGTAACAAAATTAAGTTTTTTTTTCAGATATTATTTCGCTGAATTAAGGCCATTTATTTATATAAGCATATTAATGTTTTTTGTTTTTTAATAGGATAGCATTTAAATAGAACACCCACTGTTTATAACTTTATTTTATTTATTTATTTATTTATTTTAATACGAAATTAAAAAAAAAAAAAAAAAAAAAAAAAAACTATTTGAAATCGTTTAAAAATATTTAAAGAATGAAGTGTAAACGAATATATAAAATAAGTGTTTTTCAACAGTTATTATTTTTCCAGCATATTTTCGTAAATTAATATCCATAAAGGATTAAAATCCTTTATTAAACAATTTTATTCCTGTTTCATAAATTGCAAAGTTAACTTTGTATTTTGCTTTATTTCTTCTTGAATGAGTTAGCAGCATAGTTAAAGTTATTTTTATAATGTATGAAATTGAAAATAAAGCAAATTTTTTGATAGATTATTTATAAATTTTACAAATAGTAAGCAATTTTCTTATTGTAATACATAAATAATTAAATATACTTCATCTATTTTCAATGCTCTAAAAATGCAAAAATGTAATATATTCCTGCTTGAAGATGTTCGTTTAAAAAAACTTCTTTAAGCAAAGAAAATTTGAATGCTACATAATTTATCCTAGGCCATGAATATATCTACAACATTTATCATAAATCTGAAAACTGAATAAATATTTTGATGAGGCTTATATAGTTTATGCATATACTTTAATAATAATAAATAAAAAAAATATGAAACTAATAAAAATTAATTTTTAAACAAATTTATGTATGGTGAACATATCAAACATAATAAAATTTAATTTCATTTTTATAACTAAAATTTATCTAGTTTCTAAAATTTAAGATATTAGGTATTTTTTGTATTTTCCTGCGTATTGTATTAGTAATATATATATATATATATATATATATATATATATATATATATATATATATGCTAAGGAACTGGAATAATTGAAAACTAGAGATATTGAATAATATGAAAAATGAAAATAGAAAAACTCCGTTTGTGTTCAATTATTATAGCTCAGTTCATCCAATATCAACTGTTGTTAATGGAAGAAAAACAACAAATTAAGAATTTTGGGAATAACAGGTAATTACAGCTTATGACCCAATTAGCATGTTATATTAAGTCACAGTAAACCAGTTATACCAGTTACTCTGGAGATTGTATGAACAATTATTAGATTCTTATAAAATTTTAATTATGTAGACATTCATAATAAAGCTTAGCTCGCAAGATTAAATATTGTAAACCAATTAGAAAATTGATATTCAGTTCCCCAATATATCGTCTCTTAAATAAATTGAAGATCTCCTTCCATTCACATAGCTGTAAGAATTCCTGTATGGGGAATAATTAAGGAGTGATATGATCTCTTAGAGATTTCAGTATAAAAAAATAATACTACCTTCTCTATAAATATATATTTTAACTATGTTAAATCAGTATAGTATTTTGTATAGTATTAGTATAGTACAGGTGTATTATTTTTTCTAGAACATAAATTGGATATCCATCACTCAAATTAATCTTCAATGTTAATCTGAACTTGTCTCGGAAGAGTATAGAAGTCTTTTGCTGTCTGATAAAAAAATGCGTGTTCTTTTTTCAGTATAAATGGATATTTCTTGTAGTCAATTGAGAGATTTGCAAATAAGGGATTATTCTGCATAGAGTCCATGAAAGTAAAGGTGTTGTAATGTGCGAATGGTGACTACGGAGACAGAAATTCTATCTTATGAATCCGCACTCTTTAATTAATTATTATAAATGTCAGATATAAAATGTAAGCGCATGTATGTACTGCTATTAAAACAATAAAATCAAAAGGATAAACTATTTAACTGGGATGCACCAAGTGCATCCTACTTTACAGGCCGAAGGCCAAAACTCCACTAACCACCAAAACACCTTCTCCTTCTCACATCGGCATGGAAGGTTGATTAAGTGTGTAAAATGAAGAGGGGAGTGCTTGGTTGCATGACCAGGTGTCTTCTGAGCGTAGTTGTAGATTTTATAATTGCAATTTGACTGCAGTAAATTTATTTAACAACTGTAATTATCAGTAATTCTTTTAGTAATGTTTTTCCCAGGAATATTCCTCTGCTGTAACTATCTAGAACCATGAAATGATTTTCTGTGGTGGTTGAATTCGTGATTTTTACTTATAGTCAGCAGCAAAATTATTGAAGCACACATCCACACTTTTCATATTTTTTTTTCGTTTGATCACAATTTTTTATCCTCAATTTACTTTTTTATAAAGAGTATAAGACTAAAATCATGGCTCGACAAATATTTACTTAACAAAACAGTATTAGGTGCCCACCTTTTAAGTAGGAATTACAGCTAATGCTTCAATAATTTTGCTGCGGACTGTATACTGTATTTTTTAACTGAAACTACAACTGCACTTTAGACATATTAAAGGGCGTAGTCACCGTTAACTTAGACTTCCGGATGAACGTGAAAACTTGAAAAATGTATAGGGATAGCGTGCAACATTCTACTATAATTTAACACGCTACTTCCCTCATCTAGCGACCAAATACTGTGAGATTTGTTATTCTCAGCTAAAAAGCTGAAAATATCAGTGTCGCTAAATGGCAGAAGCAACTTGCCAAATTTTGCTGGAAAGTTGCGCCCTGTTCTTAGACACTTATCGGTTTTTTACGTTCTACTATGAGGCGAAGTTAATGGTAAATATGGCCTTAAAACATGCTTCGGCATAAACCTACAATAATTCCAATTCCACCCATTTGATAGTTCGCTACCCTAAAGAATTGAATAATTGATTTCTTCTCTATAGGCTGATATTGCGTAAACATAGTGGAAAATTTCGGAAGGGGGAGGGAATTAAAACCCATCGAACATGCATATTTAGCAAATATTCAAAATAAACATTATGGAATTTTTTGCGTTAATGCATGTGGCGAACCTCTTTTTAGCGCAAGAAAAGAGGCAGCACAAGAATGTCGGAGAAAGTACAAAAAGTATTTGACAGTAAATCCAGTAGGTAAGGAGACACGATTACTGGGAATATTCAAATTTGCAACCGCTATCACCAATGCTGTCTTTAATCTTGTGCTGTAGCGAACTTCGTACTTTCCTGAAGGCATCCGGTGTCTCTCAACTTCGGAACTTTGCTCTGGGCAGAGTAGTTCGGGCTCCAGAGCATTCCCTTCACACCACCATGCATTAAATTCAAGTCCACCTTCTTTTGATTCGTCCAACGAAGCCATACGTGCTTCAAAACACGATTGAAAATGATTTTGAGTGCAATTATAAGGCGTTTTACGTAGTCACTGACAAAATCTTCTAGTAATTTACTGTCTGCGTTTAGCCCAATGCATTGTAATTTCAATGTGTTTTATCACCCTTTAAAGTTTTGACCACGACTTCAAAATCCTTCTATACATAGCCAACAATATTTTTGTACCAATAATTTATTAATAATACATAGTTGCCAACATTTTAATTTATTCCGGAGCACTTTTAGCTTCGCCTCTATTTCGAACCACTTTATTTTTTAGAGTATATTTCTCTAATATATAACTACGATAAAATAAGAAAAATTTACTCATTAAGAAAAAGTGGTATGGAATAAAGGCGGGGGTAAAATGCTCCGGAATAAACTAAAATGTTGGCAACTCTGATAATATGCTCTAATAGAAATTACGAAAGTGGAACAGCTGCAGTTTCCCCCGAATTCTATGAAAGGGTGAATGATTTAAAAATCTGTAATTTGCATGATTATTTCGAAAGATTTATTTAAAGTTATTTTAAATTATTAACACAACCTAACTTCTTTTATTTTCATTACTTTAATCGTAAATCTCAAAAAAGGGACTTGATTTAGGTAATAGTTAAATCTACCAAGCAAAGGTGCACTAAAAATTGCGGTTAAAATATGAGAGTTGTAATAAAGTATTCGCAATAAATATAGAAAAGAATAATAATGAACTTACAACGTTGGCAAAGTGTTGGTTGGTGACAGCGAAAGAGCTCTCGACTGCTTGCCCTGTGCCACACCGTTTGATGACAGGCCAAATTCTACGGATAATTATCGGAAAAACCATCGACTGTCTATGGAAAGGAGACCACTTACAATGTCAATCGGAAGTTGAGAAATGGACGGCCGGCCTGTGAGGTGTAAATCCGCAGTATGATTTTGGCTTGCACGAAACATTTTGGCACATCGGTATCGGGCAACTGTGCTATACGGTAAAGAATTCTAGTCACACGATTTACATAATCTTTTATAACATTCAGATGCGATTTTACTACTGGAAGCCTCGATTTCATGCCATGACAGCTGATCGTCATTTATAAACATGCTTTAGAGCGGAAGAAAAGACATCGTCCATTAAATACCCAATAACTCAATCAACAGTATTATGTACTTAAAACATTGACAACAACGCAACCTCACTTCTTCCATATCCTATATCCGATCTTCTACCACTTTCTGAGATAAATTGCTACTGCTTTATTTATAACCATCGTTATGAAATAATGATAGATAATCCAAAATATTTGAAACTGCAAAATAAAAATAACATATATATAAATGTAGAATGTTAAGACGAATTTTTTAATTAATAATATATTTCAATCTTCTAAATTTCTAATTTTTACATTTTTATTTTATTTGTTATTCTAATCTTAAATTTATAACTCTAAATATCGACAATCACGCTATTTTTATCAAATTGGTATCTTCTTAATTGCCCAACTTAATATATTTTGTTGTATACAATTAACTGCCATATTTAAAAAAACTTTTGTTTTGAATATTAGTGTATATATATATAATATTCGTTATTTCCACAATAACAATAAACAAGAACGAAAATCATGCGGTACGCATTGATTATTACCACTTTCCAACTGTATGTAAATGCTGTATCGTTTAACCTTCAATGTTCTTTGCCTACGTTATAACACAACATACAGACAGAAGGACATAAAGGCTGACAGATAGATTAATTGAATTTATAATCCCTCTTAAATATTGTTGGAAAGTGTTAAAAATGCTTAACACAAACGGAAATGTAATTCAAAAAATTTCTAGTGATAGATCTTAGTTTAAGCAAATATTTTAGTGTAGCCCTGTAAATCTTAAGGCTAAGCATGTCAAATTCTAAACAAAATATTATTTTAGCATAATAAAAATAAATGTCAATTTCATTATAATTTTTGCAGTAGAAAGTTATCTGAATGTGACTTATAAAAATGTATCTCTTAAAATGCAATGCGTTGGCATTTTTTGGGTGTTCTTGTACACAAACGAGTTGCACAGGGCAATACCATTTTAAATAGGGAACATTTCACAGTGAACTTGAATGACATATATCATTTTTAAGAAATTCTGATAATATTTACGAGCATTGGAGGCCAGATAGACAAACGGATAGTTATATAGATTGATACACTAACTCAAATCATATTCTCTCTTAAAAACTGTTAGTGTTAAAAACACTTAATGTAAAGGAAAATGCAATTCCAGCAAATTTCCAATAATAGCCATTAATGTAACTGAATATTTTTATGTGGCCCTGTAAATCTTAATGCTAATTATACTATATTCTATAGAAAGCATTATTTTGGGCATATTAATAACGTATTTCAATTTCATTAAGACTTGTGCAAAGTAAAGTTATTAAAATATGGTTTACAGAAATACTTCTCACAAAACGTAATGCTTTGGAATACTTTCGGGTGTCCCTGTACGCAAGCCAGTAGAGTTATTCACAAAGTAAAGTGAACTTGAATGACATATATTAGTTTAAAGAAATTCTATTAGTATATAGAGGGGTTAGAGAGCGAACAGACATACAGAAAAACCGAAGTCATAAACATTTTCAACTTTGTAAAAAGTATTAATAAAAATCTGGTTTGAAACAACCACACGACTTCCATTACCCACTATTACACGTATTATACGAATTTTTTGGAGATATTATATGCATATTTTGGACTTTTCGAGTACGAGAAACTTGATACACGTATAAAGAC
This sequence comes from Salticus scenicus, assembly GCA_963930645.1. Lineage (NCBI taxonomy): Eukaryota > Metazoa > Arthropoda > Arachnida > Araneae > Salticidae > Salticus > Salticus scenicus. The sequence goes on along the minus strand of OZ005650.1, from coordinate 141,415,981 downwards.
ATAGAAAACAGAATTCACATAACGTGTTATGATAAAGAGTATCTAAAATGGATTAATGAAACAATTTTCAAGAAAATCGTTAAAGTCGTTTTTGAGATACCAACTTTTACCAAAACTTGGTATTCTCAATTATTGACCGGAAAAAAATAATTACATACAAAAGGATATTTAAAAGAGTGTTAATAAGACGAGTTTGAAAAAAAAAAAAAATCCGTACAGCCGTTTTTAAAGGAACGCACTTGCGAGACCTGAAATTGAGCTATTTAAACAGGATGCCTATCAATTTTCCTGAACTAACCAACTATATCATTCGAAAGGGAATCTAATAGAGTGTTTATATAGCAAGTTTGAAGAAAATCGTTAGAGCCGTTTTTGAGATACGGACTTACGGTCCCATTTCCGGTTTTCCAAATTTCATTACAATTTAAAATTCATTTGTACACCAGACCTGTATTAGCTGTGAAGTTTCGTAGTTCAATCTTTATTAGTTTCAAAGATATGATAGTCAGAAGATTCCACACATACACACACACACTGACCAACTGCCAAAAACTACTTTTTTGGACTCAGGAGACCTTAAAACGTGTATATCAGGTGAAAACTCGATATCGAATTTTTGGACCGAATACAATACTTCCATTACCTACGGTAGTAGGGTAATGAAAGTAAAAATGAAATGATGTATGACGAATTTTCTTCTTATTAGTTTTAGTGTATGAAGGATTTCAATGCATGTTTCCTCATATCAGCTGTTAACTAGCTCAGCACCTGTCATGACGTCAGATGTGACGTAACTGTATTACGTAATCAACGGCACATCTTCGCTCTCTGAGAGAGAGATGTTTATATGAGTCTGTACGAGAAAGCTTTGCTAAGCGAGCGGCAAGAAATGCCCGCATTATGTTATTTTACTTTTCTATATTATTAAATGTTGTGATTGTTCAAAAGACTCTGCTTTTCACTCTGCGGACCCATTTATACCAACAATGGTTATGGGCCCAGAGACACGCATCTTACTGCGGACTTTTTAAAAATTTAAATTAACATTCGTTAAAACGAAAGTGCGACTTACTGTTAAGCCTAAGGGCTGAAATCGAAAGTATTTTTGATTCTATTTTTATAAAGAAGCTACTATAGCTGATTAAATATGTCGCAAATATTAAATATAGAAAAGTTATCGAAAAACAATTTCGATACATGGAAGCTGCAGATAGAAGCTGTTTTAATCAAGAATGATCACTGGAGTTATGCTAACGGAACGAAAATTAAGCCCGATAAGGCGCCGAAGGTGAAGAAAAATGGCTCGAAATTGACCGGAAAGCTAGAGCCGATTTAATCCTAGCAATTACCCCAAGTGAGTTGTGTCATATTAAACATTGTACCACCTCAAATGAAGTATGGAATAAATTAAAAGAAGTTTACGAATCGAGAGGACCGGCAAAGAAAGCCACCCTGTTGAAGCAGCTACTCTTTAAGAAAATGACTGACAGTGAAAATATGTCCGATCACCTAAATATTTTCTTTGATATAGTGGACAAGCTAAAAGAAATGGACATTCAAGTAGCCGAAGACCTATTATCAATTTTGCTCTTATACAGTATTCCTGACAGCTATGAAAATTTCAGGTGCGCCATAGAAGCAAGAGATGAATTGCCGCAGCCTGAAGCTCTGAAAATTAAAATGATGGAAGAATACGAGTCAAGAAAAAATAAAAAGCATCAAGAATCATCAAATGCGTATTTTACAACTCACAAGAAAAATCTTCCTGAAAAGAACAAAAGAGAAATCTTAAAGCCTGTGCAGAACAAGAACACGTATGGCGAAAGAAATTATGCAATCTTCAAATGCAATTACTGTTCAAAAGTAGGGCATAAAGCCTCAGAATGCAGAAAGAAGATCTCAGACAGAAAATTCACTTCATCGAATAAATATAAAGATAGATCTTTCATGGTTGAAGATAGTACAGAGTTCACGATGGCAGCCAGTAACTCTTTCCAAGAACATTCCGAGTGGTGTCTCGATAGCGGTACGACATCACATATGGCTCATGACAAGAATTTGTTTATAGATTTCGAACCTAGAATTGGATCATTTATAAAATTAGCTGTAGATGAAACAGCGGAGATCACAGGTGTTGGAACAGTCAAATTAAAAGTTCCCGGTAATCACGGTGTAACCAATTTAAAGTTAACAAATGTTTTGTGCGTTCCAAAATTGAAATGCAATTTAATGTCTATATCAAAAGCTACTGCAAACAACTGCCGAGTTGTATTTACCGAAAAATGTGCAAAAATTACGGAGCAGGACGGCTCTCTGATTATAAGTGCTACGAGAAAAGGTGATTTATATTTTTTTCAGCCGCATGTGGATATCGCTGCATCAACTCAGGTAAGCAACTTTCATAAATGGCATTTAAAATTAGGACATTTAAATGAAAAAGATTTAAAATTATTAAAATCTGAAAATATGTTAAGAGATTTAAATTTTAATGAAAAAGATTCCTTAAAAGATTGTAAAGTATGTATTAGGTCTAAACAAACTGTGAAACCATTTTGTAAAGAAAAGAAATTTCATAGTGATGAATTATTAGAAGTAGTTTATTCTGATTTATGTGGCCCTATAAATGTTAAATCCCATGGCGGATCACGTTACTTTATTACTTTTTTGGATGATAAATCTCGTTACATTGAAGTAAATTTTCTAAAAACAAAAGATGAAGCTAAGAACGCGTTCCGGAGATATAAAGCAGCAGTCGAAAATCGATTAGGAAAAAAAATTAAAATACTGCATACTGATAATGGTTTGGAATATTGTGGCGAAGAATTCAATAAATATATTGAAGAATGCGGTATTAAACGCGATTTCTCAGCACCAATGACCCCTCAGCAAAATTCTAGAATTGAAAGACAAAATCGTACATTATGCGAAATGGCGAGGTGTTTATTAATGCAATCAAACCTTCCAAATACATTCTGGGCTGAAGCAGTAAATTGCGCTGCATATATTAGAAACAGGTGTCCCACTAAAGGAATTAAAGAAAATAAAACACCGTTTGAATTGTTTTTCGGTTATAAACCAACTGTTAACTATTTTAAAATTTTCGGACAGAAATGTTTTGTTCTAAATAAAAAATCAAAAGGGAAGTTTGAAGCTAGGTCACACGAACATATATTCGTTGGCTATTCAAATGAATCACGCGCTTACAGATTATGGAATAAGGATACCAGAAAAATTGTCATAAGTCGTGATGTTCGATTTATAGACGAATTTGAAATAAATGATTCAGCCACTACTGATCAATTAGAATTAATTTTTCCGTCTGAGAATAAATGCAATGATTGTAATATTAAAAATGAAACTCCTATCCCTACTCAAACCGCAGACAGGGGGGAAAACAGCGGATCGATTTCCTATTCCCCTGAATGCAACGGAGAAAGTTTCTCTTTTTGGAAAGGGGGGGAAGCGAACCACTCTGAAGGGGGGAACGTAGAAGATGTGAGTGGAGGGGAGGAGAGTGCTGGCGATATATGTAAACAAGAGGAAAGGATTAATAAAAACAATCCTATTTTTAAACGCGGTCCAGGCCGACCTAAAAAAATTAAAAGTTGGAACTTTCAAAAGTCTCATAAGGAGTGTATTACAGATACAAAATATAAAGATGAAACTTCTCAATTAGCTGATAACTCATTTAATGAAATTAATCCCAGCGTAATCGACGCGCTAAATGGAGATTATGCTAAAAATTGGGAAAACGCGATGAAATTAGAATATGATTCTTTAGTTAAACAAAACGCTTGGGAAATTGTAGATAGACCAAAAGATAAAAAGGTAATTGGGTGTAAATGGGTTTTAAAAACAAAATTCAAACCAGATGGTCAAATTGAAAAATTTAAGGCCAGATTGGTTGCCAAAGGGTGTTCACAGAAACAAGGTATAGATTTTGAGGAAAATTTTTCACCAGTAGCCAGATTAAGTTCTATAAGAACTGCAATCGCGTATGCTATCCAGAATGGTTTCACAGCATACCAGTTAGATTTCATTATGGCATATGTTAACGGTGATATACATGAAGAAATTTATATGGAGCTTCCTGAATTTTTTGAAAATGATATACACGAAAATAAAGTGTGTTTATTAAAAAAATCTTTGTATGGCCTTAGGCAGTCAGGAAGACAGTGGTTTAAGAAATTAGATGAGAAATTGAGAAAAATGAAATTTAACCCTTTGAATTCCGACAAATGTGTCTATTACTCAAAATATCCTTTTGATGCTATTATAATCGTCTATGTCGACGATTTAATTTGTCTCACTAAAAGTGAAGAGCACTATTTTGATATAAGAAATAAATTAGCAGAATCTTTCAAAATGAAAGATATGGGCCTTCTGCATTATTGCTTAGGCATTGAATTTAATCAAGATAGGGACAGCATCACTATAACACAAAAGAAATACATTGAAGATTTATTAAATAAATTTAATATGGAAGATTCTAGAGTGGTAAATACACCTTTAGATAACAGTGTAAAATTAACTAAACAAATGTGTCCAAATACAGAAGAAGAGAAATCATATATGTCAAAAATTCCTTATAGACAATTAATTGGTTCTCTTATGTATCTGTCGGTTGCTACCAGACCAGATATCACCCATGCTGTAAATTATTTAAGTCAGTTTAATAACAATCCAGGAAAACCTCACTGGATAGCTGCTAAAAGAATACTAAGGTATCTCAATGGCACTAGAAATTTAGGAATTGTGTATTACAGAGACGATAAACCATTGACAGCATTTGTTGATGCCGATTGGGCATCGGATATAAATGATAGAAAATCATATACAGGATACGTCTTTAAGTATGCCGGTGGACCTATTTCTTGGGAATCTAGAAAGCAGCGAACCGTTGCTCTATCCACAACAGAATCTGAATATATGTCTCTGTCCGAATCCGCAAAAGAGACAATTCATGTTAGAAATTTCTTAAAAGAACTGGATCCTGAAATTGTATCAAGTCCAACTGCAATCATGTGCGACAATCAGTCCGCACTGAGATTAGTAAAAAATCCTGTTCATCACAATCGATCTAAGCACATTGACATCCGTCATCATTTTGTGCGAGAAGTTTACAATAATAAACTAATTGACATTAAATATATTTCATCAGATGAACAACCTGCAGATATTTTAACAAAAAGTTTAAATGCATATAAACATGAAAAATGTTGTGATATTATAGGACTTAATACTCAGGACTGATGAACTTAAATATATATATATATTTAAACTGTGTTTCCATTAAGAAATTAACTGCTTATATTTTACGTATTTTATTTTATTATATTAACCATAATTATTTGCTTATAATTCTATTTCTTTACTAACACTTTTCTTATTTTAAGTAACTCTTGCATAAAAATAATTTTCTGTAATTTTTAATATGCTATTATAATGCATAAATATGTTTTATTTTCGAAACATTTATTGAATAAGGGGGAAATGAAGGATTTCAATGCATGTTTCCTCATATCAGCTGTTAACTAGCTCACCACCTGTCATGACGTCAGATGTGACGTAACTGTATTACGTAATCAACGGCGCATCTTCGCTCTCTGAGAGAGAGATGTTTATATGAGTCTGTACGAGAAAGCTTTGCTAAGCGAGCGGCAAGAAATGCCCGCATTATGTTATTTTACTTTTCTATATTATTAAATGTTGTGATTGTTCAAAAGACTCTGCTTTTCACTCTGCGGACCCATTTATACCAACAGTGTATTTTTTGCAATAGTTTAAAATTACAAAACAAAATTTGCATAACACTGACAGAAGAATCTGGAATCTAATGCATATTTAATTTGTATTCATTTTATAATAGCTTTTATAAAATTACGAAATTAGCGACTGTGAAATTAATTAATGAATACAGCACTTCCCTTCTTATTTGTAAAAACTTTAAAAAACTTCTATGCTTAAGTGATAATATATCCAAAATTCGTTTAGCTGATAAAAGATGCATTCTTATAATACAAAATTAATGTATTTTCTCATATTAGAGTAATTTAAATTTGCTTGTATGAACACAAGTAACAAAGTAAACACAAGTAAAGAAAATTTTTAAATGTTATGCGTAAAATTAAACTCCAGAACAAGTTTAATAAATACAATTATCATAAATTAGCGATATAATTCAATGAAGCATTGAAAACTAATTTGTAAAAGCTAAGTAAATACACTCAGACAAAGATCACTAACATTGTTTCTAAAATCAGAAAACTCATGTTATAAAGCACCTTTTAATATAAAGAGAAAATTCGTTTTCGAATGAATGTTAAGTCAGAGTTTTAAAGGAATCTTAAGTCAATGTTTTAAATAAATTTTAAATCAATGCAGTACCTAACTGAAGTGTAAAATTTAATTTTAGAAATCTTTACATGAAGTTTTTGTCAGATATGCTAATATTCTTTTATTTTCGATGCTGATTTAGAGAAAAATTAGAATATATATATATATATATATATACTAACTTCTTCTTTTTTAAAGTAACATACACAAAATGTCATAGTGCCACGTTTTAGAACGTCTAGGACATATAGGGTGTATCTAGACGACTCGGAATAATATGGAAATGAAAGGTCGGAAATGCTTTCCTGTCACGGTGGTATGCACAGAAACATCAGAAATAAAAAGACAAAAAATAAAGTAAGTGAAATAAATGTACATGAACAAAAGGAACATATGTCAAAGGTTGCGGTCAAAGTGTTCGAAGTTTCGTCCACGGATTTCAATGCAGCCCTCATATTTATTGCGCATGTAATTATGAATGCTCTGATTGCACGAATAGCAGTATCTGCCTGGGGAATTTGATATATTCTTTAACCACGTTTCATGTGATCATGGCAGCTTCTGCGAAAGTGCTGTCTCAACGTGTGCAATGTTAAAATAGGGAGAATAATAGATAAAGGAACGCCGGATGACTGGATGTTTCCAAACCAACCTGTCAGTGAATTTGGCACGCCTCTAAGCTTTTAGAATCGTCCTTAATTCTAAGCGCTGGAAAAGTGGTTACGTAGACTATTCTAGAATATTCGAAATCCTATGCACCTTAAATGTGGGGCCTGCATTGCAGTAGGCGGATGAAACTTCGAACACTACCTTTGACCATGATCCTTTTATTCATGTACATTTTTTGTTAAAATGAATATTCACTTACGTGCTACGTGCTATTATATCTGATGTTTCTGTGTACATCACTGCATCTTGGAAGCATTTCCGATCCTGCATTGCTATATAACTTCCAGTCATCGAGATGCACCCTAGAAGTTCTGAAATATAGTACTGCGACATCCTGCATATTATATGTCATATATTATATATAGAAATATGTGTCTTTGGTTATCAATAAAATCTGTGTAAGATAATACTATTTCTTAGATATATTTTAAAACTTGATCTATTGCTCGGTTTCATTAAAAATCTTTGTGGTGGTATAGAATTGTCTACGCATTTAGAAAAAATTACGTAATAAAAAGTAAAAACAAAAAATATTTAACATCATTTCATACTAAAACAATGGTTGTTGAACATTATTTGAAAAATTTAATGTAAAGATTTTATATTTATAATATTTTACTTTTATGAATGCATGTTTTGAAAACATTCTAGAAGAGAAATACATAATCTCTACATATAATAAAAGAAGATGTGTGTGTGTGCATGACCATTGTTTTGTAGGCAAACAGTTATTTCCAGAGTTACAGAATTTTGCATGGAGGTCCGTATTCATCTCTAGTGATGCACTTCAAATCCCAATTTCCGAATTTTTTTTTTTATAGTTTTTTTTTAAATTAATTAAAATCTATAATTTTTTAAATGAGTGACTCTGGAGATAGAAACGTAAAAGTAAAGAGGCTTCTCGTGATCCATTAACTCAGTTGGTTAGAGCATCATACTAATAACACTGCTCTGAAAAAAAAAATCGATTTCTGATACCATTCTTGCTGATTCTTATGTAAAATAACCTCCTGAGTACGAATATGACTCCCATTTTGCCTAGTCACCCACCATTTTCTAGGAACACCACCCCTCCCTCAATTTTTCCCCCTGTTCGATAATTTTATGACCATGAATTTGATTTGATGAATGAAAAAGAATTAATTTAACACCTAAAATAAATAAATAAATAAAAAAAAATAAATAAATAAAATAAAATAAAATAAAATAAAGTTTTAAAAATAACATCAGATAAATATATATATATAACGTATGTAATACATAATTTCAGTGGCAAATCCTCCTCAAAATTTTTCCCTTGTCGCAAATGTTTTACAATTTTCCAACTCTGTAGCCTCTCAGAAGATATTTAACGGTTAAAATAATCCTCCAGCCCCCTAAAAATCAAACTTATAGCCATAAAATCACCGAAAATGATAAAAATAGGGGGCCGTTCCTAAAAAACCGGTGAGTGATAGGGCAAAATGGGCGTCCTATTCGGATTCAGGAGGTCATTTTACATAAGAATATGCTGAAATGGTGTCAGAAGCAATTTTCATGCCGAGCAGTGTAATTCGTAGGTTTGATCCTGTAAGGGTCAATGTGTTACATTTTGTAGATAATTGATAGAAAAGGTGCGAATTGATAAGAGAAAATATTTTAGTGTTTTCACAGTACCGTAAGAATGATGAAAAAATGATAAATAAATAAATTAATTAATTAACTTAGAGGTGTATTGGTCGCTTTGTTATACATCGCAAAACTACAAAATCTTGCATAGCGGTCCGTTTTGATTTTTCCTGTTGCAACTTGAAACCCTATTTTCGAATTTTGTTTAAAATTAATTAAACATTTTTCAGCTGAAAAGATTGTATGGTGCGACTATCTTTTGAAATAGAGTGAAGATGCTAATATGTCCAAGAAATCTTTATCCGAAAAACGTAATACTTGAATAACAGGAGCGCCATTTATCGTCCAGTTAATACGGTAATTGAAATATCCGGTCGAGATGCAAATGCAAGCAGTTGGCACCCGGAGCGAGGTTTTAAGTGATTTCAATGGAATTTTTTTAGTTTTTATTTATAAAGTGATTTAAAATATGGTGATTAATGTTTTTACTTTCTTCTATATGTAATATACAGAAAGTATTGGATTCGCGAAAATTTTCGAAATCCACTTTTTGATGGATTTACATGTTTTGGGATATGGAGAACACGAATTAATAGTTTTTAGAAAATGTCTGTCTGTCTGTCTGTATCATTTTTTTGTGGACGCTGTATCTCACGAACCAATGAATGAAATTTAACCAAACTTGGTATTTAGTTGCATCCTGACATAAACTGGTGCTGATTAGATTTTGGGATCAATCGCTCAATAGGTGGCGTTGTGATCGCATTTTATGCAAATTTTTAACATGGCAGCATAGGACAAATTTCCGTATAAATGGGCATAAAGAGAGTGATTTTACACTTGCGATTGTAAAATTAATATGAGTTATTGATAATAGTAGTAGTTAGCTAGGAAAAAAATTTTGTGCATGGGGGGGCATCGGTTCCCCCCCCGGGGAAGTAAATTTTCAAGATGGGTATCTTTCGAAAGGTCTCGTTGATAATAGTAATAGTTAACTTGGAAAAAAATTTTGTGCATGTGGGGGCATCGGTTGCCCCCCCACCGACGGGGGAAGTTCCCACCCGAGGGGGCAAAATTTCAAGATGGGTATCTTTCGAAAGATCTCGTCAATACCTTTAAAACGAATGGTTGAACGATAATTCTGTGATAATTTAAACCAAAGTTATCGATTTTTTTTACTTTTAACAAAAAAAAACTTAGAAAAATATCGCAGTTTTTTTTTTTTTTTTTTTTTTTTTTTTTAACGAAATTTAACCAAACTTGGTATTTAGTTCGTCCCCGACATAAACTGGTGCTGATTATGTTTGGGGATCAATAGCTCAACAGGTGGCGCTGTGATAGCATTTTATCTAAATTTTTAACATGGCAGCATAGGACAAAAATTCGTATAAATGTGCATAATTAGAGTTGTTTTAAACTTGTGATTGTAAAATTAATATGAATTATTGATAATAGTAGTATGTAACTAGGAAAAAAAATTTCTGCATGGGGGGGCATCGCTTCCCCCCCTGGGGGGGAAGTACCCCCCCGGGGGGATAAATTTTCAAGATGGGTATCTTTCGAAAGGTCTCGTCAGTACCTTTAAAACGAATGGTTGAACTATAAATCTGTGATAATTTAAAACAAAGTTATCGATTTTTTTCACTTTTAACAAAAAAAAAAAAACTTAGAAAAAAAAAATCGTATTTTTTTTTTTTTTTTTTTTTTAAATATTGTTACTGATTGAATATGCATAGGTAAATATAGAAGAAAGTCTTGTGGTGGCCACAACATACTAGTTTGAAAATGCCTTTAAATACAGTACTAGCGAAGCAGGCAAAGCCTGCTAGTGTTTAATAAATACTTTATAAGCTACATTCACATAGAATATCTCCTGATTTTAAGGAAAAAAAGACCGTAATATGATTACATTTGAAATCTTAATTACAATATGAATTATAATATTGAAAAACTTGAGTGACTCCACTTGACTTTCCGAATATTAAGTAATTAATTTAAATGAATTTAAACAAGGGAAGTCGTTGAATAAAAATAGGGGAAAATCATAATAGGGTGTCTGAGACTTTTTCCCCAAGTTGTTTGCCGTTTAATGTAGTGTGCTGTATTTAAACTCTTTTGTAAGTCCCTGTGAAAAAATATAAGTAATGAGCTCGCAATATCAAATATTTATTTGGTCTTTTATGTTATGAACAATTGCTTATTACTAAAGCGAACTTTAAATAGTTTAAGCTCATAGACTACAACGCATAAAAAATCTACTCCTGTACGGTTCTTACAGTAATAATTTATAACAGACCTGCTAATTTATATCTTAATCGAATAGGGTTTAGACGCTATCGAATTTCAAATAATTTGAGTCTATTGGTCATAATGAGGAATTTTTCTTTGCGTCACAGCAGTGGCGGATGTAAGGGGGGGAGGGAGGCTAGGGGGCTGAAGTCCCTTCCAAAAGCACTGACATTCACAATTGAATATTACAGTTGTAAATTTTTCATTGATCTGGAATTACATCTTGCAAAATCTTAGCCCCCCCCCCCCCCCTCCCCAAAAGTTAAGTTCTGGATCCGCCACTGCGTCACAGTAAAATAATTATAAGCACTATCTTCATTAAACTTTATAAAAATCTTGCGATAATGATCTATAACTTATCTACCAATTTTTAGATCAACCAAATAAGTCGTTTAGAAGCTATCCCACATTAAATAATTTCAGTCCGCTTATGACATAAGGATAAGGAAATTTTCTTTGTGTACCGTAAATTTAACCATAATATTAGCAAAACTGAAGTCAAAGCGTGTAGAAACACTAAAATATCAAAGTAGAATGTTTGTCATGATTACAATACTTTCCTTACATATGTACGTTTGGAAAGTAAAAAGAATGAAAAGTCACGTGTGGTAAATATACTTACCACCAAAATCCTCGATTTTTAAATGGAGAAAGCGTAGTGAGCTACTTTACTATGCCTGTCGTTTTTACTTTACTAAAATACATGAAAGAACAAAATGAAAGATCAAAGTATCACACTCTGTGTTCATTTCTTTTTTCTGAAATTCTATTTCTAAGACCATGGTACGTAATTTTACTACAAAAATGGGCGCTTAGACTAACAGTGGGCGTGAAAAAGTAGCTTACCATGCCTTTCTCATTTAAAATTAATGAATTGGGCGGTAAGTATACTTCTCATGGCCTTATAAAAGATTAACAATCAAATTTATTTTATCTAATGAGCTGAATAGATTTCTTTTCTTAAATCAATATCAATCCCAGAAATATTTTAATATGTCATTACTAAAAATAAATGGTCCATTAAACGAGTAAGGCCTATTGTATACATCTGGTATATAGGCCTGGGTAGGGTGCCCTGCATGGAGTACTATCCTGTATTTACGTGAGAAAATTTTGAATGGTTAGGCAGACGAATGCGACCTGGGTTCGAACCCGACACCTCTCACTTGTATGTAATAAATCTTCCTTATAAAAGAACACGACTAAACTTATTTCTGGAACATTCCTCATATTAACAAGATGAAATACTCCAAAAACTACAGACATTTTAAAAGATGTTCCAAAAATCACTAAAATTTAATTATTTCGTAGAAAACCAAATTTTCAAAATCTATTTAAATTTTATTATTATTATTATTATTATTATTATGATGGTTATTATTATTTTTTTTGTTGTTAAAATATTTTTGTAAACCCTAGTAAAATATAATTTTAACTAAAGCTTTGTTTAAGTATGTTTCTATGATTTATACCTCCTACAAATAAAAGTATAGCATTAGAGAAGGTAAGATTTAATACTAAATTTTATGGGATTGGTACATTAAAAACACAACATTTTAATCAGCATTTAACCGAAGTAATTCAATTGAATATCATGAAATAAAATAATTATAAAACTAAGTTTATTTTAACTTTACTTTCAGTTCGATGTTAATATAATCACATCTTTGAAACAGTTCTAAAATAAGCATTGTTTTAAAATGTTTATTGCATTACCAGATGATTTTAAAATAACAGCAATTTAAATTAATTTTTATAGGTAAAAACTGCGCTTTTTGAAGCGGAATAAAAACATTAATATTTAACAAGATTTGTTTGGTCTAAATATTAATAGAACTAATAATAATGCATGTAATATCTATTTATTTGCTGGATAAAAGGAGCCGATCGAGAACATACGTATAACATTAGTATTCCTTCCCCAGAATTTCCAAGTACGTTGGAAATCGTTGAGAGAGACTGTCACACTTAAATGAAATGTAGTTTGAAGCATTAGATTACATGCTATTCTAAGAAGGATGTTACTTTTATCGGCATTATATTAACCGGATTTTTTAATGCTTATAGAATTAATTAAAACCTTGTTCTTATAATCCGATTGCATATCAGTCTACTTATTTATTCAGATATAATACTTCTATAAGACTCTCTTCATTTTTTAAATTGAAATATATCTTTCAAAAAATTATATTTAAGAAGATTTCGGTGGACAAAGTATTTATAGTACCAAACCATAAACATAGTTACGACGTTAACAATTACCGTTATTACTGAAAGAAATGACAATGTTTTAAAAGATTATATTGTTATAAACGAAACGTTACATTGACCGATATTATATCGACCGGATCTTTCATTTTTACTAAACGAATTAAAGCATTATCCGTAAAATCCGGTTCGATTTTACCCTTATTATTTATCCTGATATAGCCCATTTATTATCTTGTCCCATCTACTACGTATCTAAATTTAAAGAATATAATTCTTTAAATTTAAACCTATTTCTTAAAAATTTTGTAAACAAAGTAAACATTCTTAATTATTAATAAATTTCTTACAAGATATCACTAAAACAACTATCACAAAATGGAAAAATAATTCGTGTTGCCATGTTTCAGAATGTTATATTTTAAGCGTCACATCATTACTATTTCTTGTTATTTACTGACCCATTGAACGCAGGAGGACACAGATTCAGTGATGCGTGTACTGCAGGAAATTGTTTTCTCCATCGCCAATCGACCTTTCTGTGAACTGACCTGTCGAGCTTGACTCTGCCCAATAAACATCAAATATTTGATGCATCATCTTTCGCGATTGTTATGGTGCTTTGCATTTGATTTGGTAGTCATTGTTAAACTATTGTTTTGAAAACTTTAAAAGAAGGTTAGAAATAGCCTGAAAGTATTTTAATCTTTGTTTCCTGGAAACTTATGTGACTGAGGAATTTTGAAAAGGTTTATTAGTTTTCCCATGCTTTTGTTATTATTATTGTTATATTTTGAATAAATTATGTATTCATTTTTACGCGTATGCAATTTGATTTTTACAGATTTACACTTATAAAAATAATAAGTACATTTTTCATGTACTTTATGTTAGCTAAATTTATGATAATATGTTTTTAATCCGTATGAAATACGTATAGTTGCCAACAAAGCACATTTTAACTATTGGAAAATTTTAATATTATAGATATATATTTTATTTTACTTTATCAGTGAAAATCGTTACAATTCACTGATTAAATAAAATAAATAACCCAATTAAATTTTTCCGGTAGCTAAAAGGGGCTAATATGGCAATTAGGGCGATACGTGATTCCGAATTTAATATGTTTTCGGAATAAAAATTTCGGAACAATTAAAATTTTTCACAAATTTTTCTTCTTCTTCTTCTTTTTTTTCCCCTTCATGGAAAAAATCACAGAAAATTTTGTGCACGGAAATGGGTACCAGCAGGGGCATAACTAGATACATTATCTGCCCGAGACTAAGATGGCTTGCGGGGAGCTGTGAGGGTTGACCCCCCACAGCCCCCGCTTTTGGTTACGGATTTGGATACCCAAGACCCGTGCGGTTTCCAGGTCTTGCTTTTGATACAGAAATTTATGTTTTAAAGCATTCTTCTTTCAATTTGTGGATGCACATGCATTTTGGATGAATCAAGTGAACATGCATTAAATGTTTACTTGATTCATCCATGGTGATTGAAAGTCATCAAATGTTATTTAGATGTTTAATAAAATGTTTTGTGATATATAAACCGGCTCGCTTAGTGGTCCGGTCAGTGGGAGACTGCTCTCTGGATCGCCAAGTCTCGGATTCGAATCCCAGTGGGCGCATAGATGTTTGTGGAGTCTTGTTGTTGGGTGGATAGAAGCACAAGTTAACTACCCTTCCATCCGTCGCCTTAAGGTGACTTCCAGATAGTAGTACATTTTGAATATCAAATTGGTATTCGGGCATGCGCTGTGAAATGCCCAAACATTAACCTAATCAAGTATATGAACTTAAATCTGCAAAGGAATATGAAGATTAATAAATAAAAATTACTCTTATCAAATAATTTCACAATCATATAATTTTAATTAATTTCTTTATTAAATTTCCATGTTTGGATATTTGTTGAAATGAGAATTTTCATAATTTAAACAAAATACATAACGTATATGGGGATCTCAATAATCACTTTTTTAATTACAATTTACTTTAAGGATGAGTACAAAGAGTCAGGTCTATATTTAAATGCGTTTTGAAAATTTTTAAAACTATTGACCAATGAATTAAATTTTCTCACCAGATTACCAAACTATGGGAGAGTAAGTGCAGCCAGGGCATGAGAGTTTGATCATCACATTGAATGACTTTTTATATATATATTTTTCTTTGGCACTTAATCAATACACTCGGACACATTTTATTATAGTTCATCATGGCCAGGGCTAGGCGTTTTTAGTAGTATATGCTCATAGTGGCGAGCAATTTCTTATTCAGTCATGCAGAGGTGACTTAAGTCATAAAAATGACACATTAGACAGAATTACTTTACATGTGGACAGAATGAAGATATTAGACAAAATCACTTAGAAATTTTTTTTGTCATTTTCCTTGAGCTCTCTCATTATAATTTTAGGGGAGGTCTCTTCTTGTATTTTTTTTTTATTGGGTACTTAGGTCTCATTTTGTAATTTCTTTATTAGGTGTTTCTCTGATTGGACCAGGTTTGCACCAATCTGCTTACTTTTAGATTTCTCGTTGCATTATTTAGGACTTAGTAAGGACTTCATGACTGTCGTCGGAAGGGTTCTGTTTGTGTGGTCCCTTTTTGTTGTTTTCCAAGTACTGACCATAAATATGCATCGTAATTCTGTCAGATGCTTTTACGTATCTTTTTGTAGCTTTCCTTTTTAAATAATGCTCTTTTGTGATTTCTTCATTTTGTTTTTAACAAACGGCTGCGCTTCGCCCAGCACTTGTGTATTAAAAAATATTGTGCATTGTTACTGCGATTTGTAATATGGATCATTCGAGATAAATGTCTTTATAAATATAGATTTCAAAGCTGTTAGATACCTGTCAAATGCATGAATTGAATGATAAATTGGTCATATACCGAAGAAAATAACTTGACATAGTATTGCCCAAAAAGTGAATTTTGGAAGGTCTTTTAATTTTTATTATTTAAAAAATTTATGGCAGACAGTTTTAACTGAAAAGGAATTAAATTTTTTGTGCTTAAATGCGAATATATATATATATATATATATGTATATATAAAATTTGGATAAATGTCAACTTAAATGTAAAAAAAAAAAAGTTCTTTTAACCTCAAATTTGTGATTGCAAAATGCAAACAATGCAAAAAATCTTTGATGACTTACATTGGAGTTTAACCATAACCCTCAATTCGATTCGATTCGATTCATGATTAATATTTATATCAGTAAAGTTTTGATAAATAAAGTTATTTATTATAAATAAAGTAAATAAATTTACTTTAATAATTTTATTTTAGGAATAAACATATTCAAAATTGTTTTTTCAACACCTGAACTTAAAAAAAAAAAAAAAAAAAAAAGCCGACAATTTTATTTATTGTAGTAACTTCATGAAATCATATATTCTGTACATAAAGAAAATTTTATGTACGATTCTAAATAAATTTAATTTAACAAATTTTAGATGAAAAGACCGATTTATTCTTAACCAGAACGAAATGTTACGAACGAAGAATCGAACCTGCATTTTTTTGGCATAACTCATTAATGCTCTATCCCAGAGTTTCCATAAAGAAAAGGTGAAAATATAATTTCTAATTAAACTTAATTTGTTTGTGTTGATTTATCAACTGAAATTAATAAATTAAAACATTCAACATACATGCACATTCATGCATATGAACACTCGTACATATACATACTATCCACGATTAAACTGAATGACCCTTCTTTTCGCAACCGTTAGTCTAGATGTATATTTCCAATCACAAAATTGGTTCAAATAAAGAGTACATTTCAGATATGGCATTTTTGGAGCAAACTGTTGTATACATATTAAAATACGAAATTTGATTTTTATACGATACCTCATTCCTGTGAATTATATTTAGAAAAATGTTGCCTTCAGTCTAACAAAAAAAATAAACGTCTCTCAGTAAAATAGTCAGAGTTATTTTGATTAAAAATGATGGCTTAATCACTTTACCTGTAGTTCTAGTATCTATTTTTCGATATCAATATCCTTACTTTAGGAGGTTATTCATGAGATGATAAAAATTAAATAAAGATCCATTTGTTTTAAAATAGCAATTAAAATCATTCAAACACACGGGATCAACAGTTTAAACAGCTTAATGCAATTTGATGCTATGCTGTATTGTTATGAAATTTAATAGCTGAATCTCTTAGTCACCTGCAAATTGAACCACTTTAAGAGAGAAAGATATATTAAAATATACGTGTTAAAAGGGAGATAAAAGAGTGGTTCAGATTGATTTAAGGTGTTTCAAAAGTTTGGATACACCAAAATATCTTGAAAGAAAAGCAATTTCGCTAAATTCATTGATTTCAAAAGTTTCGTAAATTCAGATGATCATAGAGGTATCATAGGTAAGACGCAAACTCAATTTTTTTTCAGATAGAAACATACTTTTTCTTCAAGAATCTCGTTGAATGGAAAAAATCTGTTTTTCTTTTTTTCATTTTTGTACGTAAGGGTCCCTGGGCTACGATTGTTATGTTCGAATAAAAGTCTGGAAACACCCCAAAGGAAAGCAATTTCGCCGATGACATTGACATAAAAAGTTTCATGCATTCAAATAATCTATCAAGTGAAGTATAGCAAGTGGTTCCCCGTGGCTCCTAGGGCCCAACGTTGAGACAATCTACTTTTTAAAGGAAAAATATACTTATTTTTCTTTCTTTTCGTTTTTTTTTTTTTTTTTTTTTTTTTTTTTAACAAAATCGTGTAAAGTAGAAAAATCTGTTTTAAAACATGAGTTGCTTTCTTTTCAAAATAGAGAGATGTTTGATTAAATGTTTGAAAACCTTTAATTATCTAAAATTTAAAGCAATTTGCTTTGAACACATAATATTTTTATGCAATTTCTTACGCTTTCGAATAATCTATCAGATAAAATATCACAGGTGAGTCCCCGGTGTCCCCAAAGGGCCTCTCGTTACATAAAATTGAGCGGAAAGAATATGTTTTGAAACATGTTTTAATTTTAATATTTTGGTGTTGAATGCCTTAGGACCCCCTATTTTTTAAAATTTTGAAATATTTCTAAGGAAAAAGAAATTGGCTGAATTCGTTAATTTTAAATGTTTCGTGATTTTAAATAGCCTATCATATGAGTTATCGCAGGGATCAGTTATCATGTGAAAACTTTGAACTCGAATTTCTCCATGAATATTGGTCGTACAATTATTGAACTTTTTGTGTTTGGCATGTTTTTGTATGCCTGTAAGGACAAAATTTTCCTAAATATGAATGCAGGGATTTAGGAGCTGTGCACAAATTTAGATTTTGTACTTTGTATTTTGTATTTTTCATTTCAAATTCTTAATATCTTCACTCTGAACCTAATTTTCACCATTTTCGCATACATTTAGGACTAATTCTTGCGAAAATAACGGTAGATTGTGTTAAACGTGCATACCCTGTATACATGAAAATATAAAATTACATGAAAGCTAATTAATATATAAGGTTTTTTTGTCATTCCTTTAATAGAAACTAACGAGTTCATTGGCCTTCTATGATGCAGTTATAAGAGAATTTTAAACCATTAAAAAAAAAAAAAAAAAAAAAACTTTAAACAACATTTTAAAAAAACTGTAATGATACGGTTATCACAAATCATCTACTTAATCAATCACACAATTACGTACAAGATTAATTAACGTAACTTGTTCAGTGACCCTTCTTGCGATTCGAAACCTGTTTGTGATGACCACAACTTGTTATTGTAGATCGATATTAGCGTCATTTTGTTAAATCTGTTTTTATTTTATTTTTTTCTTTTCCTTCGGGGTCGCAGATCGTGTTCTGAATTCGTTAATTCTTTAAAAGAGTGAAGAATTTCTGAAGAAGTGAAAGTAAAATGAGATGCATGAACTTTATCTTAATGCTATCATGTTACCCGTTATGTAGATAAAAGTATAAAAATAAAATTTACGCATTCTTTTAGATTTAAAATATGCATTAAAAAGGCTCACTTGAATGAATATTCTTTTTCTTGTTTTTCAGTTATAGAATTTTCAGCACTTATTTTAGTTTTCTTTCCTCTCCGTTTTTTTTTTTTTTTTTTAATCGCTTGTGTTACCTAATTTAAGTTTATGTAATAAAAGTTTAAGAAAAGATTTTTTGTAGATAAGCCTCAGTTTTTGTCCCAGGCAGGAATCTTTTTTTTTTTTTTTTTTTTTAACTACAAGATTTAATTTTTAATTTTTAATTTAAGATTGCTCAAAGTATAATCTATTTGTTCTTTGATTGTTTTGGTAAATTTTAAATTTAAATTTTCTATTTCTATCATTAATTTTAAGCTAAATAAACAAATAATAATAATTAAGCTGTTTAAATGTAAGACCATGATTCTGCTCTGTTTTTATAAATATAATTATATCAAAAAAGAACATAATATTAAAATATTACTATAATGTTCTTCAAAATATACTTCTAAATAAATACAATAAAGCACTGTTTATACGTCTTTAAAGGGACTGACGTAAAAGGACGTATAAAGGAAAAGACGTATAATCGAAATTTTAATAATAACACTTTGATTAATACAAATTTAATGACACTTAAGCAAAATTTTCAAGAAAAAACTAATTAATAAAGTTTCTTAAGTTAATTCTTTTTTAAGACGATAATTAGTTAATTAAAAAAAAAATTAAAAGATTTATTATAAATAGGGAGAAAAATCATACTATTAATGCATGATTGGGTACCAATTAAATATATTATATACTGAGTATTATATTACATTTCTTAAAGATTATATGAACAATTTTTAATATTAATTATATATATTGCATGCCTTTAAAAATAAGCATGCGATTTATGTCTATACAGAGAGTTATTTAATAACATTAAAAATCTTTAATATTCGTCTGATTTGCTGCTTGTCTATGAGTATTAAAAATTCTACTGTGAATTCAATTGATTCTTTGATCAATATTCTTCGATCTTTTCAGTGTTTCTCCATTTAAGATGCTTTCTAGGAAAAATCCGTCTCATTTAGAATGGAAAATAATGGCAGGTCGAGGAATTTTACAAATTTTAGTAAAGTGGAAAAGATGTATAACCGGTATTAGCGGAGTATAAATGAAGAATTTTTGTATTAAAATGAACTAGCTGGAACCCGTCGAATTCGACGATCATTTTATTGACCGTAATGTTTCAAAAAACATCGCATCATTATTTAAATGCATTTCAAGTTAAAACATCTAATATAATTTACGACATTTCACTTAAAAAAAAAAAGAAAGTCAGAAAAATGCTTATAAATAGAAATACTATATATGACATCACTTTCAACAAAGTACAGTCAATGTGACGTCAAACTGACTCCAAATAAACAGTTCCTATCTTTCATTTTCTATTTCGTTTAATACTAAGACTTCATGTTAGCTGACCCGTCCGGCGTTTCCCGGGCCCATGGTAATAACCTTAAATGAACCTTAAATTTGTATGGTTTTACATCTTTAACTCAATTTTGTTTGAATTTCTATTTTTAAATAAAAGCATCGTGAAAAAATAATCAGCTGTAACCAAAAAAATTACCTCGAACCGAACGAAACTCTGCCTTGTGACCTTGGTGCCTTCGGTAGCGCATACGCCGGCCGCTAATAACATAAAAATATTCCCAAAAATTAACATGGAACTCAACGAACCCGCTCGGTGTTGCCCGAGCCCATGATACCTTAAATGAACCTTAAATTTGTATGATTTTATACCTTTAATTCGATTTAGTTTGAATTTCTGTTTTTAAATGAAAGCATCACGAAAAAAATAATCAGCTGTAACTAAAAAAAAAATTACCTCGAACCAAACGAAACTCTGCCTTGTGACCCCGGTGCCTGCGGCAGCGCATACGCCGGCCGCTAATAACATAAAAATATTCCCAAAAATTAACCTGGAACCGAACGAACCCGCCAGGTGTTGCCCGGGCCCATGATACCTTAAATGAATCTTAAATTTGTATGATTTTATACCTTTAACTCGATTTAGTTTGAATTTCTATTTTTAAATGAAAGCATTACGAAAAAAATAATCAGCTGTAACAAAAAAAAAATTACCTCGAACCGAACGAAACTCTGCCTTGTGACCCCGGTGCTTGCGGCAGAACGTACGCGGGCCGCTAATAGCATAAAAAAATTCCAAAAAATTAACCTGGAACCAAACGAACCCGCTCGGCAATGACCGGGCCCATGATAATAACTTTAAATGAGCCTTAAATTTGCATGGTTTTATATCTTTAACTCGATTTTGTTTGAATTTCTATTTTTAAATGAAAGCATCACAAAAAAAAAAAAAAAAAAAAAAAAAATCATCTGTAACAAAAAACAAACAAACAACAACAACAACAACAACAAAAAAAACCTCAAACAGAACGGAACTCGGGCTTGTGACCGGGTGCCTGCGGCAGCGTATATACAGGCCGCTAATAACATGAAAAATTTCTCAAAAATTAACCTTTAACCGAGCGAACCTCAGACTCGTGTTACCTCTGCCTGTGACTGCTGCACTGTATAGCAGGCATGCATGCTACACACGCGTTGCAAATTCCACTTTCCTCCACCAAGGGGTGCAGTATGTTGTATACGAACAACACCAATCGCCTTGAATTTCCAAGACTTTTCAAATAAGGTGTCACTGGTGGTGTCAACTGCAAAATCTTTTAGTTGCCCTTTCCACCGCCATGGGGCACAGCGTGTTCTATACGAACAACACCAACGGTAAGGAAATACCAAGACCCTTAAAATAAGGTGTAACATGATAGGGTCGACTGCAAAATCACCTAGTTCCATTTTTAACCACCAGGGGGTGCAATATATTGTGTACGAACATCCCCAATCAACATGAAATTTCAAGACCTCTATCACCAATCGCCTTGGATTTCCAAGACCTTTCAAATAAGGTGTCACATGGTGGTGTCAACTGCAAAATACTTTAGTTGCACTTTCCACCGCCAGGGGGCGCAGTGTGTTCTGTACGAACATCACCAACGGTCAGGAAATACCAAGACCTTTAAAATAAGATATAACATGAGAGGGTCTACTACAAAATCACCTAGTTCCATTTTTCACCACCAGGGGGCGCACTATATTGTATACAAACATCCCCAATCAACATGAAATTTCAAGACCTCTATCACCAATCGCCTTGGATTTCCAAGACCTTTTAAATAAGTTGTCACATGGTGGTGTCAGCTGCAAAATCTTTTAGTTGCACTTTCCACCACCAGGGGGCGCAGTGTGTTCTGTACGAACATCACCAACGGTCAGGAAATACCAAGACCTTTAAAATAAGATGTAACATGATAGGGTCTGCAGCAAAATCACCTAGTTCCATTTTTCACCACCGGGGGTCGCACTATATTGTATGCAAACATCCCCAGTCGACATGAAATTTCAAGACCTTCAAAATGAGGTGCTAGATGCGTGGGTCTAGAACGGATTTCCCTCTCAAACTAATTTCCCCCCTCCCCCCCCCCCCAAATCTACTTATCCCCTTTCCCCCCCTTTAAAATCGAAAATTCCAAATTCGCAGAAAGAGATTTTTTAGTATTCGACTCTAGTACCCATATGTACAATTTCTTCACCGTGAAGTAATTTGAAGCTTATAGTTAAGCTCGTAAACGTGTTTTTAACCCGGGGGGAAACCGTTCGACTTTTTTTTATTTTTCTCTTTTCATAGCACATCTACAGACCAACACCTTTTTTTAGACACCTCAACCAAATTTTTACACCAAGTAGTTCTCTCAATATAGTGGAGACAGACAAAAACATGTTTCAAATTAATATATAGATAGGAATGAATTGGGACTTCACTAAAAGGACGTATAACTGTAAAAGACGTATAAACGGTGCTTTACTGTATAATCTCTTCTTGTTTATTTAACTTATATTGTAATTGACTTTCATGCATAGTAATTTAGAAATACTTAGTAGGAATATTTAAAAAGATAAATTTATACACATCAAATTTAGCATATTGCAGTTTACAGCTAATGCTTTGAATTAATGCAGTATGTATCTTATTTTGTTTACTTTTGCTGCGGTGCAAATATTTAAATTTGGTACCTTAATCAACCCTGTAATAGAGAGCATAGCTAATGCTGATACAGTCGGTAACAAAAGTGTCCGAACACTAGCAAAAAATTCCTATGTAAAAAGAGTACACTTCATACGGTTTTGTTAAATAAATCCTTATCGAATCATTATCTTACACTGATTATGAACAGGATTCGACAAGGTTTTATTTAACAAAACCGTATGAAGTGTACTTTTTTTTACATAGGAATTTTTTGCTAGTGTTCGGACACTTTTGTTACCGACTGTACTTTCGTGTTCACACGACATGGCGAGCCAGACTCAAAATTTAGCTTATCACTTTCAATATTTCAGCGAAACGAAGAAAACTGTATGTTCAATGCTAATTAAGCTTTTACTATACCCAAGGATCATATTCCCCGCCTTTTTTTTTTTTTTTTTTTCCAGAACACTTCCACCAGGAAAGAGAGAATCTTACTTTTACTACTACCACTATTTTTATATAATAAAAATATTGATCCTATTTAAACAGGGCACACTACTGTAAAAGTATGATAAAGATTTTTGTATGAAAATAGTGGTAGCAAAAAAGGCAAAAATTTCTCACCCCCGAGAGTGTCCTGGGTAATATTTATTTTAATAGATAATAATATTATATTTTTTGTTAAAAATTTGTTTGAAAAGTATATAAAACTGTGAAGAATTTTAGCCTTTAAATTTTTAAATTTTTAAAATTTCAAAATTTCTTTATTATTACATTAGACACTCTGTACTGCACGATAAGCTCAATGCATTTATAATACCTATATAACTGCTTATTTTTTGAGGCTGATTTAAAAATTTATTTTATCCCTATATATATATATATATACATATATTTTTTTTCTGCACTATACTGTCACAATTTATTATTCTCAGGAATTTTATTTAATTCATATTTATTTTTAGTCTTTTAGTTTAAAAATTCCCTTAAGATTATATATATATATATATTGTATTAAATTTGCTTCTGGAATTTTAGTCTATCCGAAACAGTAAATAATAAAATTTCAAATTTAATCTGAAATATGATTTTTAAAATTTGACGATTTTATGCGCTTGTATTTTATTTGTCATTTAAACGCAAAAATCCGAATCTGTTTTAGGTGTTTTTTGAGTTGCAACTATTTCTAGGAAAATCAAAGGAAAAAAAATAATAATGATTCTACTTTTAAATGTATAGTACTAGAAATTATTAGTGAACATTAATAACATAATAATAATTGATAATTAAGTAAATATTAATATTTGAAAATACTTAAAAAAATATATATATATACATATTATCTTTATAGCTTTTAAAAATGTACACTGTAAAAAATAATTCTATTATATTACAAAAAATTCCTGGCAGCAAAAGTTGCCAGAAAATATCCGTATGCTACGAGAAAACATAGAAATTTTCTGTAACCAAACAATACAGAAAATATTCGCAGAAACAGATTTTTTTTTAGTAGAGCACATTTTAGAAGGAAAAAGAAACTCCCATTAAATAAATGTTTCCTCATGTGACCATATGTAGTATCGAACCAGAACCCACCCAGTAGGAGGCACAGACTTTATCTCGAAGCCACATTAGCATTTCCCAATCTTGCTTTGATAACAAGTTTTCCGAATACAGAAAAAAAGATGTGCCCACCAGAGAAATTCTTTTACAACCATTATTATGAGGAAAATATGAATAGACATTTAAGATAAAATTTTCAAAATTAAAAAAGTTAACTTCATTTATTTAAAATTTAGTAAATTCTGTCTATTTCTTAAAACTTATGTTTAGTATGTTTTAGTTAACGGCATAATCGTTATAATTGTGTTTTACGTTTCAAATTATGTTATTAAAAGTTCAAACACAAAAATAAGAGTTTCGATGTTGAATCAATGCACTGTAAAAAATATTGTATTCTCTTACACTATACGTGTAACCACTGTAACAGATTTTATCTGGTGGGTAAATTTTTTTTCTGTTCGCATTCGGAAAACTTGATATCAAGGCAGGATTGGGAAACGCTAAGCAAAAGCATGGCGTGTAAATCTGTGGCTTTTAGGTAAAGCTTTTACCTACTAAACCTCTGGTTCGACCCTGTATGGTCAAAGAGGGTAAATTTATTTAATGTGATTTTTTTCTTTTTTTTACAATGTGCTCTAAGGGAAAAATCTGTTTCTACGAATATTTTCTGTAGTATTTGGTTACAGAAAATGCCTATCTACATAATTTTTTCTCGTAGCATGCAGTTATTTTCTGGTAACTTTTGCTGCCAGGAATTTTCTGTAGTATTACAGGATTATTTTTTATAGTGTATCATATAATGAAAAAAATGTAGTATAATCACTAAGATAAATTATTATTCAAGTTTCGTCTAAAAACCGATTTACTGTTGGTTACTGATTTATTTATTTGTTAGTAATTCTATCTGACTTAATTATTGAATACCAATGTCAAAGTGTGATTTTATTTTATTTTTTCCCCCCTGCTTACTGAACTAAAATACGAAATTAAATTACAAAAAAAAAAAAAAAAAAAAAAAATGCGTTGTGACACCGGTATTGAATAACAATGAATGAAAACTCTATAAGCAAACACTACAAATTAAAACACAAGCAGCATTTGTTTCTGGTCGAAATAACTCAACACACAAATTTTCATTTATTATACAAAATTAAGTTATATGGAATTACTATAGAATATTTAAAATTTAATCTTAATTTCACTGCGTTCCTAAACCTTATATGAACAAATAAATACCTTATAAGAACTAACTTACATTTTGTGAATACGTTTGTTATTTTCTTATATGTTTCTTTAATTAATGCTTATTATTCCAGATTTTGTTTCTTCATTTTTATGTGTTTTTAGTTTTACCTTTTTCTTTCTTTCTATCTTTATTTTTTTGTTGTTATTTTCCATCTTTTGATACTTAATTATCTACTAGTAACTCTAAAAAATAAATGATCCACAAAAGCCAATGAACATTAGCCTTCAAAAATGACTGTTTAAAATTTATTGATGGAAGCATTTAAGTCAACAAAATTTAATGACTGTCAGTGATAGTTATTTTGAGAAAATTTGATACCCAACGTAATTGGCTGCGAAGTAAGCGTAGAAGGAAATAATATTTTCTTCGCAATATGTATTTTAAATAAAACTCGCTTTTAAAAGTATGACACTTGTATTAGACTTGTTATTTTCTTCTTTACTTTTTCCATAAAGTTATATTTGAAATAAAGATATGTAATATTTTTACATTTAAGAATTATATTATATTTTTAATATTTTTAAACAAAATTTAAAAGTATGTGAGACTTTTATTAAGACGTTTAAGACATGACGAAAGACTGAGCACTAACAAACAGACGTTTAGTAGTCTGTCTGTCAGCGCAGACTTTTGTCAATACCATTAGATAATCCGAAAATTAATATGAGTTATTGGTGGTTACTACATTATATGTTCCCTATTGAAAAAAGTATGTGTAAATATTAAAAATTAAAAAAATTATTTTTAGATATATTACAAGTAGTTTGTATAACGTTTACCATTGGATTATAGCGACCTACAAAAAAATTACATTAGTCTATGAGCAGGATATAGGTAAGGTGTGTATGGTGTAAACATTAAAGCCGATTGACTGTATGAAAGTTTAGATTTTGGTGCAATACTCTTGATGAGGTTATTTTCAAGATGTCCTAGCCCATATTTATGCGTTTCAGAGAAAACCATATGTAATTCTCCGAATGGTAGGTCAATAAACATACCTGGGATAGAAATCTGCACTCCCCTTCCACCAGTTTCGAAACCAGAAACTTTTGGCCACTGATGGGGCGGATATAGGGAAGTTTTATATGCAGCAATCAAATGCGTTACAAGGTATTACTTACAAAAATAGTGATTATAGCTTTTAAAATTTGTCCGCAGGGAAAAAATATTGATACAATTTAGTGTCTTGTGGTAAATTTTTAAATTAATAATTAGTGATATTATACCTACCATTTTACTCCGTTTAAAACCATTATACAGTTTTGAAAATCATAGTAATGTGTTTACTGTGAAGAATGGCATGCAATAAAATTTTAATTAATTCAAAAGGATGTACAAAATAATTTGAATTCATTATGAATGGGCAGTAATTTGTAAACGAAGATTTTGATTATGGTTGTCATTGCTTTGGAGTTTTTTTTTCTACATTATGCAGAGCGTTAAATCTATTTTTTGAAAACAGGACCACACAGAAATGGGCCGGATTTATTATTTCGTTCATGCGGAAATTGCTATGAAGTATAAATCTAATAATGTAGATATTATTATAATTGCCAACATTATATAAAATGTGCTTGAATATTATAATACTATTTTAACTATATTGAGAATCGGGATTGATATACGTTACTAATGATCATATAAAGTATACAAAAGACATTCAAAGAATGGAAACAAAATACAATTGTATATAATACGAAAATACTAATTTAATGTTTTTCACACCAATAAACTGTAATCGTCATTGAAAGATATCATCATAAGACGTTTATATATGCTAAGCATGCTATAATCGAACTTTTCAGATATCTTCACCTATTTCTATTGTAAAGGTGATTCTAGCACATTGATGAAGCCTACACTGTTAAAAAATGCAACTTTGTTGCCAGAAATTCTCTGTAATTTGAGGAAAAAGTCGTAAATTACAAAAAAATTACGTTGACAAAACGTATTTTTCTGTAATTGCAGAGAATGTCTGGCAGCAAAGTTCCATTTTTTTTAACAGTGTAGTGAGTTTCATGTCAAGTGACTTTTAACACGGTATTAAAGGTAATTTATTTAATTTAAATTTGAAGAATTTGTAAACCAATCTGAACGATAAATGTGTTCAATATCTAAGAATCCTACGATAACCACTATACAATGATCAATAGTATTTTTGTTTGCAAAAGTGAACTCAAATTTCTGAGCCTTTGTATAATGTTGCATGGGGAAAAATCTATAGGTGTGATAAAGGCTGCTAATGACTGTTTTTTTTTTTTCAATGGAACTTCGTACAGCTATCAAGTATTTTGTTTACTGCTAAACATGTTTGTTTTCACAATGTTTAGGGTGCTATTACAAACCTCAAGATTTTCTAAAATAGACATATAATAGGAATCCGTAATGAAACTGAATAGATTATTATTTGTCATGACAAATCGACCTCTTTGATTGACTTAACAACCTCTAAAATTTCTGAATTAGAAAAAAATATTCTTTCCGATAAAAGTCCTTAAAAAAAATAATAAGAAGAAATAATAATTTGCTGAAACTTTTATCCAGAGACTGTATATTTACAATAGTTCTCAGTTAAAAATAGATAAAAAGAGGTGATCAGTCTTTCATTTGAAGTTTATGTTTTTTAAATTGTTTTATTTTGCAATAAAAATTATGAATGAGTTTTCTACTTCATTAAAAGCCTTATAAATCATTAATATACAAAATCGAATTTAGTTAAGAAGTTTTCAAAAGGATTTTATAGAGTGCCTTCACTGTTTTTGCTTGGTATTTTTCACGATCTTCCCGTGTGTTATAATTAATTCTTAACTTACCCCAAGAATCTCCCATCGATCTCAGAAAAAATATAAGAAACATAAAAAGTAAATACTTTTTTACACTTTTTAAAAATCCAAATATATATTTCGAGGTTTATGTACCTGTGGAACACTAAAGAACCACTTACCAAAATTCTCTTTAAATACTGTGCAGTATATCCACTTTTGGATCTTGTGCCACAAAAATACCAACCAACCAACCTCTTTAAATACTATAATAAGGCGATATGCATAATTTTTGTTGCATATATCTTTAAAAGATACCTACTCTTAAATAACTAAAAAAATATGTTTCAACGTCTGTTTCATAACGAGGTAAATTTTTAATATGTTTTATAATGCGGATATAACGATTTAAATACTTTTAGAACTCCATTTAACGAAATAAAATATATGTAGTTGAAAAAACTATTACTCAATTCAATATAATATATTTATTTGATATTCCACTTTTATATAGAACTTTTATTAACTTGCTACTGGATTTCTGGTCATTTTAACGCATATCGTACCAAGCATTGAAAAAATATTTTTTTCTTTATAAAATATTAAATATAACTTTCTTTAAGCCTATGCATACACACAAAATCAAAAACTTTCAAACCTTTCATTAGCTTAATCGGTACAGGTTGTCCTAAAAATAGGACAATGGTTTTGGACAGTCTGAAATATAAGGAAAACAAACCATCTCTCTCTATTTTTTTTATATAATTGTTCTGCCAGTACAAAAGTGTAGAATATTACCTCAATAAATTTATATGTACGTTATTCTTGAACGTAAAACCATTTTCAGTAATAATGTCTTGACAATGTAATGAATAAATCTTCAAAAATCGTCATAAAAAAAAAATAAATAAATAAAAATAAATAAATAAAATAAACGTTAATTTAAACTAACGATAAAGGCACATATGTATTTATTGGACTTTTAAATAATATATAGCCTTTAATTCGAATTAAAATATTCAAAAGAATTCATATAAATACCACTTATGCATAGTGTCCTATTTTTAGGACTATGGTGAAATATGGGTTAAAGAATTTTTATATACAAGGATAATTAATTGCATATTCTATGCCACACATTTCGTATTAAAATTTTAAACTAGTATTAACCTTGATAGGCGGTTATTTATTTTGAGTTTCTCTGGGAATCAAGTATATTATATTTCATTAAAGTATTCATATTTTGTTTAGCTTAAAGTTTTAGTCACTGATAATTTATAATCTGCTGATAGAAGTGAAGTCAAATACCATTATGCTTCAAGCGAACCATTGCTGCTGGTGAAACTTACTAACTTCTCAAAATTAAGGTACCGCAGTTTCATGCCATTTTAGAAACATTTGATGGTTGCATTATTTTGAAAGGTAATTGGCTTATAAGTGCATGATAGAACAAAATAAATATTTATTTTAATGAGAATATTCAATATAATGACAATATTAGGAAATGTGGAATAATATTACTCTAGGAAATTTTGAACGAAAAATAAATAAATAATAGTTTATTTTCATCCATATTTTATTTAATTTTATTTATATTTTCTCAAAAATCCATTATATTGAAATTTCATTTTATTTACAATTAAAGAAAAAAAATGTTATTATGATAAAAATTTTTATAACAAATAATTCTATTTTGTATATACTGTAGTTTAGATAAGCAGTGAAACAAGTGTAAAAATCTAAATAATCAAGTAATTAAAATGCATAAAAATGTACCACAAAGATTTCCCTTTTTTAATAAACTGTATACAATGTATTTTTTCTCTAATAAGTAATCCATTAAAATATTAATTTGCTTGAAATGTATTCGAGATTACATCACAAAAATTGTTAGACAATCTATGAGAAATTTATTTAACCCACCGGTTAGGATTAAAAAATTGTAATTTGGTTTGAAATGGAAACTAAGTGGAAGTACATTTAGACATGTAAATGTGGAACATTTTATTTTCTGTGTTGTCAGATTTTATTTAATTTAATTTTAATTTAAATTTTAATTTTTTTAAAGAACATACTTCATTGAAATTGAAATAAAGAATGATATATTGAATATTTCAACTGGACATGTTAAACAATGTGCAGGATTGCATGATATATTGTAACCTAACGCCAAAACTTCGATTCCTTCATGTTTCATTATTGAAATTATTTTTTTGGAATCCTAAATTTGGTCTTCCCTACATTTTTATTCTTCTGTGTGCGTAAAATACATTAAATCTTTTTTTTTTTTTTTTTTTTTTTTTAATATATATGTTACTATTATTATTATTAAATAAAAAATTAATTTTTAATAAAATGAATGATTTTCTGCAAATAGTCCACAAAGATAAAACTAAAAGATATTTTAACTTTTTAAATCCAAAATTAAATAAATTTATATTTAGCCTTTCTTCTTCAGGGTAAAACACGTGGTCTACCTTGCAGGCAGAAGCAAGACAGAAAGTAGGGTAAAACACAAAGGGGGGGGGGAGGAGCAACACAACCAACTAATAGGAAACAGCATGGGAAACCAATCAGGCAGGAGCACAGTAAAAAAACAGGAAACAAGAGAAACACACGCACACACACATACACACACACACGAAAATAAAAATAAAAAATAAATGTAAAATACAATAAATAAAATACAATAAAATAAAATAAATGGAGGGAAGAGATTTTAAACTAGGTAATACATATATTGAGAGAGAGATGTTTTATCAAGGAGGAAGGGTGTTGTTGTTTCCCTGATTGGTTGGGAGGGTTTGATGTCGAAAAAAAAAAAAAAGTGGCAAGGATTTATGCTGTTGCAAGATACGTTATTATTATTATTATTATTATTTTTTTTTTTTTTCTGGTTGATATTGTGAATTATGAACTCTTTACTCGTTAGATTTAATTAGATGCTTTTTGGCTTTTGGTGGATTCCTAAGTTTAAATTGAACAAAATTTCCAGTTAATAATAATAATAATAATAATAATAATAAAATAAATAAATAAATAAATACATAAAATAGCTATGATTTGCTTATCCTCACATGTGTGCTTTTTGGGATTATTGCTTGTGATTGAGACAATTTAAATCTTAAAATTTAATTCTAGTAATAAAAATAAAGATTACTTCAGGTTTTAACCCACATTAATTTCATACAAAATTCAAAACATACAATAAGCCACAAAAAAAAAAAAAAAAAAAAAAATGCCGCACTTCGATATTTTCCTCTTCGCCTTCTACAACCGCCAATTTTATCATTAAAAAAGCAAATTTTCGAACAGATTTTATTATTTTGTCCTCCCCATGCATTTTAGCTTTGAGTCCAGTGTTAAAAACAAAATGAAATTGTCAGGAAAATTGTAATTTTAGAAATTATTTAAAAAATGGTAAGAATAAGGCAGTTAAAGATGCCACAAAAGTATTAATTTTTGAAGGAAAATCAAAAATATTTTAATACGTGAGATGGCAAAATAATTAAATGTTAATGAGATATTGGTAAAATAATTTTTAGCAAGATATAAAATTTTTTAGCCGTTTAAACTGGAAATTTGGTTTTAAGCGGCCATGTTGCTCATCCAAGCGAGATGACCGTAAGTTAAAAAGCCATTGCTTATAAAATCGGTTTGTATTACAATAAGAACATAAAAGAGATTCAGGAAAAGTGCTTAGCAGCTTTATTTCTTTAACTACAGTACAACAACTATTAAACAAAGCAGGTATTAATGACAGAAAAAAAAAATTCCATTCTTAGTGAAGAGAATTAGGAAAGCAAGACCTCAGATGGCTAAAAAAATTAGAAAAATGATTAGTTAATTATTGGGCTGAACTGGTTCTTTTTGATGAGTCAAGTATAACTTATTTCTAGCTAAAGAAAACAAGCAGATCTGACAACGAAAATATGACTGACTTAATGAAAATAGCACTTTTAAAACAGGGACACATTCTCCGCACATTATGGTACGGAGGTGCATAACTTTTAAACAGGTGGGCAAATTTTTATTCTCAAGGGATCAATTAATTCAAAATAAAACACAATCTCCATAAAAATGGTGCCTGACCGACTATTTTGTATGTATCTTGGACATTTCTGCAAACAGCATTTCAAGATGATAATGCACCTTACTGCAAGGCGTCTGTGGTACGTTTATTCACTTCAAATTGTCAAAATATCGTATCCATTCCCATGAGAATCTATAATTCTGTAAGTAATCATATCTTTTTTCACTTTAAGTTAAATCTCACAAAGGATATAGTAGAATTTCTTCTTTACCAGACATGGAAATAGTTCTAATCGGGATCCGCTCGAAAATGTTTCGTCTATAAAATGGCGGGGGAGAGGGGAGAGGGGAGAGGATTAGAAATTTGCAGCCTATAACTCTGCCAGAACTAGAAAAAATTATTTGTGATATTTGGCACATTCAGATTTCTGAGATTTATATTAAAACACTATATAAAATTATGCCATAGTGCATTAAAGTAGTAATTCCATATAAAAGCGGAATTAACCCAAAGCAGAATACATATTTTTAATAAAAAATTGTTTAGATCTAACAAATAAATAGTTTTATTTCATATATTAAAATATAACTTGTTTATTTCATATAATAAATCATAATAGAATACAAAGTATTTGGTTATTACATTATGTTCAAAAAGAAAATTTTATGCAAGTTTTTAAAAAGTACTTCGTAGAGTGCAACAAAGCGAATTATTAAATCGAAAATGTACATAGGTATCATTTCATACCTTCGGTATTATGCAAACAAGACAGTTTTATTAGTTTCAAACATTAATTTTAAAGTTATTACAAATAAAAAAGGTATAAGTCATTTTTTTTGCAGTGCGGCTTTTTTTTTTTTTTTTTGTCGCTTAAGGTATTATCAGACGGAAGACGATATAGTCTCAAATATAAGCGATTGCCGCTCAAAAGTGACCAAATGACTTCAGTAGGGTTGTTTTTAAGCATAAACGGAAAAACGAAATCCAGAAATTTAAACAACGGACCCAACATTTGGCTATTATTCCCCCCAAGGATGTTTAAAAGGGAAAAGAACAGAGGGTGTTCTGTAATCCCGATTCTCTGATTGGAGAATTTCGTTCTAAAAACTACTGTATGTGCTTTAAACAGTCGAAAATGCGTGATTGACGAACGTACGTTCGGCACTTTGTATCAAACGGCATATTTGGATCGTTTCCCGCATGGAAAACCTGTTTATGAGGTATTTTGTGCTAAAGACTATCGTACGGTTCTTCGTTTGATAGCGGCTTAAGTGTAAAGAAAAAACATCTTATCTTAAATACAACATCATTTCTTAAATAATACAAATTAACAGCAATTACTTGTTTAAATTAAAAAATAAAGATTAAACATCTTTTCTTAAATAAGGCAACTTAACAGCAATTGGTTGTTTAAGTCTACAACAGCTTTTATTGTTTATCTTGCTTCACGATAGATGGCGCTAGTACACAGATGTATTAATTTTTGAAGTAATTAAATTCCTCTCCGTGAAAGAATTTAAATTTATTGATCTAAGAAAAATTAAAAATTAAATTAATATTTAACTAACTAAATTAAACTTACAATTACAAAGTGTATTTAATTGTTAATGAAATTGTTCAAATGTAAAACTTTATTGATTAATCGAAGATTGTCTGAAATTTATTTTTAATATCATTCTTATGATGGCAACATGTTATACTCTGTGTGTTGGTGATGGCTTGACATGTGGCTAAATCTTTGATTCCCCCCCCCCCCTTTTTTTTTTCTTTCTGGATTCCTTGTAGGTTTACTTTAATATTTTATTTCATTCCTCTTTCAAAATAGTTTTGTTGCAAGATAGGAGCATAATAGGAGCTATATCTTTTACTAGAAATAGTTATATAGTTTTACGAAATCTTGCAGCTCCTTCTGCTTTAAAGAAGTACATGTTTCACCGATGAGCTAATACTTCTATTTTTAAGCATTTATTAATCCAATTCTTAAATCTTCTGGTCCTTTTTTCATACTTTTTAATTCAATTCTCATTTCCTGTTACATTTTTAATAAATTTGAGAACCTTCATCAATTTTCTAAGTCAAAGTTTTATGGTCCTTTTTATTCATGTAGGCGTAAGTAATTTAAATTGGTTTTGTCTTTTAATTGGAACTAAAAATGAATCGTAAAGTTTCTGTGCTAGCTTTTCTACTGTGTTACAATCAGTTTTATTTTTGTGGTGTTGGTATTATCATGTATCTTTTAAAAGCTAAATTCTTATGAAATCTTAAATATATATATATATATATTATTTAAATAACTTTTTTTTTGTTATTAAATTATTTAATTTTTTTTAAACCTTATTTATTTATTATTATTTTACAAAATGAAGAAAATTATTTAATGAAATTAAACAAATTTTTCCAAGCTGCTGACAGCAAAGTGAAATCAGATTTTTCATTAACAATTTTATTGCGATTAAGGTAGATTACTAAATTTTCCAGGAAATCCAACTCGGAAACGCGTTTGCCATAAAAGATAGTTTTGGCTTGTTGAAAATTAAAATTATGATCAGATTCCCAACTATGCTTCGCAATAGATATTTTTTGTTTAGCACGTAAACGGCATTCAAGATTTCTTTTTGTTTGACCTATGTAAGATAAATCGCAGTTATTACAAGGGACATTTTAGATACCCCCCTTATGAAGTTCGAGAAAAGGGGATTTAGTTGAAGAGCATTGAAATTCATTAATAGGGTTAAAAATAACATGAAAATTAAAACGTTTTAAAACTTTGGCTAATTTAAAAGATAAGGGTGGATAAAAAAGCAAGACAATAAAGTTATAGGGTTTAATTTTAGCCTCATTAGAAAGAGTAGAATTACAAATCGGTCTACTAAACATTTTAGAAATGTATACATATTCACATAAAGTACATTTTCCCAGTAGCTTAATAAAAATAATAATAAAAAAGAAAGAAAAATTAGAAACTTCTGGCATGATTTTTTTAAGTCTTCATTTTTTTATGAAATGGCCTTTTTGCAAAGGTGGAGTTAGGATTAAGGTCAATTGTCTGCACTAAGGACCAAGGCCAGAGTACAGCAGGGCTCTCCATGGGATTTTTTTAGGGATCCTAGCCTGTATTCATGCGTGATTAGAAGAAAATCATGTAAAACTCTGAACGTTTGGGCCGACGAGCTGGACCTGAGGTTGAATCCGACACCTCTCATTTACCAGTTTAGAGAGTGCTGGTGGGAGTACCTTATTGTCTGAGAACATGCTGATGCTTGGACTTTTTTCAATCCAAAGTTACCAAAATAAACACCAATTCAGATATTTTTTAATTGTATTTTTTCTTTTTATATTTCTTTAGATGAGGAGATCCTGTAAATGGTATAATTTATTATTTCTGGAATCTACATTTACTCTATTTAAATACATATATATATCTATGGGAAAGGCTCAGATATTTAACGTTTGATTTTTAATGATGTATCTGATGATAATTTATTCTCATGTAACCGTAAATTTAAATAATCTGCTAGATCACATAATTTAAATAGTGAGAAGCATTAATTTATTACTCAAAGATTGTTAAATATATATGCATATATAAATTAAAATGAACACTTGTGCAAGTTTCTTTCCATGTTTTCTTTCATAACCTAGTCTTAAGACCAGTGAAATACATTTTCTAGATGCAAATACATACATAATGAAAAAATATTTATATTTAAACGGAAATTATTTCAATGATTTGAAAAAGTGTTTTTCAAAAGCTTTGTCATTTATTCGTCATGCAAATTAAAATGAGATAGTTTTTAATTTCTAAATCATACCCCCACCCCTTTCGTTCAATTTTTTTAAATTTATTTTTTTTCTTTACACGATTATTTACCAATTTCTAACAAATTCTAAGATAACTATTTCCAACTATTTCTAATTTTACATTATTTTTAGCTAAAAAAATATCCATTACAAATTACCATGTGAAAAAAAAAAATATATTATAAATTATTTTTGTACTTTTTAAAAAGTAAATAATTTTCTGGATTTTCTAATCGATTCATTATTTTTGTGAGTTATTTTATTTAATTTATTTGTTAATTTACTAGATGAGTAAGTTTGATTCATCAGAATAAATTTCATATACTCATAATAAATAATTCATCTTTTACTCAGTAATTTCTTATTTACTAAAGAAGTAAATTCACTATATGTATAATAAATAAGTTATTTACATTTCTTATGCATTTTGAATGCAATTCCTTTGAATTTTCTCTCCAGAGAAAATTTAAAAGCAGGTTTAAAAGTTTTGGAATGGAAAAACACGTACTATGGATAAATGTTTTACAATGAATTTTAAATTATTATATACTAAAAAATTGTAATTTACTAACTTAATGTATGAACTTACTTGAATTTTGGCAGTAAATGCATTTAATTTAATCTCGTAGATATAAATAAGCAAAAATTTCGATAATAATTATTTATAGTCATCAATTTTTCATCATTCATGTATATTTATCTAATGTGACATACATACATAAAAGTTGGTTGTAATTAAACTTCCTCTGTAATAGCATATGCAACTAATACGGTCAAATAGGCTGCAACTAATTCTTTTAAGTGCTTGGTTCATGAGATGCGTTCAAGATATCAAGTTAAAAATAGATAAATAAATAAAAATGAAAATAATTTTTTTTTCTTCACAAAATGACCATTATATATATGTTCACTTCGTCTGTTTAGCACCGTTTAAAGATGCTAAAAACTGCTTACAAGAACTACGTATCTTAGACCTTAATGTTTCCGAATTATTTTCTAAGTCTATATATAAACAACAACAGTAACAATGAAAAAGTGTTATGAGTATGACTTTTAATAAGAAGCATCTTACAATATATCTAAAACTAAAATCCTGTGTTACATATGCCAGTTTTATAGAATTCTAAAAATATTTATGGAAATGAAAACACAAACAGGCACACGAACCAAAGTCATAAACGCTTATAAATTTTATCAGAAAGTGGTTAAAAATGTTCTCCAAACAATTCTTAAATGATCATAGATATGTTATATCAAAAAGTGAAATTATTTTTCTTGTATTATTGCACGAATTAAAATATAATAAAAGAAAAATTGAAAAGTCACAGTTCTTCTATTAATTTCACACTTCTGTAATGAAAAATTGTCCACTGTTAAGTAATGATTAGAAAATATATGTTAAAAAAAAAAAAAAAAAAAAAAAATCTCTGTTTTTCATCGATTTTTTTTTAACCCTTTTTATACAGTTATGATAAACAAAAACGGTATATTGAGTGATTTTGAACCACTGTGCTGTGATATTCTTGGATTCTTGAAATGTACCGCCACTGAGGACATCGATAGACATATTATATATTTAGATGTACTATTTAGTATTGATTTAATACATCATTCAGTTAACCAAGTAAACTTCCTTTAAATTTGTTTTATTGTTAGTTGACCGGGAAATTTTTGAATTACTAAAAGTGAACGTGATAAAAATGGTTGAGAATCATTGGTCTAGCGATTAGCAAGCTGAAACACTGACAAGAAATCCAATATCTGTAAGCGCTTTTCAGGTTTTCAAATTCGTAGTGTGTCTGGTTCTAATTTAAAAAGGGTGTATACTGCCCACCTGTATAAAAAGATAACCACAAGTGTAAAACGAATTAATTAGTAATATAGTGCTATATGCTATGGTGTGCACGTCCTTCTTAATTTACAGATTGATTCAAAACCCCATGTACAAACTTTTAGGGGATCTCAAAAACTGAGAATCGTATAGGAACCCATGATCGCAAATGTCATATTATACCTTTAAAGGTCAGATGATTTTGATTATTATTATTATTATTATTATTATTATTATTATTATTATTTGTAAAATTCATACATGGACGTGACTCTTGAGTATTACGTTTTTGACCAAAAGTTTTTACTCGTTAATGCTTAATATAAAAATAGTACACATAGTAATACTGCTGCTTCTAATAGATGTGTTTAAAATTCGGATTGTATTAATTCGAGTATTACGCATGATTATGTGAAATAAGGGAACATACATAATTTAAAAAATATACCGTAAGTACAAATACAAAAAACAAGAGTTACTGTAAACAAGTACTCTTGTATCTAGAAAACGGGAGTACTTGTGAGACATCGATAATACCCATAGGGGAACTTAAGCTAGGAAGTTTGCCCATAAGAATGTCCATAGGAAGACCTCAGTTTGAAAAAAAAAAAAAAAAAATAGAAGTACTCGGTATTTAAATGG
The DNA here is from genome assembly GCA_963930645.1 of Salticus scenicus. Lineage (NCBI taxonomy): Eukaryota > Metazoa > Arthropoda > Arachnida > Araneae > Salticidae > Salticus > Salticus scenicus. The sequence goes on along the minus strand of OZ005650.1, from coordinate 141,376,935 downwards.
TTTGACATTTGTGATCATGGATTCTTATGCAGTTCTCGACTGACTGGTCTAACTAATTGATATATTATAAAAAAGCACAACAGAACTGGAGTTTAAAATTAATAAGTAAAAAGCTTTGAATATACATCATAAAATGCCAGAACTCGCAACAATTCCTTCGGGTCGAAAGAGGAGACGACCTTTCGTCAGGCGAACAAAGCAGGCACGAGTGCTGAAAACAAAGCGGCAACGCACGGAGGCTTTGCATTACGAGTTCTTGCATTTCATGGTGTTTATTCAAAAGTTTTTTACTTATTACTAATTGTGATATGCCTTAACTCCATTAAAAGTATGCGCGTAGAGTTTAAATTTCCTAGCATAACTGAAATCCCTACGATTACATACAAATACCAATCACGTCAGAGAATTTTATCATCTACGTGTTCCTACAATTTAGTTATTAAACCATTATAAATTTTAATAAAATATCAAGTAGTTCATTTAACTATGCTAAATATTTTTTTTTTCCTTTTCAGGCATTGAAGATTTTTGTGTATGCTCAGTTCGTAATTATGCTCTGTTGTGCACAAGATACAAGACATATACCCCTGATTAACCTCAGAAAGTTGCCAATAATCACCCGAGAACATCTTCGAAGGCAGAACTCTTATGGAAATTACGGTGATACCGCTGCTGAATTTGTAGTCAGTGCTGGTCTAGACACCAGTAAAAATTCCGCTGTAAGAATAAGAAGGATAGGAAACAATTCTACTCATAATCCCAGCATTCATAGGTTCGGTGTTCATAATGCTACTCGAAGATTAATTTATCCTAATATAAGAAATAATCCATCATATAGAACACCTACATTTACAAGTTCAGATGAACCCAATACTATCTCAAACAGTCGAATATCTATTAACAGGCGATATCATTTAAATGAAAATGAACAGAGAATGAGGCCATATAGTAGCGGTATTCATCAAAATATTAACAGAAATCCTACTATACCAGAAAGAGCTTTTTACCGTCCTCCAATCTTCGTTCCAAATTATCAACAAAACCGAAGAGTTGATCTGAACAATAGAAAACCAGAAGAAATCAATAAAAGAATTCCAAATGTTGTTTTTGAAGAGGTAAGAAGAAGAAATAATTTGAATTCAAATGAGCAAATATATCCGATAGTTAACGTTAAATATAGCACATCTAGCGTATCAGCCACAGTATCTCAGAAACCTCAATTAGGACCAGTATATAATGAAGATGTAAACAAAAAGTTTCCGCTATCTTTTAAAAGTAATAACAAAGAAGAAATGAACAAAGGAATTGTTTTACAACACAATCAGCCAGTGCGATATTCACTTCAAAACAATAATATTAATTATCCGAGAGAAAGTACTGCAACAGTTTTAAATAACACTGATCATTTGTATACTTCGAGAAATGATTGGTCTGCAATTATATCGAATCAGCCTGCTAAAAAAACGGATAATGAAAATAACAGAGTGACCTATTCGATTGTACCAGAGAATGTTAGAAAAACAGATCACACAAAAAATAATGATGAAATAGAAGAAAATCAGAAAGAAAAAAAATATCATAATTTTCATGACCGAGATTTAGCAAAAAACACAGGGATTAAATCGTCTCAGGGAAATGAAAATGTTGACAATGAAACGTCAACATCACAACCTAATATTGATAAACACCGGCACTCGCAGACAATTTTGATTCGAAAGCCTTCTTTAATTCTTCGAGATCAAATTACTGTGAACGAATTACCTAGAAAATCCAATCGCCCACGCTACGGTCCTAGATCTTTAGAACATCCAGATGAAGTTATTTCACACTCTCGTCATAGACGAGAAGCAAGTTTTAGCGACAAACCTACAGGTGGTATTTCAAAAAATCTTACTAATACCAATTTTCTTGATAATGAAGGTAAAATACCGATTTCTTCAAATTTAACGGAAAAAATCAACACTAACATAAGTTCTTCTCAAAGACAAGCCCGATTTGGACGCAATTTTCCTCCTTGGCAAGTAAATATATCATCTTCCTCATCTTCTTTCTCATCATCTTCACCAGTATCACAAAAATCAGTCGTTGAAAAAGAATCTAGAGTAGCACCTGTCTATGAAATGTTTTCTGACGGTACTTATGATACTACCGACGATATAGCTGAAAGCGATATAATGTCATTTTCTGATTTTTTGTCATCCCCTGTAGCTGAAAAACTACGTTTAGAACGCCAACTTCTATTTAAAAATTCTAACATGAGTAAAAACAATTCAAGCATCAGAGAAAGCTTTTTTGGTAACCAAAAGATAATCGATTCACGATCATCTAAAAATGACACTGTGACACAATTAAGAAATCTAATAACAGCTAAACTTTTAGATGGGATACTTAATTTTAGCAATAATACCAAGAATGATTCAATAGATTTAAAATCCTCACGATCTTCTGAAAGTATTTCCTCTGCAGAACAGAGGCATATAGGTATAATGGTGACTCCTTTTGATGACCTTGACAGTGAAGATTACCCGCGTTCTAAACCTATAGTCCGAATATTGAGAGGAAGAATAATATCACTTCCAGACCTTCCCGAGGAACTAATTCCGATTATATTGGGAACGTACAAACCATCGCATAGAGAACCACAAGAACCGGTGTACCACGACAGTGCTAAATTAACTGAAAATATTCTTGATAATGCAATATACAAACTTCTACAAAGTGATGAACTTATGAATCTTCGACAGATTGCTGCACGTAAGCCTTCTGATCGAGTAGTATATAAAACTAGTAGGAAATCTCCATCTACTAACTACGTTGGATCATTAAAGAATAATGATCCATCCGGAAAAACCAAGTTTATTTATAAACCAAGTGAATGGTCACCAGATCCTCGCTGTGACAGATTAACTGAAGAAATATGTTTGGATGATTCTGATTATCCAAGGTAAGTAATTCTTTTATAGTTGTTATAGAAAATTTAATTAATTTGTATATATATATATATATAGTAATATAATATTATCAGCACAAACATTTGAAATTTAAAGATGATTTAAATTCAGTATTCAAACAATTATTCTGATAAAAAACGAAGACCACCCAAATCAAAAAAGATGAAGTAGAAACTTGCTAATAAAGTGATAAAAGTAGTCCGAAATGATCAGTAAATTGCAAAACACTGAATGAGAATTGAAATAGTGTTAAATAATAATAATAATAATAATAATAATACATAAAATGCGCAGATAGCAGCTGTATAATGATGTATTTCGAAATTTTTTGAAAATTAAGAAACAGCTTAAGTAATAGCAAACATTGTGCATACACATAATGACATAATTAAAAAAAATATATAATAAAAAGCTTCATTTCCAAATAAACCGCTATATGCTGCATTACCTTAGAAATGATATAAATATAGTAATATAATATTATCAGTGCAAACATTTGAAATTTAAAGATGATTTAAATTCAGTATTGAAACAATTATTCTGATCAAAAACGAAGACCACCCAAATCAAAAAAGATATATACATCAATAAAATTTTATTAAATTGAACTTATTAGGATTCATTTAATTGTACAGTATCTGAAAGACGGAATTTATCACAGAATCATTTAAAAAATCATTTGCAATGTAAAAATAAGTTATTTGTTTAGCGAAATTGTCATTATTGCGATATTTTTGTATTGATTGAAATTTCACAATTATATAGTCATATATCATAATATCTATAGCCTAATAATAAGCATTCATTTACTTGTGATTTAAAGAAAAAAAAAAAGACAATGAAAACAAATGGCGAATATTTATCTAAACAATCCTTTTTAATAAAAATTCAGACAAGAAAATGAATTTCTGTTCCTTTTAAATAAATTAGAATACATTATTAATAATATACAACAATATATGCTATTTAAAATATTTATTGATTTTCACAGATGATTCAATAAATTAATTTATGAAATTAAATACGTACAAAGTATACATTTTAACCAATTAAGGCATAGTGTTACCATATGGTCACAGCATACAATACATTTATCTTTTCTCGTAGAGAAATTTTCTAAAATGCCTAGAGATTATATTAATTCAAGCTCATTAAAAGTTCAAACGGCGTTACTAATCCAGTGTTTTATCTAGTCTTCTTTCAGATGAAAGTAAAGAATACAAGAACACTGTGCGTCAAAACTGGCGAAGAAATGAGACTAATATGTCATATTTCCAAAATTGAAGGAAAATAGTCGACAATTCCAGAGCTCCAAGTTCGCAATGTTGGTTGGCAGTTAAAAATTTATAGAGGAAAATTAATTCAGGCTTTAATGGAATATTTCGTGTTAATAAAAGAAAAAAAAATTATGAATTTGAGTGTTCAAATATAAAATGCTTCGTATTTTTATTATGTTAATAAAAAAAAAAAAAATGAAAGTTTGAGCTCAAAATGTAACTAAAAATTAATTTTTCTGAAAATAAATGATTCAACTTTTTATTTATTTATTTTTTTTTTTTTTTTAATTGCTTGAAACAGAAACAAGAAAGAAAAATCATGCAGTACGCATTCATTAGTAACACTTTCCAACTGTACGCAATTGTTGCATCGAATAACTTTTAATATTCTTTGCCTATGTTATCGCACAACAGACAGAAGGACTGAAAAACATACAGACAGGCTAATTGATTTTAAAATTACTCTTAGGCATTTTGTAAAGTGTTAAAAAGGCTTAACGCAAAAGAAAATGCAGCCGTTAGATTATAATTACAGTTTTTAATCTCTCTGAATATTTTACTGTAGCCCTGTAAATCTGAAAGTTAATCATATCATATTCTATACAAAAGAATATTTTAGAATATTATTAATACATGTCAATGTTTTTATGATTTTTATAGTAGAAAGTTTTTTAAATATAGCTTTAAAAAAATTCTGTTCTAAAACGTAATACATTGGATTTTTTTATTGTTGTCATTGTTGTCCCTGTAAACAAACTAGTTGTACAGGACCTATTAATGACATTTTAAATAGGGAACATTCCATAGAGAGCTTGAGTGTATCATTTTTTAAAAATTCTGAAAATATTCACGGATGGTAGGAGCCGGAGACAAACAGATAGAAAGGTAGACAATCGGACAGACAGATGCACAAATTGAAATCATATTCCCACTAAAATTATAAGAAAAGGTTAAAACGCTCATGTAAACAAAAGTGCAATTCCAACAAATTTTTATTAATAGTTCTTAATGTAAATGATTATTTTTGTGTTGCCCTGTAAATCTAATGCTAACCATACTATATTACATAGAAGGCACTCTTTTGTGCATTCGAATAATATATTTCAACTGCATTAAGATTTGTGGAAAATAAAATTATTAAAATTTGGTTTATAAAAATAACTCTCATACAACACAATGCTTTGGAATAATTTCAAGTGCCCCTGTACACAAACCAGTTAGAAATGTACCCTATTTTACACAGGAAACATCCGATAGGGAATTGAATAGCATATTAAAATTTCATTAAAATTTCTGTACATTAAAGGTATTAAAATATGGTTTACAGAAACTCCTCTCATAGAACACAATGCTTTCGAATACTTTTGAGTGTCCCTGTACACAAACCAGTAGAGGTATAAACTCCATTTACAATAGAGAACATCCGATAGTGAACTTGAATAACATATATCAGTTTTAAAAAAAGTCCATAAAAATTTACGGGAGTTAGAGCGCGGGCAGGCGCACACAAATTGATATTATATTCACACTTAAAAAAATGTTAGAAAGTGTTAAAAACGCTTAATGTAAATGAAAGAAGAATTCTAGCAAACTTTTATTAATAGCTCTTAATGTAACAGAATATTTTTGTGTCACCATGTAAATCTAATGCTAATCATGCTATATTCTATGTAAAGCATTTTTTTTTTGTGCATATAAATAACATATTTCAATTTCCTAAAACTTCGTGGAAAGTAAAGTTATTAAAATTTGATTTTTAGAAATATCTCTCATAGAACGCAATGCTTTAGAATGCTTTTGAGTGTCCTTGTATATAAAACAGTGATGGTATTTAATCCATTTTATACAGGAAACATTCAATAGTGAACTTGAATAACATATTTCAATTTCATTAAGATATGTGTACAGTAAAGGTATGAAAATATGATTTATCGAAATACCTCTCATAGAACACAATGCTTTGAAATATTTTCGGGTTTCCCTGTATACAAACCAGTAAAGGTATAAACTCCATTTTTAATAGGGAATATCTGATAGTGAACTTGAATAACATACATCAGTTTCAAGAAATTCCACAAATATTTCCGAGAGTTAGAGCGCGGACAGACTGACAGACTGACAGACAGACAAACCGAAGTCATTAACACTTTTCAACCTTGTTGGGAAGTGTTAAAAATGTTAGAAAGTGTTAAAAACGCTTAATGTAATAGAAAGTACAATTTTAGCAAATATTTATTAATAGCTCCTTATATAACTGAATATTTTTGTGTCACCCTGTAAATCTAATGCTAATCATGCTATATTCTATTCAAAGCATTTTCTTTTCTGCTTATAAATAACACATTTCAATTTCATAAATCTTCGTGCAAAGTAAAGTTATTAAAATTTATTTTATAGAAATATCTCTCATAAAACGCAATGCTTTGGAATACTTTTGTGTGTCCCTGTACACAAATCAGTGGTGGCATTTACTCCATTTTATACAGAAAACATCCGATAGTGAACTTGAATAACATATTTCAATTTCGTTAAGATTTGTGCACAGTAAGGGTATGAAAATATGGTTTATAGAAATGCCTCTCATAGAACACAATGCTTTGAAATATTTTTGGGGGTCCCTGTACACAAACCAGTAGAGGTATAAACTCCATTTTCAACAGGGAACATCCGATAGTGAACTTGTATAACATATTTCAATTTCATTAAGATTTTTGTACAGTAAGGGTATGAAAATAAAATTTATAGAAATGCCTCTCGTAGAACACAATGCTTTGAAATATTTCCGGGGGTCCCTGTACACAAACCATTAGAGGTATAAACTCCATTTTCAATAGGGAACATCCGAGATTGAACTTGAATAACATATATCAGTTTAAAGAAATTCCATAAATATTTACGACAGTTAGAGCGTGGACAGACAGACGGACGGACAGACTGACAGACAGACAAACCGAAGTCATTAACACTTTTCAACCTTGTTGGAAAGTGTTTTAAAAAAAAAGACTATTTGGTATGTTTTACTTTACTTCAGACTATCAAAGGAAAAAAAAAAAAAAAAAAAAAAAAAAGCAGATTAAGTACAGTTTGAGCTGATTTGGGTTATGTCATGATAACTTGCGGAATTGGTTACTAAGCACAAAAAAATTCTAATTATTTAAAAAGAATTCTTTAAAAATATTCTAATAATTCTTTTCATAAAATAATTCTTTTCATCATTCTTTTTAATTTCGTTTGAAACTGAAAAAAAAAAAAAAAAAAAAAAAAAATATATATATATATATATATATATATATACATATATATATATATATAATATACTACTTAAGATTTTCTTTTTATCAGGCAGATGCCCTCTTCCCAATATATAAATATGCATACATTTATTACATTAAGTAAAATTTGAGTTATTTTGTCATATGAGATGGTAACTTTCTGGATTACTTTTTAAATACAAAAAAATTCTAATAATTCTTTTTCATCGAACTGGACAAAGCCGTTTACTTTCACCGATGTTTATATTCCTTGCGATTAACGGATCAGCAGCAATGTCTTAATTTGCTGAATAGGAGAATAAATGTCGTAATATCGAATTGCTAAAAGATGAGGGCTGATTAGTAATTGTAAATTAAATATTTTTTTAATTTTTCTTATCCATTTAATGACAGAGAAAGTATTGTTTTTGGACCAAATTTTCAAAATTGAGTTTTTGATAAATTTATACGTTTTGAGGATCCCCTGAATACGAAAATAAGATTATTTGCGGTTGGTCTGTATGTCTGTGTGTCTGTGTGTGTGAGAGAGTACTAGCAAGAAGACTAATCTCCACATTCCATGGGGATGGTACTTGAATATTTTTGCTGAGATCACACAAATACAGGGTGTCCAGAGAAGAACGAACTGATTTCAAAATTAAATATCTCGAAAACAAAGGACAATAGAGGGATGAGACAAACTGTATATTTATTACAAAAGCTGTAAAAATTTGATGCAGGAATTTTAAAAATAGTAACAAAAGTTGCCAGCATATGGCGCTGTACACTGTACAGGATTATGGAAAATAAAATAAAAGCAGTTATTTCGCAGTAGTCCTTAGAATCAATGCAAAATCTTTTCAAAATGTTCACCGCAAGCCATGCAAAGGTGGCATAAACGAACAATTTTGCCATCATCCCCTGTATAGTGTCAATGGAAATGGACTCACATGCCGCACAGATTGTCTCTCCAAGCTTGTCCAGTGTCTTGGAATTTTTTTCAGCGCCATCTGTTGGCAGCTTTTGCTACTATTTACAAAATTTCTGTATCCAATTTTTACAGCTTTCGTAATAAATATACAGTTTGTCTCATCCCTCTATTGTCCTTTGTTTTCGAGTTATTTAATTTTGAAGTCAATAAGCCCTTTTCTGAACACCATGTAGTTCGTGTATATGGACAATAAAAACATTTTAAACACATTACATCTATGGGCGAAATTTCTGGTAGGTACAGTTTAACACCATTAGGGTGCACTGAACATAAGGAAATTAACATCTGTTTTTTGTATGCGAAAAAAGCGTGTTTCACATGGAATATAATAGGGAAAGTAATTATTATTACTTTACAGGGCTACACAAAATAGTTTTGATATATTAGTGCTATGTTTGGAAATGGACTGAAGTTCATTTCAAGTTCTGCCAAGCACTTTTTTTTTTCTGGTGAGTGTAGGCTAAATTTAAGACTTAAGAGTTATGTTTAGACTGCCATTTCCCGCAGAAGATTCATTGGCTCAATTGTTCGACGAGAATGATTGTAGCAGCACAATATTTGGAAATAATTCTCCATAAATTTGTGACGATTCAAAATGCTTTGGAGAATAGCAGGAATACGCTATGGTTCATGACAGACGGTGCCAAGCGATATCGAGTGGTTGGAGTGTTGTATTATATCAGCAAACTTTCCCACGATCGTGTCATCACCCGTGGCTACCAAATGCATACATATAATAACATATATTGGTCTCCATATTCACCAGATTTGCTGATATGTAAATTTTTTTAGACACTTAAAAGACTAGGTGCATCACCAAAAATTACAAAATATCGCTGGACTAGAATAATACATCTCTATTGCTTGTCAGACAATTCCGGCTGAAATACTTGCACAAATGTATGCGAAATTTGTTCTTAGATTGTACTCTCTTGTTGTTGAAAATTATTGTAATTTTGCATACATTGTTTTTTTTTTTAAAGTTTTCCCCATTTAGCAACGTTATTTATTGTCTAATAATTTGTATAAATGGTGAGAATAAACTTCCTAGTTTCATAAGCAGAAAGAAGCAAACGGAGCATTTATATCTCTCGTTTTTGATTAATTGATTTTTTAGATTTTCCTTTATTTTGGGCGACAATAAATTCTAATAATTATTCTAATTAAAAATTTATGCTGCATAAATCATAAAATACCTTCTTCATATTTGTATCCTGTTTTTAGTTTATTATAAAAATAACTGAAGTTTTGTGATAGTGATTTGCGAAAAAAATATTCTATTCCGCATAACTCAAAAGCGTTTGACCGTAGAATGATGAAAAATTATATTTGAGACTGTCATGACATCTTGTGGTGTATTTCGTCATTGTATTCCTGATTTAATCTATTGGACTGTTGGTAAGTGACGTCACGTCCAATCAATGATCTGTTCATTTCTTTTTACGTTTATCTCTGCTAGAACAGAGGCAGTCTTAAAAATGTAGTCGTTCATGTTACTTGTATTTTTCATCTGTAATTGTCATAGTCATCTATTAAATTTTATGTGTTTAAAATGAAACGCCTCGTCATATCCTAGTTATGGCTTATAAATCTTCTCCTGCCTACAAAATACTATATTGGCGACGAAATGAAAAAGAAAAAAGCAAAAGGAAGTTCTGCTCTTCAACATTTTAATAATATCTACTTCAAGATGATTAAAAATGCAATCTGCAGTTCTTCATAAAGAAAATTGATATTTCGAAAGTAACGAAAAGCGATCGGAGACGGGCAGTTGGTGAGTTTTTTTCTACTGTCAGGCCGGAAATGCATAGGCGCCAGAGATAATTAGTTGTCTACGATTTTTTATTTTTTCGGGAAAGAGAGAAAAAAAGGTATTTACACATTTTTTTTTTTCTTTCTGTTCTTTTATTAGATTGCATGTTTTTATTGTTAGAACTAGTATATTTTCATTAAAAATGTTTCAAAATTTTAAAGAATTCAATGATTCGGTTGAATCGTTTGAGATTTATGTAAGGAGACTGGAACAGAACTTTATATTGTTTGATATTAAGGATGAAAAAAAAGTTAGTGCCTTAATAACTTTTATTGGACCGAAATTATATAATTTACTTAAAAATTTACTGTTCCCAGATCTCCCTGAATCAAAAACTTACACTGAATTAGTAGATGTCTTAACAAAACATCTGTGTAAGATACCTAACAAAATCAGTGAACGCATTAAATTTAGAAAATGTTGTCAAGGAGATAACGAATCTGTGCAGGATTTTAGTGTTCGATTAAAGAAATTAACAACACATTGCGCGTTTACAGGCGATTCGCTGTCAGAAAATTTGTTAGAACAATTTTTACGCGGATTAAAAAATGAAACAATCCAAAGCAAATTGATGTCTCAGGTTGAAGATTTAACATTTGAAAAAGCAGTAGAACAAGCCGTAACTATGCAAAGTACTGAAAACGACATGATAGAATTACAAAATAAAAATTTGAATTTGAATAAAGTTTCTGTTAGTGTTAGGAAACCAAAACAAACTTATTCTCAAAATAACTTAAGTAAACAAAACGTGAACAAAACTGCGAGTGCAAATAAAAGTAAAACTTATTGTTATCGTTGTAGAAATAGCTCTCATTTAGCAAATGTTTGTAAATTTATAAATGCAGTTTGCAATTTTTGTAAAAAACGTGGTCATTTGAGTAAAGTGTGTCGGAACGCACAAAACAATGTTACTCAAAAGAAAAATGTAAATGTTCTTGATACTGTAGACATTTTGTCGTTACAATCTGAAGGCACTAAACCTATAAAAATTTGGGTTTTGATAGAAAACAGTGCTAAAGCAGAAATGGAACTTGATACGGGATCGGCGATTTCCGCCGTACCGATAAATCGTTTTCGGAGATTATTTCCAGAACATAAAATGTTTCCTGCTGATGTACAATTAAAGACAGCCACGGGAGAAATTTTCCAGCCTGAGGGATTTGTTAGAGTAAATGTAACTTACGAAAACAAAACTAGGAATGTTAAGTTATATTTAGTTAAAAAAGACAATTTTCCTTTATTGCTAGGTAGGGATTGGATAACTACATTTAATATATTCCCAAACAATTTACAAACTGTTCCGGTAAACAAAGTACAAATCTCGGATAATTTAAATAATTTACTAAATGAATTTACGGATTTATTTACAAATAACGTAGGTGAAATTAAAAATGTTAAAGCTGAATTACATTTAGAGAAAGACTCATCACCAATATTTTGTAAATCGCGAACAGTTACGTATGCATTAAGGAATGCGGTAAATGAAGAATTGGAAAGATTAGAAAATGAAGGGATAATAAAAGCTGTTAGTACGAGTAAATGGGCAGCACCTATTGTTCCGGTGGTAAAACCTAATGGGAAAATTCGTTTATGCGGCGATTTTAAAGTCACGGTAAATAAATTTTTAAAGGTTGACAAATACCCGCTACCAAAAATTGAGGATATATTAGCAACTTTAGGGGGTGGATTACATTTTACAAAGATTGACTTAAATCAAGCATACTTGCATTTACCGGTAGAGGAAAATTCACAAGAATTACTTACTATTAACACTCCTAAAGGCTTATTTAAATTTACGCGATTACCATACGGAATTGTCAGTTCGCCAGCAATATGGCAGAGAACTATAGAACAAATTTTAAAAGGTATAGAGGGTATTTCAGTTTTTATTGACGATATATGTATCTCAGGGGAAACTGATGAAATACATTTAGAGCGATTAAAACAAGTGCTAGAAAGGTTACGCGAATATAATCTTAAAATAAATAAAGAAAAATCTTTTTTCATGAATGATAAAATTACATACTGCGGTTACAAAATTGATAAAAATGGCCATTATTTCTGAAAAGAAATATCAGATCAAAATTAGATTTGCTTGTACCAAATGTTAAAAATTATGTTGAAAACAAACAACATAAAAATGTTTTTAACAAGAAAAAGATAAGAGAATTCGAAATAAATGAAAAAGTTGCAGTACGCAATTACACATCAGGAGATAAATGGAAAATAGGTAAAGTAATTGCCAGACTAGGTAAACTACATTATAAAATTCAAGTAGGTTCATGTGTATGGAAAAGACACGTTGATCAACTAAAAAGTGTAGGTTCCAGAGTACAACTGGAGGAAACTACAAATCCTGGTGAAATTGAAAAGAACACTCTTGATGGAAATATTCCCATGGTTTCCGATAGCAAGAGTCCACACCTGCAAAGCAATGGAGAATCTAAGTCTGGTAGGAGGCCTGCCATTATACCAGATCCAGTGCCAACAGATCCTGCCAGTACACCAGATCCAGTGCCAACCGACAGTAGATCTGTGTCTACAAAGCCTGGAGAAATTGACTGTGATAAAAATATCAACAGTACTGTAAATAATGAACTAAAATCTGAACATTCAAAACTTAAAAATGCTAATTTGTCTTTTTCTGAACAGGTTGTAAGAAGATCATCTAGAGTAAGAAAACCTCCCATCAGGTATGGTATACGGAATTAAGGGGAGGAGAGTTGTGGTGTATTTCGTCATTGTATTCCTGATTTAATCTATTGGACTGTTGGTAAGTGACGTCACGTCCAATCAATGATCTGTTCATTTCTTTTTACGTTTATCTCTGCTAGAACAGAGGCAGTCTTGAAAATGTAGTCGTTCATGTTACTTGTATTTTTCATCTGTAATTGTCATAGTCTTCTATTAAATTTTATGTGTTTAAAATGAAACGCCTCGTCATATCCTAGTTATGGCTTATAAATCTTCTCCTGTCTACAAAATACTATAATCTAGTTACACATTTTCAATTTTGATCTTGACATGTTCTCCCACTTTAGAGATATCAACAATTTTACAAGATTTTATATCTCCATTCCTTTAATTGTTGTTGCATTAAAAATATATGTAAAAGCACGAGGAACATAATCGTAATCTATTGACTTCAATGGAGATTTGCCTTGACGACGTTCCGGGTTATTTGGCGAATTTAGAGACAGATTTGTCAAAAAAGTTTGCTTAAGGTTGCCGAAAATCTGTCAGCCCTATATCAATTTGAAAAGGAATTAGCTAGCTTTAAAGTATCGAATTTTCACCAAAGAATATAAAAGAAAGATAGCTGCAATCGAATTAATTCCATTGAACACTGAAAAGGGTGTTTGTTCCGAAGGGTCTTACAACAAACTACTGAACAAGTAAGTTGTTTTTGAACAAGTAACAGACGTGCACTGCGGCTTATATTCTTTTCGTAATTTTTTTTGCCAGGATTTTATTGAATTGTTTTAAGAATCTTCATTGAAAAAAGTGCATTCATAGACTAGTATATTCATAGACCTGCCTGTTTATTTACAAATCACTTAATTTACAAGAATATTTGAACGTTTTTATAACAATATTGAGTGTACAAATATAAAGATGTCATGTGGCACCCACATCAGATTTTTTAAAAAGATTTTAATAAAGTCTGTGATGCACTTGAACTTGACATCTTTGGTTTATTTTTCCTTCTTAAAGTCATTTAGCAGCTTAGAAAGTTTTCTATGTTTATCCAGTTAACTTAAAGAATAAAAGAGAAGGCTAGTGAATTATAAATTTGTACTTTTTCTTCAAATGATAAAAAATTTTAACAAGTGGTAATTTTTTTTCGATCCTTCTTCCTTTTCAGTTTTTAATGTTACATATTCTTAGGTGCATTTCACCAGCCCGCACACTTTTGAAATTAAAAAAATCAATTATGTCATTCGAAAGTACTCCGTTAGTACCGCAAAAATTTTCGTTAGTACCGACACCAGTACCAAGTACTGAAGAGAACAAAAATTCGGGCTGGTGAAATGGTAGCCCGCACACTTTTGAAAAATCAAATTTCAACGATGCCATTCGAAAGTACTGCGTTAGTACCGGTTAGTACCGCAAAAATTTTCGTTAGTACCGACACCAGTACCAAGTACTGAAGAGAACAAAAATTAGGGCTGGTGAAATGGTAGCCCGCACACTTTAGAAAAATCAAATTTCAACGATGCCATTCGAAAGTACTTCGTTAGTACCGGTTAGTACCGCAAAAATTTTTGTTAGTACCGACACCAGTACCAAGTACTGAAGAGAACAAAAATTCGGGCTGGTGAAATGGTAGCCCGCACACTTTTGAAAAATCAATTTTAAACGATGTCATTCGAAAGTACTCCGTTAGTACCGGTTAGTACCGCAAAAATTTTCGTTAGTACCGACACCAGTACCAAGTACTGAAGAGAACAAAAATTCGGGCCGGTGAAATGGTAGCACTTTTGAAAAATCAAATTTCAACGATGCCATGCGAAAGTACTCCGTTAGTACCGGTTAGTACCGCAAAAATTTTCGTTAGTACCGACACCAGTACCAAGTACTGAAGAGAACAAAAATTCGGGCTGGTGAAATGGTAGCCCGCACACTTTTGAAAAATCAAATTTCAACGATGCCATTCGAAAGTACTTCGTTAGTACCGGTTAGTACCGCAAAAATTTTCGTTAGTACCGACACCAGTACCAAGTACTGAAGAGAACAAAAATTCGGGCTGGTGAAATGGTAGCCCGCACTCTTTTGAAAAATCAAATTTCAACGATGTCATTCGAAAGTACTCCGTTAGTACCGGTTAGTACCGCAAAAATTTTCGTTAGTACCGACACCAGTACCAAGTACTGAAGAGAACAAAAATTCGGGCTGGTGAAATGGAAGCCCGCACACTTTTGAAAAATCAAATTTCAACGATGTCATTCGAAAGTACTCCGTTAGTACCGGTTAGTACCGCAAAAATTTTCGTTAGTACCGACACTAGTACCAAGTACTGAAGAGATAAAAAATTCGGGCTGGTGAAATGGTAGCCCGCACACTTTTGAAAAATCAAATTTCAACGATGCCATTCGAAAATACTCCTTAGTACCGCAAAAATTTTCGTTAGTACCGACACCAGCACTAAGTACTGAAGAGAACAAAAATTCGGGCGGGTGAAATGGTAGCCCGCACACTTTGGAAAAATCAAATTTCAACGATGCCATTCGAAAGTACTTCGTTAGTACCGGTTAGTACCGCAAAAATTTTCGTTAGTACCGACACCAGTACCAAGTACTGAAGAGAACAAAAATTCGGGCTGGTGAAATGGTAAATCTGCAAAAAAAAAAGGTGCTAAAATTTGAAACAAAAAAAAGTGCTAGATTTTAATAAAATGGTGAAAAAAGGTGCTAGAATTCTAATCTAAATATCATGCTACACTTTTATAAATTTAAGTAGAACATCCATAATGCTGAATCTCAGATTGCTGCCTAGAATTGCTCATTGCTTAGCCGTAGTTGGTGAAAAATCCACTCAAAAATCCACTCAATTTTGATAGATTTAAGAAAAAAGTGTTGAAATCTAAATGCAACTTTTGTGAACAAACTATAACAACGTCTGAGCATTAGCAGTTTCAATCATATGACTAATAGATCTGAGGTTACATCTAATTAATGAATTCTGAAAATTCTTTCTCCCTTTCACAAAAAATCAAAATTATGATGACATGTCTCCAGATCACGCCTACAACATAATTCCAGATTGTAACCATTTGCTCACTGCGCAACCTTAGTGTGGCATTAAAAGCTGTCAATCTAAAAATTCTTTATATTTACCTAACTATTTTTGCATTGTAAAATCAGTTAATTCGTCATTAATTAGGCTATATTTACTGTCAGCAATTTCCTATACCAAAGTAGACTCAAAATGGATTGCTAAAGTTCCTTTTATTATCTCACGAGCATTTGGCTTAAAGATATTGCATGAATGCCAATATATTAATTTATTCTGGAGTATTTTTAGCCCCTCTTTCTTTCATAAAACTTATTTTTTAAAAGCAATTTTTTGTTATTTTATGGAATTTATAAATTGGAGAATTTTTTTCTAGAAATAAAGTGATGCGAAAAAATGTGACAAGCGGATGGAGGCTAGAACTGATCATAATGTTAACGAACTTAGGAAAATTTACTACTTGAAGCCTAGGGGAAAAAGGTGACGCGCGAGGGATTTATTCCCATTTTGTTTTCTGTTTGAAAGACAGGGTGAGGATTCGTTCGTTATCTCGCATAGGCCTAGCTATATTTTCGCGAATAATAAAAGAAATATTAAATATTAAATTTGCTTAGGCTATGACACAATGACGTCATTATCAAAGTTTTTAATTTTAAATAATATTTAATTTAGGAAATAAAAAACGCGCGTGCAAAATTAAATTAAAAAGAATATACAGCAAGATAATTAAGCCTAGGGGCGACTACCAACTGCAAACGCTTACCTTTCCCCCACTTTAAAAAAGTACAAACTGCCCTCTGACATGTAAATGCCTCCTGTTACCTGAAACCCCGTTATGTATTTAGATCCTTCCACTGAAAATAATGATATAGAAAACGAAAGATGTAATGGGAAAACATGTAAAATTTGAGTTGTATCACGCACGTATGTACGCTTCGCGCACATGAAAAAAATCTGGACATCCCCGTGCATGAATCTAAGAACGCATGTAACTCGTTTTCGCAGCAATCAGTATCACGCACGTATGTACGCTTCGCGAACATGACCCCCCCCCCCCCCAAAAAAAAAAACAAAAAAAAAAAAAAAAAAAAACATCACTGGACACCCTTGCCTCGCTGTGCATGAATCTAAGAACGCATGTAACTCGTTTTTGCAGCAGTCAGTATCACGCACGTATGTTTTACTTTATGGTGGTACTGCTTGGTACTGGTGTCGGTGCTAACGAAAATTTTTGAGGTACTAACCGGTACTCTCGGAGTACTTTCGAATGACATCGTTGAAATTTCATTTTTCAAAAGTTTTCGGGCTACCATTTCACCAACCCGAATTTTTGTTCTCTTCAGTACTTGGTACTGGTGGCGGTACTAACGAAAATTTTTGCGGTACTAACCGGTACTAACGGAGTACTTTCGAATGGCATCATTGAAATTTGATTTTTCAAAAGTGTGCGGGCTACCATTTCACCAGCCCGAATTTTTGTTCTCTTCAGTACTTGGTACTGGTGTCGGCACTAACGAAAATTTTTGCGGTACTAACCGGTACTAACGGAGTACTTTCGAATGACATCGTTGAAATTTGATTTTTCAAAAGTGTGCGGGCTACCATTTCACCAGCCCGAATTTTTGTTCTCTTCAGTACTTGGTACTGGTGTCGGTACTAACGAAAAATTTTGCGGTACTAACCGGTACTAACGGAGTACTTTCGAATGGCATCGTTGAAATTTGATTTTTCAAAAGTGTGCGGGCTACCATTTCACCAGCCCGAATTTTTGTTCTCTTCAGTACTTGGTACTGATGTCGGTACTAACGAAAATTTTTGCGGTACTAACCGGTACTAACGGAGTACTTTCGAATGACATAATTGATTTTTTCAATTTCAAAAGTGTGCGGGCTGGTGAAATGCACCTCATATTCTTACACGAATAAAACCTTGAAAAGATACTTTTTTTTAATGCATTCCCTGAAAGGAGCTAAATATACTATAATTAAACATAGTTCAACTTCTACTGCTTTCATTAAAACTTAATTGCATACTTTCTCGTGAATCGATGAAAAGAAATGACATATTTGCGCAAATTAAGTACATATAAAGAGAATAAATAAAAATATCCCTTAGAAACGTGCCAATTTAAAATATGTTGAGGAAACTCAATCAAGCTTTATTGAAATTAATTAAACATACAAGCTTCTAACGAAGTATTCTGTAGTCACGGTTCCAAGAATATTTTAAATAAAGTTTCCACTATAGGATTTCATATTACCGAGAAATAAGGATTTTTATACTTATAGGAACATTTGATCATCTCAATTGTTACTTTCCGAACACAATAGTGAGGATTGTAATCATGTCAAAAATTCGAATTTGAGATTTTGATGTTTCTATACGTTTCGAGGTCTCCTGAGTCCATTTTCACTATTTGTACGATGATGTATGAATGTGTGTATGTATGTGTGTGTGTGTGTGTATGTCTGTGAGTGAACACGCTAGCGTCTAAACACTTTGTTCGAATAAGCTGAAAGTTGGTACGTATATTGTAAGTCACCATAGTACGAACCCTATTGATTTTTGGTGAATCTAGTACTTATAGTTTTTTTACAGGGACACCAGGAAAAATTCTTTATCATTACGACCTATGGGGCCAAACTTTTAAAAGTGCGATAGCGTCTAAACGCTTTATTAATCTGAGCAAAAAATTTGTACACATGTTATAGGTCACAGTTGCACAAAGTGTATAGATTTTGGTGAATTTAGCACTTACAGTTTTTTTACAGGGGCACAACTAAAAATTCTTTACCATTATGGCCTATGGGACCAAATTTTTAAAAGTGTGATAGCGTCTAAACGCCTTATTAATCTGAGCAAAAAATTTGTACGCATGTAATAGGTCACAGTTGCACCAACTGTAGAGATTTTGGTGAATTTAGCACTTACAGTGTTTTTACAGGGAAATTCTTTATCATTATGGTCTATGGGACCAAATTTTGAAAAGTGCGATTGCATCTAAACGCCTTATTCAATTGAGCTGAAAATTTATATAAATATTATAAATCACTGTTGCACTAACTGTAAGCATTTTGATGAATCTAGCATTTATAGGTTTTTACATGGACACAACGAAAAATTCTTTATCATTATGATGTATGGGCTCGTAGTATATGGAGAAAAATACTCAAACACTCTACTATAGTTTTCTCTCTTTTGTTTGTTTAACAACTTCTATTTCTTTACTTTATCTTGAAGACTGTTAATTACTCAATGTTTGGAAAGTTGAGTGGAGTCACTCCAGATTTTTTTTTTTTTTTAGATTAAAATCGATCGTAATGAAGCAATATTATTAATTATTGATTTAATTGTTTCGAACTCTAAACCTAATTAATATCTATACAGGTTTATTAGGTGCAGACTTAATTGAATTTTGTATTGCTTCATGAATTGTTTTATTTAAAATACTAAAATTCATTTTTAATATTTATTATTATTATTATTATTATTATTATTATTATTTTTATTGACAAATTAAAGTTATGTACAAAAATTATCATTTGTTGTTTAAAAAATATTTTAACAATTTCGATAATACTCGACATGAAATTTAAAAACAGAAATTAATTTATGAGGAGTATAATAAAATTTTAATTAATACTAAAAAACTATCTAGATATAAACTTAATTACTTTTCGAACATACATATGTAAGGAAAATATTCCAATCATGTCAAAAATTCGACTTTTAAATTTTGGTGTTTCTATATGTTTTGAAGTCGCCTGTGATCATTTTTGTTATTTTTATAGTAATGGATATGAGTGAACACGATAGCGTCTAAACGCTTTTACGGCATGAGTTGAAAGTTGATACGTATGTTATAGGTCCTAGTAGAACGAAAACTATTGATTTTGGTGAATATATTGTGTTTTACAGGGACACGAAGAAAAGTTCTTTATCACTGTGGCCTATGGGCCCAAATTCTTTAAAGTGCAATGACGTCTAAATGTCTTATTTGATTGAGCTGAAAATTTATGCACATATAACAAGTGACCGTCTCACGAACTGTATAGATTTTGATGAATATAGTGCTTGTAGTTTTTTTGCAGTGACACACACACACAGAAAAAAAAAGCTTTATCATTGTGGCTTATGGGCTCAAATTATTGAAAGTGCGATAGCGTCTAAACGCTTCATCCGATTGAGTTGAAAATTTATATACATGTTATAGGGTATTGTCTCACGAACTGTATAGATTTTGGTGACTTTAGCACTTATATATTTTTACAGGGACACAACGAAAATTTCTTTATCATTATAATCTATGGGCTCAAATTATTTAAGGGCAATATCGTTGAACTAAACAACATACTATATAAAAAAAAATAATCAAACACCTTATTATAATTTTCTCTTTTGTTTATTTGACGACTTCTCTTACTTTACTTATACAACCGTTAATTACTTAATTTTCAAAATGTAGAGTGGAGTCATTCCAGATTTTTTTTTTTTTTTTTTTTTTTTTTTTTCGTTATTTCGAAGTCCTCTCTACATAGTCACCATACAGGTTTATACTTTTCTCCCAGCGTTTCTCCAGCTTTCGAAGGCCATCTTTGTGGAATTCAACAGATTGTGACGAAAATCACTGTTTTACTTCTTGCAGTTGTATGATGTCATTTGGTCTGTTAAACCTCGGACATCGTATGGACTCTGAATGGAAAGAAACTGGACATTGAACAAAAATGAAAATTGTGCATTTTAAGACAACTCTATCACCGTAAAACGTAATATATTTTTACCAGTGTCTGACACTTTTGTTTTGACTAAAATTTCGGGAAAAGAGTTTTATCTCCAGAGAGCTCTGCAGAAAGCTGTTAAAAAATTTGCAGCGTATAATGGTATTGTATATAACAGATTGCACAAACATGAAACTGGTGATTGGTGGTTAAATATTCTGTTATTTATCATGTAGGGTTTCTAGTTTCAACGCAATGGTTTGAGCTCTGGGAATAAAGAAAAATTGTTTGAGGCGTAATTGAGAAAGTGGGACAGAGGTGGCTAAATTTCAAAACTACATCGCTTTTATTCATTCATCGCACTTCGAGATGAAGTAAAAGGTACATTATTGACAAGAATACAGACAACTTTGGTATAAATACCCTCCTTTTCTTGGTCGATTTCTTGATACATCATGCAATTACTTCAGCAGTGTGCAATAACTGGCATCATTGATGATCTGACACTACTTCAAGTAATCTGTAAAAATGATTCTTGAAACATTCTCAAGAAACAGACAGAGACCTTTGCTGCACACATTTGCCTTTTTGAGAGGAGGTGAGCCGTTCTTCTTCACTCCTTTCTTTCTGATCTCTGGATTATAGTAAAAAACCAAGTTTCATCTCTAATTACCAAGCTACCAAAAAAAATTCTTTGTCTATCCCCAAAAAATTCAATAGTTCCCTTCACACATTTTGTCTCTCAAGCAAAATTTCATAATAATTTAATAATATCATAACTCCTCTGGATACACAATGCTTGAATTTTATAAAGCGGATAAATAAAAGCAAAATAACGGACAATTATTATAATTTTTTTCCATATCCTACCAAGGGTGATATAAAATGAAAACTCTTGAACACATAAAAATATTAAAATCAACATGTTTTATGTATCCATGTTCAAATAAGAAAAGTCAAAAATAGTTTGAAGTTAAGCAATTCTGTGCTGTCAAATCTGTTACTAAACTCTTAATAGGAAGATTAATTTAACATATTTCTTACATAGATATGCATATAAATTTATTTCAAAATGTTTACGATTGTAGCTTATACAATTGTGCTACAAACTGAAAATTTTCTGTTCCAAAATTGTAAAATATATTAATTATTTATTATCCAAAATCGCACTAAAAATGGTATAAGTTACATGATTTGGAAAACTGTGCTAATTAAATTTTAACGCATACTGTCCAATAGAATGCCTACTACTGCATGCATCATTTAAAACGATATTTTAACCATAAGGGAAGGTGAGGCATTTTGGAAGAATTTTTATGTAGTGAATTTTAGAAATTTTATTGTTTATTTAATTTTTACCAAAATAAATTTAGTTCGATATATTTTAGATTTTTCTGCATCAAATAAAATTTCTTTCAAAACATTATTCCTTCAAGGTAAATTTCACTAACCAAATACAGTAGACTTTTAAATGTACTAACTAATATTGGGAAACTAACAAATAAATTTTAATGCATAGAAAAACTATGTTAAATTTAATAATCATTTCTTTATTTATATAATTTAAAACACTTTCTGTGACTGTTACCAACAAAGTAGCATCAACGATAGGGAAATTCTGTCTTAAATCTCACCGTTTTTCTTATTACAATTTATTTTATGAAACATAAAAACACTTTCTGATTAAAAAATAGATTCTACGCTCCAATCGCAATTAAAGACCAATTAATTGACAACATTGCAAATGAATTTGCATTCTTTGCTTTGTATAGTGGTGAGAAGCTTGATACGATGTCCAAACCTACCCAACTTGAATCTCTAACATGTAACAATATTTAAGAAACTATATTCTTAGCACTACAATTTACATTTTTACTTATTAGTTTTGTACAAACTTCCATTAAAATCCTTTCTTTTTTCTTTCTTTTTTCTTTTTCTTTTTTTTTTGCATAAAATTATCTGTTCATGAAACAATTTATGTAACACCACACCTTTAAAAATAAATAAAATCAGAATACATCATTCATAAAAATGTAAAAGACTCCAAAATATACTGAAGAGTAGATTACTCTACCCTATATGATGCTTTAAAAATACAAATCCTTATTTACAAAATTAAAGCTGAAATTTAAGGGGATCCAAAGAGGGGGTGGGGGAAGCTGTTCCAATGTGACCCACCTTCCCCTACCGTTTCTCATAATCAACATCTAGTGAAACTAATTTCACGAAACTTAATATATGAGATGAATGTAATGCAAAACTGTGATATTTTGGTTTTGCATGTCACTTGAAAGAGAAAACATTAGTGATAGAAAAAGTTGAAATGAAAACTTTGTACCAAGAACTTATGCAAGCGTACCTAAACCTGGGTCATTGAGAAGCGGATTCTTGCGAAAAACCCAAACATTCCTGCTGTTACCCCCATTTCTACAGAGTTTTCTGATCGATTAGTATATTAGAATATTATGTAAGAAATTTTGTGATGACCATAACACGAAAATTTCTTATTTTATATCTATTTATAATTTTTTATGTTTGTATTATTAAAGTTTGTACACATTTTATACTGGTATTTTTTATTTTTTATAGTTCAGCTATTATGAGCAGCATTTACAAGGACAAAGCAAAATTTGACATGATGTACGCTGAAGTGAAAGTACATGAAAGTCAAGTTGAAGGACTCTCGCGCCAGCAAGAAATGATGTATTCATTTGACCATTACTATGGTTCATATCCTCAAGCATCGGGAAGTCACCTGATACCAAGGGACTATGGACCCCAAGGAGGCTTCGTCTGTCCTTCTGAAGTGCATTATGCAAAACCTCATAGAGCAAAAAACAGAAAGGGAGAATGGAAGGTAGTTGTAAATGTCGGAGAATACACGCAGACATTGAGAATGGAGAAATGCTTGTAAGAATATATACTTTTTACATTTAAATTAGAAAGTAAGAATGCATAATAGCCACTATCGGTTTTTGGAGTTTAAGACTAAATCGTCGGTTGTTTTCCATCCCAGCTGATTTTTCATTCTGAATTTCTCTAAAAATTTCCCCATAAAATAAAACATTTTCTTATAGCGTGCAAATATTTCCCTTTACTATACAAACATAAATATGAGAATGTGGCAGTTTCCCCTAAAGTGTTCATGAGCGGAGGGTTTTATTATGTCACATCGATAGAGCTCATTTTCATTAGCTAATTGGTTATATTGACGGGGTATAATCGTGAAATTTACCTTTTCACGAATTTAATGTGTATGTTTAGAAATTTATGACCGACATTAGAGATCGCTATTGACGTATTGCTTATTATTATTATTTATTTTTTTAGTATGTGTTCTGGAAATTTTCGATGTAATTAACGTAAAAAGTTTTGAGCCACACCATTTTTTTTCTTCTTTTTTTACTTTTTAATTTTATTTTAACCGAATTCACTTAAGTTTTTTTTTGAGGAAAAGTGCATATATTTTTTAAATATCATATAAAACTTACACGATTGGTATACAAGTCATATGATATGCTGCACATGAGCAAAAAATATTTAAAGATACGTAAAATGATCTTATCAACTTTTAAACTCAATAACATTTATTAATTAGAGTCATTTTAATAATACAAGCCGGTGCATTAACCACAATCTTTTTGCCTTGGAAGACGTCAGTTTTCCATCTTGGCGCTTTTATCGCAATATGTTCTTCATCATGTAGGATCTGAGGGGAATGTCTTATCCTGGAGTGATTTGAGTACAATATTGTTTAACAAACTCTTATATCATATTTTGCTAAGCTATAATTGCAATAAAAAAGAAAGATAAAAAGAAAACAAAAATGAAAAGTAAAAGTAATAATGAAAATAAAAAGTAACTCAAAAATAACATTGACCGAAACAGTGGCTACTGTTTGATAACACTGCTCGGCATGAAAATTTCCTCTGACACCATTTCAGCATATTCTTATGTAAAATGACCTCCTGAATCCGAATATGACACCCATTGTGCCATATCAACCACCGATTTTTAGGAATGGCCCCCTATTTATATCATTTTTAGGCAATTTTAAGGCTGTGGGGGAAGGATTATTTTAACCGTTAAATATCTTTTGAGGGGCTACAAAGTTGGAAAATTAAAAAATATGGACATTTGCGACAAGTTTTTTTTTTTTTTTTGGGGGGGGGGGGGGATTTGCCACTGAAATTATGCATTACATATCTTATATAGGTGTTAAATTAATTAGGTGTTAAATTAATTATTTTTCATTCTTCAAATCAATTCATGGTCATAAAATTATCGAACAGGGAAAGAAATTGAGGGAGGGGTGGTGTATCTAAAAAACGATGGGTGACTGGGCAAAATGGGAGTCATATTCGGATTCCGGAGGTCATTTCACATAATAATCAGATCTCAATTTTTTTTTTTCAGATCAGTGTAATATATGGAATCGCTGTGTAAATGTGACAACCCTTAGAATATATATATATATATACAGTCGGCCGCAAAATTATTGGAGCACACATCCACACTTTATATATATATATATATATATAAATATATAAATACACTGGTTATCATAATTATAAGGACACCCGTTTTTCTATATTAACTACACACTGAACACTATTATTTAAACAAATATATATTTTATTAATTTGAATTTCATTAATAGACTATATTTAAAAAAGTTTTGTCGTTTTTCTATCTTAAAAAACGTTAAATACGGTCAAAAAGAGGATTTTTCAGGTGTTCACAATTATAAGGACAGCTCGAATCTTAGTAATTGTTTTCAGTTATTCTTTAAATTAATATTTTATGGGGTCTCTTTTTAGGGTGAAACAGTCAGACATTCTCTCTGGTATGTATATATACATTTTTTTTTTTAAATATTCAGTTTCAATACCTTTTCATACAGCATAGATGATATTCTGAATACATTTAAACTATTTAAAATTGCTTTCCACTTGCATACACTTTTCTAATATGATAAGTTAAGGTTTTTTTCAACTTTTAGGCCACGGGAAAGGCAATAATACAGAAGTTTCTTTCTTCCAACTATTTCCTATTGCTCTAGAAGTAGAGCAAAAATGTAAGGCTTGTTGAAAAAAATATTATTACCCCCCAAAATCTAACAAAAATCTGAGAATTCCACGTTTAAAATTTGCAGATATAATCTTGATGTTCATAATAATAGAAAGAAATTACTAAATTCATTCTGCCTTCAGTAGAAATAGCTCCCCAGAGCACCGTAGTTCCACCTTTAAAATGCCCGATTCATATCTGCCTTTAAAAAATCTGCTCTGTCTTTCACTATCTTTAGATCGTACCAGTAACTGTTAAAACCATTTGGTTAATCAAGAATAAAATGTTTTTCATCCAAAAATGCAACATTTTACGATTTAATCTTTATTCAACTTTAACACAGACGTTCTTTCCCTCATTAAATGCTTATTGATTATTACAGGTTTTTTATTTATTTTAAATATTATTAATTATTTTAAACATGCATAAATGTAGACCCCAACCTTTCGTTAAAAATTACGAGCAAATTCATCAGCAGTCATTATGAGTAGAACAGTAAGAGGAATTATGAGTCTTCGATCTCTGTAAAACAACTCTGATTTTGCATCAGATCTCTCTCCTATCGAACTAGCAGTTCAACGTTTGATCACATTTCCTTCATCAATTTTAGATCTTCGAATTCCATTAGAAATTCAGCGGATTGAAATTATTCTTCCACTTAAAAAACACATTTATCATACTTCACTACATGAACGTTCTTTTTTTCGAGGAATTAACAGTAATGTCCGTGCAAGAAAAATTGAAGGCTTATATATGAATTAATCTAGCCCAGTAGTTAACAAATCCGCATGTCAACTGTAATTTATCCGCTAATAAGTTAAATGAAACGAAAAAAATCTTGATTGTCCCTATAGTTATGGACATGTAAAAACGGGGAGAAAAAAATAATTTGCATTATTTTTTATTAATTTTGTTTCATATTAAAAAAATTATAGCAGTTTTGGTTTTTAGAATACTAGATATATTAAGTGCACTTAGTATAATCTTGTTCACAATTATTTTTACATTAGTTATTTCAAAACATAAAGTGTCCTTATAAATATGAGAAGGAGTGTATATATATTTGGTTTGATCGTACATCTTTATCATCAACTTACTTTTTCATAAATAGTATATGACTAAGATCATGACTCGACAAATATTTACTTGATAAAACAGTAATAGGTATCCATCTTTTAAGTTGGAATTATTGCTAGTGCTTCAATAGTTTTGCTGCCGACGGTGTATATATATATCGGATGTGCTAGTTTGCATAGGAGCCTTATTACTAATCAACAAATTAAATGTCAATTCGCAATGGGATAAGGGTAAACAAGGCAATAACTTTTAATACGTAATACTTAATAATTCTTTTTATTAGAAACTTTCTTAACTCTTTGTCTTACCTGTTTAATTATTTAAACTTGACGGAAATGCAATCTTCTTTAAACATGAATGGTTATATGCTTATCCTTCCGTCAGACATTTCCCTTTTATTTTTCATTATTTATTGTCATAACAATATCAATATGTCGTATGTATGGCAGTTGTTATGCTGCAAGAATTTATTCATATATCGGATGCTATTATCTGGAATAAATGTTTAGAATTTATCTGCGTGCTTTTTTTTTTTTTTTTTTTTTTTTTTTTTTAATCTTTTACTAACTGTAATGGAAAAAATGTTTCGATGGAAATAAAAAAATTCCAGTGTCTGTAAAATTTGTTTGACAATAGCGGTTAGAGAATTTTTATTTCCTATTTTTTTTTTTTTTTTTTTTTTTTTTGATAAAGGGATTCTGAATATTGCTAGGAAATGTAAAAAAAAAAAAAAACGACATACAGACAGTTATATCCTAAATTTTATTTTAGACTTATTTAGAATATTACTATGAAAAAATAAATAAACAGTTTAAAAAATGTTTGCAACTCTTTATAAAAAAAGACTTGAAACCTATACAGAATTTTTACTTTAAAAATGTGCGATCACAGCAAACAAAACAATACTGATACTTAAAAAAGAAACAATTTCAATTTCGATTTTAATTTATATTTCTTCAAGGATAAACACGATTTTAGAATATATAACCAGACTTGATGTTGAACAGAAATACAGGGTGTCCAGAGAAGGAATTACTGATTTCAAAATTAAATATCTCGAAAACAAAGGACAATAGAAGGATGAGACAAACTGTATATTTCCAAGACACTGGACGAACTTGAAGAGGCAATCTGTGCGTCATATGAGTCCATTTCCATTGACACACTACAGGGGGTGATGGCAAATTTTGTTGTTCGTTTACACCACATTTGCATGGTTAACGGGGAACATTTTGAACAGATTTTGCGTCGATTCTATGGACTACTTGCGGAAGATCTGCTTTTATTTTCTTTTCCATAACTCCGTATAGAAATCCTAAAGGATTTCTAACTCCGTATAGTGTACAGCGCCATCTGCTGGCAACTTTTGTTACTATTTTCAAAATTCCTGTATCAAATTTTTACAGCTTTCGTAATAAATATATATTTTGTCTCCTCCCTCTATTGTCCTTTGTTTTCGAGATATTTAATTTTGAAATCATTAAGTCCTTTTCTGGGCACCCTGTATAAACTAAATACAAGGTGACCATAATTAAACTTGGCCTATTCAGAGCACTGTTTAGCTGTAATTAAAATGCAAATTAAGTCGAAAATTTGTATGTAGACATTTCAAAGGATGCGTTAAAAGGTTCTAAAATAAATAAATAAATAAATAAAATAAATTAAAATTTTAAAATTTCCGCTCTGAGGGGATATACATCAAAGTACAAACAAGCTACAAATTTCAATACAAACATCATTTTTCTAGATTTAATTGCTATTTCTTACAAGTTACAGAGTTTTTATTAAAGGAGATCATATTGTTCAATGTGGGCCCAGTTATTAATTTGCAAAATCAGCAGCTGATGAACAGTGAGTTCAACAGCTGATCCTCTGCTCAGGGAAAGTTATACGATCCTTCAAGTCACTCAAAGTTACGTTTCTTTTAAAAACTAATATCTTTAAATGGCTCCATAACTAAAAATCTCACTGCTTAAGATCGGTGGAACGGGCTAGCAAAGAAATGGAAAATGAACGGGTAATCATTCTGTCATCTGTAAAATTTTGCAACAAAAACCTTTGCGAAATGTAAAAATAACAGTTATAAATGTCGTATGGTTTGAAAATGTTAAAATAGACAGACCACAGTTATTTATTACATAATTTTTCAAGCATTTTGACTGGAATGCTTGTTTGTATTTTGATGTACATCCTTCAGAGCGGAAATTCTTAAAACACAATTTTTAAAATTATTTTTTTTGCAGAACCTTTGAGGGCATCCTTTGAAATGTCTATATACAATTTTTCGACTCAAGTAGCATTTTAGTTATAGCTACAGAGTGCTTTAAATAGGCCAAGTTTAATTATGACTACCATATATTTACACGGTGTTAAAAACGTCAATGTAAAAAATATTAAGCATATAACTTTAAAAAAATTATATTAATTGACTCTCTCATAACATTTATGACAATTTTTACATTGGTGTTTTCATCATTGTGTAAATGTTTTTATTTACAGAAAAACAAATCTTTTCATGTCTTTCATTTACATTCGATTAAAAACCTGATGTTATTACTATTATTATTACATTTTATATATATTGTGTAACAATTCAAGAACATATCTAATTGATTCAGAGTAATTAGGGTGGTGTGATGTAGAGATTAAAGCCAATTGTTTGCTCTAAGGACTTAAACCTCGATAGGATGTCCTCGGTGAGGGTCGTTCTAAGACGTACTAACCCGTATTAATGCGAGTTTCGGAGAAAACCGCGAAAATAACGAACGTGACCTTGGATCGAAGACAGCACCTAGTGTCTATCATCTTAGAGAGTAGAACCTTCTCGGCCATTGGTAGAAACAGAATAATTAAGTATGCATATCAGTCAGATTCACTCGTCTCCCTCCCTTACGCAATCCTGTGGGATTTTTATTGCTTAGTAATATAAGGATAGCTCATTCAAAAATGTGGTTTTTCAAATTCTGTTTTTTGAATCCCACGCGTTGAACATGTCATCTTTTAATCTTAGTAAGCAATTAAATAAATAGATAAATAAGTAAACAGATATCTTATTTTAGATAATTTAGAATGGAAGGCTGATTTTTATACCAGCTATGTGAAAAATACCAAGGCCGGGAACCGAACCCGGGCCTTCCGCTTAACGTGCGTATGCTCTACTATTGAGCTACCCTGGGTGATAACTAGTGAGAAATGTCTAGCTGATTATCACCCAGGGTAACTCAGTGGTAGAGCAGCCGCGCGTTAAGTGGAAGGTCCAGGTTCGATTCCTGGCCCTGGTATTTTTCACATAGTTGGTATAAAAATCAGCCGTCCACTTGAAATTATCTAAAATGAATTAAGGTTGAAGAATAAAGAATTTCTAAATTAGATATCTTATTTCATTAAATAAATTTAATGTTCTAATTTTCAATCTCAAAAAGAAATATTCAAATTTATTTAGTTTTATTTTTTAAATTACGCACTAAGATAAAAAGCAACATGTTCAAATTGTGGAAAAAAAAAAAAAAAAAAAATAGAATTCGAAAAGCTTTACTTCTGAATGAGATCGTTATAATACGAAACAACAAGAATACCATAAGAATACATGGAAAGGGAGAAAGAGTGAATCTAACCGATGAGTCTGAAGTATTCGTTACATAATACAATTTTTCTTTCAAAGCCAAATTTAGATAGGCTTGCAATCACTTAAAGCCAAAGGCTACGAATCTTCTAATTTTTTAAATTACAAATATTTTTAATGGCTTATACTACAATACAATTAGTTTATTCCTTTTGTTCTAAGACTAAATTTCTTGTTTATGTAGTTAAATGAAACAAATTAGACGATCAAAAAATTAAGGTAAACAGTTTTTAAAAGCACTATTGAAGGTATTTTTTTTTAATATTATTTTTTTAAAGGCTTTTTCCTTCAAAGAGTACCGAATGTGATTAAAAAAAATTTCATTCACTGAAGTTTTTATACATATTCCTTTTTTGAAAAACTGTGGCTGATTATTTGATTCTTTCTGGAATTTCTTTTGAGACATTTTGCGTTTTCATTACACGGAATTTTAAAAATGATATAAATACATTGTATGTATTTGTAAAATTGTCTTTATAAATACAAATTATAAGTTATTTTATCATAGGTCATCCGGAAATCCTTGTAAATATGTCGTTAATCAAATGCAGTCTACCTGTGCACAAGTATACAGTTATCATCGCCTATTGGTCTTCAGCAAAGAAAAAGGTTTGCACATTGATGTATTCAGAGTTCCAACCGCTTGTACTTGTTACCTGAGACCCGGCAGAAACAGTTACTCTCCTGGGTTTTCTGCCTCTTCACCATATTTAATGAGGCCTAATCCTTATGAAGAATATGGGGGACATGTGGAAACAGCACCTGCACCACAAGTTCATCCAGAAGGTAGAGAGTATTTCCAGATATCATAATGAATGTACAATTATTTTAGTTTAAAAAAAGAAAAAAAAGTCTTAGACCAGTTATAACTATTTTTTTTTCTTATTAAATTATAAGGATCATTTCATATAAATTCAAAGAAGTGTGTTGCTCAACTATTTTTGTTTCTTTTAATATTTATGTCCCTTATAAACATATGTGAGAGATGGTCAAAACAGTTTTTATGTTTTCTTTACTATTAACCGGGGATTTTATACAGGTCATCGAAAGTCGTTCTCCTGGTAAAAAATCTGATTATTATATCTTAATATTTTGACACAAATTTATTTGTATTAAATTTATGAATGCTAATTTTAAATATTAGTGTCAAAGTACATTAGATAAAGATGTCATATGCTTTGTTATACTACTGAAACTTAATAACTAAAATAATTATAATAGGTTAAAGTTAAAGGTCAAACATCTAAAATGTTACAAAAATTAATCTATGGAATTACACTAATGAGAAAATGATAATTTAATTGTGTGGTATTTAACCTTTTAATTCTTACAGTTCCCAGAAATGTCAGAAAAAGAAGAAAAAAAAAAAAAAAAAAAAAAGGCCATTTTCAGACCTCCCATAAACCAAAAGGGGATGAAAAAAAAAAAAAGAAATCTTTGCCAATTTACTATTCTATTAAAGTACTACGAGTACTGTATGTATTATTTTGTGGTTTAGATTTGTAATATATATATATATATATATAGTTGTTTTAATTCGCGTACTTTGTCTGGTTAACACACACTAAAATAGAAAATGAAACACTGGAATTAAATAATTGCAGACTAATTTTTTTTACATTGAAATGAGCTTTATAATAATGTAAAATTACTTTGGTAAAATTATAACTAAATAGTAAATATTTTTAAAGGAACTGAAATTTTCAAGAGTACGGCATTTCGAAACAAGATGGAGGATCAAGTTGCTTAAGAAACTTGGTATATACCGAGTTTCAAGCAAATCTGTTTTTAAATGCATTTTTTAAATGCATTTTTTATATAAATTTTAAATTTTAAAATCGCCATTTAGAAATTAGATGGCAGATCAAGTTAAACAACGATACAAGATCATTCTAAAACAACTCCATTGTCGAATTTTTGTTCGAATTGATTCAATATTTTGAAAGTTATTACGATAAAAGCTTTTCATGATATACACTCGCAGTTACTTATATGTAATATAAACACAGAGTACAAATACTCCATACACTTTAAAAATGGTAGATTGGAACTCTTGGATAAATTCAAAAATAAAAATACGAACGCTTTAAAAACAAAAAAAACAAAAAAAAAACACGAAGTTTGTGAAGTTTGTCATTGTGCTTCAATTGTCTTCATTCTTGCTATTTCGTATTTAAGTGAAGAAGTGCAGAGACTAGAGTACAGTCAGAAAATCAATTTATTTGAAACAGTTCAATTAGGAGAGAATGGGATTACTTTGTGTTTGTAGTACAAGTCAGGGACCTCAATGTGCACTGAAATGAAAGATAATAAATGGTTTAATGTTAATAGTAAATTGTAGGCGAAATCACTGCAGTCATATTGCCTTGAACTATGGAGCAGCAAACTCATCTGTGTTGAAACAGAACTGTACTTGAATTAAGTTGAACTCAAACTAAACCTCAAGTACGTTTTTAATATATCTTTTATACACTGGAGAATGAATACGCATTCATTCACTAGCTACTTTCCAACAATTATACTCAAATGGAATTATTTGCGAAATTTCGCAAAACCCTAAGTTTTCCTCCCCGACTCGCAATGACTCGTCAGAATACCTTTAAAAATCATAGTTAAGACCTAAAAACAATTCGACTTCTTCACAACTCCGAACTCAGAAATTTCCCACGAAAACCCTGTGAGGCTTCGGAAGTTCATAATTAGCAAATTTGCACAAGCATATTTTAGTTATATTACAGCGACTATAATGCACAGTGTGAAAATTCTCCAGCAAAATTGTATCCTGGATATTAAGCCTCTCACTAGAGGTCAGTGTGATCGAGATTATTGCTTGAAAAACTCAAACTAATGTACTTATTCGTTATTTATGTACTTAGATCACGTGACGGAGCAGACGAAACTGACAAAAGCCAATCAACTTTTTATGCAATGTATGTTTTTAGCAAAAATTTTGATCGCAGCGCTATGTGTCAGTCTCAAATTTTTAGCAGTCCGTTAAGCATTCAGTTATAAGTGCTTTCCACACTGTATATTCTAGGTGCTGTAATTATACTCCATATTTCCAAAAAAAAGAGCGGAAAATTCCAATTTTAACCCGTTAGTAGTCGCTATAGACAGCGCCACCTATTACAGATAGCGTACTTTTTATTTAACTCGCACCAATAATTTTAAGAAGTGATGTGATCGACGTTCCTTCGATTTCATTCGTGTTTTATTTATATCAAATGCTACTTCTAAAAATTTTTGGTGGCTATTGAATTAAAAAATCTGGCAACACTGAAGAATGGGCGGCAAATCGATCAACTAGCGACTACTAACGGGTTAAATGATTTGTGAAATATCTAGAAAAGTATCTGATGAGTTATTTTGAAAGTTAAGGGTGTAAAGAACATATTATGCTTCATATATTTAAGCGAATGTTTTGTCTCAAAGATAAAAACATGGTCAGAAACAAATTAAATAAAAAATAATAATGTTTAGAATCATCCATAAAAGTAATTCTTCAAGTGCATTGTGGCTGTAGCATATGTTTTAAGTGCTTTTTTTTTTATTATTTAAAATATTGTATAGGAATAGGACATTATGGATATATGTCCTATTCCTATACAATATTTTAAGATATAAAGGTTTATTTTAAAAATTTGAATATTTTTGTATGTTTCTGTTCACAAGTAATAGGATCTTTAGCCTAAGGGAATGCTTCTTTTAGAAAACTCGACATTCTTCAAAAGAAATAGCATACGAAATCAAAGAATAAAAATATCCAATATTTGAAACTGTATGCAGCCACATGTTTGTTTAGTGATCAAGCTACTTATACCAGTTTTTCATGTGTAATGTGTGTTAAACTTTAGTTTTATTAATTATTAGTAGTATTTCATTTAACTATTGTTATTAGTATTTCAATTAATAATTTTGAAATTGCTGCTTGAATTTAAATAAGTTTGATTCTCATTTGGTTTTTCACATATTATTCTTTCAGTTTAAACTTTTTCTTTTTTTTGGGGTGTTTGTTGGGTATAGCTTGTTGTAAATGTTCAGCAATTTGCATACAACAAGACAGAAATAACACCTATTTTACATGCAATATTCATTCTATACCCTTGAAAACGTAATGAATTTGCGTGTTTCAATTTAAGGTTGCTTGATATTCGTAACCTTTTTTTGTATTCTTTCTGTTTCCTCTTATTCAATGTTTCTTGTTTCCATCTATTCAGTGTTTGGAAAGGTTTTCAATATATATATATATATATATATTATTACCAAATAATTTTTAACTGCGTAGGAGTAGGAGCGTAGGTTAGCGTAATTTCTTTTGCATAATTTACTAGACCAATGTGTAGAGTTATTTTTACAAAAATACCAAGGAAATGTTGTAAAAATTAAGAATTATATCATGGGCAGAATGAGTTGAATTTATGGTATTGTGGAATAGAAGCGAAATGATACAGTATTCAATCCAAATTTTTATTTTGTATCAATTAATAATAATATAGTGTGCCCTATAACGGAAATTTAGATAAAACCCCCGATTGTTTCCTTCTCTTTGAGAGTTTCCTTTTGAATTATTATTATTATTATTTTGCGTTATGTATATTTAATCATAAACTTAGTATCGTCATAGTAACTATCATAATGTCTTACAAATTTGACTTTTTTTTTTTTTTTGCAATAAATTATAACTTTCAGAAAATATGTATTGCAATGAAATATTAGTACCTACACTAATTATTAAACAATCATTAAAAGAAATTATGATCGATATATAAATATAACTGCATATTATTAATATAATAACTTTATATGTATTTACACAGGAAACAATAATATGAAACGTTATCTAATCAATTTATTTCTTTAAACAGCTTCAAATGCAAATAAAGAAAAAAAGAAAAACTCATTTAGCAACACTCTATGGGCTATCCTTGGTGGAGGACCTCAAGCCAGTGCCCTTGCTCAGCAACCACAATTTTTAGATGAAGTGCAAAAACAAATTACATGGACACAACAAATCAACAAGTTCCCGCATCTTATGAAACAAATATCCCCGAATCAGGTAAATAAAAAAGATGCTAAATTTTCTAGACAACCTGTCTTATTTTAGATACTGATAATTTATGAAAAATTTAAAAGTTTTTTTTTTTTTTTAATGGTCAACCATGAAAATGCATTACTTATTATTTATTATTTATTACTAGCAAACCCTTGTAAAATTTTCGCAGTTTCTTTCTTTTCTTTTTCTTTTTTTATTTACCTTTACAATTTGAAGTCATATACCAATTTCACCACCCACTATCAATTTTAATTCACCAGAAACCAAATTATTATTAGTTTTTTTTTCTTCCATTTTTGAGGGTGGGATTAAACGCTAATGATAGTTAACCCAAAATCATTCAAAGAAAAATTTCAAAATAAAATTCATATTTGACGATCCAGTTTTCATACTTCCCCAGGCAGGCCAGCTTTAGTATAGGACTCCTATGGCGACTTTAAAATTATTGCCGCCATGTTCGCGATGCCTTTTAATTTATTATTTAATTTATTCCTTTTGGCGTAAGTTTTTGTTAAAATACTTAGTACCTAGTTTGATTATAGTCCTATTTGTGGCATTTTTTAGTCAGTTTATCACACAAAAGTTCATATTTTGATTTATAACATTAAAGTATTGCTAGGTTTAAAATGATACTTGCAAAGATTGTAAAGATGGAAATTTTAAAAATAAATTTTTCTATAAAATTATCTCATCAGACAAATGTCATTTTTTTTTATTATCAGATCATTGAACTGAGTCCACGTGCTTAAATACTGCTTGTGTATTATTTTTTTTTAATTCTCGCCTATTTTATTGTCATTATCGTATCGTTTCTACAAATTATAATCGTAAATGGTGCACGTTAGAGAAATATTATATAGATTGTGTGTTATTTTTTAATTCTCGCATATTTTATTGTCATTATCGTATCGTTTCTACAAATTATAATCGTAATTGGTCCACGTTAGAGAAATATTATAAAGATTATTATTATTATTTTAATTTGAAAGCACTGCATATCACGTGTCAGTAATGTTTTAGATCTGACAAAATAATATCCTGTCGATTGATTAATCTATGGGTGAAAAAACAGGGTTAATATGATATGGAAGGAGAAATCAAATTATTATCTATAAATAAATGTATGTAATATTTATTATTTAAATTAGTGAATAAACGCATTCCAAGTGACTTGAAAATCATGGTAATTAACACTTATATAATGAGTCAAAACTATATTGAAATGAAGAAGCAATGAAGTTGTGAAAAACGGATCTTTTTTTGTACCTTAATCCAAGTCATAAGCAGTTTTTGAAGTGCCCCAATATCATCATGACTGTGGACTCAAATGGTTACTTACTATGCCTCCATCGTGTATAGTTATAGCAGATATATTACACTCCCTGTTAATTTCTCAAATAAAGAAATGCATATATATATATATATAACATATATATATATATATACATATATATATATATATATATATATATATATATAAATAAATATATATATATATATATATATATATATATAGAAATACATTAATATAATCAGTGCAAAAACATTTTTTATGAAATTTAAAGATGACTCA
This sequence comes from Salticus scenicus, assembly GCA_963930645.1. Taxonomy (NCBI): domain Eukaryota; kingdom Metazoa; phylum Arthropoda; class Arachnida; order Araneae; family Salticidae; genus Salticus; species Salticus scenicus. The sequence continues at coordinate 141,339,806 of OZ005650.1, read as the reverse complement.
ACTTCAGTATTAAAACAATTCCTTGGATCACAAGCTAAGACTACCCATATCAAATCAAAGAAGAATTAAAGAAAAATCGAAATAAATATTGTAAATTGGAATAAGAAAAAAAGCATTATTTGCATTCTAACGTTATATATATATATTAATAAAATAGCAAAAACATCTATCTTGGAAAACTTTAGATATTTTTAGATGATCTATTTTTAAATTAAAATGATTACATTCTTTTGTTTCTTTGAATGTCGATATCCAAGCACGACAATACAGAAATTCTACATATTTCCATTTTTTTTGTAAAAGTAAATTATTAATTTTTTCAACAATTAGTTTGAGAATTAATAATTGTTATATTCAAAGTCAATGTCAGAGGTTCTGTTTAAATTTGAACTCGATAATAATAAACATTATAATGAACATTCAAAACAAAGAAAATTTTAATCTTATAATCAACTGATTTTACTACTAATAATTTTAATAAAAGTTATAAAAATAATGATCTCTTTATAACTATATTTTTATGTTCAATTCAACGGAAAAAAAAAAAAAAAAAAAAAGATACTTCAAAGCTATGAGTTTTTTAAATTATAGATGTTAGATTTTTAAATATACTTTTATGAAATATGTTAAAGTAATGCGAAACAATTCTTTTAAATACTTATTAATAAAAACTGTGGGATTATTAGACCACGCATCTACTTCGTAGGAGGACGTAAAATCATCACAAATCAACATTTGTGACATGTTAAGTTAAAATTTATTAGACCAAATGTACTCAAATATATGTAAGAATAATAAATATAATAAACTTAGATGGATTGTCTTATATATATATATATATATATATATATATATATATATATATATGTGTGTGTGTGTGTGTAAGTTGACAAATTTTCGATACAACCTAGTATTGATTGAAAAACAAAATATTAATGGAGAACATTCATTTTTAGGTAATAGGTGACGGGAATTTTTTTATTCGTGTTTTATATGAAAGGGCATCACTGAAGGTCCAATATACATAAATCATTCTGGAATAAATCATGGAAAAAAGCTTCAGCACTGCAAAACGGGTTATCTGTTGTCACAAAATGAAGAAATCTGTACGGATAATACGTAATAAGAACAAAAAGGGTGATCATTATTGAAATATAGGGTAAAGTAGATAAATATGGAATACTATTTCTATTAACTCACCATAATAAACTGAATTATTTTGGATCATTCTGGATTCAACTATTACAAGCTTTCAAGTGTTGGTAATGTGTTTTGATAGTTAAAAAAAAAAATAGAGTTTACATGCAAAATATTTAATTAAGGGGGAAGAAAAAAGTTTTTCCAAGTAGGTAATAGGGAATAGTTATGAAGAGAAATATGGAATACCCATTTCCTTAAAGGATAATATGGAATAGAGTAGTATTGTAGTATTTTTACTGAAAATCATGAATAAGTGCAATATAAACATTTTATCTTGAAATTATTATTCATAATAAACAGTAATGAAAAAATTAGCAACGTTCAGGTTTTAAAAAATTTCAAATAATATGGTATTGCTAAAATTCCATATTAACTAAATCGCCATATTTGAGAATAAATCAACCTCAACTACCTGTTGGTAGAAATAAATTCAGGGGAATCAGACTACTATGTAACTCAACTCCCCTACCGTAAATAACTCTAGGTTTACATTCATTTTACTGCTTTGTAAATGGATTACAGAATTCGTAATACTTAACTTCCATAAAGTCTGAAACTTCATAAACAAAAGAAGTTGTATGACACAAAAACTGTTCTTCTCATTGACACAACGTGAACTAACATTCATACTTGAGGTCCACTGAAGACGTTTGACGTGCTTCCGATATGTTGCAGCACCGTACAGGTGAGATATAACGGCATACCGTTTTACCTGAGTATTCCATGTTCCCCACCGTTCCCCTAATTCCAAGTTTGCCGTTGTCGATTTTTTTTTTTTTCTTTTTTTTTTTTTGAGCGATTTTTTTTTCTTTTAATATCAACGTTTCGTAATATTTTTTTATACGATTGAATATGGTAAAGTTTTGTTTTTACCGTTCCCCTAATTTCAGGTTTGCCGTTGTCGATTTTTTTTTTTTTTTTTTTTTTTTAATATTAACGTTTCGTAATATTTTTTATACGATTGAATACGGTAAAGATTACTATCAGAAAATAGTGAGTTTAAAAAGTACGGTTAATAGAAACCCAGTAAATGTTAAATATGTTGAAAAAGCAGTTGTAGTAGAAAATTACACTTAAATATGACAAAATAAGTAATTAACGAGTATTATTATTACATCCATTATAATTTATCACTGTGTGAATTTGTCTTTATATAGGTTGAGTACATGAATATGCAATAAACACTAGCTGAAAAATGATGTCGTGGACAAATTTGGTTCTGGAAGATTTTACATTATCTTACTTAACCTTTTAGTGCACCCTGTTGCATATGTGCAAAGGGATGTGTTCGTGCTAAATCTCTCACTCCTGTTGAATTTTGAAGTTTAAATACGCAGTTTCACACGCCTGAAAAGCAATACTTTTAAATTTACTGCATAATTTTAGCGATAGATGGCACTGTCGTAAAATTATGAAACGTTTATTACAACAGTTTGTTAGATACGACAGTAAATATGTTTGTACAGATTAATTTTGATTTACAAGTAAGAAAAACTGTACATAATCATATATTATTTAAGTATGTTTATTACCTCAAAGAGTTTCTAGTTATAATTTGGTAAATTGTGTTTTACAGTATAATTAATTTAATTTAAAACATTAAATTAAATTCTTAAAATCCCAAATTTCACATTCAGTTATTTATTACAGACATACTTAAAATAAATATATATTTATGCATTTCAAAACTATTTAAAAATTGTAAATTTCTTTGCTTAATTTTTGGGTCACTTTTTGAAGTAATATTTTATAGATTGTCAATTTTTTACTCATAGAAACGATTTGTAATCATGTAGAAAACTCAACTTTGAAAGTTTGGTGTTTCTACACATTTGAGGCCACTAGAGCTCATTTTTGCTAATTTTATGATGATGTATATATGCATGTGTGTATGTATGTGAGTGAGCACGATAGCGTCTAAACGCTTTGTTCGAATGAGCTGAAAGTTGGCTATATGTTGGTTATAGTATGTTAAAAAGTCACCGTGGCACGAACCCTATTGATTTTGGTGAATATAGCACTTTCGGTTTTTTACAGGGACACAAAGAAAAATTCTTTATAAATATGGCCTATTAGCCCAAATTTTTAAAAATGCGATAGTGTCTTAACGCCTTATTCGATTGGGATGAATGTTTATACACATGTCAGAGATCACCGTCGCACAAACTGTATAGATTTTGGTTAATATAGTAGCTTTAGATTTTTTTTACATGGACACAAAGAAAAATTACTTACCATTATGGCCTATGGCCCCAAAGTTTTAAAGTGCAATAGCGTCTAGACGCCTTCGATTGAGCTGAAAATTTATACACATGTTATAGGTCACCGTCGCGCGAACTGAGTAGATATTGGTGAATCTAGCACTCATACATTTTTACTGGGACACAACGAAATATTCTTTGTTATTATGATCTATGGGTTGACATTTTTTGAAGGGTAACATCGTAAAATTAAAAAATATACTGTATAGAGAAAATAATCAAACACTTTATTATAAATTTCACTTTTGTTTATTTAAAGACTTCTCTTACTTTAATTTATTTACATAACCGTTAATTACTTAGTTTTCAGAAAGTCGAGTAAAATTACTCCAGATTTTTAATGTATGCACGCATGAATTCTGTTTAGAACTATCACTAATACATAAGTGAATGAAATTTATATAGTCAATAATGCTGCATGAAATTTCGCTGACACATTTTAAAACTTTATTTAATCAGGAACTAAAATATATGTTATTTCATTAAATTAATTTTAATGGAAAAGCCTTAAGGACAATTCTGTTAAAAAAAAAAAAAAAAGATTGAATTACTTTGCCATTTATACCGATTAAGAATTTAAAAATTCTATTAAAGGGATCCTATTTAAAAATCCTGTTAAAGGATCAGTAGACGTTACAAATCATTCTTTGTAAATAAATGTCTTAGAGTTCTAAAAAACGCATAAATTTGCATTCAAATAATAATAATAATAAGTATATTAACATTTTTCAAAATATATTTAAATTTAATAAAATAAAATTCAGAATTTTAAATTTTTTGTAAAATTGTATAATGTTTCATGCTAATTAGATTTTATTTCAATTTTTACCCTTGATTATACATTACACAAGTCTACATCTAAAATTTTGATTTAATAATTTTGGCTGATCTTTATGTTTTTTGGTTTGCTGAAACCGAAAAGGAAGCCAGTTTTTCTTTATAACGTATAATTTTTTGCCAATACAGGGTGTCTACCGATACAATGTCTTCCGTGACTCTTTCACCAATATAATAACATGGTAACATTTTTCGTATATTTCCATGATTAGTTGTAATTAATAATTCCCAATTATACGTCATTTGAAGTGTTCTTAAATTCTCCTGGGTGTTTATGTGTTTTAATGTTGTGTATCATTCCAGAAAAAATTATAAAATTGTAATTCACAGTTTCTGAGAAATCCACGAATTTATGCATGTAAAGATAATTTTCGACATGAGTGTAGTTTAACAACATATTGCAAACATATTTGTATATTTTATTGTCGACCTTTTTGTCGACTTATTTTATTGTCGATTATTGTCGACAAACATTTGATAGTAAATAATTATAACAAATAATTTTATGTTTCAATGCTTAAATTTTATGCACGTTTTAAAAACAATCAATCTATAAAAGTTATACACAAATATGCTTGAAACTACAGTAATACAAAATCGACGGAAAAATTTAAAATCTAGTTAGTTTGGAAGCATTTTAAACATTTTCATAAAAAATAAAGATTGTGAATGTTATTTTTTTTAAATTAAATAGTTTTCGATAAAATTTATTATACTTAATATTTATGCATATTGTATGGAAATGTATTCAATGCATATGTATGGAAATTTCATTGAAAGCAGCAGTTTAAAAACATGATTTATATTGTCCACTATCAACATAAATTTCATTTTAAGAATTTAAACACATATATATAAAAAAAAAGAATAAAATTAACTATGTATCGATGAAAATTCCAGGTTGAACGATTATCAAGTGATATAAAGCAACGCATATTGCATGATCACCAATAAAAATAAATCACTTTCTGAACGGTTAACTTAAAATTGTATGCTGATAAAAAAAAAATATTAACATGCTTAATCCTTTTTGCTGTTTTTGAAAAAAAAAAAAAAAACTTTACTTTTTAATACCACAAGAGTTATTATTATTTATTAATTTTATTGTTTGAACACATTTATTATTATTTTATTTACTAACGTTATATTTTGATGTTAAAATTCCAAAGGAAGATTTATTATAAATCTTTACACTAAACTAAGTTATTTGTTACATAATTTCCAAGAAATAGCTTTATTTGGGACAGTAGTAATTTAAGGAAAACTGAACTTAAATTATTAAACAGAATATTCCCCTGATATTAATTAAATACTAACATTTAAAACCATTTTCTACAAATTAGACAATTCTATATTTATCTTTTGTAATATTATAAATTTCTCATAAATTATATGTAATTTCATGAATTACTATTTTTCATTTCTGTTGTACTTATTTTTAGGTATTAAAGCAATTATTAGAAGATGATGATGAAGAATATAGTATTCGAAGACAAAGAATTCGCAAGAAACATCCCATAGATCAGCTAACTTCCAATGGTTTCGGTGGCTACCAGATGCCAATGATGGTCCCATTACCCCCTCCACCTCCACCACCACCAAGTAGTATACCCCGTCGTCCTGTAATAAGTGCAGCTCCTGCAGACAAACAGCATATTTTTTCTCTTTCACCTGAAAGTCAAACGAAAATAATAACAATATCATCTGCTCCTGAATCTACGAAAGTATTCAGTTTGACAAAAGACCCTAATGCTGTGAAGGGTTTTTACCGACCAAATAGTGATTCTTCCCAAAGAAATGTTTATACCATAATCAGAAAACAACCTTTCAACAGGTTGAATGGTTATAAAGTTCATCCAGGCATGTACCCTCCACAAAGTGAAAACGTACAAATTCCAGAATCGAGTCTTTTACCTGTTGCTCCTCAGTTTAGTTCTCATCCAGACAACCCTTTTAAACCAATTATGAAACCTATGCCAGCACCAAAAGGCTCTGATAAAGTAATTGTTGAAGACGATGATTTGATGGCTGCAGAAAAGTCTGTTGAAGAAAGTATGCATTCATTTGCGGTTGAATCGATGTCGGATACAAAGGATGTTCCGCAACAAGATGATAGTGAATCGAAAATTAATTTCTCATATCATCCGATACTTGAGTATTTGGATGCATGAAGTAGAAGCTTAAGATAGGTTTATACATACTTAATTTATTTGTATAAATTTCATATTGCTGATAATGCTCATACGCTCTTTCATGGACACTGAATGAAAGATTTTTCATTAATCATGTTAAATATTTTGCATGAATCTAATTTTAAATTTTTTAATAAGAAAATATTTGACTAAAATTTGTTAAAATAATTATTAATGTTTGTCAAAATAATTCAGTAACAAAAATTACGAGAGGAAGAGAAAATTAAGTTTATCTAAACTGTTGTGGGAGGCACTTTTATCTAGAAAAGTGACTTAAGTTATTTAGTTACTTTACTTTTTTACGTGATTATATTGATACAGTTATGTAAACGCATTAGTTTAATGCCCTACTTGCATACGAATGAATGATGTAAAGTAGTATTTACTTTTTTATGGTTAGCACTGTGACAATTTGAAGCCTTCTTCAAAGCTGTAAAACGGCGGAAGTCACTGGCTCTTTTTAGCAGAACAAAGTTTAGTGAATGATTTAGTGAGCTCACAGAAAATTGATTTTAAGTGTACTAGTGATTTTTTCTTACTACCGCATGCCCGTTAACTGGAATCATTTTTTATTGATTCTTTTTAGAGGTGAGTGATTTTTTTACAGCGCATTAGTTCTACGCTATGAACAGATAGCGACGGTCTGAGACACACCTTTAAGGGTATTCCGGTGGTAGGAATCCCCCCCCCCTGCTTTGGTGACCAATAGATGTATAATTCAGATGGTAATATGAAGAACATTACGGCCATAACTCATTTTATGTGAACCAGTCACCATTAATTTACACGATGGTCTTTGGCCGGCTCGAGTACCGAACCCGCAATCTTCCAGTTACGAGCCCGGTGCTCTACCGAACAGGTTAATGCAGTCCCTATTTATTTTAGGACTTGTAATATCAATTTGACTTTTGCCATGTGCTTCATATGATTGCTAACTCTCACTGAATCGCCAACATTCTCGACGCACCAATTGCTTCAATATAATATTTGAAATCATGCACTTTCACGAACCAGTAGTAAAATTTAGCACCGATATTCTGCAAGGCTATACACTCACAGAGCCTGATTAAGGGAGAAGCACACATTATCTCCCGGAATATTTTTACAATTATTTTTTACTTCATGTCATAGAAATTCCACGCTTTGACGAGGAAATATTTTTTATAAAAAATGAACGGTGTAAAACAATCCAATTTACTCACCGTTATTAGACATCAGAATTCTTTTAAAATAATTTTTAATGAGAATTTTCTGTTTATTATAGGAGGAAAGTATTTGTTAAAAAATAACGGTGTAAGTATAAATAATGTGTGCTTCCCCCTTAATCAGGCTCTGGCTATACATTCTATACAGAATAATTACATTGATATTTTCTTTTGTTCAAAGTTATTAAATGCATTAGCGAAGCACTTAAAACATTCCTGCTAGCATTATGTAAGTACCACCTAATATCGTAGATCCAACATCAACAAACGTTGCCGGTGGTTTGAATCTTCCATAAAAATTCATTCATTAGAAGTAACCTTTTGTTTGATTCCTTGCTTAATGATTTCTAAAATATAGGTGTAGTACGAAATATAAATATAGCATTATTGCTTCCTTCATTAATGGTTTCTGAAACTAGAGGAAAGTTAAACTTATTTTCCACCTCTTCTCGTACTTATTTTGTTATTGGGTTGATTATACAATAAAAATGCAACCTTTATCCCATCTAAAAATTTAAAAGGAAGAAAAAATAATTATAAAAATAGGCGTTTGAATTTAATTTGAGGGATTTAAGTTATATCGATAGGAAAGTGTTTGAGCATATCCTTAATTGATTAATTGTATTTATTAATTTCATTAAATATCTGCTACCTATTATATTTTTGGATTACAATTTTGGTGAAATAAATTAACAAAAAAGAATTATTAGTAATAATCAGAAAATTGTATTTTTAATTTAAAATGTGGTTTAATCAGTGTTGTATACCCAGTTATCATTCAAATACATTTGAAAGCATACATGTTTTGATATAAAAAATAATGAAAGAATATATATCAGCGGAATGTTTGAACTCATTACAAGTGTATTGTTTGACAGAAAATAAAATAAATTTGCGGTAAATATGCTCAATATACACGTCTACATTTTATAGATACGCACAATGAAGTTGATTCAAAAAACAAGAAAAAAAAATCGGGAGACATCTAAAAATTGTATTGTTATAAAAAATTATCAACATATTTTTTCAGTGTTTCGTAGTTATGTTTGTGTACTATTCACTTTATTAATTTATTATTTTGTAATGGAAAATCAATATGATGTTTATGCTTCTGTTACTGTACTAATTATTGTTAATTTTCATTTTAAAAATTTTGAATTTACATGTCAGACTTATGTGATTCTTTTTCTAATATATATTGCTTTTTATAGTAATAAATACAAGAATAAAATATGGCTTAAAATTTATTATTAATGCAGTATAAGTAATCATCTCTAATATAGTCGGCAGCAAAATTAATGAAGCACATATATATATATATTCATATATATTTTTTTCAGTTTGGTCGCTAATTTTTATCATCAACTTACTTTTCTATAAGCAGCATAAGACTAAGATCATGATTAGACAAATATTTACTCATCAAAACAGTATTTGCTGCCCATCTTTTAAACAGGAATTATTGCTAGTACTTCAATAATTTTGCTGCCGACTGTAACTCCAAAGTACATTGTTTTATATATTTTTTCACTTACAAACACTTCTTATCCACATATAATTCGGCGGTCGTCTATATTTCCTTATGAAAGGAGATGAATTTCAATCTCCCGCTTTTAATAAGTCAATTAATGTAGAATTTGAAAAAATCTATTCAAAACTGATCAAAATTATATGATAAAGAATTCTACCGGTTGATTAAAGAAACATAACAAAAGATACATTTTTACGAAACACTACAAAATTGGGAGAATATCTCTCCTCACACGGATATATATGTAAGTACTATTCATACAGAATAGAGAATGTGAAATAATCGTTGTTAATACTATTTTTGCCATTAAATTCCCAAGAATAAAATGAATGGACGAAGAATCACCATAAGAATTACGCTGAAATTCTATAACACACTAATCTATTTAATGACGAACACAAATTTACAATTAATATATGCAATGTATCAGTTAGAACTGTTTAGAAAATAACATTAACGTCTGAGCATCGTCTGTGCTAATTTTCATAACTAATGAGAACAACTTAAAGTTCTGAGCACTTATGCTCAAACAGCATATATCTGATCCCGTCTGATCATTCTGACATCTCGCGAAGAACTCCCGCTTCTTCTCGTAACTTTCGTTTCAGGTAACAGCTGTTGCCATTCTGCATCAACTAATAAATGAGAGGCTATGTGAAAGTGTTTTCTCTGGAAGTGGGAAAGTTGAATTCCTTACATCTCGGCCTATCCTGGCGACTGATGCCCTCATCAGTTTTCATCACTGCATCTGAAAAAGACAAAAAAACAGATAAAAAAAAAGAAGAATGTTAGATATATACATATTTTTTTTTAAATAGTGCTATACAGCTGTGGACCAAGCCTTCATGAAATCAACAGCTGTAGAGGTTCTGTTAGGTCCTTCATGACTTCCTAATTTTTCGACTTCATAACGATCATTATTCTTGACTACTATGACTTTATAAGGACCCAAGAATTTTTTCTTTAACTGTTAGACTAGGCGAGTCGTATTAATCCTGGACGATAGGACCCATGCCCCAGCCCGCCCGTTTCCCGCTGTTCAATGTATTTTTCTAGTCAACTTTGTCCCCTTATTACTTCCGGTGTGAAATTTTTTTTTTTTTTTTTTTTTTTTTTTTTTACACACTTGACATTGTGAGTTTTTTAGCCTTTTTTCCCCTCTTTTTCTACATTCTAAAGTGGCGGTGGTACTAGGCGAGTCGTAGTAATCCTGGACGATAGGACCCATGCCCCAGCCCGCCCGGTTCCCGCTGTTCAATGTATTTTTCTAGTCAACTTTGTCCCCTTATTACTTCCGGTGTGAAACTTGTTTTTTTTTTTTTTTTTTTTTTTTTTTAAACACACTTGACATTGTGAGTTTTTTCGCTTTTCTTCCCATGCTATTCCTATGGGGTTTTTAGCCTTTTTTCCCCTCTTTTTCTACATTCTAAAGTGGCGGTGGTACTAGGCGAGTACCACCGCCACTTTAGAATGTAGAAAAAGAGGGGAAAAAAAGCTAAAAACCCCATAGGAATAGCATGGGAAGAGAAGCAAAAAAACTCACAATGTCAAGTGTGTTAAAAAAAAAAAAAAAAAAAAAAAAAAAATAATCACACCGGAAGTAATAAGGGGACAAAGTTGACTAGAAAAATACATTGAACAGCGGGAACCGGGCGGGCTGGGGCATGGGTCCTATCGTCCAGGATTAATACGTCTCGCCTAGATACGTCCAGAATCATACTGTGTCCTCTGTATGGCCACCAAGTCATTTATTTTGTAAATTTTAGCTTTCTTTCTTCTCTTATTAAATTGTTTCCTATTTTCTTCCTGAATTTTCATTATATTTCTTTTGGCCTCTTGTCTCATCTGTAAACGCTCATTCATCATGTTACTTTGATATTCCTCATCTAAGATCTCTTTGATGTTCAGATTTTCTTTATTTCTCATTTTTGTGCCGATCATCAGTTCAAATGGAGTATATTTAGTACTCTTCGTAATGGTACTGTTGACAATTCGTTGTACGTTGTCTACGAACTTGTACCACTTTGTTTCGTCGTCCTTTGCAAGTTTAGATAAGACAGGAATTAAAATTTTATGCAGTCTTTCTACCTGGCCATTTCCTCCAGGTATTCCAGTAGTTATTTTGACATGCTCTATTTTCTGCTCCGTACAATATTCCTGAAATTTCCTTTGGCTGTAAAAGCTGTTCCTCTATCTGTAATTATGCGCGCAGGGTTTCCGAACACCGCTTTCTGTAGTTTTAACTTAGCTATAACATCATGGGATGAGGTGATTTTTACAGGGTAGAACCAGACAAACTTTGTATAAGCCTCCACAATTGTCAAGATGAATTGATATTTTTTATTTGTTGACGGAAGTGGACCTATGTGTGAAGTTTGACATCATGCTTTGGTATGGGGCTTAAGAAGCCCTCTTCCTTGCCCATTTTTTTGTTATAAAGAATACATTCTACACAATTTGGTAGGACTATGCCAATTAACTTCTTAACTTTAGGAATATAGAATTCCTTTTTCAGTAATTCCTCAGTCTTTGCGGCAGCAAAATGACCTTTATTATGTATTTTACACACGATTTCTTTTTGCATTTTTCTGGGACCACAATTAATTCTGTACCACTTTCAAATTTATATAATATATTCCCTTTAATTAAATAATTATTTTTTTCCCCTTTTTTCACTAATGTTTTAATAATTTTTATGTGTTCATCCGGTTCTTGAGCAGAGGCAATTTTCATCGTAATTTCATCTTGCGCACTGGTGACTATCAAAACTGTATTCCTACTTAAAGCGTCAACATGTCTCATTTGATTTCCAGACCTGTGTAAAATTTCGTAATCGAACTCTTCTAAGAATAAAGACTATCTAGCTATTTTAGGCGTTACTTTCATTTTACTTAATGTTTTCTGAAATGCTGAACAGTCTGTTATGATTTTAAATTTAGTACCCAGTAAATAATGCCTAAACTTCTTCACAGCTTCCACAACTGCCAAAGCCTCTAGCTCGTAACTGCTATATTTGTCTTGCTGTGGAGAGGTCTTTTTACAGTAATAGTGTATGGGATGAAATTTCTTATCATGAAATAAAATTGAACCAAAACCGTGACTACTTGCATCTGTATGTAACTCTAATTCTGAACCTGGCCTATAAAGATGTAATACTGGTTTGTGTGATAATAATTCTTTAAGTGTGTTGAAAGCATTTAATTGTTCAGAACCAAATTCAAATTTACAATCTTTTCTCAATAAGTCACTGAGGGGTTTAGCAATTTGGGCATAATTGGGTATAAACTTTCTAACATATCCAGTCAATCCTAAAAATGAATTTACTTGATTGATTGTTTTACGCTGTGGGAAATTTTTAATTGCTGAAATCTTGTTTTCTGATGGCTCTACACAACCGTTATCTATAATGTAACCCAGAAATTCATTTCTTTGTTTTAGAAATTGATACTTTTTAAAATTAATTTCTAACCCATAATCAGATGCTACTTTAAGTACACGTTTCAGTTTTATCAAACCATCTTCTTCATTCTGTGATGGTATAATAATGTTATCCATATATAAAATTAAACTGTTATCTCGCAACAAGTCTCTAAAAACTGTATTTATATACCTCTGAAATTGATTGGGAGAAGTACATAAACCAAAGGGACATCTAAAGTACTCATAGGCTCCATTGTGGGTTACAAAAGTGGTATATTTTCTACTTTTCTCTTCTATTTCTAGATGGAAAAATCCATTTCTTAGATCAATAGTTGCAAAAAATTTTCCTTGCTGTAAGTTATCTAGGGCATCTTCAATTATAGGTAATGGAAACCTATCTTTTATTATTTTTTTATTTAACTGACGATAGTCTTGGCACATTTGATAACTATTATCTTTCTTTTTACAAAGTACTACAGGGGCCGCGTAATTTGACGTACTAGGTCTTATGATATTATTTTGTAGTAATTCATCTAACTTTTCCTCTATAATCTTTTGTTCTGCAAAAGCGAACCTGCGGGGACGCTGGCTAACAGGAATATCATCAGTTACCGCAATGCTCATTTTTAAATGAACTGTTTTATTTTTTTGTGGATGATAATTATTTATTAAGGACATTATTTCTTGTTTATATCTAGAATTTCCAATGTGGGTCAGTCAAATCAATTTCATCTAAATTTGTCAGCTCTGCTAAGTTAATAAAAAAGTTACTTGGTGGAGATAAATTATTATCAATTGACATCTGACTATCATTGGAAGACATTAATACCTTTTCAATTTGGGAATTTTTTGTCACAGACGAATGCAGTTTATAGAAAAACATTTTTATTTTCACCCATATTTTTTGTTTGTTCAGTGTTTTGATCGTTGAAAACACGTTTGATATATCCCACACGGAAATTCTTCCGTTTACCAATTACCTCTAAACCATGTTCATTTATTGATATATTTAATTTACTCATTACATCATTCCCTATGAGCAAATCATGAGCCAATTTTCTCACCACATAAATATTGGTGTTAATTATAATATTATCAATGCATAAATCATGGTTAAAATAGCCTATGGGGTAGATTTGTTTTTGTCCTATGCCAGTTAAAGCAGTGTTATCAAAACATAACTTGGGAGATCCAATATCAACACATCTATTATAGTTTAAAAGCGAAATTTCCGCTCCTGTGACAAAATAAGCTTTCATTTTTTTCCATTGATTTTAATAACTTTTTGCATTATATTTACATTACTGGAATTTTCACTGATAGGAGTAATCTTATTAACTTCTCTTTGGGGACAAAAATTTTGTACATGGCCGTAATCAGGGACATTTTCAGCCATAATTCTTCGTTGGGACAATTAGCGGCTATATGACCGTGGTTATTACATGAAAAACATTTGACATTATGTTTATTTATATTTTTAGAATTATATTCTGATTCGCCATGTTTATTTTTGTTTTTGCATAGTTTGATGAACGTTGAAATGATTTCCAATTTTCAAAATCTTTACCTTGTGATTTTTTTGTTAAGACTCTCTACGCTAGTATAATTTTTTTATATTTTCTTTACATTCCTCCTAGCTGCTTCATAATCGTCTAACTTGTTTACCAGTGTTTCAATATTCTTTATCCTGGGTAAGTCGTCCAAAAAATGTTCGGTAATTTCTTAAGGTAATTTCTGTTTAATTTGTCCAGTGATGATTAATTCTCGTAAATAATCAAAGTTAGTATCCTGCAGTTCGCTTATCCATTCATCAAAAAATGTTTTGAATTCAAAGGTGAAATCACGCCAACATGCTAAATGTTCCTTACGATGTGTAACAAATTTTTGACAGAACTGCTCGGGTGTGAGTTTGAATCTTTTTAACAGAATCTTTTTTAACTTTATTTTCTAACTCTAATTTTTTCAATTCATATTGTCTATCGCTTTCTATTTGTCGGTTTTTTTCATTTCGTTCTGCCACAATTACTAGATGACTCTGTACATCTAGTCGAGCTTTAACAAAATTTTCCTCATAATCTTTAACACCACAATTTTTTTTTAATTAAATCTGCAATCTTAGCATTAGGGGGAGTATCTAAACCTAATTCTTCTTTCTATGATAAGAGATCAATTTTTCTAGCTTTATTAAGAAAGGCCATTTCCCCCCCTCCCCCTTTTTTTTACCTAATTGAACTATAACACTATTAAATTTCGAAAAGTGATATTTCAATTAAAACAGTTTATATTTCATAGCATACACTTATATTCATACCATCATATATTTGTTCATTAAAAATATGTATACCATAGACATTATTTTATTTATTCTTCAAATATTGAAACACTTCAAATAAAACATTCCATCTACAAAAAACTCTTTTTTAATTTTTATTCAGAATAGAAATTTTCATTACTTTATTCAATAAAAATGAGAACAACAACAAAAAAAAAAAGAACATTTCTGTACTCACCCATCATCAGTGAGCAGATCCTTGATCGACGGTCACTTCTGAAACCGTAACTAACTTGAAAACAAAAGTAAATTTTTTCTCTTCAAAAATAGAAGTATATATATATATATATATTTTTTTTAAACACAACTTTTTCAACTTTCTTCACATCCGTGTTTAGCCCCCATTTTTTCTGTAAGTACAATTCACACAGAATAGAGAACGTGAAATAATCGTTGTTAATACTATTTTTGCCATTAAATTCACAAGAATAAAATGAATGGACGAAGAATCACTGTAAGAATTATGCTGAAATTCTAGAACACACTAATCTATTTAATGATGAACACGAATTTACAATTAATATATACAATGCATCAGTTATAACTGTTTAGAAAATAACATTAACTTCTGAGCACCGTCTGTGCTAATTTTCATAACTAATGAGAACAACTTAAAGTTCTGAGCACTTATGCTCAAACAGCATAAATTTGATCCCGTCTGATCATTCTGACATCTCAGGAAGAACTCCCGGCTCTTCTCGTAACTTTCGTTTCAGGTAACAGCTGTTGCCATTCTGCAACAACTAATAAATGAGAGGCTACGTGAAAGTGTTTTCTCTGGAAGTGGGAAAGTTGAATTCCTTACATCTATCTGTCAAAAAAACTTTCCTTTCTATTGAATAATTAAATATTTTGAACTGTTTTTAAATTATATTTATATTCAGTACTTCTTATCTGATATCTAATTTGTAATTTGACTTTATGAAAATGGTGGATAAGGAAAAGTTTTGTGAGTGCCATACCCGATTATTTTATTTATTTATGTTATTTTTATTGTGAGAAATCTTTATTTTAGTTTATTCTTACTTTGATTCTCAAAACGTTTTGATGCATTTGAGTTCAGATTTACAAAACAAAATAGTGAATGCATTTATATTTTCTTAAATCCTCATGTAAAGGAATTGAAAGGACTTTGAAATGAAGAAATAGGTTAAAATCAAGATGTTACGAATTAAAAAAAAAAAAAAAAAAAAAAAAAAGGAAAAGAAAGAAGAAGAAGAAGAAAAAAAATCGATTAAATCAACATCCGAATCAATCCGAGAGTTAATTTTGGAATGTGGGAGGGAACTCTGAATAAAAATTAGTTATCAGCTAATATTCCTACAAAAGAAAGAAAATATTGAAAGTATATATTAATTTTTATGAAATTGTTACTATTAAATACAATTAAATATTATTTTATTTTCGTAATAGTACATTTTAATAACGAACAGTTTAATATTTCATAAATTTAATTACAAAAATTAAATGAATTTTTATTTATGACTTTATGACTTATATACAAAATACCTTAATACCGTGCAAGTTAACTAATGTTTAAGTAAATTTACATTTCGCCTTAAAAAAATTGCATGTGATATATAACACACTTTTTTCCACTGAATCGAATCTCTAAGAATATATATTTTTTTTAATTAACCATGAGATTTTAAAAAGACCTTGCTATATTTGTTTTACTTTTCAACATTTTATACTAGGTTTCCTTAACTACCCCGGGCGTATATATTCGTCTCGCTATGCCGATGCGTTAAATGCCGCAGGCGTATATATACAACTTACTGAAGTGCAGTAGAGCGCCGATTATCCAAACACGTCGGGACAGACCCTAGTTCGGATAAACAAAAGTTCGGATAATTGGACAGACAATTTAAGGATATTGTGACAATAAAAAAACCTTCATACTTTATCCAGGCTTAGGACTGGCAGCACCAATTTGTGCTGGCCTGTTTAAAAATAAAAATTTGTTGAACTAAATAACAAATATCATAACTTAAACAAATATCATAAATGTTATTTTGAAGTTGTCTGGTATATTTATGATCATCAAAATGGACGTTTATGCTCAATTTTGCCTTATTCTACCATGTTAAGTAAATTTCAAATAACTTACGAATTTTTTAAATTAAAAAATTCATAGTCAGGGATGCCACTATCTTATATAATATTTTAAAATATTATTATTATCATTTACGTTTATTTATTTATTTTTTTAACTCTAGAGATTATATTTTAATCATAATTTAACCAAAAAAGAGCCTTTGATGTCTGCTTGCCTCAAAAAAGACATTCTTTTCAATGCTGCCATATCTCAAATTCTTCTTAGACATGTCAATTGAATAGGATCTGCGTCGTTCTGCCGTTCGGGTCATTTCATAGCTGTTTCGAAACATTCAAAGGCGAGAAATAGGCTTTTCGGATAATTGGAAGTTCGGATAAAGAAATATTAATAGAAAAATAAACTGTTCGGATAATTGGAAGTTCGGTTAATTGGAGTTCGGATAATCGGCGCTCTACTGTATGATCCTTTGTGTTACATTGCTACGAGTGAAACCAGTCTCACATCTTTGGAATGCAATTAAATGACCATGGCAGTGTTTTTCAAGGATTCACTTATTTCAAAGAAGATGGGGACTGGGAGCAATCGGAAAGGGAATATTGCTGAAACAGTGAACGCATAACTACACTCGCCTGTGTGAAAAAAGGTGGCACTGGGAAGATAATCCCGTAATTTTTCGTCGGCAGGTAAGGAGTTAATAAAGATTTATGTTTATAGTTTTCATTTTAAATTCTTATTACTATGAAATAACTTTATAAAAATAGAAAATTTGAAGGCAACTACATAGGCAACTGCATATATCTGATTGTGAACACACGTAATTTTCTATTCGTGTCATTACATAAAACAAACTGATTTAGTAAAAAAAAAAAAAAAAAAAAAAAAAAAAAAAAAAACTTTTTTTTCTGCTGAATTATTAATAAATATTGTAGTTTTTAAATGTAATTAAATTATGTACTGGCAGGGATTTCACTTTTTCAGTTAAAACGCTACTTGAATAATTTTCAGATTCCTTACTAAATGGTATATATTCCCTCTCTAGTTTTATGTACAAACAAAATAATTAAAATTGATATATACACTTTTAAATAATTGGTTTAGATAATACTCGTTGTTTATATAAGAATAAACAAATAACTACCACTAATCTGAAAACTTCAGAAATCACTAGAAAAATCTTCTTAAAACAGAACATGTATAAAATTTTACAGAAAATCAGGAATAATTACAATAAAACATTTTATTTTGAAATTATTATTGAAAATAAACAGTGTTGGAGAAATTACCAAGTTTTACAAAAATTACAAATAATGTGGAATAGTTGATATTCCATATTACCGAAATCACCATTTTGGATAAATCAACTTCAACCACCTGTTGGTAGAAATAAGTTCATGGGAATCAGATTACTAACTCCCCTAACTCAACTCCCCTACCGAAAATGACACTAGATTTTCACTTATTTTATAGCTTTGTAAATAAATTACAGAATTCGTAATACTTACCTTTAAAAAAGTCTGAATATTGATAAACTAAAGAAGTTGTATAACACAAAAATTGCTCTTTTCACTGGCACAAGGTGAAGTACCGTTCATATTTGAATCCCAGTGAAGACGTTTGATGTATTACCGATAGGCTGCAGCTCCGTGTACGCGAGATATAACGATATTTCATTTTACCCGACTATACCATATTGTGCACCGTTCACCTATATATATATATATAAACCTGACCTTGAATTTAATTAAATATTATCTTTCTATAAAATATCAAAATTTTAATCGAATTAAAAATTTTTGGAATGTAAACTCAAAATCATTATTTATAGCCAATTTTTAATTTGTTAAAATCGGTTGAAAATTCACAATTTTTTATAACCTTTTTTATTCTCAAACTAAAAAAAAAAAAAAAAAAAAAAAAAATCTGGAGTGACTCTACTCGACTTTCCGAACATTGAGTAATTAACAGTTTTGTAGATAAAGTAAAGAAAGAGGAGTTGTTAAACAAACAAAAGAGAGAAAACCATAATAGAGTGTTTGAGTATTTTTCTCCATATAGTGCACGATGTTTTATTTAACGCTACTGAACTTTGAACCCATAGATCATAATTATAAAGAATATTTCGTTGTGTCCCTGTAAAAACCTATAAATGCTAGATTCACCAAAATGCTTATAGTTAGTTCAACAGGGATTTATAATACTCATATAAATTTTCAGCTCAATTGAATAAGGCGTTTAGATGCTATCGTACTTTTAAAAATTTGGTCCCATAGGCCATAATGATAAAGAATTTTTCTTTGCGTCCCTGTAAAAAAACTGTAAGTGCTAGATTCACCAAAATCTATACAGTTGGTGCAACTGTGACCTATACCATGTGTACAAATTTTTTGCTCAGGTTAATAAGGCGTTTAGATGCTATCACACTTTTAAAAATTTGGCCCCATAGGCATAATGATAAAGAATTTTTCTTTGTGTCCCTGTAAAAAAATTATAAGTGCTAGATTCTCCAAAATCTATACAGATTGAGTATTTGTGACCTATAATATGTGTATAGATTTTTTGCTCAATTGAATAAGGCGTTTAGATGCTATCGCACTTTTAAGATTTTGCTCCCATAGGCCATAATGATAAAGAATTTTTCTTTGTGTCCCTGTAAAAAAATTATAAGTGCTAGATTCACCAAAATCTATAGGGTTCATACTATAGTGACTTACAATATACGTACCAACTTTCAGGTTATTCGAACAAAGCGTTTAGACGCTAGCGTGTTCACTCACAAACATACACACATACATACACACACACATACATACATCATCGCTAAAATAGTGAAAACGGACTCATTGAACCTCGAAACGTATAGAAACATCAAAATCTCAAATTCGGATTTTTGACATGATTACAATACTTTCCTCACTATAGTGTTCGGAAAGTAAAAAAAAAAAAAAAAAAAATCACATTACTTATCGTTTAACGTAAGATGCAATGGAAGTTGAAGATTGGTAGCACACAAACTTTAAAATATGAGTACAAAGTGGCTTGAAGGAAAAATGATATTTTAATAATTAAAATAAAGAAAAAACAATATATATATATATATATATATATATATATATATATTTTTTATGAAACATAGCTATGAGCTATCTCGTTTAAATCAGTGCTTTAATTAAATAAAACAGCACTGAAATGGGTCCATTCGTTTCACAACCACAGTAATACAGCCAGACAAATAATTTAAACTTTCTATGAAACCCCTCTTTTTACTTTTTACTTTCTTCTATCTTCAATAGAAGAAAGTATTGGATTCGTAAAAATTTTCGATTTCGGGTTTTTGATGAATTTACACGTTTTGAGAGCTGTAGAACACGATTTTACCATTTTTAGAAAATGTCTGTCTGTCTGTCTGTCTGTGTGTGTGTGACAAAATTTTGTGGCAACTGTATCTCTGGAACTACTGCACAGAATTTCATACAAATTGGTATGTAGTTGTACCTTGACATAAATTAGTGCCTATCAACTTTTGGTAAAAATCGTCTTACAGGTTGCGTTGCCATCCCGTTTTTTCTAAATTTTTAACAGGGTGATATAGGGCAAAAATTTTCAAGATGGGTATCTTTCGAAAGGTCTCGTCAGTACTTTTAAAACGAATGGTTGAACTATAAATCTGTGATAATTTAAAACAAAGTTATAGATTTTTTTTTACTTTTTACGAAAAAAAAACTTAGAAAAAAAAATCTTTTTTTTTTTTTCTCTCTCCTTAATTTTATCAAACTCCCACGGTTTCCGTGTTCTGACAAATTTAAACTAATTTTTGCTTTTTTCCCCTAATTTTGTCAGTCCTACGGTTTCCGTGTTCTGACAAACTTAAACAAATTTTTGCATTTTCCCCCCAATTTTGTCAAAGTCCCACGGTTTCCGTGTTTTGACAAACTTAGAATAATTTTCACATTTTACCCAAAATTTTGTCAAAGTCCCACTTTTTTTTTTTTTCTTTTTTTTAGTTATTGTTACTGAGTGAATTTGTATAGGAAAATATAGAAGAAAGTCTCGTGGTGGCCACAACATACTAGTTTCTATATTCAGTAGAAGAAAGTAAATAGTTTCGAGAAGGTTTCGCAGGTTTTTTGTAGGTAGTTTTTATAATAGGAGATTTACAACACGATTTGGACATAATAAGAAAGAACCACAGAACTGGCGTTTTAAAGTAATACTAAGCGTAATACTTTGAATAAACACCATGAAATGCAAAAAACTTGCAACAGTTGTTTCTAAGGCTCCCATATATACGAGCTAGCGCATCAGGCATTTTGTTGCCTTAGGGTTGCCACATGTACCCAGCGCGTTTCATTGATAAATAAACGGCAGTCGTTACATTTATCGTTTTATGTAAACGAAAGGAACTTTGTTCAATGATAAACTGCTGTAATCACTCAAGAAAAAAACATAAAACGTTCAGATTTCCATAAGATAATTTGAGAAGAATAAAACAACATTACTTATATTAACTTATATTTTCCTTTGTATTTCTGACATGTGTTAATGTAAAAATACAGAAAAATGTGCCATTTTTATCATATTATTTGTATTAATATTGATAAATCGATTTAAGAAGACCTTTTATTACTGTGTATTTTAGTTTTGGCGATATTTTGTATAAGAAACAGAAACAACCCTAATAACACATCTTATTTCCAATACATCCACAGGATATCCTGATAATGTAACATGAAAAAAATGTGTTGTTAGGAATATTGTTGTTTCTTATTTTATTGCTTTTGTATACCAATCATAGCTTCAGCTCAAGATTTTTTAAAATCACAAGAAAGCGATAAGGATGCCAAGCGAGAATGCTGCCCTCTTCTGAGACAAAAAATGGCGGCGATGCGTCGGCCTATATATTTTATTTAAGGGGCTCTAGTTGTTTCAGGTCGAAAGAACACATGAACCTCCGTCAGACGAACAAAGTAGGCACGAGTGCTGCAGTCAAAGCGGCAATACACCAGTAAATGCAAAATATTGAATAAACACCATAAAATGCAAAAAACTCGCAACAATTCTTTCGTGTCGAAAGAATATACGACCCTTCGTCAGGCGAACTAAGTAGGCATGAGTGTTGCAGTCAAACCGGCAGCGCACATACCACTGCTTCTTTAGACTGCAGCACTCGTGCTTACTTTGTTCACCTGACGAAGGGTCATATATTCTTTCGACCTGAAACAATTGTTGCAAGTTTTTGCATTTTATGGTGTTTACTTAAAGTTTTGCACTTATTACAATTCGAACATGTTTAGAAAATCTGTCTCTATCTGTGTGTATACGACACAATTTTGTGGCAACCGTATTTTGAGAATTACTGCAAGTAATTTCATACAAAATAATATGTAGTTCACCTTCACATTAATTAGTGCTTATCAACTGTTGGTGAAATTCTCCCAATAGGTGGTGCTGCTATCCTTTTTTATAATAATAATAATAATATTAATAATAAAAATGACATGCCGATATTGGAAAATATTTCATATAAATATATACAATCAATATTATTTTTAACAAATCAGTATGAAATAAAAAAAACAATTATTTGTAATAGTATTAGTCAATTAGGAAAAAAAATTTGTATAAGTAGGAGCATCACTTCATCCCCGCTGGATAAGGCGGAGGATTTTCAGTAAGAATATCTTTCAAAAGAACTCGTCAATGAAACTTTATCAACTTTAAAACGAATGACATAATCACCAATCATTTGTGATAATTTAAAATAAAGTTATCGATTTGTTTAATTCAAAATAAAACAAAATAAAAATGTCATTTTATAGAGCATAAAGTTCATTTTCTTGGTATACTTAGCGTTATATTTCTCTGAGATAAAAATCGTCTGCATTCATCATGGAAGATAAATTTTTAAAAATAAATTTTTAAATAAATTATTTGTACTTAGTTAATTAGAATAGGAAATTATGTAGAAGAAAGTTTTGCCACGCGGCCACGACATATTAGTTTTCGTCGGGGATTAAAAATAAACTTCAACCTAATTCATAAGAGAACACGATTTTAATCTAAATATTAGCTTTAGTTGAATTTTAAACGCACATAAATTTTATATATTTTCGTTTTTGGCAATTTTAAATTAAACAAGTTAAATCACAAAAAATAAACAGAAGAATAAATTAAAATCTTTGACGTGCCATGAAATTGTGATAATATTTGCAATTTAGAAATATCATAAAAAGCTTTAATAAAATTTAAATTTAGAATAACCTAATTAATAAGTCGCGTTTTTTTAAATGTCAAACAATTTTATTGATTCTTTTAAAAACTTTAAAAATTGTACACAGAATTAAATTGAAGAAATCTTTTTATTTGAAAATAAAATTCAGATGAACTATAGTAAAAACTTTAATAAACAAACATTTGTAAATTTCTTCTGATTTGTTGATGAACTAAAGCGAAACTTTACTATTAATAGAAATTCAACTTCTATTTATTTATTTATTATTTCAAAGTGCATGACTTATACAAATTAGAAATAAAATTTGTTTACTTTATAGATTTAGAATTGACTCTCTAGAGAATTCTGAGTAAGATAATTTTAAGTATACTTAAAAGGCACTGATGGAAATATTTGTAAACTTGACTAGTATTTTTAGTATAATTTTTGTATTACATATAAGAATATCATATGCTGAGATATCCCATATGTATAATAATATTATAGTTTTAAAAAATTAAAGAACAAGCTTTTATAGAAATGTGAACTCTATCTTAAAATATCTATCTTAGTATTAAAATGCAGGGTAAGAGAAAATCGTGTGAGTGACACTCCATAATATTTATATACATTTAAATCTTTAATTAAAATAATTTAGAATTAAACAAAAATCATTTTTAAAAAATTTCCCCTGACAGGGTTCGAACGCTAGACCTTTAGGTTCGTAGCGAGGCACTTTACCTCAAAGCCACGGCTTTAACATATGGAAAGCTTCTTTGTTACAATATAGATTTTTTGTTTGCTCTCAGAGCGATTACAAACAAACATACAAACTTACATGCAAACATAAACACAGGTGAAGCTAATAAAAGCGTGTTAAAAAGATACAGCTTTGATAGACAAAAATAAGCTAGGAGCCTTTTAACTAATGGTTCCTGGCTTATTCTAGTTATATATATATATATATATATATATATATAGAAAGAAAGTTCTACTGAGTGTGTGTTTATTCTCAGAAATGCATAAGCAGGTTTTGAGGTTACCTACTTCGGGCAGATCATATGCAGAATCCAACAAGAATAGATTTTTTTCTAGGTTAGGTAATCCGAAAAAAAAAAAAAAAAAAATATATATATATATATATATATATATATATATATAAGTAAAGAGGCATAAAACAGCGGCTATTATTTATTGGGGGTAGTGCACAGAGAAGCAAAATTTTTACAGGAAACTAGTCAGTATACTATTCACGCTTGTTGTCTCATTTTAATGAAAATATTTTCTTTTTCTCATATATACAAAGTGGACAAAAACGTTCTTGCAGTTCTAGGGCAGTAATAAACATAGAGTAGACGGTACGTAACTTTAGATTTTTAAGCAATCTGTATCAGCCTCAAAAACAGCTGCACAGTACCCTGCTGATGATAAAAGTCCGCGATGTTTGAAACAAAGAATTCCATAAGTGCATTCTGCGGTCTTTCTCACTGGCAAAGAATCTTCCGTGGAGGTAATTGTCGAGAGAATGAAACAAGTGATAATCTGTTGGTACTAAGTCCAGGGAATGTGATACATGACACAGTGTCTTCCAGCCAAGTGGTTGAAAGATCTTCCGGGTCCTTGTTGCTACATCTGGGTTTGGCATTGTTGTGTAGAAACAGCACACTCTTACGATTGACCAATACTAGCTCCTTCTTTTGCGATGCTCCTCCCTTTGCAACTGCTGTGAGTAGAAAGTCAGCTTTAGTCTGCATATTCGTGGGTGTAGAGGAGATCTTGAAGTGTACGGAACAGGGTCACGTTGCGACAACCAATGTCTTGTACGCTTGGAAGTGTCATATCCACCTCTCGACAATAATAAGCAAGCGATCAAATATGGGTGTGTTCAGGTGCCGAGGGGGCTAGGATAAACAGTTTGTCACTCCTTGTTATTTGTTGATTGCCTACAACGCGTGGGGTACCCACTAATCTAATTACCTCAGAAGGAACATGAGACCATTCTGCAAGTTCATGATATATTACAATCCTGTCCTCTTCCCCAGTTGTCTTCACGACTTCGTCATCCAGCACATGTGGTAGTTTACTAAAAAGTTCATCAGCAAAACTTCAACCTCCCAAATGGAATATCTAGAACCAAAGCCTGTTGTGTTCGTTCATGAGATTCTTACCAAATGCTTGGCACATATGGAGACTTAACAAGGCAGCTGACAGACCCACTTTAAAGTCAGTCAACGCAAAAAGGTATCGAAACGCGAGCAAGATGTTTCGATACCTTTTATTTTCTTTGACATTGGGCGAGCTGTGATTGCTGTGTGTAAGTAATGAGCCTGTATAACTAAAGGTCAACGGTCAGGCTTACTCTTGGTCGCTTGGCAAGCACGCACACGTGCTATTTCGTTTCCTTTTTCTGAGCGTATAATAAATGGCATATCATAAATGACAAATTCATTTTCATGTACTCGTATAAAGATTATGTTCTGATACTATACGAAAATTATACCTCTGGGGGTCACCGAAGCAGGAGAGCCATCCCTTCTGTGGAGGATCAAAATTGTGATGGCATGTCTCCAGACCACCTCTAGGGGTGTGTCCCAGACCGTCGCCAATTGCCCATCTGCGCAGCACTAGTGCGACGTTAAACCAAGCCATCCATCAATCTGATAATATAAGTAACAGAACAGGTTTACTTTGAGGCAAAGGCAATGTGATAGTATCACAAAAAGTCTTGATAGTTCCTAGTCATTTGATTAAAACTTCATATGCATTATCAATATTGTAGTAACAAATTTGTTCCCTAAAATAATTTTCCTAATTATCGGTCATCTAGATGATTGTTATTTTAATGTTAAAAATATATAATTCCAAAACAATCAGAATTGTTATCTCTTTGAATTTAAAAACTAGTTGATGCGTTTAATTTCTTATTAAAATATCGTAAACAATATTAAAGTTATGAGCATAAATCTAAGTTAGTCAGGCACAATGCACTTTCTAACTAAAATTTGATAGTAACTAAGTTAAATAGTAAGGGTTAAGATGGTTAATTATTATATATATATTATACATTACTTTCAAAGAATCTGCAGAAATTTTTGCATCTCAATTGCCTTAATATCAAAGAACTAGTAGATCTACCCAACGCTACTCGGGTTGAAGCAGTGCTCATAAAGTTTTCGAATTAAACTAAAAAACAAAGTAAAGAAAGCATGAGATGGAATTAAAATAAAAATCTTCCAGTTTTATATTATTGCGACTGAACTTTTTGAATAAATTCATTCCAATCCCAGCACAGAAGGTATATAGAAAACACTAAAATGATTCAATACATTTACTATTTCAATAAAATTCTAATTACAACAATTTGAACTCTGTGAAAATTTAAACGAATAAAAACACAAATAAACAACAGTTAATTTAAATAAATAAATAAATAAAAATGTTTTCACATATATATTTTTTTCTTTTCAGCATAAAAAGTAATATATTAACTTACACGTAAATAATAAAATTGAAAAAAAAAATTTTTTTCATGTGTAAATAAATTAATTTTCTTTTATGTCTAGAAAAGGTTAATGTGTAATATATTTATATATTTATTTATTTTAGCATTAACTTTTTTTTTCTTATTAATAGTTTAAAATTAAAATGGCTTTTTATTTAATACTTTGTGAAACAGTTATCCAATTCACTAAAATAAAAGTACGGCGGTAACTAGATTTTGTCCCGATAAATAAGTGTACCAATCTTCATAGCTATCAGTTGAACGGTGTCGCTTTAGATAGAAAACTAAAAATCCAGCCAAATATAACGTAAAACTTTCAGCCTTATATAGACAGATAATTCCAAAATGGAAAAATGCTTTTACCCTTTTCAGTCATGAAGATATTACTACAGTAACCACCGCTTAATAATTTCATTGGTTAATAAAATCAGCCACTTAATCTGTTTAAAATTCCAGGACCCGAATCTAATCAACGCAAACTAATTTTAAAACCGCCGATTAATAAAATCAGCATCGTTGGTTAATAAAATAATAATAATAATAATAATAATAAATCTCTTCAGTAGCAAGAATGTTATTTATGCGTGCTAAAATTTTTTATTTACACTGTGATTTTTTTTTTTTTTTTTTTTTTTTAAATAAAATAGAAAATAAAATACAGCAATCCCTTCGTTATCTATTTTTGTTGAAAATTTTACAGTTACAGCAAATAAATACGCCCCATCACTTCTCTTAATAATAATTTCAAGGAATATATTCTTCAAAGCGCGGTAATAAGTTACAAATTTTATTTGATTCGCAAGTGGTTTTTTTTTTTTTAAATAATGTTTAATTAAAAGACAATTTCTAGTTCTTATTCTGTAATAACTAAGAAGCAAGAGGTTTAAATGGAAAGATTTTAAATTTAAAAGAAAGACGCTATCTTTTAGCAAAGTATTGATGATTTTTCTCAAAGGAGAGCGCATCTGAACTTGGGATGTGTTTAATCCACTTATTTTGAAGGAACAATCAAATAATTATCTGTTAAAAATTAAAAAAATAATAATATTGTTTATTAGTTCCATTTGGTACCTTTTCAAATTTCTTTCCAAATTCAGGTAAATAATACCTTTTTCTTGAGTGCAGGAACATTCGTTGGATATAAAAATCAGCCGCTTAATAAAATCACTTTTGCTCAGAACGAATGTGATTTTAATAAGTGGCGGGTGCTGTAATTTTATTTTTAAAAGCAAAACTAAAGCTCATTTTCAGGGAAAAAAAATAAATTATAAACAAATGACTATCAAAAGCAATGTAATTGATAAAATAGTTACAAAACTGGTACACATAACTGAGTTTGACATTCTTTAAGTACTTTTTTTTTTTTTTCAATTCAGCAAATATCTTTTTACATTTAACACACACCTCGATTTTGTTTAGTTTCACTAACACAAATATTATTTTTACCATTTAAATTATGAGTTTAAATGTCTGTGAAAAGAAAAAAATTAGCGATATCTGCTGTAGAAGGCAAAATCTGAAAATCCTTTAGTATTATTCCCTTGACGAAATGCACAGTCAGAAGCAAAATTATTCGAGCGCTATCAAAAATGCTTATATAAAAAATGTATACTTAATACTGTATTTTTTTTTTTAAATAAATCCTTGTCGAATCATGTTCTTAGTCAGTCTAAGAACATGATTCGACAAGGATTTATTTAACAAACTAGTATTAAGTGTACTTTTTTTTTATGTAGGATTTTTTGCTAGTGCTCGAATAATTTTGCTGCTGACTGTACGTTTTATTTCTATATGCAATAAAGTAATCATTAAATAATTAGAGAAATTGTAGCTTTATTGTTTCCTGTCAATCTGTAAGAACAATGCTAACATTTGGTTATTATAAACACTGAATTCTATAAATAATAAATTAAAAAATATATAAACTAAAAACTGCATGCTTCCATGAGAATTAGAGCTTTGTCTCTTCTTTCTTCATTTCTCCTAATCAACTAATATTTAAAATTTTTACACCTTTGCTATTCCTATTATTAGCCTTATAATATTTTATCAAGTTCCTAGTTATATTTATAAATTTTGTTACTGCTTTCATGTTTTATCTTCTTTAATTCATAACTTACCATTTATTCATCTGTTCATTAAACATATACAGTATCCTTAGAATTATCAAATCATTAAACGATTGTAACTTATGTAACAAAAGGAGAGCTGTTTTTAGCATTTTTCAAAATATTTTATTATTGGCTATGACTACCAGTTTTTTTCTATACATCGTAGGAAAACTCTTTTCACTCTTCACCATATAAATAAACTTAGATAGAAAATTTATTATTTTAGATAGAAAATTTATTTTATTTTCATGATTTGCCCATTAAAGACACTGGAGGTGCCACTGAGCGAGTATTTATTACTGTCAAAATTTGCCAGAGTGACGAATAGGCTGGTCATGGAAGGCGGCTAGCATGTATTATAGATTAGATATGCCATTAATCCCCAAAAATTCTATGTTAATTTTCATTTTTTATTAAATTATGAAAACATACTAATATATATCTGAAAATGAAATGATGATATATTATGTAAAAATTAAGCTGTACTAAAAAAAAAAAAAAAAAAAAAAAATTCTACAGTCATTGCTTGTAAATAACAGAATATTAAACAAATTTAAAATTTTATCATTTATGGAAATTAAGAAATAAAGTGAATTAGTAGCATGTAACAGCATCTTTAATATTAAATTTAGTTTTTATTTTTAAAATGTGAAAAGTATTAAAAAAAAAAAAAAAAAAGAAGAAGAAGAAGAAGAGAAAATGAAGAAAGAATCCATACGATGTCACTCCCATCACAAAAAACTTCTATCATCATGAAATACTCGCTATATATTTATAATTTCAGAAAACAGAAATAACATGAAAAAGTTAAGCCTGTATCATACAAATAAATAACATGAAAAGTATGTTTTATTAAACAGTGCTAATTAAGTGCTAATTAAATATTTGACATTTTGTCTACCAAAAAAATCCCAATACTAAAGATTAAAGACTAGATTTGCATTTTTAAACAAATAGACGCACGTGCAGAAAAAGAAAAACACCTAACAGATACTACATTAAGTTCGTTATCTATTTATTTTATTATTATTATTATTATTATTTTTTTTTTTCTGAAGGGAAGGTAAAAAAAAAAAAAAAAAAAAAAAAAAAAATCTCCATGCAACCATTTTACCCGTGAGAGCTTAAATTTTATAAATAAGGTATGAATACTTATTACTTCAGACTTATTTTTACTTTTTTTTTAGTCTTTTATGTCTTTCATAATCTTTTAAGTCCGGTACTTTCTTATGAAATATTTCTTCTGAAAAAGCACTTAATCATTCTATTATTTGTTTCATGGATTACACTGTGTTATTTTAATGAAAGTATTTGTTAATTTCAAATCATCTATTATTTAATTTGTATTGTTGAAATTAATTAATGAAATCTTTAAAAATGGTTAAAGATTCTTTACTTATTCCTTTTCAATTTAAAAATAGATTTTTTATGTGTAAAACTTAATAATAGTTTATCATTTCTTTTTCCTTTTCCTTTCTTTTATTTCTCTCTCTCTCTCTTTTTTTTTTTATAAATAACAGTAAAGATATATCCACAATGGTGATCGCAGTAATCATAAGTACTATAATGAGATAAGTGCGTCAGAAAAATATTCTTTTGGTAGAAGCTGTAGTAAAAAGATCCGTTTTTCCAGCACGCCAGTTAGTGGATTGATCTGTATTCCACATTTTCTTATATTTACCACTTTTCTCTAATTAGAATCTCTAAAAATGTGTAGGGTAGGGTTGTTTAAATGTTCGATCGACGTGGTAAAATACCCACTGTTTAAAATATGCACTGTTTCAGGCAAGTTCTTATTTATTTTTATTTCTGCAGTTAAAACTTAATGGTAGACGAATAAGTTAAATATTAAAGAGTAAAATAAAAAATCTGTATTTTTTATTTATTTTCCCTCTGAGCTGTTATTATTAATAATACACAGTTCTGAAAAATCTCACTTTTAATTAATTTATTTTTTTTTTTGCACTGCATTGGGTGTCTCTAATGTGTTTTGATGCGCTAAATTCAGAAATGCTTGTTTTTGCTTACCATCATGTAAGATTTTTTTTCATAAAGTAAGAATGAAGATCGAAAAAATTCACACAGAGCCTATAACAAATTCGTAATTTTTTTTATATAAAACACATTAAAAATGGCTATCACTTACACATTACCTTTAAATGTGTTTCTTCACATCGAAGCTCCGTTGAGGGTTATATCTCTTGTGCTCTGCTCGTGGGCCTTGAAGAAGGGGGATTCTCTATGCAGTAGCCAACAATAATCTGCTGTAAAGAAAACAATTTCATCGCAGACTAGTGTTATTAATGAAAGGTCATTTGTTTAAAATTTATATTTTGATAATTATTTTAGAACATAAATATGCTTTCTAAACTTTATAAATAAAAGCTTGTTGAAATGAAAATTCAATACTTTAGAGGAAATTTTAATATATATATATATATATATATATGCACATGCATTAAAAGAGACTAGAAGTCATTTAAAATTGTTCATCAATTGTTCATTAACCGTCAAATCTGAAAGAAGTATTATGCATATGACACATTGCATTAGTTACAAAAACGTGGAATATATGACTTTCATGACATATGATAACATGTCATGAAATTCTCATGACAATGATGTTGTCCTCATATTGCATCTAAAAATCTTCCCATAGCACTCTCAGTGAAGGATCGCTTTTGAAGTTCTTTTATAAGACCTGTAACTATGCATCAGTAGCTCTGAAGAAGTCCAGGACAGTAACGAGTATGAAAAAGGCTGTGGTCAGATGTTAGTCAAGGTCTAGAGAATAGGATTAAAAATTTTGAAAAGACAGGTGATTTAACCCCTTAACTGCCACAGGCGTATATAGACGTCTTTCTGAAGTATGTTTCGTTGTATTGTACCGCTACAAGTGAAGCTACTGACACGGTTTGACAATGCAGTAAAAAAAAAAAAAAAAAAAACCTTGAAAGCGATCTTGACAGTGTTTTTGGAATATTTACTCATTTCAGAGTTGAAAAAGATCGGGGGCACTTTGAACTGAATCTCGTAAATTTTCGTCGGCAGGTAAGGGGTTAATGTGAAATTAGCCGCAAGGAGGAAACCAATTGCTTCGACATCGCTGAATGTTGTGGCTACAGAATTCCAGGAAGAGACATGTGGTAGTTTGGAAACGTGCACTGGAAATTGCCCAAATTTGGATATGCTTGTGGGCACGGTGCATAAAATTCCATGAAACACTTTGCATTGTTATTCGTACAAAAATATCATGTTCAGGAGTTGCTAACTGCTGAAATAAGTGGTTATAAAATAATGACAATTAATAACCATGGGACATTTTACTGACAGGCAAAACCCATTTCCATCTTCAATGTTTTATCTATGTTACTGTTAAAACTCGACAGCCGTTAATGTGCAGATTACCTAGCTAATCTGCAGATTAACTTAAACTATCCGTTAAAGTGAGGAATCAAGAGTTTTCCACATTTTAACTAGGTAATATGCACATTAGAGTCTTCCGTATCGTTAAAATTCAAAAGTTTGTTTCTCTCATTTCCTTTCTCTACTTCTTCCCCATCCCCCTCCACTTTTAGTTCGGTTTCGCCAGCGTCTGGTCGTCGCCAGTTGCTTTTATTTCTCACAATTTACGTCGGCTGCGAGTACGTATCATAGCTAATTCTGTTTTCAGATTCGTTTCTGCCTGTTAGCACAAATCATTTGGATCGATCGTTCGTTTAAGAGGTAATGAAGAGCTCCTTTGAAATATACTCATGATGGAAATTAACACCCCTCAGGAAGATGTGAACTCCCACAGGGAAGGAAGCGATGATCCTATATATACAAAAATTGGTTGCCAATACAGTATCACAATTAACTTCATAATTATTTTTTTAAAATAATTCTCTTTATGGATATTTATACGAAATTTTGTCCTACACCGCTATGTTAAAAATTTAGAAAAAGTGAGATACCAACGCCACATGTTGGACTATTTTTAAGGAAAGTTGATTGACACTAATTTATGTCAAGGTGAACTATATATCAAATTTTACGAAATTCTGTGCAGTAGTTCCTAAAATACAGTTGCCACAAAATTTTGTCCCAAACATACACAGACAGACGAAAAGACAGACGTTTTCGAAAAAAGGTTAAATCATGCTCTAAACCTCTCAAAATGTCCACATCCATCGGAAACCCGAGGTTGAAAATTTTAACAAATCCAATACTTTCTTCTATTGAATATAGAAGAAAGTAACAATTCTCCTTATGCACATTTATCTATATAAATATTTCACTAACGTGGATCGGTTATGATTAAATTTTTTCAAAATGATTCGATAATGATGTCATGGCAGAAAATATTTTTTAGATTTATAATGTAAACTACATTAAAAGAGAGAGAGAAACACCGTGGATAATAAAATATTCAATGATTGTGCTAAATGTAATCCATCGTAGAAAAAAAATATATATATATCGAATATTTTTCTTATTATTCAGCATATTGTGTTAAATGTTGACCTAAATAATTTCATTATTTAGCATTGCCAATTTACCAAAAAAATTAAATACACGAGGATAAAATAAATAAATAAATAAATAAACAACAATAATAATATTTATAAATGGCCAATATTTAAGCACTTGGACTGAGTTCATTTGTCATTTGTATGATTAGATCATTTTATAGAAAAATATAATATATTTCTGAAAGTTCCATCTTTGCAACCTAGCAATACTTTAAAATATAAACAGAATGAGAACTATTATCATAAATTGACTAAAAACGCAATAATAAAAAGTATAATCAAAATAGGTACTAAGCTTTTTTTACAGAAAAGATAAAAAAATAAAAAATATCCCTTCAAATAAAAAAATAAAAAAATAATAATAGTAAATAAACAAAAATGTATCTCCAACACGGCAACAAAATTTTAAAAGTCGTTATGGGGGTGCTATAGTAAAGCTGCAAACTACCTCGAAAAGTATGAAAACTGAGTCGCGGAAATATGACTTACTTTAAAACCTTTCCTTGAATTAAGCTGTCATTAACGTTTCATCCAACAATATTAATTTGGTTACTTCTGAATTAAAATTTAAATTGGGAGGGAAAATTGGTTTCAAATTAATGAGTTTCAAATTTCAAAATTAAATAAGAAAAGAAATAACGTGAGAAAATTTCCCATGGGTTTGCTAGTATGAAATGTTTTTCTTATACTGCTTTATAAAAAAAAATTATCTATATATATATATATATAAAGGAAAAATACCACTATTTCTTGAGCAAGTTGCATCGAAAGTTTATAGAAATTACGTATTATAAGTTTGTGTGAAATTCTGTGTATTAGTTCTCGAGCTAAAATTGGTAAAATATTTTTATTGCACCAACATGCAGCTTCTGGCCCGCAACCTGATCCGCGACCCGCAAAAAGTATTATTCAATTTAAATTACATAAGAAACCGAATTAAACCTACATTTCACGAAATACAGCTATATTATTGAACAAATCTTTCAGAAAATTAATTATAACATAAATATTACATATACATAATAATATTAAAACTAGCATATAATTAAAATTACATAAAAAATAACTAGTCTAATTATAAACAAAATTTCATTGTATAATATAATAAAATTTCTTGTGCATAACACTTACATTAAAAAAATCCACTGTTTTAAATATTCACAGTATATATATATATATATATAAAATGTAAGATAAGGAAGCAAATATAAGTTGGAAGGCAAATAATTTTCTCACATATCGTTTTAAACGTTAAGTATTTATACATTTCTTCTTTACGAATTAAACTTATGAGTCATGTTGCATTAAATTACTATGAAGAAAGAGAATGTTATCCAATATCTGCATTCAAAAGATTATATTCATAAAAAAGGCAACATAATTTTTTTTTCAAAGAAAAGTGTTTTTCGGGTAGACCCGCGGTTTTACCTGCAGGTCAAAAATTAATGCTAACTCGATCCGCACCTGACCTGCAAAGTGTTGGAGCCCGACACGATGCGGGACTCTAGTTCGAAAATTATTCGTCTATTATTTGTATCAAATATCATTCCTCAAAATTATTAGTGACAGCTGGAAAAAAAAAAAAAAAAAAAAAAAAAAAAACACCCCTAATTTTTGCAACGCTGTTTAGAGCCCTTTAGAGCATTAGGGTCGGCAAAGGGTTAATGTACTTCTAAAATATATTTTTTATTTTTTAAGCGATAATTATTTTATGAAATGTGTAAAATGCATGAATATTACAATTAACTTTTCCTAAATAATTAAGATAATTGTTTTGGTTAAAAATGCGTTCGCCACTGCTGTTTTAAGAAATTGTTATAACATAAAACGCAAGTATGAATGTTGCATGTAAAATTTCAAATTGCCCTTTCAAAATTTATATGTTCTTTTAATACGCTTTTCTCTCTCTCTTACTCACACGTGGGTGTGTATGTGCGTGCATGTCTGAATGTAAAAAAAAAAAAAAAAAAAAAAAAGGAACCTGTTGATTATTTTAATAAATATACATGGCATCTCAAAGTAAAAATATACGTATTTAATGTTTCAATAAAAAGTTGTCCGATGATGCAAAATCCTGGGGATACGTGGCTCATCTTTGAAATTTTCAACAGAAATCCCTATTTTCCAATAAATCTTGAAATTATCCCCCCTCCCCTTCCAGAAAAAAAAAACTACATATAGCATGTTTCATTATTGTTATCATTATTACTATTTATTTAACAGATAGCACTATAATCATTAAAGTTAAACTAAAGTACTAACATTTAGAAGCAGTAATCTCTGAGAAAAAGAAATATTCTTCCATTTAACAAATAAATAAACGCATGTTAAATAATATTATAGTTTTAAAAAATTAAAGAACACGCTTTTATAGAAATGTGAACTAAAAAGCACAAAATATCTATCTTAGTATTAAAATGCAGGGTAAGAGAAAATCGTGTGAGTGACACACCGTAATATTTACATACATTTAAATCTTTAATTAAAATAATTCAGAATTAAACAAAGACCATTTTTAAAAAATCTCCCCCGACTGGGATCGAACGCTAGACCTTCAGGTTCGTCGCGCGGAGCTATACCTCGACGCCACGACGGTCACGCAGGGAAAGACTTTTTTTACAATATAGATATTTTGTTTGCTCGCAGAGCGGTTACAAACATACATACATACAGGTGAAGCTAATAAAAGCGTTAAAAAAAAAAAAAAAAAAAAAAAAAAAAGCATTGATGATGAATTTTTATCGTCCTTTTGGTAATAGGGCGGAGGAAAACTTTTCAGTCCTTCAGGGGAAGAAAAATGGTGTAAGTTTTACCAAAAATCTCCACTGTAAAAGAATGTGTAACATTGCACCAAAAACTTCAGGTAGCACATTTTGGAGTAATGTTACACAAATTTTTAGTTGTGTAAAATTAAACTAATCTTTGTGCAATAGTAGATTATATTTGTGTGACGTTGCACATTTTATATAGTGTCAAACAGTCTCATTATATTTCCCAGCCTTATTTCCAATGTCTTATTCATTTCACCAAACCGAGGATAAAAATTTATTTTCCTTATATAAATACATTATTGTGGTTGTGACGTTAGTTGTACATAATTGTAACATAACTGTGCCGTTCACGTTACGTACATGAGAAACTTGATCTTCTATTATGAAGAAGATACCGTGTTTGTATTCTGGGATTAAATGACGATTGTTTACTCTTGGGATCAAGGCCTGGGTGGTATACTATCTATGAGGATCTTACTAAACTATTCTAGCCCTAATAAAGAAGCACCACAAAACTGGCGTTGTAAAAATTATTACTTGCAAACTTTGAATAAACACCATAAAATGCAATAAACTCGCAACAATTGTTTCGGGTCGAAAAAACACACGACCCTTCATCAGGCGAAGAAAGTAAGTACGAGTGCAGCGGTCAAAGCGGCAACGCACGAAGAAAGTAAGGACGAGTGCTGCGGTCAAAGCGGCAACGCACCTGAAGAAAGTAAGCACGAGTGCTGCGGTCAAAGCGGCAACGCACAAAGAAAGTAAGCACGAGTGCTGCGGTCAAAGCGGCAACGCACCTGAAGAAAGTAAGCACGAGTGCTGCGGTCAAAGCGGCAATGCACGAAGAAAGTAAGCACTCGTGCTTACTTTCTTCGCCTGATGAAGGGTCATGTGTTTTTTCGACCCGAAACAATTGTTGCGAGTTTATTGCATTTTATGGTGTTTATTCAAAGTTTGCAGGTAATAATATTCTAGTCCTATTTCATGTGAGTTTCGGAGATAACTATGCGAGAAACTCCAACCGGCTAGACTGACGAGCGCGAGTTGGGTTTTGTCTGACGTCTGCCACCATTAAACACATTAAAGCAGATTCCCTCGACCAATAGTGAATCCAATTTTCATTTGAAAAATATATAAATAAGAAAAAAGTTGAATGGAAAAAACACTCAGAAAAAATGCGCTTCTTTTCATACATGAATGTGAAAATTCGTTGTTCTCTTATTTAAAAGAAAAATATAATACAATGTTTAAAAGAATTCCATAACAACAATTTAATAATAACAAATAACAAAAATAATATGAATATGAGTTATAAAAATAATAAAAATACAAATTTTTATTTATATGTTTGTAGATTTATTATGAAATAAAATGATGCACCTCAAGCTTTAAAATCTAAATACCAAATACTTTATTTTAGACAGTTTTAAACAACATATTTATTTGGGTCAGTGCATATTCCGTTGGTTGTCATAGATATCTTAGAAACGGAAATAAATCTGATATTCGATTTGGATTATACTAAAAATATTATTTCTTAGTTTTCTAAATTTATCTAATGCTTTCGAAGAATAGTTATTTTTGTGTATGAAATTTCATGAAAAATCAATACTAGACCAAAAATAAGTTAAAATTATTCTATTATGAGTTTTAACTAACAATTTATATAAATGTATTTATAATTAAAATATGAGTTTTTTCATTGACTCTCATATTATAGTACTTCATTCCTCATCTTGTCTATCAGTAAGAAATTACACAATTTGAAAAATAGCTAACTGAAAAAAATATTTTACTAACAGGAAAAAAAGAAATTAAGATGAAAGTTAAAGGAGGCTTTTTAAAGTGTGCTTTTAAGCCGTTATTATTTTTTTTATGAAGTAACAGAAGATTGAATTTTAAATATATTGGATTCGTGAAAGTTTTACCTCCAGCTTTCGATGAATTAACAAGTTTTGGGATGCTCTCAGCGCAACCACGATAGCTACATTAAATTCTAGCCGTGCATTAAACATATAGATAAAATTATAAAATACTACAAATAATAATGATAATAGTATTAATAATAATGAAATATTTACATCTGATAAATTATTTATTTTCAATATGTACACTGCAAATAAAAGGGTCTTAAAGTAAGACATAAAATCAACTGAAGACATTTAAGACACGTAAATGTCTTAAATATAGATTAGACGTTATAGATATCTTAATTTAAGATAGAAATACCAATTTAGACACAAAAATGTCTGAAACACATAAATACGCGAATTTTCAGACACTTGCATTACTTAGATAATTTTTCATATGAAATCTGCTTTAAGAAAATATGCTTGTCGTACTTCTTTCCACATTCAATAAATATATTATTATTATTTTATATAATAAGCAGTTAAACTTCTTAAACTATGGTAACTTTATGAAATTAAATTTTTATGGAATAATACTTTGGGGATGTGAATGATATTTGCATGCTATTATCTTTAACATAATTCATAAACAACATATTTAGACACAAAGCTTATTTCGTTAAAAAAAAAAAAAAAAATTGTGTCTTTAAAGCTTTTTTTTATTAAAAGAAAAAGTGTGAAGACGGACGCGTAGCAAGTAATTTGTAAAGAGGAAAGCGAGTTTATAAGTGAGCAATCATGAATATTTTGCGCATAACTCTTTCTTTCTTCTTATTATTATTCATTTTAAAACTTTTTTTATTTCACATATTTACCTACATCTAAATGTAAAGCAACAAATTTTCCTGTATTCATGACTATAGATTATTTTTATTTAAATATCAGTTTAAGGAAAGAAATCATTATCATTGAGGGATGCAACCTTTACATACTTGTTATGCAGAATTAAAAAATTCTAGACCTTTAGATATGAAATTTAAGATAATAATATTTATTAAGTTTAAGATACTATACTATCAATAGTTTTGTGGCAAAAAATTAGAAATAAAACATAACACTGCGACTTGCTTCGCGAATACTGCAGTATATTTTATCACAAAAACACGTATTTGACGGTGGCGGGATTAGTAAATGCATGACTCCGACAATGCTTGGCTCGAAGTTTAGGTTTCCTTGGACAGTGTGATTTCGAATTCCAACGCCGGATAATGAACCTTTACATACACACACACACACACACACACACACACATATATATATATATATAATTCTCTAAACTATTCTAAAATATATTTTTAACAGAAAAACATAATCACACGCCATATTTATTTATTTATTTATTAAAAAGCCTTAAAAACGGTAGTGTTTTTAAGCCTAACATGTTTTTTTTTTTTTTTTTTTTTTTTTTTTTTTTTAAAGCCTAAAACATGGCGGCGTTTTAAGATACTTGCAATGTCTTAATTTCAGATGCAAAAAAGTGTCTTAAAAAGTAAGACTTTTTTTTCGCTTAAAAAATGACCATTCATTTAAGACATTTTTAAACTGAATTTAAGACATTTACGTTTACAGTGTATGTCTTAATCATATTGTACATAAAAAGCACTTTAAAAAATTGCATCTTTACTGCTGTGAGCGCCATTTTAAACCTAGCTCTACAGAAGAATTAGAAATATATATATATGTATAAAGTACTATGTATTGTCCTAAACTAACTAAAAAATTGCAATAGTAAAAAGAATAGACATTAAAAAAATAGGTGCTAGAATTTTTTTTAAACAAGTTATTATACCAAAAAATTCATCGCCAAATTATGACAAAAATTTAAAATTCCCCAAGGTGGTATTGTGCAATTTTATTTAAGGTGGTACGGTGCAATTATAATTAATCTGTAAAGCTAAATGGTCTACAAAACAGTTACTGCCATCGCTGTTCATTTTTTGTGCCTAGCACATACTTCGCCCAAAATGGTGGCAAATCGGTATTGTCGAAGTTGTCGAATTTTATGACAGATTTTTGACATATTGTTTTATTAAAAAAAAAAATAATAAATAAATAAATAAAAGTTCACATGTATAATTTTCTAAAGATTATAGCTGTCATTTAATTTTTTTGGGTGTGCCCAAAGAAGGCCCACTGCTCCGACAAAGTTCGAAAACTGGACATTTAATTTGGATTTTTAGCAAATGCAAATCTAAGCAGTCTAAAAAAGCTTTGGACAATTTATATGTATCATTTACAGTTGCCTTTTACACTTTATAAGTGCACAAGCTGCGGCAGATGAATTTATATTATAAATATTGGGATTTGAGCATTTCAGTGAAGTGCACAATAAAGATTTTTAAAGAATTACTACAAGAAAAAAGAAATTAACAAATTTTGTACTGTTGATGCATATTATTGATAAAGAATGTTAAAAATAATTTCATAAAGTAATTTTCATTTCGTTCATTGCATACTCACCCCATTTAAAATGACAATGTTAAGGTCGTCCCAGACCAGGCTCACTGAGTCGAAAAGGGTTAAGGCGAGAAGGGAGCGCCTTATTTGAAGAGCACCGCAAGGGTGGAAGCAGATTTCAGCTTGACAAATTGGAGAAAGTTAGCAGTGCCATCGAAGAAGAGCTCGTTGTTTTGATCCAGTTCAGGCTCAAGTAAACCCTGATCCATATTCCCAGAGGTATACTTTTGATGGAAACTTGGAGGATTTTGTGACACGACAAATTTGACGTGCACAAGTTGCCATAAGCATATGTGACGGCCTTCGGCCGGCTCGAATAATGAACCGCAAAAAAAATTTAAAATCACGGTATTTGACAGTATAATTTTAGGAGAAATGACCGTTTTGCTACCTAAACGGTCATAATCCGTAAATTAATGTTTTGGAAGCATAATTTCGGAAATAACCATATAATTTTACGGGAAATGACCGTTTTGCTAGCTAAATGGTCGTAGCCCGTAAATTGATGTTTCGAAAGTATGATTTTTTGAATTTTTACGAGAAAAAGCCGTTAATCTACGCAAATTGCCCTTATCTTCCACCAAACCATTTTCTTATGAGAAAATCTCTTCAGATGCTGTCATTTCAGTGACATCAAGAGAAAATTCGATTTTCTTCCATATTCAAACTGAAATTATGATTGTTATTTATACTAATTGAATGTGTTTAATTACGCACACATAACACATAGAAACATCCATTGGTTTTAATAAGCTATTAATTTCTTAATTTAATTCAAAAAATTTTCATCTGACTGAAACTGAGAAATTGATATTGATGAAATTGATTTTTCTTTGTCTATTAACACGAAAACATTAAAAAAGAAAGCTAAAATGGTTTCTTGATTTGAAGCCAGATTTCTAGAACACAAAATACAACCTAATAATTGTTTTATCCAATAAACGCATTTTTTTAAATTTTAGTTTTTTTTTTTTTTTTTTTTTTTTAAACACACAGCATTCTAATTGCTCTTAACCTTTTAGTTAAGACTTAGGAATTAATGTTATATCCACAATGCATTTTTTACAATATGCTAAAATAAAGTTTATTTCAATATGAAATGAATATGTAATTAACCATTTGAAGGTAAGTCTTATGATTATTATGTAGATCTTCACATTTAAAAAACAAAGCTGTTTTATCTGAATATGACCATCAGATATGTACATTACATCATATATAGCAGGTTCTGTTCTCGAAATACTTCAGTCCTTTCTTCATTCAATGGATTTGGATTTTTGGAATAAGGCCGATTGACTGCTATAGGTCCTAGGTCAGAGGGGGAGTGCCCTCCATGGCGGTCTTTCTAAAGAGTCCTAGCCCGTATTTACTCAAGTTTCGATGAAAACCACGGAAAACTCCGAACGGCTAGGCCGACGAGCGCGACCTGGGATCGAATTCGGCACCTTATGTCTACCAGCTTTGAGCGCAGAACCGCTCGGCCGCTGGTGGGCTCCCTTCAATGGAATACAGCTAAAAAAAAACTCTTCTGCTATTCTAAAAAGTGCAGATACGCCTAACACTTCATAAAGACAGTTTGAAATCGGGCACCCACTACTGAAACCAGAAAGATCGAAAACCATGAAAAAAATCGTATTAATTAGAGATACAAATTCTCTGTATTTATGAAAAAGATTTATTATTATTATTCAAAGTTTATTCTGCGTCTCGGTTAATTTTCAGAAATGTCACATTTTCAAAAGTTTTATTTTGTTTTTGAAAAAGGGTGAGAAATTCTCACCCATTATTTACCTCTAATGAGAACCTTGAAATAAGACTACCTCTTTAGTGCTAGTGTTTACGAATAAAAAAGGCCCACCAGCGGCCTAGCGGTTCTGCGCTCAAAGCTGGTAGACGTGAGGTGCCGGGCTCGATCACAGGTCACGCTCGTCGGCCTAGCCGTTCGGAGTTTTCCGTGGCTTCCTCCAAAACTTGTTTAAATACGGGCTAGGATCCCTCAGAAAGACCCCTTGGTGGGCACTTCCCCCTCAAGCCTAGGACCTACAGCAGTCATTCGGCCTTATTCTCAAATCCAATCCAGTCCGTTTACAAATAAAAAGGATTTCGAAAAATAGTTAGATTTTCTTTCAGAAAATTCGGTATCGTAGTCTTTATAGGGGGGAAAAAAAGCTTTTTTTTTTTTTTTCAATATGAGAATTGACTGACTTCTTAAATTTGTCAAAAATAGCAAATTTAGATTTTAAAATAGTCTTAAAATAAAATAATTTTTATGCATAGTTTGAACGTTAACGATTTAATCACTGTAAAAAATTTCTGTAAAAATAAAGCACTTTTTTTTTTTTTTAAACATAAATACAGCATATGTTGCTGTAAATTTGTATAGCTAGTTCTGTAAAAGTAATTGAAGATTTGTTACTTCACATTGTGCTGTAAATTGGTTTAAAAAAATTTCCATAAGTCTTTTGGTGCGTATGACAAGATTTATCAATTGGTTAGTTCTGATGTTGACTTTATCTGTTTTTGTAAAGCACAGTAACTGTGATTCCAACGGCGCGGTTGGCAAAGAGCTGGCCTCTGACACAGGTGATTGTGAGTTCGAATCCCGGGCTACCCAAGACGGTTTGCTTCGCATGAAAATTAATAAATTAGCTTTTACGTGTAAAAAAAAAAAATAAATAAGTTTTTTAGTGTTGTGGATTTCTCCCTGCACGCATGTGTAATAATTGCAAGAAACTTTTTTAAAGCATTCGAGAAACTCAAACTTAAATTTTTAATTTTTCGGTCAATGCTACTTTTTTGCAGGTTGGTTGTATGTTTCATCACAACGTGAAATTACTGGCGATACATCATTCTTCGTCTAAATGTATTTTTACGGGCTTTGACTGGAATCTCTGCTGCCGGGCTTTGCCCGTAATTTTACTGCAGCATTTTTCACAGTGTGTAT
This sequence comes from Salticus scenicus, assembly GCA_963930645.1. NCBI lineage: Eukaryota > Metazoa > Arthropoda > Arachnida > Araneae > Salticidae > Salticus > Salticus scenicus. The sequence goes on along the minus strand of OZ005650.1, from coordinate 141,296,352 downwards.
CATACATGTAGCAATCAATTTACTCAGAAATGAAAATATTGACAAATGAAGAATCTTCCACAATTCTGATTCGGTGAAAAATATAATAAATTCAATAATATAATACAAAAGATTTAGTATTTAATATTTGCTTGATCCTGCAATACCTAATCATGCTTTTTCAAATTCAGGTGGAGGTAAGTGGTGGTCTTGACCACTGTAGATACTCTTAGACTTCACGTGATGATGATGATGATGATGTGTTTGCTTAATCGCTAAAAATTAACTTGATCTTACCAAATGACAAAAAACACTTGGATTATTGAAATCAATTGTTCTCATTTACTATATACTATATTCATATATACTAGTGATAATGTTTTGTATCCTATTAATCTGAAATAAAACATATATATATATGTTTTATTTCAGATTAATAGGATACAAAACATTATCACTAGTATATATGAATATAGTATATAGTAAATGAGAACAATTGATTTCAATAATCCAAGTGTTTTTTGTCATTTGGTAAGATCAAGTTAATTTTTAGCGATTAAGCAAACACATCATCATCATCATCATCATCACGGGAAGTCTAAGAGTATCTACAGTGGTCAAGACCACCACTTACCTCCACCTGAATTTGAAAAAGCATGATTAGGTATTGCAGGATCAAGCAAATTCGGTTTTCTTGAAGGAAGGGAGTTCATGCAGAACTTGGTGTAGCAAACACAAACGCTGCTATCTTAATGAGCTTGTATAATATGGCAATCGCCAAAATTTCTCCTATATCATTCTACATAGCAGTGCCACCTACGAGTCAGCATGCATAAATTTTAATCAACACAGCTTCTCATAATAAAGAATACACATATGCAGTTTAGTGAAATTTTAACCAACAGGTGTAGGGATGAGTCTTGTATAGCCAACAGATCCTGAGATATAGCTATCTGAAAAATTACAGTCAATGAATAACAGCAGGGTCAATTGTTGTAAAACCAAATTCAAAGAGCATAGAGAATATCTATATCATGTACGAAATTTAATGCTTTTATTTATCATAGAAGCTGGGGTATATCATTTTCGTAAACGAGAAATATTGCAGTATTGCAGCGCCACCTGTCGTCCAAAATGAAATCAAATTAAGACAGCATATATTTTTATAATATCCATCTCGTACATTAGTTTTAGTGCGTTTATATATTTTAAAAGCTTATATATTGCTTTCCCTTAGACGGGGACCAATTGCAGCATAGCAAGACCATTTCTCGGCCTGAATGGACTCAAATTGAATCAATATAGTTCTTTATCACAGCCCTCATAAATATCGAGTTTTATATATTATAGATGCTGAAATAAAGACTTCCTTAAAAGGGAAAAATCGAAGCATAACAGCGTCCACTCTTGAGCAATATATCTCAATTGATCTATTCAAACCTAATTATAAAAACAAAACGTTTTTCCTTGAAATTTGCATTGCGCAGTACTAATGCGATGTTAAACACAACAAAACAACCTTGAAATCTACTGTGTTATGTCTAAGTAACACTATCAATATCTTATTATGCCAATTCACTCCTATACGTGTACGCCAACTAACCACGTGTTTGGGATTAATTGGCATAGTTACAATACTGCAAATAAAGCAGTCTTAAAGTAAGACAATAAAATGTCTGAAAGAATGCTTAAGACAGTCTTAAAGTGTAAATATCTTAAAAAACAGATTAGACATAATATATATCTTTTTCTAAGATACTTTGTGTAACTTAATAAGCTGGTGATGGAAATGAACTAATGTACAATGCTTTAATACAAAAAAAAAAAAATGTTTGAAAATCAGCCATTTAAAATATCTTAAAATAAAAGATTTCGCATAGCATCATTCATTATTTAAAAGACAAATACCTGGCGCCCTCTATTGATCATTATATTAAGATAAAGTTTTAAAAAAGTAACACGAATAATAATAATAATTTTATTTAATTAAAAGAATTTTAACTTTGCAGCGGAAAAAAAAATATTTTCTAAAATTGAAATTATAATGAAACTATGAATGATTTAAATCTGTTTAAGAAAAAAAAAAAAAAAAAAAAAAACTTGAATAATCATATGAACCAAACGTCGAAGGCTAGAATTTCCACATATTTATAAAATTTAGAAATTGAATTCTACTAGGTTTAGTCAATAAAATATATATTAAGGCAAAGTTTCTGTTATATATATATATATATATATATATATATATATGAAATCTTTAAACAGTGTTTTTTTAGCTTGCATTTTTCCTGAATTCGTGGTTTTTCAAAATGCTGAAACTTCAACTGATATGTAAGAAAATATTTAATAATTTTTTGGATGATTAATAGATCCTACGTAAAAGGATTGAGGAATGGATTTTGTAATATCTTTAAGGAAAAAATATTAAAAGAATATATATATATTTCAAAATTTTTACTTCCATTACCCCACTACCGTAGGTAATGGAAGTATTGTATTCGGTCTGAAAATTCGATATCGGGTTTTCACCTGATTTACACGTTTTAAGGTCCCCTGAGTCCAAAAAAGTGGTTTTTGGCAATTGGTCAGTGTGTATGTATGTGTGTATGTGTGTGTGTATGTATGTGGAGAATCTTCTGGCTATTATAGCTCAGAAACTAATAAAGATAGAGCTACGAAACTTTAGAATTCAAATACGTCTGGCGTACAGATGAAATTTCCAAATTTTGGTGAAAATTGAAAAACCGGAAGTGGGACATCGGAAACCGGAAGTTGGACCGTAAGTCCGTATCTCAAAAACGGCTCTAACGATTTTCTTCAAACTTTCTATATAAACACTCTATTAGATGTCCTTTCGAATGATATAGTTGGTTAGTTCAAGAAAATTGATAGGCGTCCTGTATAAATAGCTCAATTTCAGGCCTCCCAAGGGCGTTCCTTTAAAAACGGTTGTACGGATTTTTTTCAAACTCGCCATTTTAACTCAATTTTAAATATGCTTTTGTATGTAATTATTGTTTTCCTGTCAATAATTGAGTTTAACCGGAAATGGGACATCGGAAACCGGAAGTTGGACCGTAAGTCCGTATCTCAAAAACGGCTCTAACGATTTTCTTCAAATTTGCTATATAAACACTCTATCAGATATCCTTTCGAATGATATAGTTGGTTAGTTCATGAAAATTGATAGGCGTCCTGTATAAATAGCTCAATTTCAGGCCTCGCAAAGGCGTTCCTTTAAAAACGGTTGTACGGATTTTTTTCAAACTCGCCATTTTAACTCACTTTTAAATATGCTTTTGTATGTAATTATTGTTTTCCGGTCAATAATTGATTTTTTGTGAAAGTTGGTATCTCAAAAACGGCTCTAACGATTTTCTTTTTTGGTCACTTTTATGTTTTCTGATCACATTATCTCTCAAAAATGCATATAATACATGTAATAGCGGGTAATGGAAGTCGTGTGGTTGTTTCACACCATATTTTTTTACTTAGACATGCACTTTTTTTTTTTATTTAATCAAAAAACTAATAAATTTCAAAATCCACCACTAACTTTTTCTTTTCAGTAAGTACTTCGAAATATTCAAAAAAATATTAAGCTTTTCATTAATTATTTGTAGACGTTTTATCATTTTGAAAGCCACAAATTCATATAAAAAAATGCAGATTGGGAAAACGCGATTTAAATATTTTAAATATGTAAAAAATATATCAAAACTTAAAAGAATTATTGCTTAACTATTTATTTTATTGAATAAAAGTACCTAGTACAGTTCAAATTATAAATATTAAACGAAAATATTAGCTATTCTATGAAATCTTCGATAGTGCGGAGTAAAAGATGTTAAGACCCCATAAAATATAAAACTGCACTATATTTTATCAAAATATGTTATGTTGTGCGGTAGCATATGGTTGGTAAAGACGCTAACTTCCGATAACAGCTTTCCGATTCGAAGACTGGCATGAGTTCGAGTACATTCTCGGGTACAGTGCAGCTACATATCATAAAACTAGTAGTGAGGACGCGTCCAAAATGTTGGAGGGATGCCAACTTGGAATTTGGAAAACATCCAGCAATTCCGTGCTCTGTTATTGCTCATTTTCTCCGAGTCAGTTGACTGTCACCCCTATTTCCGCATTGGACTCGATGAGTTAATACCATGGTTTCATCAAATGTAGTCGAAGAATAATGAGTTTTTTTTTTTTTTTTTTTAGTTAAATGGTATTTTATTTATGCTCTAGAAAATTCTAAAATCTATTTTTAACAGAAAAACAGAATCATAAGCCACCTTTATTTATTTATTTATTTGTTTAAAAGCCTTAAAAATAGTGGTGTTTTTAAGCCTAACATGGCGGTGCTTTTAAGTCTAAACAACATGGCGGTGTTTTAAGACATTTGCAATGTCTTAATTTCATATGCAAAACGGTGTCTCAGTAAGTAAGACATTTTTTTTTTCGCTTAAAAAATGACCATCCGTTTAAGACACTTTTTTAACTGAATGTAAGACGTTTACGTTTACAGTGAAGTTTTTAGGAAAAGTGTTCATTTGGGGATCGCTTAAAGAAGTATTTAATTGATGGATCGAACAGGATTTTGTAGTTAAAGAATTACGCCTTCCGATGCATTGACCAGAAATTTTTAAGTACAATACTTAAAGAAATACAAAAATTAAAAACTAAAAAATAGAAAAATAGAAAAATCAAAAATCAAAATTCAATATCTATGCCAACTAGCCCGTCTCCCCTACATTATAATTATACATTTTTACTTCCTTATACAATGTATAAGGAAGTATAGTAATCCCGATTTGCGAAATGGATTTTGTATTTCACATTGCTCGAAAACGAATGATCGCTGGATGTTGCCAATTTATACGTGTGACTGTCATGATGCCTAGTTGCACACCTGCAAGTGTCGTCTTAACACGAGCTCTCGTTTTAGAGATATAAGGGTTTTTACACGATTTTTCGTGACGTCTGTATGTGTGTGTGTCTGTGTGTGTGTGGGTATGTCGCATAACTCAAAAACGGTTGGACGTAGAAAGTTGCGAATTGGTACATAGGTTTGTTATAACATCTAGTTGTGCACCTCCCTTTTTGGACTTTCTATGATTTTCGGTTTTGGAGATATTTAGGAAAATTAGGTTCATAATGACAAAAATACATAGGTTTTGGCCATAATGTATCAAAAAACGGTAATAACTCAGAAACGGTTTAGACAAATCTTGCAATTTAACTGACTTCCCGACAAGCTAGACATTTGAAACTTTCAGAAAGGCTCAGAACACGTTGACAATGCATTTTTCAAATATTTTTAGCCAACTGTTTCCGATACCTGTTGCCTTCAGCAGCGTTTATGCGATTCAACAGAAAAATTATTTAACTAACTTCCCGACTAGCTAGACATTTGAAACTTTCAGACTAGATCAGAACACGGTGAAAATGCATTTTTTAATACTTTTAGCCAACTGTGTAGGGTTCCTGCTGCCTTCGGCAGCGTTACCAGTACAAATCTTGCAAACGATTTTTAACTAACTTCCCGAACAGCTAGACATTTAAAACTTCCCCAAGGCACAACTATGACATAAGTCCCCCCCCAAGGCACAACTTTGACATGAGTCCCCCCCCAGGCATAACTTTGACATTAGTCCCCCAATGCACAGCTTTGACACGAGTCCCCCCCAAGGTACAACTTTGACATGAGTCCCCAAAAGGCACAACTTTGACATGAGTCCCCCCCAAGGCACAACTTTGACATGAGTCCCCCCCAGGCACAACTTTGACATGAGTCCCCCCCCCAGGCACAACTTTGACATGAGTCCCCCCAAGGTACAACTTTGACATGAGTCCCCCAAGGCACAACTTTGACATGAGTCCCCCCCAAGGTACAACTTTGGCATTAGTCCCCCCAAGGTACAACTTTGACAAGAGTCCCCCCCAAGGCACAACTTTGACATGAGTCCCCCCCCCCAAGGCACAACTTTGACATGAGTCCCCTCAAGGCACAATTTTAATTTATTTATTTATTTATTTTTTTTTTATTTTTTTATTTTTTTTTTTTACGTATGCATGCATTTTTTAAAAATATTTTTAGCCAACTGTTTCGGGTCCAGTGACAATGTTTTTTAACATTATGTATACTTCTAAAAGTGTATAAGGAAGTCATGTGGTGCCCACATCAGATTTTTAATCAAAGTATTTGCATTTATATTGCATTGATTGTAAAAATGCGTATATTAGGTGTACTTGTAAGAAGAAATGTGGAACACAAATTCTAAAAGAAATTGCTGTTGGTGGAGTTACTGATTTCCAAAGAAAGGTAACTTACATAACCGATCGCAAATGTGTTAATAGCACTTAAAAAAATAATATACAGGCAAACTTCACAATGATGTGATATTAACGCCTTAAACACATAAATAACGTCAAATAATTTCTTTGAAGTTTAAAATTATATCAATGAAACAAATAAATGATTATTTTCAACGCTTATTTCTGTTCTCGTAGCAGTAAGTCATGTCAAAGCCTAATAAAATCTATCACCTTTTGAACTTCCTTTTATATACATTAAAAAAAAAAAAAAAAAAAAAAAAAAAAAAATCTAAAGTCATAATTCATTTTTTAAGAAATCCCACCCGTGGCCGAGAGGCTCTGCTTTCTAAGCTGGTGGTGATTTGTTCGATCCCAGATCTCCCTCAGTGGCCTATTCGTTCGACCTTTCCCACAGTTTTCTCCGAAACTTGCGTGAATACGGACTAGGACACCATAGAAAGACTTCCACGGACGGCACACCACTCAGATCTAGTATACATAATTCAAACACCACAGCTAGCAATTTCATGCCGTTAAAACTTTTAAAAACTTTTTTCCCCAGCAATTTACTTACTAACAAGTAATTATAGAACTATACATAGTTCGCATTTAAATTTAATCACTAATGAGGAATGTCGTTCAGAATTTTTCTGACTATGTGAATAAAATGAAAACTGAATAATTAATCAAAATGAAATAGTATATTGAGTAGGAAATGTATTACTTTAAACTTAAGCAGTTTTCATAATTTTAATTCATTTACTAACTTTATTTTCCTCGATTAAATTTCACAAACATCCTTTTCACCATCATTTATTTTAATTCATTTTTTTCCTTTGACTTTTAATGCCAAAAGTAATGCCTAAAATAGTTTTTCCTAATCCAATTTAATGAATGAAATATTAATGAATGCAAATTATCTATTCTTATGAGTTTAATTAAGGGAAATTAATTCTCAGGGTTGATTACTGAAACACGATGATAATTTTTCTTCAGACATTTTTTCTATTTTATCACATATATTTCTTCTTTTCATTAGTTAATAATACACGAAGCACGATCGTGCATTATGAATACAACATGTGGTAGTTGTAAGGAGGAATGAAAAAAAGGAAAGAAAGAAATTTAGAGATACAGGAGAACTAATACAAGCGAAAGTGAATTATGCATGTCACTGGAATTGAGCCTTACTGAAATTGAACTTTAGAGGGCAGAATTTAATAATTTCATTATTTTTCGATTTATTTAATAGTCTACTTTTATAAAACTTTTATAATTTTTCAAAAGACAAAAGCAATAAAATACTGTTAATAATAAAAATAAAATATCTTTGACTCTTTCGCATGTACAGTCGGGCAAAAAAAAAAAAAAAAAAAAAAACGCAACACTCAACGTAACTTCGTTGTAATCGATGTAGAAAAATGTAATAGATATCATTCAACGGGAAATTATGAGTAGATTCAGAAAATGAACTGAAATTTTTAATTGGAGGTCGTTTACATATTAAAACGCGCATCAACTTTGATTTTTTCAATGGTAATGCCCCTTTTTACCATGTTTTTATTAACTTCTATTCTTGTTTGTTTATGTGTTTGTTTGTGTGTTTGTTTGTTTGTCCGCTACAAATCTTGCAGTCTATTTTTAATCAACTTCCCTACTAGCTAGACATTTGAAACTTCCATAGTAGCTCAGAACCCGGTGACAACACAATACTTCGAAGTCAGATTTTCGAATAGTTTTCTTTTAATTAATTAAAATATGAAAATAATAAGCTCCAAATAGCAATAAAAATAGTCATTAAAAATTAGCAATAATTTAATTGCTGCTAGAAAAAAAAAAAAAAAAAAGAGTTCATTTTCTTTCGGCATAAAAATAAATACATTTAATTAGACGTGAGCGTTAAAAATTTGTAAAAAGTTAAATTATGCATCTGGCAAAAATTGACGCCATTATAAAATTGACGCCATGTCACTTTAAAGAATTTCTACACATTCATAAAGTGCTAATGTAGTTCATGATGCAAATACTTGTCGTTCTGAAAGGATTAATATTTTATTTTTAAAACCAACCTTTTTTTAAATTCAAATTTCCGTAACTCTTTAACCAATCACATTAGAACGTCCATCTTTGGAATATCGATAATAAGGATTTTCTCACCAAAAATCGCCAAAAAAATCGCCAAGGGCAAAACTCGCCAAATTTGGCGCCAAATCCATCATCCGCCTATTGGAGCTTTTTAATGCGTTTTAAAGGGAAAATTAAGCTATTTTAACGCGAAAAAGTGCTGGAAATGCAGGATATTGACATTCTATCAACTTACTAAGCCTCTTTGAAAGAATTTATACAAAAATAAATAGAATTATTTACAATATTGTAATAATACGCATTGATAAAGTGCTAATGTAGTTAGTTCTATAGCTACGATTCAACAGAAAATTTAAAAACATGGTTTATAAAAAGTTTTTTATCTTATAATTACTTATTTTATATTTGAATTTCTGAGATCGCGACAACGCGAAAAAGTATATTGATTGTATATTTTACTTATTTTTTCACGGAGTTATAAGCGTTCAAAGTTTGAAGGTGCTAATGTTAAATTGATATTTCAAACTTTTATTAATATCTTCACAGAAAATAATTTGATCGATATAATTTTTTTTTTTTTTTTTTTTTTTTTTTTACGAGATACAGTGAAGAAACCCAAACATAATCCATCATTACTTTTGATTCTGAAAAAATTTTAATTCGGAAAAATATTAATAAATTCATATTCATAAAAATTATGAATTATGACATATATTTATTACTTTCCCTTACCCATAAGGTAGAGAAAGTATTGTTTTTGGGTCAAATTTTCGAACGCGAGATTTTGTTATATTTACACGTTTTGAGGTTCCCTGAATACGAAAATCATGTTTTTAGCAAATTGTCTGTGTGTGTGTCTGTGTGTGTGTGTCTGTGTGTGTGTGTGTGTGTGTGTGTGTGTGTGTGTGTGTGTGTGTGTGTGTGTGTGTCTGTCTGTTATCAGCATATCTCAAAAACAAATTATGGCAGAAAGTTCAAACTTGGTATTCTAAATTTGTATCATATAGGGATGCTACAGTAAGCGTTTCGTTAAGATCAAACGAATGGTTCGTGTACAGGGACAATCAAGAGAATTCTAATACATTACGTCTATGGGGCAAATTGCAGGTAAGTAGAGTTTAACGTCTATAGACTGCACTAAACCAAATGAAACGAATATATATTTTTGTAATAGAGATAGTTAACTGGGAAAAAAAAAATTGTGTATGTAGGAGCCTCGCCTCCCCCCCCCCCCCCTCGAGGGGAGTAAATTTTCATGATGGGTATCTTTCAAAAGAGCTCGCCAATACCTTTAAAACGAATGGTTAAACCATCGATCTGCGATAATTTAAAGCAAAGTTATCGATTTTTTTTACTTTTAACGAAAAAAAAAAAAAAAAAACTTAAATCGCTTTTTTTTTTTTTTCTTTTAATATTGAGAATAAAATGGACTTTTTTTGGATATTTCGTGTTATACTACTTCTCTAATATGGAAATCGTCTGCGTTATCATAAAAGATATTTTTTTTAAAAAATAATAATTTTAATAAATTATTTTTTAAAAACAGAATTATTTTTTAATAACCGAATTAAATTCTATATAAATATAGGTGCAGTAATGAAACGGGGGGTTGAGGGGGGTGGTAGCCCCCCCCCCACACAGAACTAATTATCATATAAAACTCTTCAGAAGCCTAATATGAATTGTTTAATACAGGTTTACATAACAGTACTCGTTATCTTAACTTTTAATATGCAACCTGTATTTATAGTATTAAATTTCAGGGTAAGAGAAAGTCGTGTGAGTGACACACCAGATTATTTTTACATAAAATGAATCCTAATGCTGAAAAATATGGGTGTGCAAATTTGCAGCTCATTCCAGTTATTAGTTTTTGAGATATAAATAAATTTTTTTTTTGGAGTGGTTTAGGGGAGCCGTCTCTTATAAAGTTTTGCATGAGATAAAGAATCAAATCTTAAAAAATAACAAAGAAAATGAAACAAAATATTTTTATTTTTTATTTACGGGTCAAATTATTTAACAACACAACGTCAAACGCAAAGAAATGAAACAAAAATGATGATTTTTATACATTAGAGTTAGCATCAAGAATTTCTGTTGCCTTCATCGTTCTTCAAAATAAAACACTAAAGAAAAGAAAAGGAAATGTGACATTGAGTGATGAATTCGTGTTAAACCCCTTATTTTATGTTGCACAAGTGGTATTTACTTCATCGATTACTGGTGATAAATTTCGAATCTTTTAAACGAACACCAGAAGAAAAAAACTAACTAAATAGGCGGGGTTTACTGTTTTAAATAGAAAAATAGGTTTAATGTAAAAATTGTCAATTAAAAAAAACGAATAGAATTGGAATGCAAGACAGACTTGTAAAATCGTTTATTAAGTACCGTCATAGTTAAAGGCTTAATCATTTGCTTCATATATTGCATTATTACTTTCTTCTATATGTAATATAGAGAAAGTATTGGATTCGCGAAAATTTTCGACCTCCGTTTTTTGACGGATCTACACGTTTTGGGATGTCCTGAACACGAAATGATAGTTTTTAAAAAATGTCTGTCTGTGTGTCTGTGTGTGTGTGTGTCTGTCTGTCTGTCTGTCTGTGGTTTAGTGTTTTCACCGTATCTCACGAACCAATGAATGACATTCAACCAAACTTGGTATATAGTTGGACCCTGGCGGGGCATTGTGCTGATTAGATTTTGGGATCAATAGCCCATCAGGTGGCGCTGTGATCGCATTTTATGTAAATTTTTAACATGGCAGTATAGGACAAATTTTCGTATTTTTCATCGTATCTCACGAACTAATGAATGAAATTCAACCAAACTTGGTATATAGTTGGAACCTGACGGGGCATGGTGCTGATTAGATTTGGGGATCAATCGTCCAGCAGGTGGCGCTGTGATCGCAAAATTTCGTATGTCACACCGTATCTCACGAACCGATGAATGAAATTGAACCAAACTTGGTGTATAGTTGGACCCTGACATGGAAAGGGTCTGATTAGATTTTGGGATCAATCGCCCGGCAGATGGCGCTGTGATCGCATTTTATGTAAACTTTTAACATGGCAGCATAGGACAAAATTTCGTATAAATGTACATAATGAGCGTTATTTTAAACTTGTGATTGTAAAATTAATATGAATTATTGATAATAGTAGTACTTAACTACAAAAAAAATTTTGTGCATGTGGGGGCACCGGTTCCCCCCCTGGGGGGGAAGTACCCCCCCGGGGGGGTAAATTTTCAAGATGGGTATCTTTCGAAAGATCTCGTCAATACCTTTAAAACGAATGGTTGAACTATAAATCTGTGACAATTTGAAACAAAGTTATCGATTTTTTTTACTTTTAACAAAAAAAAAAAAAAAAAAACTTAGAAAAAAAATCGTATTTTTTTTTTTTTTTTTTTTTTTTTTTTAAACGAAACTTAACCAAACTTGGTATTTAGTTGGTCCCCGACATAAACTGGTCCTGATTACATTTAGGGATAAATAGCTCAACAGGTGGCGCTGTGATCGCATTTTTTCTAAATTTTTAACATGGCAATATAGGACAAAATTTCGTATAAATGTACATAATGAGCGTTATTTTAAACTTGTGATTGTAAAATTAATATCAATTATTGATAATAGTAGTAGTTAACTACGAAAAAAATTTGTGCATGTGGGGGCACCGGTTCCCCCCCTGGGGGCGAAGTACCCCCGGGGGGTTAAATTTCCAAGATGGGTATCTTTCGAAAGATCTCGTCAATAGCTTTAAAACGAATGGTTGAACTATAAATCTGTGATAATTTAAATTAAAGTTATCGATTTTTTTTACTTTTAACAAAAAAAAAAAAAAAAAAAAAAAAACCTTAGATAAAAAAAATCGTATTTTTTTTTTTTTTTTTTTTTTTTTTTTTTTTAAATATTGTTACTGATTGAATATGTATATAGGAAAATATAGAAGAAAGTCTTGTGGTGGCCACAACATACTAGTTTTTATTTATTTATTTATTTATTTTGTAGGGGGGAGGATTATTATTTTAAGGATACTTTAGTCTTTAAAATTTTATTAATATATTTTAACTTTATATTTTTAATAACTATATATTTTAAAAAATATACTTTAAATTTTATTAATATATTTTAACACTTTTTGAGACCGCAGGATTTTGTCTTTTTGAGAGTACGATCCGCCTACGGGCGTTATTCTCTCAAAATAAAATATTTCAGAACAAATTTTCTGTATTCACAATTATATTACAAATGGATATACATTATAATTATATTCTTTCTAATCAATATTATTTCTATCCGTAGTATTTTTTATTGCAAAAATATGAACAATGGGTACACACTTAAGAAATAAGTAACACTCAAATTACGAAAGAAACGCCCAGTGACAGAGTTACAGATTTTCAAATGGCGTGAATCTATGTCAGCAGTCGCGAAATGATTAATTAAGAAATTATATTTTCATAGAAATTTTAAAACGAATCGTACAGTTCCAAAGAGTTCAACTGACCCAAAACTGGTAAGTGCGATTAAAATTGTTTAATATTTAATTCATGAACCCTTACAATAATTTATTCAAAAGATTTAGTTTATGCTTTGTTTTATATATATATATATATATATTATTTCATTTCGTATATTATGTTACACCTAAAAATGAAAATTTAAGCTTTATTGGTGATCAGTACAGCCATAATCAGTGCCTGATTTAAGGCAGGGCATTCGGGGCATGTGCCCTGGGCCCTCACACTGAGGGGGGCCTCCAAGAAATTCCATCATACATTTAAAAAAAATAGTTAAAATGAAAAATTTCCGAATTTTGCCATAATGATCGTTGTTTTTTGTTTTTCCGTCAATGAATTATTAAAACTTATGCTGCACTGTATTACTGCATATATACTACTAATTGTATTACTGTACTGTTTTATAAATTGACGGTACGATCTTTCAAGGAAACTATCAGCAATAAAAATCATCAGAAAAATTGCAATATTTTGCTAAACGCAAATACAACTGCATACAACCGATATTGCATTCCAAACTCTTACTAAGCCTAACTAAACCCGAGGCACGCACTACAACGCAGATACATGGGTGCGATGTACGCTGATCCGATAGACAAGCATGAGATCTAGTTAAGCCTTACTCTTAACAATAAAATGAAAAGTGAAGTGAAGAGAATTTTTAAACTCGTGATTCAAAAATATGCAGTTTGTTTCGTTTGTTGTAATATTAAAGTATGAGGAAAAGGGGCCATTGAACTTGAGTGCCCTGGGCCTCCAAGTGAGTAAATCGGTCCCTGGCCATAATAGACATTTTAACATGAAAAATATAGCACTTTTTTCAAAGAGTATTGTCTGGACCATTCGCAAGTGTAATGTATTTAAATAGACCTAAAATTATCTGAAAACATACTGAAGTATATACAGATCTAAAAAACTGAATTCAGGATAATTAAGGATCTGGAAAAAGGTCAATGGTTTTACTAATTTTTATAAGTATTTTTTTTCCTGAAAGATTTCCGGTGTGAAACATTAAAACCTTGTCTACTTCTTATAGGATCTTAATTTTATTTTTCTACATTTACAGATAACCCCCAAGCGCATTTTTCATTATAACTTTATAAATACTAAAGATAAAGTATACAAACAGTATACTTTTCCGCACTGTCAGACTCTCAGAAATTCGAATATGAAGTCAAAATTTGGTATTGATATTGAAAAAAATCAAAGTTGGCTCCCATTTCAATATGTAGATAGATGACCAATAATTCTAAATTTGACGACATTTTCAGAAAGTGCATTTAATTTCCTGTTGAATTATGTCTATTAGATGTTCCTGTGTCAATTATTAACGAAATTACAGCGGGTGTTGCGATTTTCCCCCCCGACTATACATTTGCATAAACTCGTAGATTTAATATAAGAGACACAACACTTTGATCAATCAATTAATTTTCAAATCAATCGATTTTCCATTAATCACCATCAATGCGTTTTATTTTATTATTCCGCTTAATTTTCTTTTGACTGAAATGTATATAAATTATCTATTTTTTTTTTTTCAATAATTATGACAAGATTATATTTCAATGGACGGTGATCTCATACAATTCCTCATTTTGCGAACTGCTTTTTTTTTTCCATATTGCTAACACAAATATATATTCTCTTGCAATTGTTGATGAAGCAATTGTCTTTGAAATTATCGAATAGAGGTTGTCAAACATAACATTTTCGATTTATGCAAACATAATTAAGAAATATCTCGTGTTCCTAAATCACAGGCACTGTCTATATCAGAGATATAAATCTTCCTATATATGAAAATAAAAATGCATATAGAATATAAATTTGTAATTAGCATAGAAAAAAAAAAAAAAAGAAAAGAAGAAAAATTGTAAAACAAACATTTCTAATGTATGCCTATAATTATAATATTAAATTAAAAATGTAGACTTTGATCAGATAAATATTCATATTTGCACATTCCAACTAGAAATATTGAAGAAAAAATTCATTAGATGTATTAAGCCATCTTGTATGTTATGAATCTCGGTATTTGACGAAAACTCTTTATTTATACTGAATATAAAAGGATTCCGGGAAATCAGTTATTAAAATTCGCTTTGACGTAATGGATTTCTAAAGATCTGAATAATAATTAAACATAACAAAAGGCAATATCAAACAACATCTTTTGAAATTTTAATGTATCCAGTTTTACAAGAATAAAAAGGTCTATCATTAAATGAGTGCATATTTTATTAAATTTACAAAGTACATTTTTGATATTTATTTATCTTTTATTTATTTTTTTTAATAAACTGAAAACAACCTGCAAAATCGATAGAATTATAAATATAAATTAATGTGAAACAAATAAAATTTATTTAAAACTTTCCCGAAAAAATGAATAAATAAATATTCAGATTACATTTTTTTAACAAAAGAAAAGAAAACGCAAAACACACACAATACAAAAAAAAAAAAAAAAAAAACTTCTAATTGAAGTAAAAAGAAAGAAAAGGAAGGGAAAGAAGGAAACAAGCATTTGCCGTCTTATTAAACTTGGATATATTGAAAACGCCGTCACTTATTAACAAAAATAATTGAATATAACTTTTATTAATTCTATTCCAAAACGCCATTCTTTATGGAAATTTTTTACATACATATTATCCGCTACTCTTGCATCTCCTCATTAAATAAGTAAATAAATAAAATAAGATAAAATAATACATAAATTTAAAATTTTTCCTCAGAACGAAAATTTTCTGATTTGAAAACAGTACCTTTTGTTAAAAATAAATGAATAAATAAATAAAATAATAATTATAATAATCAATTTCTATTCTAAAACTTCTTTTTTTAAAATTTAAATAAATTTTATAAATCTTAATAAAGCACATACTAGTATTTGTAAGTGTTTGTATTAGTGCAATTTTACACATTTTTAATTGGATATTATCAGAGAAAATTATCTATAATACACCAGTGTTCAAAATTTAAGTAACAACCTGTTTTCTCGTTTTCTTCTTTTGCGCATAATTTTTCAACAAATAAACATATGAACATAAAATTGGATGGAATGTTAGTTATCATACCATTAACCGAATTTTATATAACTTTAACATAAGTAATGATTTTTAAGGTAATAAATATGCATTTTTTCTGAAAAATCAGCTTTGGTAAAAATGAAACATTTCCAGAATTTTAGGTAAGAAAACTTAATGAAAAATAGTCACAAGGATGCATTACAGATAGGTGAGGATGCACATGCATCCATGTGTTAGATTAAAACCGGATCTTTTTACCTGTATTCACTTTTCTGTTTCTTCCTTTTTCTTCTTTTTTTCGCATGTAGATAACTTATATATATATATATATATATATATGTATATATATATATACAGAGCCTGATTAAGGGGGAAGCACACATTATCTCCGCTCTCACCGGAATATTTTTACAATTATTTTTTACTTCATGACATAGAAATTCCACGCTTTGACGAGGAAATATTTTTTATAAAAAATGAACGGTGTAAAACAATCCAATTTACTCACCGTTATTAGACACCAGAATTCTTTTAAAATAATTTTTAATGAGAATTTTCTTTTTATTATAGGAGGAAAGTATTTGTTGAAAAATAACGGTGTAAGTATAAATAATGTGTGCTTCCCCCTTAATCAGGCTCTGTATATATATATATATATATATATATATATACAAATATAAAAATTGGAAAAGATGTTCATTATAAAACTATTTATTGACATTTTTATTATTCTGATGATGCTCATAGTTTACAAATTACTAATTATATATATATATTTAAATGTCTATTATAAAATTAAAAGAAAAGTTATTACAGAAAGGAAAATTGAGATTTAGAGTAACATTTCAAGGCATGTGCGTCTTTCTTTATCTATCTGTAATGTATCCTTAACACCACTTTTCATTAAGTTTTCTTTTCTAAAATTGTTGAAAATTTTCCTTTGTTTCCAAAGCATACTTAAAAAAAAAAAAAAAAAAAAAAAATATATATATATTAGTTTAAAAATTATTACTCATGCTAAAATTATATAAAATTTGGTTAATGGTATGATAACAAACATGCCATCCAAATTTTATGCTCATATGTTTATTTGTTTAAAAATTATACGCAAAAGAAGAAAACGAGAAAACAGGTTGTTGCTTAAATTTTGAACACCAGTGTAGTTTAGGATTTTTAAATATTTATGCTCTATACATTAAACTGTTCATTATTATTTTTTTAATTTAATGTCCGATTATTCATAATATTAGATTACTTAAACAAAGTCTCATTTGTAATGGGGACTTTATGAAGTAATTAAGTCATTTTCTAAAGTATGTTCTGATCATTTTTTGGATATATTTTTTGGAGTAAAATGTTTTTTAAATAAATTTAAATGACACATTTAATATATTTTTAACAAAATGTTTGTCTTTTTATGAAAAAATTAATTATTACATAACAATTCATGTAAATCAGTAACTGACATAAAAAAGATACATTTTTTAGTTGTTAGTTATAATCCAAAATTGCTATAGTAGATTATCATGATATGAAATGATACTTTATACAAATTAATTTTTATGCACTTATGTACTATAGAAGCTGAGATATAGCCTTCACTTAAATGGTGCAATTTTACGATAACAGCTTTATCTGTTGTGCGATGTATCACAAAATCTGATCAGCATCAATGTAAATCAAGGTCTAAACAATTATGTATATATATTGATTCCATTCATTGGTTCATGAAGTAAAATATCCACAAAATTTTGGCCAAGGTATTTTCTTAAAGTGGCCAAATCGTATTCAAAACATAGCAAAACGTTTAAGTTCCCTAGAAACGTATATTGAAAATTTTAATGAAACAAATGCTCTTTTCTTCTTTATATAGAAGAAAGTAAAAACCAGAAGCAATGTATTAAAAAGAAAAAACAAAATATTTTGAGCAATGCAGTTTTAAAATTCAGAAGAATCTTTTCCTTAATCACTCTTACAATGCGTGACGTCTTTTTTTTTTTTTTTTTTTTTTTTAATGAATTTTTCAAAGAAAATTTTTTATGTACTGATTGAACATTTCCCATACATTTCATCTTCTTTTAATTTGAAAAATACAGCTCTAAGTAAAGGAAACAGTAGCAATATCTAAAAGATAAGGTAAAAAGAAATTTAACAGTTTTATAGAATAAAAGAGAAATGTAATCTGTTTCTAAATGTTCAAACTAAATGAAAGCAATAAAATTAAATGACTGCACTTTAAATATTTTCAGAAATGGAAAAGTAAACTGCATGAAACTTTTAAAGAATCGTTTTTTACATTTAATTCTTAGAATATTATTCTGAATAAAATATTTTAATGGCCTCTGAAGACACTGAAATTTAAATTTAAGGAAAATATTAGTGTAGTAAATTTATTTTTTGAAGT
Source organism: Salticus scenicus (assembly GCA_963930645.1). Classification (NCBI taxonomy): domain Eukaryota; kingdom Metazoa; phylum Arthropoda; class Arachnida; order Araneae; family Salticidae; genus Salticus; species Salticus scenicus. The sequence continues at coordinate 141,277,998 of OZ005650.1, read as the reverse complement.
CTTTTTCACAATATAGTTCATTTTATTCTAGAAAGTTTTTCAGATATTATTATTTGTAGTTATTATTATATGCATTAAATAATATGCGATATAATATGCAGATACTATTATACGTAGCCCAAAATTTGCAAATTTAGTTAAAATACTACTTTTACAGATATTAAACACAATGATGAATAATTAAGAATATTAATAATTATTAAGTTGTAAATTTATTTATTAAAAATTTTCCATAAATGTAGTTCATTTTATTCTAGAAATTTTTAAAATATATATCATTATTTGTTTAATATGTACGCGCAGAGTTTGAAAATATAGTAAAAATTAATACCTTTATAGATTTTAAACATGATTATCAATAATTATAATTCAATAATATATATTTAATTTTTCTTTAAAATATATTAAAAAAAAATAATATCTGGCATTTATCACTTATACGTTTTCTTAATTTTAATTAAAAAACAAATACAAGTATCTAAGTTTGACAAAATTACCTACAAATAAATATTATATTGGAAATTTTGATTTTAAAATTGAGTTTACAAAAATTTTGGTAGCTTATTTTCTTTGTTTTCTAAGTTTCTTTTTTAATTATCGTTTTGACACAATAATAATAATAAAAAAAGAACTTGAACCATTTTTTACATCTACTTTGTACATCGTAAAGGCTGTATCAGTCTGAAATTTCGTAAAACGGTTTTTTCCCCTTTTTGATATAGCAGACGCTGCCGAAGGCTACAAGAACCTCAAATCGGGTTCATATTCTAATTTGTTTCTCACTGTACGCGGACAGCGAACCTGCGTTAGGCGCTGCTGCAGGCAGTGGGTATTCGAAGTCACCCTCTCACTGATTGGGAAGACATTGCAGAAGGCAATGGGATTTCCATATCGAGAATTTGACCAATTTTGATGAAATTTTATATCAGGGTTGAAATTTTTAAAGATTTTGTATTTATAAGTATTTCAATCAAATATAGTGATCAGCAAGGCTGGTAAAGCCTGCCAGTAATCAATAATTTTAGTTAATTACTCTGAATCAGTATTAATATCACATAATAGAAAATTATTTAATGAAGTACTATTCTGTGATAAATTTTAATTTTCAGATAATTTTAAGGGCCAACGAGTACAATATTGAGTCTATATTCAACAATACCACACTTCATTTTAAAGTAAAATAATATCATTATATAAACTAAAATAAAGTTAAATTATGAAATATTTGTTTGAAAGATTCATTTTGATAAATATTTAAAATAAAGTTGAAAACTTACTTGCACACCGTATAAACAATTGTCTATTAAAATCAAAAATACCGAATTGAACTTAACTGAATCCCAACTGAACTTAAGTAAACATGTTTATCAGGATAAATGTCGTAATGCTATTTTGAATATTCAAGATGCTTTATAAAAAAAATCTGGAGTGACTCCACTCGACTTTCCAAACATTGAGTAATTAACAGTTTTGTAGATAAAGTAAAGAAAGAGGAGTTGTTAAACAAACAAAAGAGAGAAAACCATAATAGAGTGTTTGAGTATTTTTCTCCATCTATTACACGATGTTTTATTTAACGCTACTGAACTTTGAGCCCATAGATCATAATGATAAAGAATTTTTCGTTGTGTCCCTGTAAAAACCTATAAATGCTAGATTCACCAAAATGCTTATAGTTAGTGCAACAGTGATTTATAATACTCATATAAATTTTCAGCTCAATTCAATAAGGCGTTTAGATGCTATCGTACTTTTAAAAATTTAGTCCCATAGGCCATAATGATAAAGAATTTTTCTTTGTGTCCCTGTAAAAAAACTGTAAGTGCTAGATTCACCAAAATCTATACAGTTAGTTCAACTGTGATCTATAACATGTGTACAAATTTTTTGCTCAGATTAATAAGGCGTTTAGACGCTATCACACTTTTAAAAATTTGGCCCCATAGGCATAATGATAAAGAATTTTTCTTTGTGTCCCTGTAAAAAAACTATGAGGGTTAGATTCTCCAAAATCTATACAGATTGAGTATTTGTGACCTATAATATGTGCATAAATTTTTTGCTCAATTAAATAAGGCGTTTAGATGCTATCGCACTTTTAAGATTTTGCTCCCATAGGCCATAATGATAAAGAATTTTTCTTTGTGTCCCTGTAAAAAAACTATAAGTGCTAGATTCACCAAAATCTATAGGGTTCGTACTATGGTGACTTACAATATGCGTACCAACTTTCAGGTTAATCGAACAAAGCGTTTAGACGCTAGCGTGTTCACTCACAGACATACACACATACATACACACATACACACATACACACACACATACATACATCATCGTAAAAATAGTGAAAACGGACTCAGGGGACCTCAAAACGTAAAAAAACATCAAAATCTCGAATTCGGATTTTTGACATGATTACAATACTTTCCTCACTATAGTGTTCGGAAAGTAAAAACTTTTTTTTCATAAGAGACTGTGTCAAGACTGTATTGACTTCAACGAAAGTTGGCCTTGGCGAAGAAAATGACGATGTTCTTTGCGCCTTGACGAAATTTGCGATCAAATTTTGCAGAAAACAGTATGTCAAAATCTGAAATACCTTTCTCAGTATAAAATGAATTCAACTAACTTTTATGGTACAATGTCCCGATTTCTGACCTTTTATTTTCGACAAGGAGTATAAAAGGAGGCCGTCTATCGTAGAGTGAATTCCATTAAACTCTAAGCTGTGCGTTTGCCAGTAAGAGATTTTGTAATAAAATGTAAGTTACTGTCCCTGAAAATTATTACGACTGTTCTGAAGTGCAATGTTATCCAAAGGTATCCATTGGCATTGCGGTATATCATCTGCTATACAATGTTTTCATCATAACTTTTTTGGCGGGAGTAACATTTTTATTGGCTCGTTTCGGGAATATTCATCGAATAAAGCGCAATTATCAATTAGAACTTGCCTTTTTATTTACGCACCACTGACCACACCAGGAAATGTCTATATTTTCATGAAAATATGTATAATAGAAAGGATGTACAAGGAAGACACGTGCTATTACATCAGAGTTTTACTTTCCGAACACTATAGTGAAGAAAGTATTGTAATCATGTCAAAAATCCGAATTCGATATTTTGATGTTTCTATACGTTTCGAGGCCCCCTGAGTCCATTTTCATTATTTTCACGATGACGTACGTATGTATGTATGTGTGTATGTATGTATGTGTGTATGTATGTATGTGTGTATGTATGTGTGTGTGTATGTCTGTGAGTGAACACGCTAGCGTCTAAACGCTTTGTTCGAATAAGTTGAAAGTTGGTACGTATATTGTAAGTCACCATAGTACGAACCCTATTGATTTTGGTGAATCAAGCACTTATAGTTTTTTTACAGGGACACCAGGAAAAATTCTTTATCATTATGGCCTATGGGATCAAATTTTTAAAAGTGCGATAGCGTGTAAACGCTTTATTAATCTGAGCAAAAAATTTGTATACGTGTTATAGGTCACAGTTGCACAAACTGTATAGATTTTGATGAATTTAGCACTTACAGTTTTTTTACAGGGGCACAAAGAAAAATTCTTTATCATTATGGCTTATGGGGCCAAATTTTTAAAAGTGGGATAGTGTCTAAACGCCTTATTAATCTGAGCAAAAAATTTGTAGACATGTTATAGGTCACAGTTGCACCAACTGTATAGATTTTGGTGAATTTAGCACTTACAGTTTTTTTCAGGGGCACAAAGAAAAATTCTTTAACATAATGGCCTAAGGGACCAAATTTTTAAAAGTACGATAGCATCTAAACGCCTTATTCAATTGAGCTGAAAATTTATATGAATATTATAAATCACCGTTGCAATAAAGCATTTTGGTGAATCTAGCATTTATAGGTTTTTCCAGGGACACAACGAAAAATTCTTTATCATTATGATCTATGGGCTCAAAGTTCAGTAGTGTTAAATAAAACATCGTGTAATATATGGAGAAAAAAACTCAAACACTCTATTATGGTTTTCTCTCTTTTGTTTGTTAACTCCTTTTCTTTACTTTATCTACAAAACTGTTAATTACTCAATGTTCGGAAAGTCGAGTGGATTCACTCCAGATTTTTTTTTTTTCTATTAAAAATTAGTGAAAATGTAAAAATACCTAATTGTCTGAAATGAATTAAAAATTCGTTTGTTAATGATAAATTGATTAAAACCTAAAACATAAAAAAAAAAAAATCTGGTGTATGTTTCATTGTTTTACTAATGCATGGTTTTATTAGAAATTATGTGCGAGCAAATTTTTATAAATCTTCTCTCTCTCTCTTTTTTTTCCTTTAATATATTATACAATCTTTTGGGAATGAAATTAACATTCTTATATTTTAAACCGTGTAATAATAGTTACAGAAAAATATGTATTTCTAAATATAGAATTTCATTATATCATCATTATACTTTTCGTACTCCAATTACAAATTATACAAAAAATCGCGATACAAAGAAACTGTTTAAAATTTATTTACATAATTATCTACTACTACATGCATTTAATTAGCTTGCTATGGTTCGTTGGATAAAAAAAAAATATACATATTTTTTTTAATAATTACTTACTTAAACAAATATAAAAATTGTTTCTCATTAAATAAAAAGTTTAGAAAATGTTTTCAAAATTAACCAAATTTTCTCAAGAATATTTTTATCAAATAAAAAATGCTACTTAAAATTATGTAATTAAAATTACTCTCGATAAAGCTATAATAATCTGCAATATGCATTAATTTTTTTCTGCCAATTAACAGCATAAATATTTTATAATATCCAAAAAAATTTGGTGTGAAACAACCTCACGACTTCCATTACTCACTATTACACGTATTATGTGTATTTTTTGGAGATAATATGATCAGAAGATATAAAATTGACCCAATGAAGTAGATTAAAATGGCATGTCCTACGAGATTTAAACGCTTATAGCGACATCTGGTAGAAAACGGCGGAGTTAGCGTTCCTATCTCGAAAACGGTTCAAGATAGGGGGAAAAAGTGAATTACGAAGAAGTAGGGCCCCTCTATATAGAGTGGCCTTACGAAGAAGTAAAGCGTCATAGATTTAGTACGAATAGACAGTTTGTAGGAATTAATGTTTAAAATAGAAAGCTTAAAATGTGCATTTGTTCGTAATTTTCTACACAGTGCACACATGAACTATATTGCATACATTGTAGCAGGTGATATGTATGCTATGCAGTTCAAAGTACGGTCACTGTAAGCTGTTACATCAGTTACACATAGTCGTTTCTACAGACTTCACCAACGAGGAGGTTCTCAATACGAACCACACTTTTTTTTTTTTTTTTTTTTTTTTTTGTTAGCTTATAACATCGTAAGAGATTCTGCAATTTTTATACTTTTTATTTTGTTGTAAAAATCTTGGCCTGAAATAGCTTCCACTATGATTTCATTAAGACCTAAACGAATTACAGGGTGCTCACAATAGTTCGCTTTCATTGTTATAACTGCTGAACAGCGGCAGCTAGACTCATATAATTAGTACGTAAGTATAGTAAAGTGGCCATACGCTACAATATGCCTACGCTTACAGCACCACCGGGGGGAAAATAGCGAAGGCAGCATTTTTATGTCGAAAATGTTGTTTGGCTGAGGAATTTATTTTATGCTTTTAGGCGCAATTTAGAATTTCATTTTATTTTTAGTTGTTTGCATAATAGTTGCTTTTTGGTGTCGGTTTTATTTTTTTACAAAAAGGTTTTATATCATATAATATTTATCTAACGTGGACCAGTTACGATTATATTTTGTATAAACGAAACGACAATGACAATAAAATACTCAAGGGTAAAAAAATAATATAAAAATAATATTTAATCACGTAGACTCTGTTCAGTGATATAATAATAATAATAGTAATAATAATAATAATAAATAACGACATCTATCTGATTAGATCATTTTATAGAAAAATTTATTTTTAAAAGTTGCATCTTTACAATCCTTGCAAGCGTCATTTAAAAGCCAGCAACACTTTAAAGATATAAGCAAAATATGAACTTTTTCGTAAATTGACTGAAAAACGCAATAATAAAAAGTATAATCAAAATAGGTGTACTAAGCATTTTTAACAAAAAATTATGCCAAAATGAATAAATAAATAAAACAAATATATGTAAAGGATCTCGCCAACATAACGGCAAAATTTTAAAAGTCGCCATAGGAGTCCTATATTAAAGTTGTCTTGCCTGGGGGAAATATGAAAACTGGGTCGTCAAACATGAATTTTATTTTGAAACTTTTCTTTGAAAGATTTGGTTTAACTATCATGAGCGTTTCATCCCACAAAAACTAATAATAATTTGGCTTCTGCTGAATTAAAATTTTAATTGGATGGTAAAATTGGTATAAGACTTATGAGTTTCAAATTTTAAACGTCAATAAAAAAAAAGAAAAAAAAAAAAAAGACAGAGAGAAAGAAACTGCGAAAATTTCGCATAGGTTTGCTAGTATTATAGTATAGCACTTCCATTAACAACTAGTATGTTGGGGCCACCAGAAGAGTTTCTTCTATTTATTCCGATACAGGTTCACTAAGTGCAAAACATTTATTAAAACATTTATTTATTATAATTATCTAACATGATGAATGCAAATGCTTTTCATCTTCCGACAGCTAACACTAAATATCCAAAGAAAGGCAGTTTTATTGTCTATAAATAACATCTTAACACGTTCGCTGCCGATCCCGCGCTAGCGCGGGATGTGACGTATTGCTTTACAGGTGAAAGTTTACTTTAGGCTGCCGCTTGGCGAAATTTCGAAAATCGCCAAGACGGCGCCATTTCGCATCGTGTTCCGAATAGCAACCTTACACCGGCGGCATACGAAAGCGAGCTTTTCGGCGATCTAACCTAAAAAGAAAGTGCGTCTTGAAAAAAAAATCCGAATAATAATAATACATAGGACAAAAGGAAAATTTTCATAAAATAGAATTAAAAGAAAAAAAAAAATAATTACGAATTTATAACTAATCACAAGTACAAAAATAAAACTTAGACTAAACAATCACACCAAATGTCCCTGAAAAGTGTGTTGTTTTATAATTGATGATAAGTGTTTAGATGATATTTTTTTTATTTCCAATAATTTAACAGCTATAAGTACAGTCGGTAACAAAAGTGTCCAAACACTAGCAAAAATTCCTATGTAAAAAAAGTACATTTCATAAGGTTTTGTTAAATAAATCCTTATCGAATCATGTTCTTACACTGACTAAGAACAGGATTCGACAAGGATTTAAAAGTTTTCAAAAGTTGTATAAAGTAAATTATTTATCATTAATATTTTATTTATAGTCCTCATTCATTAGGAATGAAAAAATAAATCCGCAACTGGATAATTATAGCAAATTTTAACGATTCTCTATTATAATGGTACTCTGATCGGCACTATACCCCTATCTCAAAATGCATGAAATAAAAAAGTATACAAAATTTTGTACTGTAGCAACCAGTATTGGCATGAAATTCAAAAATATGCCTCTAAAATTCAGGACCGTGGTTGCCCAGTCGGTAGAGCGCCGGGCTCGGAATTGGAAGATTGCGGGTTCGGTACTCGAGCCTGCCAAAAACCATTGTGTATAGTAATGTTGGCTGGTGCTCATAAAATCTGTCGTGCCCGCAATGTTTTCCATGTTCCCATATTAATTACACCTCTGGGTGTCTACGAAGCGAGAGAGTCATCCCTTTCGGGGAGGATCAAAATTATGATGGCATGTCCCTGGACAACTCTAGGGGTGAGACCCAGACCATCGCCAATTGTCCATTGCGCAGCACTAGTGTGACGTAAAACACAATCAACAAACCAACCTCTTAAATTCAAAAGTGCCTCTTAAATTCCAACTCTATTCAACCAGCCAAACAGTACTAACGCAAACATCACAAATATTCATATTTCAAAATAGATGGTTGGTTGGGTTTTACGTCACACTAGTGCTGCGCAATGGGCGATTGGCAACGGTCGGGGACTCAGCCCTAGAAGTGGTCCGGAAACATGCGATCAAAAATTTGATCCTCCATGGAAGGGTATTTCAAAATAGAATACTTTCTCTCTAATAAAACACGTATCATCAATATGCAACCGAAGTGATGGCGTCAGCGAGATATTTTATCTGCTCAGTACAAACGAAACTATTTGCTATGAAATTTAACTTATTACTCATTAACTCCAGAGTTTGCTTGTAACGAGCAGATGAATTTTTACACGTTTGACGTAATACAGCGTATTGACGTAACACATGACGCAAACAAGCAAAGGTAAACACAAAGCCTATAACATCTGGCGATATGTAGCGCTCTTGTGTAACACGTCAAACATATTCGGCGGGTTAAAGGAAAAAAACGTCATTTCAAATTTTAGTCACGTGAAACCGGCAGCGAACGTGTTAAAAAATGCGATTTTATAATGGATATCCCGCATATCAAGTACAGTTATATGCCATAGAATTTGAGAGGAAATGCATTCCCGTTATCGAAGAGCCTGTATGCCTTCCCGTTATCTAGGAAATTTGCAGTATAGCAGCGCCATCTATTGACTGATAAGCATCCAAACTGAATCAGCACAATGTCTCACAATTTAGTGCTTACATATATCAAGTTTTGTTTGATGATACGCAATAGAACCTGAGATATAGCCTTTCCCTAAATTGCGGAAATCGCTGTGTAGTAGCGCCACCTATTGAGCGGTTGACATGAAAAGTTGAAAGCCACTAATTTATGTCAAGGTGCATCTATATATAAATTCGTATGCAATTCTGTGCAGTAGTTCCTGAGATATAGCCCTCCCATAAATTGCGGAAATCGCTGTATAGCACCACCACCTGATGAACGATTAAGACTTCAAATTAAATCAGCATAACTTTTCACAATGGCCTTCTCACATATCAAGTTTTGTTTGATTATATGCAATAGAACCTGAGATATAGCCTTCCTTTAAATTGCGAAATTCGCTGTATAGCAGCGCCACCGATTGAACGGTTAACACCAAAAGTTGATATAGGCAATAAGGTAGTTTAAGTTGCATCTACATGTACATTTATATACAATTCTGAGTAGTAGTTTCTGAGATACAGTTGCCACAAAATTTTTGCCACACATACATACAGACAGACATTTTCTAAAAATAGTCAAATCATGTTCTAGAGCTCTCAAAACGTGTAAATCCGTTGAAAATCGGAAGTCGAAAATTTTACGAATCCAATGCGTTTTTCTATTCAATACAGAAGAAAATAATAAAAAAAATGTTATAGCTTAAATATTGGCAGCCTTGCATATCTTCTGAAGTTTATGTGCACACCACATGGTGCAAACAAATGTAATCCTATATTAATAACACACGGTACAACCTGAAATACACTATTCCATCAATTTTCAAGTATTGTCGATTATCACGTTATAATCTAATTCTTTTGTATAGCCCTGTAAACGAACAGTGAATCATTTCCATACCATATTCCACATGAAAGATGTTTTTACTCGTATAAAAAATATATACTCGTTTTATTTGTTTTAGTGCAGTCAATAATGTTTAAATTCTACTTACCTACGATTTTCCCCATAGACGTAACGTATTTGAATACTCTTGAGTATCTCTGTACACGAAGCATTCGCTTCATCTCAACGAAAAGTTTAGTGAAGCTTCCCTATATGATACACATTTAAAATACCAAGTTTGAACATTGTGCTATTATTTGTTCTTGAGATATGCTAATAGCAAATAGACAAACAGACAGAAACACACACTGACCAAGCGACAAAAAACATGTTTTTCAGATTTAGAGGACCTCAAAACATGTTAATATAACAAAAACTAAATTTCGAAAATTTGACCCAAACACAATACTTTCTCTACCATATATATGGGCAACAGAAAGTAAAAAAAAAAAAAAAATATTATAGCTACGAACTCTCCCGTTTCCCGGGAAACATCATACAAGAAACATTTTCTAAAATTACATTTTATATAGCATACACTACTATTGTTAACCCCCATCCCATTCAAAAAAAAATTTACATATTCATGTGTAATCTCGAATTTGTTTAGTTATGAAAGCTCTTTCCAATCCTTAATAATCTGGTGTGTCACTCACACGGATTTCTCTTACCCTGAAATTTAATACTATGAATATAAGTTGGAGATTAAGAGGTAAGATAATGTGAACTGATATGTAAGACAGGTGACACGCAAGCGCGCCCCATCATCGACTGACCCAGATACGAGGGTATCCATGCAGCTGATATGTAAGTAAACCTATGCTAAAACAATTCAAATTTGAAGGAAGAGTTTTATATGATAACTAGTTCTGTGTGAAGGGGCCTACCGTTCCCCTCAATTCCCTGTTTCCTTAATGCACATACATTAATATACAATTTAAATCTGTTGTTAAAATTAAAATTTCACTGAAAATTATTCTAACAACTTTCTAAAATTATTCGTTTTTAAGTTACTCTAAAAGACACAGACAAAGATCAAATGTTAAAAATTTGACTTCGGTAATCAGGAAGCCTGAAAACGTGTAAATATACTAAAAACAAGCGATGAATATTTAGCTTTAAAACGTATACCATTTACCATATGTCTATGAGGAATTCATTTCAGTTCCTGAGCAACTTTCCAGGACATGATAAAATATTACAGTAAAGCTCTTCCACTAACAATAAAAAAGAATGTTATCACTTGAGGAGCAAACATTCAAACCGTGTTTTCTCCAAAAATAAAAAAAAAATGAGTTAGCGATTTTTCTGTGAACTCAACATTAAATAGCACAAAATTATACTATTATTTTAAACAAAAATAATTTTTATCACATTATAAATGCGCTTAGAAAGTTAGGGTTTCAATCAAACAGTGTTTCCTCCAGAGCCTGTTTTCAGTCAAACTGTGATTTCTCCAGCCAACCAGTCAGTACTGCTCTTTCTGGTCGCGTGACTCGTACATGTACCAGCTTTTTATGTTTGTTTTTTCGTTAGTTCTATCTTGTTTTCTTCATTTTAGAGGAGTGTACTTTATTATTATTTTTTTTTTTTCAAATGGAAGAATTAATAGATGGTGTATTAGTGAGTACTTCTAATTATGGAACTAGAAAAATACAGAGAATTGGTGGAAAAAGAAAAGAAGCGAAAAAGAAACGATATTCAGCACCTTTAGATAACAACATTTATGCTCCATGCAAACATTCTATTAATAAATACTTTTTCATGCACTAATGTTAGACTTAATGACGTTAAGAAGTTTCGGGATAGACTTTACGAAATTCCGGACAAACAGCGACAAGATTGTATTATAGCCTCATTGGTTGCTACAAAAAATGTAACTCGACGTAGACCTAATAACCCAACCTCCCTCCCCCCCAAAAAAAAAAAAAAAAAAAAAAAAAAAAAAAAAAATTCGCAATCATCTGGCTTACAGCATGCATTTTCTGCTTCTTATTTTATTACTAGTAGCAGTGGTAGGAGAATTCCTGTGTGTAAAAACAATTTCATGGCTATAACTAAAATAGGTCGTACAATGCTAACCAATATTGTTACTAAGGTACATGCTGGTGAACCTATGGAGGAAAAGAGAGCAGGGGATAGAAAAAGCCACCTAAGCATTAATAAAAAAAAAAAAAAAAAAAAAAAAAAAAAAGGTAAGAGAATTCATCTTAAACTTAAAGGCATCAGAATGACATAGACAAACTTTTACAATTGATGTATGGTGAAGAGTGAAAAAATCAGCCTGTTTTTAAATGGTATAAAGATATCATTACTAATAACTTTCATGTAGAATATGAAGAAACAGAGGAAGCATGAAATTGCTTAAGTGAAGATATTGGTTTAAAAATTTAAATTTCAAATTGGCTTAAAAATTTTAGTTCTTCCCTACAATTTCCATGATGATTTTTCACGCGTAAATATTTAATTTAACTTTATAATTACATAACAAAATCTGTTCTGTTAATTACATTAAGAATGCTATTTCATCAATATTCGAGCTACATACTTTTTCATTCAAAAAATGTTTTGTCCACATTGGAAACATTCGAAACATGTTTTCTCCTCTGTGTTTCGGTCAAAACATGCTTTCTCCACATTGGAAACATTCAAAACACGTTTTCTCCTCTGTGTTTCGGTCAAAACATGCTTTCTCCAAATTTCAAATACATTTTTCTAATTAACTCTAATTTTATTAGGTAAAGTAGGCCTACAGATCTTCCTAGTAACCAATAATACAACTAAACAAATGATAATTAGGGTCTAAGAAGGGTTATTTTTTAATTTATCAGTTTTTTGTGTTTTCTGAAAAATTGCATTTGAAGGAGAAAACACGGTTTGAATGTTTGCTCCTCACTTAAATATTTACAGCCATGTATATCTTTTGAAGATTATGTGCAGACCAAATGGTGCACCTAAATATATTCGTATAGTAATAACACACGGCACAACTTTAAATACACTTTCATCAGTTTTGAGATATTGTCGCGCTATTACAATCTAGTTCTTTTGTGTAGCCCTGTAAATGAACAGTGAATGACTTCCCAACTATATTATACATGAGAAATGTTTTTATGCATATAAAAAACATATATTCATTCCATTCGTTTCAGTGCAGTCTATAGCTGTTAAACTCGATTTACCTGCAATTTCCCGCATAGACGTAATGTATTAGGGGTGTCCTTGTACACGAACCATTTGTGTCATCTCAACGAAAAGCTTACTGTAGCCTCCCTATATCAAACACATTTAGAATACAGAGTTTGGACATTCTGCTACCATCTGTACTTGAGATATGCTGATAACACACAGACACACAAACCAACCGCTAAAAACATGATTTTCGGATTCACGGGACCTCAAAACGTGTAACTATAACAAAAGCTCGCTTTCGAAAATTTTACCCCAAAACAATACTTTCTCTACCTTATGGGTAAGAGAAAGTAAAAGTATAAATTCTAATTATGCGCAAATTTTGCTTGTAATTACTTGTACGTAGAGTATATATTAAATAAGCTTGCCCTTTTTTTTTAGCTTTGTCTTGCTCACAAAGCACAGAAAGTATTGTTTTTGGGTCCCATTTTCGAAATTGAGTTTTTGTGATATTTACGCGTTTCGAGGTCCCCTGAATCGAAAAATGCTGTTTTTAGCAGTTGGTCTGTGTGTGGGTGTGTCTGTCTGTTATCAACCTATCTCCAAAACAAATTATAGCAGAAAGTCAAAACTTGATATTATAAATGTGTTTGATATAGGGATGTTACACTAAACTTTTCGCTGAGATCAAGCAAATGGTTCGTGTACAGGGACACCAAAGAGAATTCAAATACATTACGTCTATGGGGAAAATTACATATAAGTAGAGTTTAACATCTATAGACTGCAATAAACCAAATTAAATGGATATATATATTTTATATGCGTAAAAATATGTCTCATGTAGAATATGGGAGGCAAATCCATCACTGTTCTTTTACAGGGCTACACAAAAGTAGTTGTTTATAGTGCGACAATAGCTGAAAAATGATCGAAGTGTATTTCAGGTTGTGCCGTGTATTATTACTATAGTTTTTATATTTAGGTGCATCACGTGGTCTGTACATAATCTTCAAATAATATACATGACTGCAAATATTTAAGCGATAACATTCTTTTTTATTGTTAGTGGAAGTGATTTCATATGATGTTTTACTATTACTATGTCCAGGAAAGCTGCTCAGGAATGGAAATGAATTCCTCATTGACATATGATAAATAATATATGTGTTTAAGCTAAATATTCATCGCTTGTTACTTTCGCTTGCCCATAAGGTAGAGAAAGTATCGTTTTGGGTCAAATTTTCGGAACTGAACTTTTGTTATATTTACATGTTTTGAGGTACCCTAAATCCAAAAATCATATTTTTAGCAAATGATCTGTATGTCTGTCTGTTATCAGCATATCTCAAGAACAAGTGGTAGCAGAATGTCCAAACTTGGTATTCTAAATGTGTATTGTATAGGAATGCTACACTAAACTTTTCGTTGAGATGAAGCAAATGGTTAGTGTACAAGGACACTCAAGAGAATTCAAATACATTACGTCTATAGGGGAAATTGCAGGTAAGTAGAGTTTAACATAAATAGACTGCACTAAACTAAATGAAACGAATGTATATTTTTTATATGCGTAAAAACATGTTTCATGTTAAATATGGTAGGGAAATCATTCACTGTTTATTTACAAGGCTACACACAGGGCACAAAAGAACTAGATTATAGTACAGTAATAGCTGAAAATTTGCACCTTGTGGACTGTCCATAATCTTCAAAAGATATTTAGGGCAGCAAATATTTAAGCGATAACATTCTTTTTTATTGTTAGTGGAAGTGCTTTGCTAAAATATTTTACCATGATCAGGAAAGTTGCTCAGGAACTGAAACTAATTCCTCATAGACATATGGTAAATAATGTATGTTTTTAGGTGAAATATTCATTGCTTGTTTTTGTAAGACCCTGGAAAAAATTATAAGGTCGATTATTAAACCAGTTGAACTAGAATTTATGCAAAATTTTTCGGATGGGAAAGCAATAAAAATACAAAGTCTGCAAACGATTTGTTAATTATAATACCCTTTAATTAAAATCTAATTTAAATTAAATGAACTAATTGCCATATTAGATATTTTTCTTATTTGCTGATGGAAAAAAGTATAAGGTCGTCGAAATTTTTGGAGGGACATACAAATTTTCTGAAGTCTGAGGATGCAAGAAATAGAAAACGTAACTTAACAATGCATTTAGGGTTACTTTAGTCTTTCTCTGTGCTATTGGCAACGATGCCGAGGCAGAAACAATTGTCCGATGCAGAACGCCGTAAAATCCTTGGAATGAAAGCGAGTGGAATGAGTGATGCAGCTATTTCCAGGTCTATCGGCTAGTCTAAATCGGCAGTCAATAATATTTTTAAAATTCTTTCAAAATATAATAAATGCAACCGCTCAAAAAGGCCAAATGCACTTTCAAAGCACAAAAAATGGACCGTTTTTCGATGGATGTGCGATTAAAAAAATGTCTTCTTTAAAAATAGTTCGTGGTTTAAGTCTACCATGTACTTGCCGAACTGTCTGGAGTATTTTAAGTTCCAATCCGAGGGTACAGTTCGTAAAATTAGAACCTCGACAACACTTGACAAAGAACCATAAATTTGCTCGCTTAGAATTTGCTAAAAAATATGTTTCGTCTGGAGATAAGTGGAAAGATTTACTTTGTTTGTATGAGAAAATTTTATTTTGGTGGGCCAGACCGTTTTAAAAAATAATGTTATGATATTAAAAAAAATAAAACCCAACTTTCCCGAAGCGGCGATATGGAGGGGGGAATTAGTAATTGTATGGGGAGCGTTTGTTAGTAATGGTACGTTACCAGTTGTGGTAATTTATACCTAAATGAATGTAAAAAGTATCAAGCAATGCAGGGTGATAATTTGCTTCCCAATGCCACTGTAGTTATATCAGGATATTGGATGTTTCAGCCAGGATAATGCAAGTATTGCTTCTTCAACTAAAGCTTGATTTGAAGCAAGTGAGGTCAGTCTGTTGATTGGCCATCCTTCATTCCGAATTTAAACCCATTAGAAAATATTTGGAGCATACTTGCGCAGTCTGTTTATAAGGACATATGACACTATCGAGGGAAAGCCAAACTCATCAATGCGATCAGATATACAAAGGAAAATATATATAAAAAAAACTTCATCTCGACCTGAATCAACAATGACTGATCGACTGATAAATGTCATTGAAAAAAAAGGTCAATTTGTAGGATGTTGATTTTACATTTTCATTCACAACTCCTCGGCCTTATAATTATTTCCAAGATGAAATGCCATCAGATTTCTAAAATGTCATTTAATGCTTTGATTATATATTACATACGTTCATAACCTATATTTATGTTTTTAATTTTATTTCTAAGAAAAAGTCATATTAAATTTTTCGAGTTTTACTATGTTTTATACTTTTTTTGTTAGGATACTTTGCGACCTTATACTTTTTTACAGTGCCTTATATTTACACGTTTTGAGGTTTCTTGGTTACTGAAATTCAATGTTTTTTTACGTTTGATCTTTGTCTGTGTCTCTTATGGCCTTATTCACCATTAACTTCAACTGCAGGTTCAACGCAAAATCTTGAGAAGCGTCTAAAGGCAGAAAAGAAGAAAAGAAAATTTGACACACAGTTCAAAGAAAATTTAACACACTGTTCTGCCATCTAGTGTCAATGTTTTCATATAATTTCTGATTGGTTATTTTCAGATAAAAAATCTTAAAATAACAATGCCGCTAGATGGCAGATGCAATGCGTCAGACTTTGCTAAAAAGTTGAACCCTGTCTTTATACGCTTTTCAAGTTTTCGTTTTCAACCTGGAGATGAAGATATTGGTAAATACAGCCGTAAGAGTAACTTAAAAACGAATAATTTCAAGAGATCCAAAAGTTGTATTTTCCAGTTAATATAAGTTTGTTGCTGGAAAAATTTAATCAAGACTCGTTAGTTTCAAGGAATGCTGCGTGAAAGTTGTCTGAAAGTTGCCCGAATAATTAAGTGAACTTTTAATTTTAATAGCAGATTTAAATTCTATATAAATGTAAGTTCATTAATGAAACGGGGGGTTGAGGGGGGCGGTAGCCCCCCCTCACACAGAACTAGTTGTCACATAAAACTCTTCCGAAGCCTAGTTTGAATTGTTTAACATAGGTTTACATAACAGTACTCGTTATCTTATCTCTTAATCTCCAACCTGTACTTATAGTATTAAATTTCAGGGTCAGAGAAAGACGTGTGAGTGACACACCAGATTTTTTTTTGTATATTTACACGTTTTGAGGCTTCCTGATTACCGTAGTCAAGTTTTTAATGTTTGATCTTTGTCTGTGTCTCTTAGAGCAACTTAAAAACGAATAATTTTAGGAGATCCAAATGTTGCATTTTGAAGTTAACCCTTTGCCCGGAACATGTTTTCATCATGCATATCGGAAACATCGGTCTCACAGACCGCTATTTTTAGAAAAAGGTACTGAATGTATTTAGCGAAATTTCGTGGCGATAAATTGTGAATTCTTGCCGCCATAACTTTACTTTCTCAATCATGAAGTATTATAGGGACGACAGGGTATCATATGGTTGATTGGATTTAATGCCACATTAGTACTGCGCAATGGGTAATTGGCGACGATCTAATTGACGCACGCCTAAGGATGATCCGGAGACATGCCATCATAATTTTCATCCTCCCCCGCTTAAATGACCCCCAGAACTATAATTTGGTATATTATATGATTGAATCCTCTGGTTTCTGAAATTATTCTTTTTTAATATGATTATAGTGACCAGTTTAGAGTACTTTTATAAATACGAAGCATTAAAATTATTAAAAGAATGTAATTAAGGCGTTGGTTTTTGAATTCTAAATAACCACACTAATAAAGAGTTATAAATAAACAATTTCTTATTATTTTTCGAACTGCAGGAAATGAGACTGCGCTCGGATTCGAAGAAATTTTGTCACCCTGTTTCGACAAGTGAGTTACAGTCGGTAACAAAGGTTTCCGAACACTAACAAAAATTTCTATGTAAAAAAAGTACACTTAATACAGTTTTGTTAAATAAATCTTGTTTTTAGACTGACTAATAACAGGATTCGACAACTATTTATTTAACAAAACTGAATTAAGTGTACTTTTTTTAACATAGGAATTTTTGCTAGTGTTCGGAGACTTTTGTTACCGACTGTACTAAGAAAAGCAATCAAACTTAAAATACAAAACTTTTAGAAAGAATTTGCAATTATTGACATTTCTACGTAATGTGTCTGTTAGCGCTCAAAAATTGAGATTCCTAATATTCTCATAACATTTTACATGTTTTTTTTCAACCTTAAGGGGATTGCCCATTGCGCAGCAGTAGTGCAACGTAAAACCCATCCAACCAACCAAACAACCGTCAACACTAAGCGGCTCCGGACCCTGTTCACTTTTCCAACCCCAAAGCGTAGCTTCCTTGTTTGAACAGATTTTACGTTGTACTAGTGCCACGCTGTGAACAATTGGCAACGGTTCAGGACTCATCCCTAGGGTTGTTCTGAGATATGCTATCCTCTACAGGTTGAGTGTAATTTACGTCGCACTAGTGCTGCAGTTAGATAGACTTGGCGTCTTCAACATTTATCGCCATACGTGCCGGTACTCTATTCTAGGAATATGCCTCCACAAGTCCCTACACTAAGCCTAACCTCTAGCGGTCTCAGAGACCAATGTTTCGGTATAAGGGTTAATATAAGTTTGTTGCTGGAAAAGTTTGATTAAGATTAATATGTCTCAATGAATGTTGCGTGTGAAAATTGTCTGCATAATTTTAAGTAAACTTTTAATTTCAATAAAAGATTTAAATTCTATATAAATGTAGGTGCATTAATGAAACGGGGAGTTGAGGCGGGCGGTAGCCCCCTTCACATAGAACTAATTATCATATAAAACTCTTCCGAAGCCTAATTTAAATTGTTTTACTTAGGTTTACATAACAGTACTCGTTATCTTACCTCTTAATCTCCAACATGTATTTATAGTATTAAATTGCAAGGTAAGAGAAAGTCGTGTGAGTGACACACCAGATTATTTCATATTAGTATACTCACAAATTCAGTTTGTTTTACTTATATGGCAAATAAGTTGAGAGCAGGCTTCCCACAGCAGCTACACTTCTTTATGATATAGGGACATATTCCAAAATCTAATCATCACCAAAATATGTAATGGTCAATCAGATATTAAGTTTCATGAAATACTGTAAATTTTTTCGTAATATACTGCATCCATAAAAACTTGATAATATACGCAATTCACACGCAAACAAACATTTTCTACGTATAATCAAATCATTTTCAGGGTATCTCCAAATGTGTAATTCTATCGAAAGCCAGAAGTCACAAATTTTTACGAATGCACTATATTTTACTTTCTCTTACCCTTATAGTAGAGAAAGTATTGTTTTAGGGTAAAATTTTCAAAAGCGAGCTTTTGTTATATTTACATGTTTTGAGGTCCCGTGAATTCGAAAATCATGTTTTTAGAGGTTGGTTCGTGTGTCTGTGTGTTATCAGCATATCTCAAGAACAAATAGAAGCAGAAATTCAAAACTCAGTATTCTAAATGTGTATCATATAGGGATGCTACACTAAGCTTTTTGTTGAGATAAAGCAAATGGTTCGTGTACAGGCACATCAAAACTATTCAAATACATTACGTCTATGGGAGAAATTGCAGGTAAGTAGAGTTTAACATTCATAGACTGCACTAAACCAAATCAAACAAATATATATTTCTTGTAATAGAGATAGTCAACTGGGAAAAAAAATTGTGTATGTAGGAGCCTCCCCTCCCCCCTGGAGGGGGGTCGCCCTCGAGGGGGTAAATATTCATGATGGATATCTTTAAAAAGAGCTCGGCAATACCTTTAAAACGAATGGTTGAACCATCGATCTGCGATAATTTAAAATAAAGTTATAGATTTAATTTTTTTTTTTTTTTTAATGTAATATTGAGAATAAATTAAACTTTTTTTTGGATATTTAGTGTTATATTATTTCTCTAATTTGGAAATCGTCTGCGTTATCCTGGAAGGTAATTTTTTTAAATAATAATTTAAATAATTAATTTTAGTTACTGAATGAATTTGTATAGGAAAATATAGAAGAAAGTCATGTGGTGGCCACAACACACTTGTTATTTTTTGTTAGTGGACGTGCTTTACTAATAAAATTTTACCATTTCCAGGAAAGCTGTTCAGGAATTGAAATAAATTCCTCATAGATATATGGTAAATAAAGTTAGTTTTAAGCTAAATATTCATCGCTTGTTTTATATTTACATGTTTTGAGGCTTCCTGATTATTGTAGTCATGTTTTTTAACGTTTGATATTTGTCTGTGTCTCTTAGGGTAACTTAAAAACGAATAATTTTTGGAGATGCAAATGTTTTACTATTTTAAAGTTAATATAAGTTTGTTGCTGGAAAAGTTTAATCAAGATTGATAATTTCAATGAATTCTGAGTGTGAAAATTGTCTGTATAATTTTAAGTAAAATTTTAATTTTAATAACAGAATTCTATATAAATATAGGTGTATTCATGGAATGGGGGGTTGAGGGGGCGGTAGCCCCCCTCAAACAGAACTTATTATCATATAAAACTCTTCCGAAGCCTAATTTGAATTGTTTAACATAGGTTTACATAACAGTACTCATTATCTTAACTCTTAATCTCCAACCTGTATTTATAGTATTAAATTTCAGGGTAAGAAAAAGTCGTGTGAGTGACACACCAGTTTATTTCATTTATTAATAGTAAAAAGGAATAATTGAATTCATTCTGGGTCACACATGAAAGTGAAAAATTATACTTTCAACAATAAAATTTATGTCCACACTTTAAATTTTTTATCATTAACAGGCAATTCTAAAGAGGGTGATCAAAATAGGTTTGTCTGAATAATGTTGCTAACTAATAATAACAGTTATATTAAATTAGAAAATTTTGTCAAGAAATCCAAACTATCTTCTGCGTTACTGGGATTTCGCTAGATTTCCTTGCATTACAGAATATAGCTTAAAGCTCTTTTGTATACATAATTTCCACCGTGATTATATAATACATAATAAATCTATCTGAGCATTTCTGTACATTCTCTCAAATTCTGATGAGCCGGTAAATACTGAAATATGACTGTTCTTCTTCAAATGTATTAACAGGAAATAATGAAATATCCAATTTTAAATTACTTTGAAAGATATATAAATCTTGTTAAAAAAGAGAAAATAAACAAAAACCTATACAATGAAAGCATGTAACAATCAATACTTTATTAGGGGCATTTATGGGAATATTATATGCAAAAATAGCTAAATATATGTATATCTGCAAGCATAAAGCTAAGAAATAATAGATATGAATGCCCAATTTACACATAAGACAAAAGAACTGGTTTACTAATAACTTTTGCCCTGTGAAGAAAATGAAATACTACGTTTAATTGCGGTTAAGATACACATTCAAATAATAAAAATGCGAAAAATAGAAACGTTATTATTAAAAAAGAAATATATATATATATATATCATATGTACATTTTTAGATATTTTAGCTATTACAAGGTTTTTTTTTTTCAAAATTTTAAAATTTACATAACGATTATGGATTTTTAGAACAAAATATCACCATGCATTTGATGAAATCGGCAGATCTTGGAACCGTATTTTTATAGTCCATTTCATGTAAATTATGTATTCGTTTACTTGAGTGTTTGTGATAATTCACTCTCTAAGTGAACAAATTTAGGCAATTTTAGTAAAAGAATTACAGTATGAGGTACCAGTGCTCGCCACCCTTAAGGCTTTGTTTTCAAAATATTTGTTTTTTCGCGTGTTTAACACGTGGTATTCATCTGGCATTATTATACTACCGTCTATTTTATACACTGAATCTTCTAGCTGTCTATAGATACTTCCAATCTTTCATTTCATTAAGCTAATTTTATTAAAAAAAAAAAAAAAAAAAAAAAAAAAAGACGCATTAAAAATACCCAGTGTTCTCTAACCGAAAAACAGATTTCACCAGTAGTCATCTTGTGCTTGCACTAATCGCCCTATCAATAAAACGTAACAATTTGTTAAATAATTCGATTTTAAATGTGTTTTCACAAAATTTTACCAAACAAAATGTCTTTGGCACATACTTAATACCTAAATTTACCCTTAGGTTTTAAAACACAAGGCATTTAGAGGTCCCATAATTGAATACAACTTTTTTAGATAAAAAAGTTCAGTAATAGTTTTCTTTTTTCTTCTTTAATTCTTTGATATCCCCCTCTCTCTCTCTTTCTTGTTTTTTTTGTTTTTTTTCGTTGCCTTATTTTTGTGATACTCTCTCCAAGGACACACTTGTTAAAATTTCTTAACTCTTTTTTTTTTTTCTTTTAGAAGGCGTAGATCCAGGGATAAAGAAGATATTTTTAAAAGGACATAGTACGCTAAACGAAGGATAGGGTACAATTCTAGGGGGGGGGGTTAGAGGAAAGGGGGTCTGCTCCGGAACTGGCAGAACTGACGTTGATGTTATCAAGACATCTTGAGTCAGGTTTCTTGAAACTACTGCCTCTAGAGATGAGACTCTAGCGTTATGAATTTTCAATGTTTCTTGTGAGATTTCCATTTGTTTCGGTGAATTCCGTGGTATCTGTAAGGAATTCTCCAATAATTGCTAATTTTTTCACCACTTATTGTGATTCGTGTTTAGTTACATAAGCGGCGCTTTGTATTTTCTTTCATATTTCAAATAAAAATACATCTTCTATATCTCCTTTTCAAAAATTAGATGGTTTGAGCAAGTGTAGTTTTTCTTGCCCATTCACATCTTCCTAAACTTCTAAACCAACAGCTGTTTTTTTGTCCTCTGTTACTGTTCCATCTTCACTGTAGATATTTTCGGTGAAAACATATTTTTTTAATATCTATATATATAAATGGCTAAGAGATTTCCTTGGACGCTGTGCGTGGATGCATTGAGTATAACATCACATGCTGAACAAAAAGTGAAAGAAAAAAAAATGATTAAATGAATTTAATGTTGATTTTTATGTGAAAATCACATTTTTATTCAAGCGCTGACTGATGCTACTTTATGGATTTTTAAAGTGTGGATCTCTTTTGTTTGCTCTCTCTCATTCTCTATCTTGGATCAGGTGGATCCTAGCGGCGAAGACGAAGATCAAAAGAGACTATACAGAAACAATGAGCGTAGAATTTAAAGCGACAAATGGAAACTACTAAAGAACAAGCAGTCCATTGAAAGAAACGGATGGAGACCGGAGATCAGGAGCTAAGGATGTCTCAAAATAGATCCAGGATGGCTCCGATACAGAACTTAGAGCTCCTTCAATACAGGCTGACTCATCAGGAATTTTGTTTCCCACTCAGCGATTGTTGCCCACGCTGTCCGAATTTCAAGTGTCATCAAATCACATAAAATGGAGGTTTTGCAGCCAAAAATTGCTCAAATCATACCAGAACTGCTTTTAGAACATTTAGATTTTCAACAGATGAAGAAAGGCGAAAGAAATGGGCTATTAATTGTTCAAAAGAAAATTGTACGCTTAGCTTTCAATCACAAATATTAGTGTAATTATGATATATTTTCTTGCATTTTTTGTATCAATTATTTGTTTTTATTGCTGTTTGATTATCTAAATGTTGTATTTTACAATCTAAACTATTTTTCAACCTTTATAAATATTTAAAATTAACTAATTTAACAGCAACAGTGATGGCTACTTTTTACAAGTGCTATAAGAAAATTTCGCCAAATATTACCGCCAAACTTATCAAGTACAAACAATAATTCGCTCTTCTGTTTAGGCAAACTTGCCATTTTAGGCGATAAAGACGCTGAGTAATACATCTGCAACTAAACGTCGCCAAGCTATATTTCCACTGAACAACAATGATCAGCTGTGGGTCCACTCGTATTATAGGAGTCTTAACAGAACTCCTTTTTAAGACGAGACGAAGGCAGTTTCCTATGAAAGCAGCGTTTGTCATGACCATCAACAAGTCACAAGGTCAAATCTTACAAAAAGTGGGCATCTATTTATCTGAACCTGTCTTTGTTCATAGTCAACTGTACGTCGCATTTTCGAGATGCAAGCGTTCTTCAGATGTTAAGGTGAAAGGTCTTGATACGCCCCAATAAGTATGTATAATTAAGAAACGCCGCGAAAATTTTTTCACCAAAAACGTTCTGTATAAGGAAATTTTCGGCTAAACTTTTGTTTGGATAAACTTAGTTAAATAAAGTCTTTAGTAGTTCTTTGTACTGTAAAAAATTGTCTGAAATCTTCATTTATTTAGGTTTGGAGAACTTTTTAGTCATAAGATTTACACTACCTTCATTGATTTCCTCAATTCAAAAATGGTTTCGTTAACAAACTTTGATCTATTGGTACGCAAATAGCATCAGACCGAGTTTTGTACATTTCGAGTTTGATTTTGAAATATATATTTCGCATTCGAAATTCGGTTCGTTCACGTATCGGGTTTTTCTAGTTTAAAATAATATAACAATATATATGGTAGACAGGCAAAGTACAGTTCCTTGAGCCCCCCCCCCCTCTGCCGCTTCTATTTATACGAATGAGTTTAAAAACACTTCTTTTTCCATTTGTAGCCGTTCGTGTCTTCGTACTCCCCCTCTCCTCCCCTTTCTGTGACTCAAAAGCTGCTCAGTGTTTATTAAAAACTAACATTTCAAGTGATATTACTTACAAACTTTGAATAAACACCATAAAATGCAATAAACTCGCAACAATTGTTTCGGGTCGAAAAAACACACGACCCTTCATCAGGCGAATAAAGTAAGCACGAGTGCTGCAGTCAAAGCGGCAAGGTGTGTTGCCGCTTTGACTGCAGCACTCGTCCTCACTTTATTTGCCTGATGAAGGGTCGTGTGTTTTTTCGACCCGAAACAATTGTTGCGAGTTTATTGCATTTTATGGTGTTTATTCAAAGTTTGTAAGTAATATTTTTTACAACGCCAGTTTTGTGGTGCTTTTTTATTAAATTTCAAGTGATGCTCTTTTTTTAACGTTAAACAGTAGGAATTAAGCTACTACTACTTAATATATCCCACTCCCCTCCCAACCAGAAAAAAATAAATGCACTATACATTCAATTTTTTTCAACTAAAATATTAATTTATATATATATATATGTTTATCTTATAAAAATAATATAATTTATAAACAGAAATATCGCATAATAAATATTTTTATGCTTAATATCTGCATAAATTCTTTTTTGCCTATATTTAATATAACAAAAAAAAAAAAAAAAAAAAAAAAAAAAAATACTTTGAATCGGAACAAAGTTATGCGGAAAATGAAGTTCAGACTTTGCATTTTATTACTTTCCAAATAAAAATAAATAAAAAATTAACGTTTCTACATGTAAGATGCATAATAAAGTACTTAAATGAATTTTACAATTTGAGGAAACTAATTAATAGGAATCAACCTCAAAATGTCATTTAAATGCATCTTGGCAAAAACAGGACATCCCAAAAATCAAAAATACAGTAACTAAATGTACAGATTGATTACATTTTTATTTCTAAAATGAATAGCAAAAACAGTCTACCAATAACTAAATATGATTATGAGAATAGTTTAATTTCCCCAGCAAAATACAATGAAAAATTGTAGGTGGTTCAATGTTAGCTTCAGTAGATTAAAACTACCGTGATTGACTGTACCCCAGAAGTAAAGTTTAAAAATAATAAGTACAACACTTTGAATAAACACCATAAAATGCAAGAACTCACAACATTTCTTTCGGGTCGAAAGAAAACATGACCCTTCACCAAGAGGACAAGTACGCACGAGTGCCGCTTTGTTTGCAGAACTCGTGATTACTTTGTTCTACTGACGAAAGGTCGTGTTTTCTTTCGACCCGAAACAATTGCTACGAGTTCTTGCATTTTATGGTGTGTATTCAAAGTTTTGTAGTTATTCCTGATTGACTGAAAATAACTGGCTAAAGAAAAGTTACAAGTGCAGTATACTAGGTCATGATTATAAGGTCAAAATGTGTTTGTTTACATTTACGAATACCCATGGCGACTACTGGTTCCAGTAAGACTACTGGTACCAGTTCCATTTGTAGTTCGTATACAGGGACACGCCAAAGTTTTTCTTATCATTACGGCCTATGGGAGGAATTTGTATGTATCGCGATAGCGGCCGCAAAAATCACGCTATTGACTTGCAATTTGGTACACATGTTCACGTGCCCCACGGAATCAGCTGTATAGTTTTTGGTATTTATTCCATTTGCAGTTCGTGTACAGGGACACGCCAAAGATTTTCTTATCATTACGACCTATGGGAGGAATTTGTATGTACCGCGATAGCTGCCCCAAAAATCACACTATTCACTGGAAATTTGGTACACATGTTCATGAGCTCAACATAAATAATTGTATAGTGTTAGGTGTGTATTCCGTTTGTCGTTCGTGTACAGGGACACGCCAAAGTGTTTCTTATCATTACGCCCTACGGGAAGAATTTGTATGTACCGCAATAGCGGCCGCAAAAATCAAGCTATTGACTTCCAATTTTTGCCTAAACGTCATTGGCGGCCCTCTGTTGAAACTCAAAAGGATTTTGGGCTCCGTCTGTCTGTTTGTCGTGCGATAGTAGCCGCAAAAATCACGCTGTTGCCTTGAAATTTGGTACACATGTTCATGATCCCCACGGCATTAGCTGTATAGTTTTGGGTGTGCATTACATTTGTAGTTCGTGTACAGGGACATGTCAAAGTTTTTCTTATCATTACGGTCTATGGGAAGAATTTGTATGTACCGCGATAGCGGCCACAAAAATCACACTATTCACTGGAAATTTGGTACACATGTTCATGAGCTCAACAGAAATAACTGTATAGTGTTAGGTGTGTATTCCATTTGTCGTTCGTGTACAGGGATACTCCAAAGTGTTTCTTATCATTACGGCCTATGGGAAGAATTTGTATGTACCGCAATAGCGACCGCAAAAATCCTTCGATTGACTTGCAAATTGTCGCACACGTTCCAGCTTTGCATATAAGTAGCTGTATAATTTTTACTGCTATATTGTTTATAAACTGTGTACAGGGACACGCCAAAATTCTTAACATTACGGCGTATGGTGTGAATTTCGTTTAAACGCATTTTAATATCATTACTTTGCAATCAAGAAAATGAAACTAGCGTACGTGAGTAAGATGCTTAAACTTATGTTGTTTAAAGAAAATATGTGCTCTTAAGCTTTCTAATTAATGTACAGGACCTTACAAAAGTGTTCTGACAATGTCACGTAGTCATCCAAACGATGTTAAATTTGGAAAAATTATTAATTTTAAACGCAAAACAAGCTGAATAGTTTTACTGGTGTATACAATGTTTATGGTTCGTTTACAGAGACACACAAAAGAATTTAGTAACATTAGAGCCTATGGACAAATTTTTATTTAAGCGCGCACTTTAATGCGTTTATGCTGAATTGAACTTAATAAAATTAACATACATTACAAAGATTCTTAAAATCATGTGTACTCTTAAAAGAGGGTATGTAAAAACTAAATAATTTATGGGACCACACAAAATAATTCCTAGTATGTACTGTAATCATCCAAATGATGTGAAATTAGTTTGAAAAATTAATGAGTTATAACTAATTAGGTGTATTCTTATTATTGGCGTTTATAATAACTGTGGCTACTTTTCGGGGATACATAAAATAATTTCGTACTACTACGATCTATAGTCGGTATTTCATAAAAGTGTATTTTAACATGGCTACTCCCCATCAAATATAATGAAATTTTATTAGAATTTTAAAAGCATGTTTCCCTGTTGAAAATTGTGTGCATATAATTGGTAATTAGTTTTAACGTTACGCAAAACAATTCCGATATACTATGCAATTTTTTTGGTATGAAATTTGGTAGTTAGGAAATTTGGTATTTATGAATTTCAGGGAAATAATACAAAATCGTCGTTCATTAAGAATACATATTGTTGCGTACATGGGGGTTCGTAAGTTATCCGAGAATAAAAGGCGAAACTTGCAAAAATTAAGTGATGTATTCACAGAAAGTTCCAGAAAAATACAGGTCTATAAACCAAGTATCAGCTTCAATTCAACCAGTAAACACAGTTTAAACAACAGCCGTTAACAGCAAAACAACAGTACAAACTGTTTAGCAATAACACATAAAGCAAAGGAGCTCAAAGCAAAGCAAGCATTTAATGAAACTGACAGAGATCTGAGACTGACCGCATTGGCGAAAAAATGCTCCTTTTATACTTTTCTATCGAACCCAGACTGTTCTGGAAAATTCTTGTATCTCATCAGACAATGAGATTAGAGCTTCAATATTTGGTATATCCCCAATAAGGATTTTCACGCCAAGGTCGCCAAAAAATCGCCAAGGAGGGAAACAGTCACCAAATTTGGCGCCAAATCCATTTCTTCACTTATTGGAGCTTTTAAATGTGTTTTTAAGGGAAAATTAGGCTATTTTAACGCTAAAACGACTAGAAATGCACAAAATTAACATTTTATCAACTTACTAAGCCTCTTTGAAAGAATTTATACAAAAATAAATACAATTATTTACAATTCCGTAACACTTTGTATGATATACAGATAGGTATACAAAGACAGATATAGTGGGGGGTTGAGGGGGGCTGCCGCCCCCCTCAGGAATGTATCTGATTATGGTAACAAGTCGATCGAATCAATATATACTTTTATATAATAAGGAATAAGTAAAATTGACCTATTGAATAATGTCTGATGCAAATAGGACGTTGAGGCTCCTGATCTGCAGATCCACTAGTTATTATAATTCCGAGAAAAATTCGCTCATTCAGATACTTTCGCTAATAAGATTTTACAATTGTAAAAAAATAAAGACGAAGGGGAAAAAAAGAAACATAATTATTTGGGTCAATATCCATTGGTTAAATTCCCCAGTGCAGTCAATCGGCCTTAATCCCCACAACCCAACCCAATTCTGGCCTGTACAGTTACGGATGGAGATATTATCGGCAAAATTCCTGTGTTGGAAATAATGAATTTTTAATATTACAATGTTTTTTTGTTTAACAATATTATATTTGTTTAATATATTATTGTATTTAATACATTTCTTATTTTAAAATAAAACTTGTTGATCTTTCTTGGACTGTGAAACTCTGTAAACGAATATCTCAAAGTCTTATTACCTGAAGAATAAAGTGTTAAAAAAAATAATAATAAATCGGTTGATAGAGTTTTTTTTTTTTTTTTTTTTTTTTTTTTTTTTGTTTATTTAAGTACAGCATCTTTACAGTTTTTTTTCTTTAATTCATCAGGTTTTATTAAAAAAAAAAAAAAAAAAAAAAAAAAAAGCAGACTTATATATATATACTAGCAGGCAACGCCCGCTTCGCTGGTCCCTATTTTTAAATGAATCTCTATAATTACTGAATTCTCAAAATTGCATTAATTTTTATCACGTGAAAAAAAACAGAAAAAAAATCTTATTAGGAAAAATGTCGCACCGGGTTCTCACTGCCTTCGGAAAAAATTCCCAAAATGCTCTAACTCTTATTTCTATTATTTTCCCCCTTCGCCCCCCCCTCCCGTCTATCCTAATAATTTTAAAAATTCGAAAATATCCGCAATCGATTTGTAGGTATCGAAAACCTCTATATACCAATTTTGAATGCTCTAACTCTATTCTATTTTGTTTGCCCCTCCGTCCCCCCCTTCCCTGCCCTCCTAATAACTATACACTTTCGAAAATATCCCCATTCGACTTGCTGGCCTCTAAAACCTATCTGTACCAATTTTGAACGGCCTAACTGTATTTCTATTTGTCTTTGCCCACCCCCCCTTCCCCCCCCTCCTAATAATTTTAAAAATTCGAAAATATCCGAAATCGATTTGTAAGTATCGAAAACCTCTATATACCAATTTTGAACGATCTAACTCTATTTTTAATTTTTTGCCCCCCCCCCTCTCCCCTTCCCCCTTCTCGCCCCTCCTAATAACTTTACACTTTCGAAAATATCCCCATTCGACTTGCAGGCCTTTAAAACCTATTTGTACCAATTTTGAACGGCCTAACTGTATTTCTATTTGTTTTTGCCCATAGCCTCCCCATACTGCCCCTCATTCCTACCCCTTCTAATAATTTTACAAATTTGAAAATATCCGCAATCGATTTGTAAGTATCGAAAACCTCTATGTACCAATTTTGAACGATGTGACACTATTTTTATTTTTTTGCCCCCCCCCCCCCCCCAAAAAAAAAAAAAAAAAATCGGAAAAAATCAAAAAATGAGTTTTTGGAAATATTTTCAAGAAGGCGCTTGGCGGTTTTTTTTTTTTTTTTTTTTTTTTTTTTTACATCTTTGAGCTATTACTTTTACTCGAAAATTCGTATTTTTCTAAATCATCTATACCCACTTCCCCCCTAAAAAATCCAAAATTCCAAAATCGCAGAAAATTATTTTTTTGTTTTCAAGTCTAGTCTCTCCCTTTGCAATTTCTTCACCGTGAAGCAATTTGGAGCCGAGTTGTGCTTATAAAGGTGGTTTTTGCCTTCTGCACCTTCGAAAATCATTTTCAGCCCCTCTCCCCTCTTAAAAATCCAAAATTCCAAAATCGCAGAAAATGATTTTTTTGTACTTAAGTCTAGTCTCCCCATCTGCAATTTTTTCATCGTGAAGTAATTTGGAGCCGAGTTATGCTTATAAAGGTGTTTTTGCCTCCTTCGCCTCCGAAAATCATTTTCACCCCTTTTCCCCCTTAAAAATCCAAAATTCCAAAATCGCAGAAATTGATTTTTTTGTATTCAAGTCTAGTCTCCCCATCTGCAATATCTTCCTCGTGAAGCAATTTGGAGCCGAGTTATGCTTATAAAGGTGTTTTTGTCTTCAGCAACTCCGAAAAACCTTTTTCACCCCCTTCCCCCCTTAAAAATCAAAAATTACAAAATCGCAGAAAATGCTTTTTTCGTATTCAAGCCTAGTCTCCCCATCTGCAATTTCTTCCCTGTGAAGTAATTTGGTGCCGAGTTGTACTTATAAATGTGTTTTTGCCTTATGCGCCCCCGAAAATCTCATTTTTACCCCCTAATTGCATTAATTTTTATCACATGAAAAAAAAAGAGAAACAAAATCTGAGTAGGAAAAATGTCGCACCGAGTTCTCACTGCCTTCGGAAAAAATTCCCAAAATGCTCTAACTCTTATTTCTATTATTTTCCCACTTCGCCCCCCCCCTCCTGTCTATCCTAATAATTTTACAAATTTGAAAATATCCGCAATCGATTTGTAAGTATCAAAAACCTCTATGCACCAGTTTTGAACGATATATCTCTATTTTTATTTTTTTACCGCTCTTCTCCCCCCCCCCCTTCTCGCCCTCCCAATAATTTTAAAAATTCGAAAATATCCGCAATCGATTTGTAGGTATTGGAAACCTCTATGTACCAATTTTGAATGATCTAACTCTATTTTCTTTTTTTGCCCCTCTGCCCCCCCTTCCCGACCCTCCTAATAACTTTACACTTTCGAAAATATCCCCATTCGACTTGCAGGTCTTTAAAACCTATCTGTACCAATTTTGAACGGCCTAACTGTACTTCTATTTGTTTTTGCTCATAGCCCCCCCCTTCCCGCCCTCCCTTCCCGCCCCACCTAATAATTTTAAAAATTCGAAAGTATCCGCAATCGATTTGTAAGTATCGAAAACATCTATATGCCAATTTTGAACGATCTAACTCTATTTTTATTTTTTTGCCCCCCCTCTCCCCTCCCCCTTTCCCGGCCCTCCTAATAACTTTACACTTTCGAAAATATCCCCATTCGACTTGCAGGCGTCTAAAACCTAACTGTACCAATTTTGAACGGCCTAACTGTATTTCTATTTGTTTTTGCCCATAGCCCCCCCACCTTGCCGCCCCCCTTCCCGCCCCTCCTAATAATTTTACAAATTCGAAAATATCCGAAATCGTTTTGTAGGTATCGAAAACCTCTATATACCAATTTTGAACGATCTAACCCTCTTTTTATTTTTTGCCCCCCCCTCTCCCCCCCCCCTGTTGCCCCACCTGGGGGCTGAATTTCTAAAATTCCAGAAATTGGTTTTTAGATATTTGCATCAGCTATATTTTAGAGCAAAAACTTCACGCATATCTATTTTTTTGTTTGAGATATATAGGATTATGCGAAATCACGTTTTGCCCCCCCGCCCCCCTTGGGGACCGAATTTTGAAAATTCCAGAAATTGGTTTTTTGACATTTGTATTAGCTATATTTTAAAGCAAAAATTTTACGGATATCTGTTTTTTTTGTTTGAGATATGAAGGATTTTGTGAAATCGCGTTTTGCCCCCCCCTCCCCCCCTTGGGGGGCGAATTTTGTAAAATCGCTTCTTAGTGGATGCCTACGTCATAGAAAGAACATTGTCACAAAATTTCATGCTTCTAGGTCCAGGGGTTTTGTCTGGGCGTTGATAGATCACCCCCTCACTCACTAACTCACTCAGGAAGTGTTCTTTTATATATATAGATAAAAGCTAGACATAGAATTGTTTCACTTTTTATATCGACAGACACTTTTTTTTATTGAAAGTATAGAAAAATCAAACATTAATTTCGTTATAATTTAATGTTTTTGATATGAAGAAAGAACTATCGTTTTCATAGTAAAAATAACGCATTATTTCCCAAATGTATACAAATATTTAGTCAGCATAATTTTTTATAATATTGTAAGAAAACGATAGAAAAATATATGTGGACTTAAAAAATCATTAACTGTTAAAAAAACACAAGAACTGAAGCTATCTAATTAAAATTTTTGCCAGTAATACATTACAGGAAGTGTTATCTATATAATTTTTTTCAGTATTTGACGGCATGTATAGAATTTTTTTTTTTTTTTTTTTTTTTTGTCTTCAAAGTCATTAAAGAAAAATAATGCATAGTGAGTGAATTTTTTTTTTTTTTTTTTTTTTACTGAAATGCAATTAAATGTGCTGTCTACCAGAATACTTCATTAAAAAAATAATAAAATAAAATTTTCCCTTCATTTAACATTTTCTCAGCCAAATTTATAACTTTTATGCCTCATAAGTTTTAAATATTCGCTTCAGTAAAAAAGCACTCTTTGAAACAAACATTGTATGAGAAAAAAAATATTTGGACAATAATCACTGCATAATAAATCTAAATTTTTGAAAACTATGATAATCTTTAAGAATTTCTTCTAAAGATGAATATTTTTTATAAATTATAAAACTTACTATCTGAAATGTTGGATTCCAACATAAAATTTTTTTATTAATTGCGACTGGACAACTTTAATTACTAAAATATGCGAATATGATATTTATACGTATAAATATCATATTCGTATATTTCAGTAATTATGCGAGGATATATAACTTTGTAGACTATTTCACAATATTGTTAATACTGAATTTTATTCAATAACATTTTTTCTTTCAGAAGAAAAACATTTAAACTATTTTATGTAATAATTTATATTAAGCAGGATATATATAAACTGACTCAAATCCCAACACCAAGAACAAGTTGCACCTGTAAACGATATTCTAGAAGCGTAATTGCACATATGAAAAATCACGCCTATTCAAATTTCGCAACAGGGAAATAAGAATGGCTCTAGAAGTGCCATAATAATCATGCAAATCACTGTTACTCTAAGTTCGTTCCATGAACATTATCTATCTTCCATATTGGACGTGATGAGTGGACTTGTTAAAAATTCATTTTTTGAGAGACGAAGGCACCATTATCAGCAACTTAATGAATTTCAATGAGGCCGTATAATAGGCTATGAGAAGGTGAATTCTTTCTACAATGTTGCACAATAGTTTTGCAGAGATGTATTCACTCTATATGGATGTTGACAGCAGTGGTCACGAGACTGTCACAAGTTACTGCCACCCACGGGCAACGACCGACAGAGAAGACCGCCGTATTCGCCGCATGGATATGTTGCATCATACTGCATCTGCAGGAGAAATTAAGCTGCTATCAGACAGAAAAACATATATTCTGAAGTATAAGATAATGCATCCCAAAGCTACCGGTTGACTTTGTTGATTTGATCTATGGTTATATTTAAGCATAAACGAAATCTACAAATGTAAACAACGGGCGCAACATTTGGCGATAATTCACCTGAAGGAGGTTTGAAAGCAATGTAGATAGCAGATATTCTTGAACCGCGATTCTCTGATTGAAGGAATTCATGCTGAAAACTACTTTATGTGATTCAAACAGTCGAAAATACGTGATTGAAGAATATACGTGAGGCAAATCGTATCAGAGGAGGATATTTTAACCGCTTCCCCCATGAAAAATATGTTTATGAGGTAGCATGTGGTAATGACTTTCTTATCACACTTGGTCTGATAGCGGCTATAGAGCTTGTGTTGGAACATTGACTACATATTAGAATAGACCCTGGACTAGTAATCTATTTATTCCCGAACAGCACATCCCCACCAATCCCCCAATTCATTCGCCAAACCGGTTTTTTAATTGCCGAATCAACATTCCATTTCCACCAATGCAGGTTTCAACTTTTACAAAAGTGATTATCGCCAAAAGAATGCGCCCATGTGATGTGTGGGGGAATACAGTGATGTTCGCGGAATGTTCGTTTTCCTCTACAACTAGTATAGGGAATCTGTACACCTCTTCCTATCAGTACTCAATGTGTTGGCATCAGAGTGACACAACGAACTGTAACAATTCGAGTTTTTCAGGATCGCTCCGAGCATGACGCTCTATAGTATTCATACTATTAATACCTAATTACTACTATTCGCGACTTCACATTATAAAAAGCTAAAACTCATTGGAAGGCAGTGGCGATTTGTTGTGTTCTCCGATGAGATTCGTTCCTGTTTTGGTGCCAGTGATAACCATATAGTGATTAGAATGAACTAGGCGTGAAGTTAGAACCAAACTGTAGGCAGCGTAGGCACAGTAGAGTTTCTCCATGCGTTATAGTCTGGGTAACAATTTCTTATTATAGCAGGAGCACTCTCATTAATATCGGAAACACTTTGACTAAAAAATATATATTTCAGATTAGTGATTAAATGGTTGATCTATCATTCCTTAACAATATTCAGATGGGTGTTTCAGAACAGGAAAAAACTCGCCGTCATACCACTTCAGTTTCTCGATGCGTCCTACAGCAATTGTTATCTTGAATTACGAGATTACTCGATCTTTCTCCCATAGAGCACGAATAAAACTTGATTTCACTGATCAGGTGCACTAAACATGGAACTTCATACCACAAAATGACATTCAACACTTGTAGGGCATACGAATTCGCAGGCTTACATTCAAAATCATGGCGATTACAGCGGTTATTACTGCAACACATTTTAACATTTGAAATGGTTGTTCTCGCGCATACGTTGATCCGTAATCTTGAAAGAATGATCAAATTAATATGTTATCTAAACAAATGCTTTACTTTTCTAAACTAATTTTTTCTTGATGTTGGGACCTGTTTCCACTAGTGTATATATATTTCAAACTTCAATATTATGAGTAATTGAACTTGAAAAATAAAACCATGAAATTGTTTTTGTGCGTTTTATAAAAACAAACTTGAATATAATTCATCAACTGTTAAACTCGTATTTTAATTTTTCACGACAGTTTTAGGGTATACTTCTAAATATACATGGAACAAATAAATTTAAGTATTTTGTGTCTGTTTAAGGAACCCAATATCAAATTTCATTTACTCTGTTCAAACAGTCATCATTCTAATTCCAACTTAAGAAAATTATGAATTAAATAATTTGGATATAATTATTAACAACAAGAACAACAAAAAATGAATCTATTTATTTTTTATATATATAGATATATATATACCCAAGCAGCACCGAAACGTTCTCTGAACGTTCAAAAATTGTTCTGCAAACACGTTCTAAGAACGTTCACTTTGAACGTGTTATAGACGTCTATCTGTCCATCTTGAAGACGTACAATAGTACGGTTCAGAGAACGTTCAATGAACGTGTAACTATCACCATCGGTGTTATAGAAGCGTTCTGAGAACGTTCTATGTATACGGTCTCAGAACGTTCTAAACGTTTTTAGAACGTTTTCAAAACGTTATACACATTTTCAGAACGTTCCAGAAAACGTACTGTAAACGTTCTAAAATAGTGTAGTTAAAAAAAAAAAAAATTATGACGTCATTATAAAAAATCACCTCAGTACGAGCGCTTAGAAGTAAAAATTACATAGCTGATGACGAATAATGATACAACACATGAGCAGGGATATGAATTACTTTTTTTTTTTCAATTCAAATAATGTTTGAGAAATTTTAACATACTTACTATTCCTTTAATTTCAACGTATATGCATCAAAAATTCTATATTCTATGACAGTTTTCCCCAAAAAGTGTCATAACGTCTCTTTATACCTTAAAAAATTTCTTAAATTTTTGCATTTTTTAAAAATTACTTTTTTTTCCCTAATCTGAAGATAATGAAGTTGTAGTATTAATTACAAAACTTTGAATACACACCATAAAATGCAAGAACTCGCACCAACTGTTTCGGGTCAAAAGAAGACACAACCCTTCATCAGGCGAACATTGTAGGCATGAGAGCTGCAAACAAGCACGTTGAGTGTGTTGAATGCGTTGCCGCTTTGTTTGTAGAAGCCGTGCTTTGTTTGTAGCAGTTGCGAGTTCTTGCATTTTATGGTGTTTATTCAAAGTTTCGTAATTAATACTATAACGTCATTATCTTCAGATTAGGGGAAAAAAGAAATTTTTTAAAAATGCAAAAAATTAAGGAATTTTTTAAGGTATATATAGACACGTTATGACACTTTTTGGGAATTACTGTCATAAAATATGGAATTTTTCATGCATATACGTTGAAATTAAAGGAATAGTAAGTATGTTAAAATTTCTCAAACATTATTTGAATTTAAAAAAAAAGTAATTTATATCCCTGTTGCTGTGTTGTATCATTATTCTTCATCTGCTATGTACAACTAAACTCTTGATTTATTTTGCTTGTTTTAATCCTTGTGATTCCGAATGCGTCATCCTATGATTAATGTTTGTTTTTCATGGTTGTTTTCTGTTTCATTCTCTGATTTCTTGAAGTAAATAATTTATTCCAATTTATTCTTCATTTCTAAGTTCAATTAATTTCTTGTACGATAGGGTGCCCGCTAGCAATTTGCTGTTATAACTGCTAACGAACGAAATCGTACATTGGTGCTCAACGACGAAAAGGGTCACCCCTGACGAGTTTTTTTTTTTTTTTTTTTTTTTTTTCTACCATTCTAAGCTTTTCCTTAAAAAAAATGTTTAAAATGCTGTCTTAATTTTTTATTTACTCGTTGCTTGTTTGTATCTTTTGATTTAAGTTTCATGTGGTTTTTACGCACCGGCAAAATTATTAAAATTGCAACTAACAATATAGGAATAAATTTATGATTAGACTGAAGTTAAATAAAATAAAAATAAATAAATAAAAAATAAATGTTTCAATAAATCACAATCAGTCTCCCCAGGTTATTTAAATTTGTTGTAATTTCCTTATCATTGACCTATGTGGTTTCAGGGATCTTATATCTGTTGCTTGGCTTTAACTAAGATTAAAAATTCATTTATACATATATATATATATATATATATATATATTAATTTTTTTTTTTAAATACAGGGTGCAAAGCATTGTGACGAGAATACCTTTATCTTCGCAACTATTGGTCGCAAATATATAGTTTCAGTTACAAAATGTTTTAAAGAATATGAGCATTTGTAGTATAACATGTTTAAATTTAAAATATCTATTTTTTCAAAATTGCAAAAACTAGCTTTTTACATAGTCCCAGATCCCTATAGTCATATTTAGAAAACTGACACTCATCCTAACAAAAAGTTTCATTTCTATTCTCCCCAAATGGAACAAGATATTTAAAGTTTGGATTTTCTAACATATTTCGGCCTTCAATAAGGGATCGGTTTAAAAATCCTAATTGGACTTTGTTTGCATTTTCCCTGGGTTTATTAAAGAATTTTTCATTGACTTTTTAATAAAGCCCGAGAAAATGCGAAATAATCCTAAATTTTGAAACTAACTATCTCAGACAATTTTGGGTGCACAAAAGTGAAACTTTTTGTGTTATATTTTTTAGGTTGGAACTCAACTTTCACTATTAGTGTCATGAAAATTGTATAAAAATTATCAGTTTTTGTGATTTTTAATAAATTGATTTTTTAAATTTAAACATGTCATATAATGAATTCTTACATTTTTTTTTAAAATACATTTTCTTATTGGAGGACGTTTGAGACCAATTGTTGCGCAAATAAAGGCCTGCTCTCGACTTTGCACCCTGTATATTCTAAACATTTCTGGGTACTACTTTGTAAGTCCATGGATAGTTTATAAATATATTTGAATGCTGAAGTTTATAGAAAGTTTTAATATTTCAACATAAAAAATAATTTCAAAAATGAATGTACCAATACACCGCTAAAATAATATATAATTGAGTTTAGAATATATTGTTAATTTATAATAATAAGAAATTGAAACAAAAAATTAAAAATTAGTTAGAAGGAGGAAATTTTAAAAATTTCCAAATAATTAAATACATATATATATATATTTTAATCAAAATATTTTTCTAAAATATTTAACATACTTCATATTTTTAAATTTTAGTACATGTGTGTATACATATTTTCAGTTTACAGCAGCAGTTTACAAAAATGATGTTTGCAGGTATTTAAATTTATTCCACATGGCAATGTAATTCGTATTCTTTAAATGTTTAAATTTCTTTAAATTGAGTCAACGCAATTTTTACCTCATTTGATGTAATTATGCTATCATGGCATATTAAATAATTGATAAATGTAAATATTATTAGTATTAATAAATAATATAGTAAATCGTCCTTTTTTTTTTTTTTAAGCAGAATATCTTTTTTTTTTTTTTTTTTTTTTTTTATAAAGATGTGGAATAGAATTGAATCTTTGTTTTATTATGCAGATAAACAATTTCATATATTTTATTTAATAAATAACAGTAAAGAGATATTTAAAATTGTAAGTCGGTGAAACTTAGGATATTATTTTAAAAATATGCAATTTGCATAACCTAGATTGTATATATATTATCATATAAACATTAAATAAATACTTCAGAATTTAAAAAGAAAAGAAAAAAAGAATTACGAACCTTCTTAATTTTGTTGATAAGAATTTTCTTCGAGAAAATACCCTTCCAACTAGCATTTTAAAATACACAATGACCAGTCGGAAGGGCATTCACTTAAAATTAGCACTTATCTTGTAAAATTTTTATGACTTCTTCATACTTCTTTCCAGAAACATAATAACGAAAATAGTTATTTTAACAAATTCCATCTCAGAAGACTAAATTAATAAAATGAATCCATAATTTCTAAGCGGTTTTCTGTAACAGAAGCAGTTTTTTCTGCGATTCAACGCTGCTTTCTGGTATCGAAAGTTTAGCTTAAGAACTTACGCAGATATGAAAATGATTGTTTAATTGATATTAAAATAAGACTTTAATAAATAGAACATAGAGAATATTACAGGTTAAAAATATTACATTTTTACCTTTTCTAAAGCTTATCCTAGTCATTATAACGCTAAAACTGAATAAATCAGATTACATGTTTTAAAATTACCGCCTCACATAACGACACGACTTTCCCAAGACCTGGCGCCTGGCGTTTGACTTTGCAGTTGCACGGTCAGCGAAAATTAAATAAATGCAATCCACAGATGTCGATGTTAAACATCTGCTCTCCCTTCTTGCATCCGCAATAATCATGTTTCAAAGTTCAACATATGAAACAGAAATTTATTAAGCATTTATAGATGTAGGAAACATATAGTCAATATTTTAAGGAAAAATGGAATGGAGTTAAATAATTATTTAAATTTTTATAAAGTATTTTAAAAATTTATGAGATCACTTTATTTTTCCATTTTAAAATCTAGAATTAAACGGAAAAGCATATTTTGTTTTAGTGTATATTTCAGTATTGAAAAAATATTCAGTGAAAATAAATAAAATAAAATAAGAACAATCAAACAGAGTAATGATTTAACAACATTATCAATATTGATAATTTATCAGTAACATTTAAACTTAAATAGAATCATAAATAAAATATAATAAAAGTTTAAAATTATGCTTAAAGAAAAGAAGAAAAAAACTCATTTCTGTAACTTCCCGATGAGTATTAGAGACCGCGAGGTTCTACTCTCGAACCTTGCAGACGGGAAGTGTTGGTTTCGATTCCTGGTCACGCTCGTCGACTTAGGTTTTCGGAGTTTTCCCGTGATTTTCTTTGAAACTCGGGTAAAGCACTATATTACGTATTCAATAACATCCGTGATTAGTTTTTTGTATCTAAACTCTGGGTCTGGGGAATGCATAGATTTTCATGACAGAAGACAATCATTTTTATGCTGTATAGAAGATCTTAGAAAATGTATTTTTCTAAGGGTTTATTATTATTATTATTACAAATGAAAAAAAAAAAAAAAAAAAAAAAAAAACGGTAAATTTGTTTTAAATCATCAGAAAACGATGTTTCAATTATTCGTTTTAAAGGTGATATCGAATTCTTTCGAAAGATAATCATAGTGAAAATTTTTATCCACCCCTCCCCCATCCTCCAGGGATGATGTATACTTATTCCTAGGGGAAAAAACAATGTCCTATGAATAATAATAATAAAAAAAAAACCTGTTTAACTATTACTCGTTATACAGCCAAATTGAATCAATAATATATATCAAATGTATGTCACGCAGAAGGTTTGGTGAGTATATATATTACAGAAGCTGATAGATAGCCTTTCTGTGAATGGAAAATATTGGAACGTGGCAGTGCCACCTGTCGTCCGATATGCACCCAAAGGCAATCTGTAGAGTTTTACGTAATATTAATTTCACTTACCAAATTTACAATATTTATAAATCACAGAAGTTGAGATTTTTCGTTTCCGTTATGAGATTAAATTGCAAAATAGCCACGACACATGTTGGCCGATGTGCATTCAAAATGGACCAGTAACGCTTTACATAAAATCGATTTCACTTATAACTTCAGTGTATCAGAAAATTTATTGTTAAATCACAAGAGTTAAAATATTGCCTTTCCGTTAAAATGATTAAATTACAGATTAGCAACGCCACCTGTTGGACAATGTATACATCCAAATTGTATTAGCAGAGGTTATGATGATATAAGCCAATATATCAAGTTTAATGCATTTGTACACTATAGAAGCTGAGATATAGCTGTCCCATAAATGGAGGGTTTCATTGCATAGCACCGCAATCTATCGGACGATATACCCCAAATGAAATTCAAATTTAGGGCAATTTAGGGCAAGAACTAATATTGTAACAAGTTTGGTTGAATTCCATACATTGATTCCTGAAATACAAAATTCACAAAATTTTTCCATGAGTTTAAAATTTTGTAAATTTTTTTCACCTCACTGCTACTGATTATTGAGAAGCATTCTTTACTGACGTGCTAACAAAACGTTAAACTGAAAATGTAAAAAATGCTCTATTCTCTATCATGCTAAAAATTATAAATTTCGAATAACTTACGAAGTTTTTAAATTAGAATGTTGCAAATCTCTCAATAAGATTCTTATCAATATCAAAAGTGATATTTTAAAACTGGTCCGATCTCTCTGCAATCATTTGTTCTTGAGATATTAATATCGTGTACATGAACTAACGGGCTATCACACTAATAGGTGCCGATACACATTAACAGATACCATACCAACCTTTTGACTTCCGGATTCCTCACGCCACAAAACGTGTAAAAAAATCAAAAACTGAAGTCAAAAATTTTCATGATTAACCTATTTTCCCAACCAATAGTACTAAAAAGTCATTTTGTCATATTCGTTATAATTACACTGTTACAGAACGTGTTATGACGGTGTCACACTTGAACGTTCTATATAGAACTAGAATTGTACGTTTTATAGATGGTACAAATCAAACATTTTCAGAACGTTCTAAATAATACTATTTCTGAACGTGTTTTAGAACGTTCTTTTGACACGAAACACGGTGTTTGAACTATTGAAACCGTTATTAGACGTTCACAGAACGTTCCTGTGCTACTTGGGTATATAGTATTAGAACTTGAAAAATTGCTACGTTAGTGGAGAAACTACTACTTTTAATATTTTATTTTCATGTAAGAAAAGGCACTGAAATTTGAAAAAAATTCAATTAATACATATATATATATATATATGAAAGGATAAAGAGAGGTAAGTTTTTAAATTATTATTTTATTATTTTAAATTAATAGTGAGCAATAACTTAAAGAAAATCCCATTTGAA
This sequence comes from Salticus scenicus, assembly GCA_963930645.1. Lineage (NCBI taxonomy): Eukaryota > Metazoa > Arthropoda > Arachnida > Araneae > Salticidae > Salticus > Salticus scenicus. Next base: position 141,235,885 of record OZ005650.1, on the reverse strand, counting down.
AGTCTTAACTTAAAATTAATTCTAAAGTTTCCCCTGTAAAGTAAGTTTTAGTACAATGCGCGAGTATAAGTGAACAAAGTGAACAAATTTTAAGAGAATAAAGTGCTGATTAAACGCATGTTGCAGTTTCTTGGGGTTAGACGCTGCATAATAATGAATCCCGGTAATTTGGACCTCAGCTAAGCTGTCATTCATTGAGTTAATATCCAATAATCAGAGGCAGGAGTGGTGTGATTTCCCGCCAAAAATGCCGATATTTAAGAGAAAGAGCGCGTAGAGGAGCTCTCTCTTCTTGTGTTCTAGTGCTTAGTAAAACCACGTCAAAATACAGGCCCGAGAGGGGTTACGGGGATCGCATGATGTTTGATCGCGGGCTTCCAGTGGTCTTGGCTTCACTGCACTTCATCCACTTGCTCAGCCTTCAATTATGGACTGTATCCAATGATATGTTCCAGATGGTTTAACAAATGCCTGTGTCTCAATTTGGATTCATTACTGAGTGGAAGACTCTCTCCTTCATATCTATTATGTGACTCAAGTTAAGTGAATACGTCACATAAAATAAGTCGACAGGCATGTGACACCTGCTAGAAAAAAAACAAAAAAACTAACTGTGTTCAATAAGTTATGGCTGCAAGAAAAGTAATTATGTTTCTCCATGGCCTCTCTCCGGAGTCTCGCAGAAAGAAAATCACTAAATTAAATAGAGGTCGGCAGAAGGAAAAACAATAAATTAAATCTATAGAAATAAATGCAGCCTTAGTCATTTCTAATACCTACTTCAAAAAAAAAAAAAAAAAAAAAAAGAACATTGAAATCAAATAAATGAAAATGTCAGCCTTTTTACTCTTTCATTCAACAGAGAAGGCAGATAAAAAATGCGATTCTTCCTGCTGTCGTTTATTCATTAGAGAAGTGCTTCTCCTAAAGGAATTTCCTCTCCTATAAAGTAGGTCAAGTGCAATTTCTGCTAATGTGTTCTTCCGTTATCAAGTGTGTTGTCGGAGTCAAGGTCAATGCAGAACCAGAACCAGCGTAATATAAATAATCGGAAGTTTCAAAGTCATTTCATTTCGTTCGTGCTTACAGCAGAAAAGTAAAAAAAAAAAAAAAAAAAAAAAAAATCCGACATTCACCGGGAGAAACGTAAGTAGAAAGAACAGTTTTATTTGTTTATTTTACAATAAAAAGAAACTTTAAATAGAAGAAAAAAAATAGATAAATCAATAAATTGAACTGATTTTACATAAAAAATAATAATTATTAAGCAATAAAGTTCAGGACTGTGATACTTATTTATTTCATACATTATGTTGATTGTTTATGATCTAGATAAAAAAAAATACAAGTATTTTTTAATATGTGTTACTTGCTATATTAAAAATGAGGAGTATTTTTTCATAACTACCATATTTAATAATGATATTTTATTATATTTAAGGAGTATATAAATTACTTTTTGTTTTTCATTTTCTGCATAATTATTTTTAAAATTTTTTGATATTTTCAAAAAGGTTATAGTGCATTATTTTCTGAAGTTTTCTTTTTATTTGAAATTTGAATATTATTATATTTAAGGATCATCTAAATAATTTTTGGTTTTTAATTTTCTGCATAATTATTTTTAAAAATTGATATTTTCACAAAGTTGGTATTATTTTCTGAATTTTTTTTTAATTTGAAATTTGAATATATTTAATAAAAGTTGAATTTCTGTGAATTTTTTTTTTTGAATTTTCTAAATTTGAAGTTAAAAAACAGAAGTTAAGGTGGCCAAGGACACACCCGCAGATCCAGTGGCCCCTGAGAATACAAGTGGTGATAATTTAGGTGCCAGTTCAGAGACAAAACAGGGTAATTTAAGTGAATTAAATAACTCTTTCTCTTCTACAAACACACCGGTAAAAGAGGAAAATGTTCTTATTGAATTTTGCCCTGAAAAAGGAATGTTATGGACCGCGTGGTTACCGTATTTTGACGCGTGGTGTCAGGAAAATAGAAGAGACGCAATTTGGAAGGTTAGGAACATACAAAGATTTTTAAAAGGGAGAGCCCTAACAGTTTATGTTAATAATAGCTTAAATATGATGCACTGGGAAGAATTAGTAGAAATTTTCAATGAGCAATTTACCACACTGGGAGAGACATCTTTAAATGATTTTTCAAGTATTGTATTCAAACAGGGTGACAATGTTATAGACTATTACCATAAAAAACATCAAGTGTGACGAGCTTTAGGTCTGGAACCTAAATTCCTGTTGGACGGGTTAACAGACGGATTGCCACTGACGTTAAAACAACTTATGGTGGTTAATTCCCCAAAAAGCCTAAATGAATGGAGGGATTTGGTTCATCGCTTAAATAAATTGCAACTATCTGAAAAATCAGCTGACCCCCTCCCACCTAAGTCGCCAGAGCAGTATCTAAAATATAACTACTCACAAGCATTCAATAGGGCCCCTGTGCAATACAATCCCCGTCCACAACCTTGGAGTTATCGATTTCCTAATGTAAATAGACCTCATATGGGATACTCCAATCAAAATCAACCCACAAGGACTAATGATCCCCGACCCAGTTTACGAGGGCCTAGACCCCAGCAGTCAAAAGCAAATGCACGACTACATTTTCAAGGACCTTTACCTCCTTTTCCATGTAAACATTGTACTAAAATTAACATCCCTAACGCTTTTCATTGGCATAGAGAATGCCCTTTCAAACAAGAACAACCGACTCATACCAGAGAAGAGTTCACAATAGGAAACAGTACGATAGAAGGTGTAAATAAAACATATTGACAGTTTGCCGCGACCGGTCGCATAATTCAAAATAAGGGTACCCAGAGAAAGAATCAGCAAACAAGTCAAAGTGTTAAAAAACCAAAATCGTACTCTAATCCTATTCCCTTAATTTTCGATACAGGCAGCAGTTTAAGTAGTCTTCCTCAGCATTTTGTTCAGAATTATCGACTTCCCACAAAAAATATCTCGCCAATAAATGTTGTAGAAACACAAGGGATGTTGAAAATTGCCAAAAAATGCTCCCTGTTATTACAAATAGGTAATATCACAAAAAATACTGATATGTTTATTTTGAATAATAACTTACCGTATGCTCGTCTTAGCTTACATCATTGTGGATTATTTGAATTAACTTTTGATTGTGCTAAAAAATGTGTAACACGAAATAACAATATTCTACCATTGTTAAAAAATATACCAAGTTGCTCTCAAACCTTACATTTAATTCCTGAAAGTGAAGATACAATTAGAAGTGAAAATGTTAATGTTCAATCAAATAATAGGGTAGAGAAGATAGAGTACACTCCTGACTCCTGCCACTGAAGAAAATCATGTTAATCCTCAGTCTGCTAGAGAAGAAAAACTTCCTATTTTATTATCAAAATATGTCAAAATTTTTGCCAAATCAAAATATGACGTTGGAAAAATTCGTGTGGAACCCCAGAGAATTTATTTAACTTCTGATTTACCTATTTCACTCAGAGCCTATAGAACTTACCCTAAGGAAGAAGAAGAAATAAAAACCCAAATTCAAAATTTATTACAGGCAGGTATAATAAAAAAAAAATGTTCCCCTTCTTCGGCACCTGTAACCCTGGTGTATAAGAGGGAAGAATGAAAAAAGAGTCGTTTATGTGTCGACTTCCGAAAACTTAGTTCGATAACAAAAACCGATGCTGAACCACTTCCCCGAGTAGATACTTTATTAGGTAAATTAGCTAAAGCAAAATTCTTTTCCACCCTCGACTTGGCAAGTGGATATTGGCACATTCCTATCCACCCAAGAGATACTGAAAAATTGGCCTTTGATACAACTTTTGGATTATATGAATGGAAATACCTGCCCTTTGGCCTTAAGAATGCCCCCGCTATCTTCAATCGAACAATTAGAAGAAACTTAAATAAATACAAAATAGATTTTGCATGTAATTATTTTGATGATATTATTGCATTTTTACAGTCAGAAGAAGAACATTTCAATCACTTAGAGCAACTTTTTGAAATCTGTGTTAAAGAAAACTTAAAATTAAAACTATCAAAATGTAATTTTGTCAAAACAAAAATTAATTTTTTAGGATATGAAATTACTAATGGACTTATTACGCCTGATAATCCCAATATTGATATCATAAAAAATTTGAAACCGCCAAAAAATGTCAAGGAATTACAGAGAGTTTTGGAATCCGTAAATGTCTATGCTAGATTTATTTCAGAATATGCCAAAACTAGAGCTCCATTAAATAATTTGCTAAAGAAAAATGTCCCCTACGTTTGGGACCAAAAATGTGAAAATTCTTTCCAAAACTTAAAAAATGCTCTAATAAGTAAACCTATTTTAAGACTCTATGATCCCAAAAGTCCCTGTCATTTATTTGTTGATGCCTCGAGTCATGGTGTGGGATGAGTTGTTAAGCAGGCAGATGAGAATGGCACTTTACATCCAGTAGCATATCATTCTAGAAACTTACGTAATTATGAAAAAAATTATGCCATTACTGAATTAGAATGTTTAGCAATTTTTGATGCTTTAGATAAATTTTATCATTATTTGCACGGTCAAAAATTTGTCATACATATAGATCATGAGGCTCTCACTTGGCTAAAAAATGTTTAAAATTTAAGAGGAAGATTATTCCGCTGGTCCCTTAAACTTAGTATGTTTGACTACCAAATTCAATATCAAACAGGTTCAACTAATATTGAAGCTGATATGTTATCCCGATTGCCTGTTTCAGAAAATGTGTCACACCATGTACACCTCCTTGACTTAAATGAAATTAAAGACAATCAGAAAAAAGAAAATATAATTATTAATGGTAAGAAAATTAGTGAAATTGATGATGTAAGTGTAATTAAAAAGAAAGGTTTGTATAAGATAATAGTCCCTATGTCATTAAGATTACCCCTACTAGAGAAAACCCACACTCAATTTGGACATCATGGAATTTATAAAATGGTAAATTTAATTACACCCCAATATTATTGGCCTCATATTAATAAAGATATTGAAAATTTTGTAAAACATTGTCATATTTGTCAATTATTAAAAAATGTAAACAAAAAAGATTTGGCTTGTTACAAAAAGTACCGCCAACAGATAAACCTTTTGAATGTTTGTCTTTGGACACTGTTGGTGAGTTTAATTATTATAATTTTACAAAAAAAGTATTTGCATTTGGTCGTGGACCATGCAACCCGTTATGTGTGGGGATTTCCATCAAAAAGCGTTACACTGAAACTTATAGAAACTTTTAAAAACAAATATTACAAATTCGAGTGCCTAAAAAATTGTTAACGGACAGAAATGCAGCATTCACTTCATCCTGCTTTAAACATTTCTTCGAAATTATGATGTAAAACATTTATTAACAAGTAGCCATCATCCCGAGTGCAACGGGAAAGTCGAGCGGCTCAATCAGACTATTGTTACGCGTTTAAAGTGTAAAGTTAATTCTTCTTCTAACAAAATTCCCTGTACTAAATTGCTTGAAGAAGTTTTAATCAATATAACTCAACCCCTCATTCTGTAACTCAGTTTACACCTAGCTATTTATTATTAGGAGAATTACCATATGACCCCTTATTGGCAAATAATAATTACTACCCTTCAGTTGATGAAGCTAGAAAAATAGCAAAAGAAAAAACAATACAATATCATAATAAAAACACAGTCAGATACGATGCTCGATTTCTCCCTGTGAAAATTAAAGTTGGTGATGAAGTGATTTATGAGGAATTTCAATATCCAAACACGCGTCAATTGAGTTCACCTTATTCAGGCCCATATAGAATCTTAAAACAGTTATCTAACGTTAATTTTGAGATAGACAAACCAGTCCTCATTTTAAGAGAAATTCAGAAATTGTTCATTCATCTAAGTTAAGGTACTATAATAATCCTTAAAATTTCAAATTAAGTCATGACTAAATTAGTTAGGTAGCTTCCTGTCCCATGTTTTTTTTTAATTTTTGCGTTCCTATTTCCCCATACTCGTTGGATGAGGATCCTAGCTGAGTTAAAGAAATCGGAGGGATGTCGGGAAACATAGCTTCCTTTCTTTGACTCAGTGGCACTAGCGTGCCCTTAACTTTTCTTTTTTACAAATATACCTTTTCGGTTTATTCAGATTTTTTTTCTTAAATATCATGTAGATGGTTTCGTGAAATGAGGATCCTCCGCTCCTAAGCTCCCTTTTCTATAAGCAGTCTGTTTTCTCGTGGTCTCCTGATCTTCACCATTGTGATGTGTTCGGAGAACACGGGATAACTGAGTTGTTTTCCCTCTCTGTAGAAGCTAGCCAGTTTCCACCTTTATCCCTAAATTAGTTTTTTGGAAAGGCTTGACCGTCTCAGAGTTTCAAGGGTCAATGTACCCACCATATAATTTTTTTGGATAGCCAAACTTGAAGTTTATATCAGTCTGTAGTATTTTGAAAACAAATAATTACTCAGAGAAAGTAATTAAATTGGTTTTGTGTGTGTAAATAGTTTGTAAAAATTTTTTTTGCTGTTATTAATTTATTTAATATTTAATTTAATTATTATTGTTTGTATCTTTAGTAAGTATTTTTATATAATTGTTTGAAAATGTGTTTTAAATTGTCGTAAAAGCTCTTAAAAGAAGAAAACTTGTCAATTATATACATCTGTAGAAAAGTACTTATAGTGACATTTTTTTCAGATATGTGAACTTTAAAGAACATTGCGAGTTACGTATGTTTTTTTTTTCTCTTTTTTAAAATTGATTCCTTGCAGATGTGTCATCTATTCATTATATTTTTATGTAGTTTTGGGGACTCTGTGCACAACCCAAAGGACGTGAAAAAAAAACTATTTGTATTACTGATCAGTTGAACACTTTATTTACGTACACTTATTGTGTAAGGACCTTGTTATCAGAGTTCATTGCATATGAACAAAAAACAACTATCAGACTATAGGCTTCACCAACTAGTTGGGAACAAGAAAAATTGTTTCTGTTTTTGAGAAAGTGTTGTATAAGAGTGTTACATTATGTTTTATTTTGTATTTTTATATTATTACTATTAAACTATTGCATGTATAGGGTTGAGCACGTGGAACGTGCACGACTACAGAAAAAAAATTCAATAAACGGGACTAAATTAGTAATTAAAGGGAAAATATACGCACTCCTCTTTCTACACAATAAAACAGACCATCTTTTCCTGGACTATCTGCCACCTCTGAATGAGTTCCCATGGACTTGCAGGCAAGCCCAGGGGAACGTCGCGTCGTCTTGAAGGGGGGGGGGATATGAAAGGATAAAGAGAGGTAAGTCTTTAAATTATTATTTTATTATTTTAAATTAATAGTGAGCAATAACTTGAAGAAAATCCCATTAGAAAGTCTTAACTTAAAATTATTTCTAATGTTTCCCCTGTAAAGTAAGTTTTAGTACAATGCGCGAGTATAAGTGAACAAAGTGAACAAATTTTAAGAGAATGAAGTGCTGAATAACCGCAACTTGCAGTTTCTTGTGGTTAGAAGCTGCATAATAATGAATCCGGTAATCTGGACCTCAGCTAAGCTGTCAATCATTGAGTTAATATCCAATAATCAGAGGTAGGAGTGGTGTGATTTCCCGCTAAAAATGCCGATATTTAAGAGAAAGCGCGCGTAGAGGAGCTCTCTCTTCTTGTGTTCTAGTTCTTAGTAAAATCACGTCAAAATACAGGCCCGAGAGGGGTCACGGGGATCGCATGATGTTTGATCGCGGGCTTCCAGTGGTCTCGGCTTCACTGCACTGCATTCACTTGCTCAGCCTTCAATTATGGACTGTATCCTATGATATGTTAAAGATAGTTTAATAAATGCCTGTGTCTCAATTTGGATTCATTACTGAGTGCAAGACTCTCTGCTTCATAGCTAATATGTGACTCAAGTTAAGTGAATACGTTTCATATATATATATATATATATATATATATATACGTATATTTATATGTATGTGGTGATGATGTGAGCTTTAAACAATTCAAAATTATAGCACTTAATATTATGGGGGAAGATTGCGTGCGCCAAAAATGTGGAGCTTAATTGGTGATGTCTTTCTGACGTCACATCTGTATCCCGGTTTCGTCATTGATCGTCAAGGTCGAATTGTTGCGGACAGGATTTCACAGAGGTAAGAAAAAACTGCTGGCAGTATACCTTTGGCCATCCTTCAGCGACTGGTCCTCCAGGCGGCCATACCGAAAAATACAAAAAGAAAAAACAAACACAAAAGCAACACAAAACGATAACAAGCATATTTACACTCCTTCTCATATTTATAAGGACACTTTATATTTTAAAATATTTAAAAATCATTACGTCTCGTAGTAAAATTATATTTTAATCACATTAAAACTGAGACAGATAATACATATTAAAAATATACATTTTAAAATATTAAAAACACAAAAACATAAATTTAAACGTTTCGAGCCTATTACAGGCTCCTCATCAGTATAAACATCAAGTGCAAATGATGAGATGAACAACAGACTTTATGTGAGTACAACGTATTCATCAGGAACTGCGCATGCCTCATTAAGTGGAGAAAAATGTTGATTTGTGTACCAGCCCTCCAGGAAAATTCTTGAGTGATAATTTAAACAATTAGATACGATTATTTTAGTATTGTTAAAATCAGGTAAATGGTCAGTTTCTATGGCATGTTGTACTATTTTTGAATGTATATCATGGTTTTTGAAATTTGTTTTATGTTCCTTAATTCGAGTATGAAGAGAACGGCCAGTTTGACCAATATAAACTGAACTACAAGATTTACAAGGGATATTATAAACAACACCAGTACGAGAAAAAGGGGGGATAACAGTTTTAAAATTTGAAAGGAAATTACGAATTAGAAATTGAGGTTTATAGGAAACAGATAAATTAACAGTGCGTAAAAGTTGCTATTGCCAAAGTTTTACGCACTGTTAATTTATCTGTTTCCTATAAACCTCAATTTCTAATTCGTAATTTCCTTTCAAATTTTAAAACTGTTATCCCCCCTTTTTCCCGTACTGGTGTTGTTTATAATATCCCTTGTAAATCTTGTAGTTCAGTTTATATTGGTCAAACTGGCCGTTCTCTTCATACTCGAATTAAGGAACATAAAACAAATTTCAAAAACCATGATATACATTCAAAAATAGTACAACATGCCATAGAAACTGACCATTTACCTGATTTTAACAATACTAAAATAATCGTATCTAATTGTTTAAATTATCACTCAAGAATTTTCCTGGAGGGCTGGTACACAAATCAACATTTTTCTCCACTTAATGAGGCATGCGCAGTTCCTGATGAATACGTTGTACTCACATAAAGTCTGTTGTTCATCTCATCATTTGCACTTGATGTTTATACTGATGAGGAGCCTGTAATAGGCTTGAAACGGTTAAATTTATGTTTTTGTGTTTTTAATATTTTAAAATGTATATTTTTAATATGTATTATCTGTCTCAGTTTTAATGTGATTAAGACACTTTATATTTTGAAATAACTAATGTAAAAATAATTGTGAACAAGATTATACTAAGTGCACTTAATATATCTAGTATTCTAAAAACCAAAATTGCTATAATTTTTTAATATAAAACAAAATTAATAAAAAATAATGCAAAATGTGTTTTTCTCCACGTTTTTAAATGTTCATAATTATAGGGACAATCCAGATTTTTTCGTTTTATTTAACTTACTAGCGGATAAATTACAGTTGACTTGCGAATTTGTTAACTACTGGGCTAGATTAATTCATATATAAGCCTTCAATTTTTCTTGGACGGACATTACTGTTAATTCCTCGAAAAAAAGAACGTTCAAGTAGTGAAGTATGATAAATGTGTTTTTTAAGTGGAAAGATAATTTCAATCCGCCGAATTTCTAATGAAATTCGAAAGTCTAAAATTGCTGAAGGAAATGTGATCAAACGTTGAACTGCTGGTTCGATAGGAGAGAGATCTGATGCAAAATCATAGTTGTTTTACAGAGATCGAAGACTCATAATTCCTCTTACTGTTTTACTCATAATAACTGCTGCTGAATTTGCTCGTAATTTTTAACGAAAGGTTAGGATCCACATTTATGCATGTTTAAAATAATTAATAATCTGTTAAAATGAATAAAAAACCTGTAATAATCAATCAGCATTTAATGGGGGAAAGAACGTCTGTGTTAAAGTTCAATAAAGACAATATTAAATGGTAAAATATTGCATTTTTGGATGAAAAACATTTTATTCTTGATTAACCAAATGGTTTTAATAGTTACTGGCACGATCTGAAGATAGCGAAAGACAGAGAAGATTTTTTAAAGGCAGATATTAATCGGGCATTTTAAAGGCGGATCTATGGTGCTCTTGGGAGCTGCTTCTACTGAAGGCAGAATTAATTTAGTAATTTTTTCTATTATTATGAACATCAAGAGAATATCCGCAAATTTTAAACGTGGAATTATCAGGTTTTTGTTAGATTTTGGGGGGTAATAATATGTTTTTCAACAAGACTTACATTTTTACTCTACTTTTAGAGCAATAGGAAATAGTTTGAAGGAAGAAACTTCTGTATTATTGACTTTCCCATGGCCTAAAAGTTGAAAAAAAACTTAACTTATGATATTAGAAAAGTGCATGCAAGCGGAAAGCAATTTTAAATGGTTTAAATGTATTAAGAATATCATATATGCTATACGAAATGGTATTGAAACTGAATATTAAAAAAAAATGTATATATATATATATATATATACCAGAGAGAATGTCTGACTGTTTCATCCTAAAAAGAGACCCCATAAAATATTAATTTAAAGAATAACTGAAAAAAAATTACTAAAATTCGAGCTGTCCTTATAATTGTGAACACCTGAAAAATATCTTTTTACCATATTTAAAGTTTTTTAAGATAGAAAAACGATTAAACTTTTTAAATATAGTCTATTAATGAAATTCAAATTATTTAAAAATATATTTGTTTAAATAATAGTGTTCAGTGTTTAGTTAATATAGAAAAACGAGTGTTTTTATAATTATGAGAAGGAGTGTACATTAGTATGTACAGTTTACTTCTTCTTCCTTTTTAACACTTTCCAGCAAGGTTGAAAAGTGTTTATGACTTCGGTTTGTCTGTCTGTCTGTCCGTCTGTCTGTCTGTCCATCTGCCCGTCTGTCTGTCTGGCCGCGCTCTAACTCCCGTAAATATTTATGGAATTTCTTGAAACTGATATATGTTATTCAAGTTCACTATCGGACGGTCCCTATTGAAAATGGAGTTTACACCTCTACTGGTTTGTGTACAGGGACACCCGAAACTATTTCAAAACATTGTGTTCTATGAGAGGTATTTATATAAACCATATTTTCATACCTTTACTCTAGACATATTTTATTGAAATTGAAATATTTTATTCAAGTTCACTATCGGACGTTCCCTATTGAAAATGGAGTTTGTACCTCTACTGGTTTGTGTACAGGGACATCCGAAAGTATTTCAAAGCATTGTGTTCCATGAGAGGTATTTCTATAAACCATATTTTCATACCTTTACTCTAGACATATCTTAATGAAATTGAAATATGTTATTCAAGTTCACTATCGGACGTTCCCTATTGAAAATGGAGTTTGTACCTCTACTGGTTTGTGTACAGGGACACCCGAAAGTATTTCAAAGCATTGTGTTCTATGAGAGGTATTTCTATAAACCATATTTTCGTATCTTTACTCTAGACATATCTTAATGAAATTGAAATATGTTATTCAAGTTCACTATCGCACGTTCCTTATTGAAAATGGAGTTTGTACCTCTACTGGTTTGTGTACAGAGATACCCGAAAGTATTTCAAAGCATTGTGTTCTATGAGAGGTATTTCTATAAATCATATTTTAATGCCTTCACTGTAGACAGATCTTAATGAAATTGAAATATGTTATTCAAGTTCACTATTGGATGTTTCCTGTATAAAATGGAGGAAATACCACCATCGGGTTATACACAGGGACACTCAAAAGTATTCCAAAGCATTGCGTTCTATGAGAGATATTTCTATAAATCAAATTTTAATAACTTTAGTTTTCACAAATTTTAAGGAATTGAAATATTTTATTTATATGCACAAAAGAATGCTTTGCACACAATATAGCATGTTTAGCATTCTATTTACAGGATGGCACAAAAATATCCAGATAAATTAAGAGCTATTAATAAAAAAATTGCTAGATATGTATTTTTGTTTACGTTAAGCGTTTTTAACACTTTGTAATATTTTTAACACTTTCCAACAAGGTAGAAAAGTATTTATGACTTCGGTTTGTCTGTCTGTCTGTCCGTCTGCCTGTCCGCGCTCTAACTCCCGTAAATATTTATGGAATTTCTTGAAACTGATATATGTTATTCAAGTTCACTATCGGACGTTCCCTATTGAAAATGGAGTTTATGCCTCTACTAGTTTGTGTACAGGGACACCCGAAAGTATTTCAAAGCATTGTGTTCTATGAGAGGTATTTCTATAAACCATATTTTCATATCTTTAGTGTAGACATATCTGAATGAAATTGAAATATGTTATTCAAGTTCACTTATGGAAGTTTCCTGTTTAAAATGTTGGAATTGCCACCATCGGTTTATGTACAGGGATACTCAAAATTATTCCAAAGCATTGCGTTCTATGAGAGATATTTCTATAAATCAAATTTTAATAACTTTACTTTCCACGAAGTTTTTGGAAATTGAAGTATGTTATTGATATGCACAAAAGAATGCTTTGCACAGAATATAGCATGATTAGCATTAGATTTACAGGGTGGCACAAAAATATCCAGTTCCATTAAGATCTATTAATAAACAATTGCTAGAATTGTACTTTCGTTTACGTTAAGCGTTTTTAACATATTCCAACATTTTTTAAATCGTGAATATGATTTCAGTTTTGTGTATCTGCCTGTCCGTCTGTCTGTCTGTCTGTCTGCCTGTCCGATCTCTAACTCCCGTAAATATTTATAGAATTTCTTGAAACTGATATATGTTATTCAAGTTTACGATCTGATGTTCCCTATTGAAAATGGAGTTTGTACCTCTACTGGTTTGTGTACAGGTACACCCGAAAGTATTTCAAAGCATTATGTCCTATGAGAGGTATTTCGATAAACCATATTTTCTTACCTATACTGTAGACATATCTCAATTTAATTGAAATATGTTATTCAGATTCCCTATTGGATGTTTCCTGTATAAAATGGAGGAAATACCACTACTTATTTATGTACAGGGACACTTAAAAGTATTCCAAAGCACTGCGTTCTATGAGAGTTATTTCTATAAATCAAATTTTAATATCTTTACTTTCTATGAAGTTTTAGGAAATTAAAATATGTCATTTATATGCTCAAAAGAATGCTTTGCATAGAATATAGCATGGTTATCATTAGATTTACATGTGACACAAAAATATTCAGTTATATTAAGAGCTATTAATAAAAAATTGCTAGAATTGTACTAAGAATTGTACTATCGTTTACGCGTTTTTGAAACTTTCTATCATTTTTTTAGTGTGAATATATTTTCAATCTCTGTATCTGTCTGACTGTTCTTCTTTCCGTCTGTTTGTCTCTCTGTCTGTTTTACTGCGCTCTAGTTCCCGTAAATATTCATGGAATTTCTTTAAACCGATATATTTTATTCAAGTTGACTATCGGATGTTCCCTATTGAAAATGGAGTGAATACCTATTCTGGTTTGTGTACACTGTACAGGGACACCCAAAAGTATTCGAAAGCATTGTGTTCTATGGGAGGAGTTTCTATAAACCATATTTTAATACCTTTAATGTATAGTAACTTCAATGAAATTTTAACATGTTATTCAATTCCCTATCGGATGTTTCCTATGTAAAGTAGAGAACATTTCTAATTGGTTTGTTTACAGGGGCACTTGAAAGTATTCCAAAGCATTGTGTTGTATGAGAGTTTTTTTTATAAACCAAATTTTAATAATTTTATTCTCCACAAAGCTTAATGCAATTGAAATATATTATTCGTATGCAGAAAAGAGTGCCTTCTATGTAATATAGTATGGTTAGCATTAGATTTACAGGGCCACACAAAAATAATCAGTTACATTAAGAGCTATAAATAAAAATTTGCTGGAATTGCACTTTTGTTTACATGAGCGTTTTAAAACTTTCTTATAATTTTAGTGGGAATATGATTTCAATTTGTGCATCTGTCTGTCCGATTGTCTACCTTTCTATCTGTTTGTCTCCGGCTCCTATCATCCGTGAATATTTTGAGAATTTTTAAAAAATGATACAACCAAGTTCCCTATGGAATGTTCCCTATTTAAAATGCCATTAATTGGTCCTGTACAACTAGTTTGTTTACAGGGACAACAACAACAACAATAAAAAAAAAACAATGTATTACGTTTTAGGACAGAATTTTTTAAAAGTTATATTTAAAAATCTTTCTGCTATAAAAATCATAGAGACATTGACATGCATTATTAATATTCTAAAATGATGTTGTGTATAGAACATGATATGATTAACTTTCAGATTTACAGGGCTACACTAAAATATTCAGAGAGATTAAAAGCTGTAATTATAATATGACGGCTGCGTTTTCTTTTGCGTTAAGCCTTTTTAACACTTTCCAAAATGCCTAAGAGTAATTTTAAATCAATTAGTCTATCTGCATGTTTTTCAGTTGTTCTGTCTGTTGTGTGATAAAGTAGGCAAAGAATATTAAAAGTTATTCGATACAATTGCGTACAGGTAGAAAGTGTTACTAATCAATGCGTACTGCATGATTTTTCTTTCTTTTTTTTTTTTAAATGGTATTTTTTTAGTCTGTAGTCGTTATCCGTTTTTTGATAAATTCTACAAGAGTGGATGTACAAAGAGGGCCTTCGTAGCATCCTTCTTTTATCACGTCATAAGTTTTTCTACCTTTTATTTTCACAATTTTGTTGGGGCCAAAGTATTTCGATGTTAATTTAAGGTTGGGACCAAATTGTGTTCGCTTGATGGCAGCTAGGTCGCCTACATTGTAAGACTCTGGTTGTTTTCTTCGTAAGTTGTATGACTTTCGATTTTCTTCCTGAACTTTAAAAAATTTGTCTTTTTGCATGCTTACGCAAATCCTCTCTTTGGGCCTCAAAACTTGCCTGAAATTCGGACTCGAGTATCTCTTTCATCTTATCATTTCCTTTGGTGTTCATTTTACTGCCGAACAATAGTTCAAAAGGCGTTATGTCGATAGTTCTTTGGTATGTTTCATTTATCGCTCGCTGTAGTTCATTAATGTAATTATACCATTCGTCTGGATTTTTTTGTGATAATTTTGAAAGGACTGATATAATAATTCGGTTGGTTCTTTCGACCTGATCATTGGCCCTTGGCAAACCGGTAGTAATTAGATGGTGTTTAATGCCTTCACTTGAACAAAAGTCAGCAAATTAGAGGTAAATGCAGTGCCGCGGTCAGTAATTATTTGTGATGGGTTTCCAAAAACTGTTTCCTGAATTTCTAGTTTAGTTAACACTTCTGTAGTCGTCGTACCTTAAGAAGGATATATCCAAACAAACTTTATGAAGGAGTCAACTATGAATAAAAGATGCTTATAGTTTTTATGTGCACTTTCTAATGGTCCAAGATGGTCTATATGATAGGTATGAAATGGCGTATCTTGTTTGTGTAATGGGTGGAGTCCCTCTTTCTTTCCGCTTTTATTATTCACAAGTATACAATGTACACAGTTGGCAATGACATTTTCAATTTTTTCTCGCAGATTGGGAATGTAGTAAAATTCTTCAATGTATTTTTGGGTGTATTTAATTCCTGTATGTCCTTTCTCGTGAGCTTCCTTAATGATTTCAATTTGCATGCTATCTGGTATTACGACTAATTCTTTCCCATTTAGGAATTTATATAAAATTTCTTTCCTAACACAATAATTTTCATAACTAGAATACGTTAATACTTCTTTAATTGTTTTTTTGTGTTGGTCATTATCTTGCTTATGTTTAAGTCATGGTAGAATATTTTATATGGATACGTAAAATATATTTACTGGTGATCTACTTAGAGTGTAAACGTGGGGCATTTTATTTCCAGCGCGATGGTGAATCGAATAGATAAACTCTTGCAGCAAAAGAGCCCAACGAGCTACTCTGGTGGCTAAATCTCTTTTTTTCATTGTTTTTTGAAAAGCTGAACTGTCAGTGTCTATTTTAAATGGAATCCCTAATAAGTAAATACGGAACTTTTTTAAAGCTTCAATTATCGCTAACTCTTCTAACTTATAACTTGGATATTTCTTTTCAGCATTTGCACTGTTAAAAATGTTTTTTTTCTTTTTTTTAAGAGCTAAATTGTCTCAAAATAGCTCCAAAACAATATATACTTAAATTTGAAAACCCATGTACTCATTTTTGAGTATATTGACACGTAAAACATGGAGATATTTGGATTCTTATTGGTCAACCCCATTTTTGAGCACGTGGATATACTCAAAAATGAGTACGTGGTTTTTCAAATTTAAGTATACATTGTTTCGGAGCAATTTTGAGACAATTTAGCTCATTTTTAAGAAATCATTTTGACAGTGTGTGGTGTTACGACTCATATAATATGTAGGATGAAAATTAGTGTCGTTTGGGGATTTCTGCATTAAAATTGCACCATAACCTTCTATACTGGCAGTTCTGTTTCGTAATATGCAGTTCTGTTTCGTAATTAGGGTTGTATAATGCCAAAACTGATTTGTCGGCTAAGATTTTAAGCAATTAAAGGAATTTCTTTCTTCATCATCGAATTTAACGGTCTTCGTCTTCGTTAAACAGAAACCGACGCAGAATTTTAATTTTATTATATTTCTCATTCCTTAGTCCAAGACGTATTGGGGGTATATCCCCTAATAAAATCATCATTTAGAAATAATAAAAATAACGTACCTTGGAAGAACAGAAGTATCCACGGCGCTTTGTTATCTAATAAAATAATTCCACACTTCCAATCCAAGCAAAAGTATACACATTTGGAAGAAAACAAGCACCCACTACACTTCACTATTCATTCGTCCTCGTACGGTGCAGAATATGCAGCTTTAATAACAGTTCAAATAGTTCACTGTTAATTAATATTTCACTAATAGTTAGTTCAAATAGTTCAAATATCCAATGTTCATTATACAGTTATTTCAAAATATATTTTCCGATTTCGCAAATTCCACTTCTGAAGAACGATGTGGTGATGATGTGGGTTTTAATAATTCGAATTTATAGCACTTAATATTATCCAATTAGTTTAATGAAGATTCACAATATTACAATATATACGGAATAAAAGGTAGGTAAGCTGAAGTAGTTAATTAATATTATCGACAAATGGAGTTGTCAACATCCATATCAGTTCAAAAGAGTTCATGTGTATTATCTAGAAGTCATTATAAAGACAGTTACCAATGTTCGTCATAGTTAAGAGTACGTCTTACTCTTTTCTCGTCTAAAAAAGAACATTTTCTATCACGACAAACTGTCTTAATAATATGTTATGATATTTTAATTTGTTTAATTTTAAAAATACATGTGTTCGTATGTCGGCTTATTTTATCTTGGATCTAAATATAGCTTTTATTCCTATTTGAGTGCCGACTCGACACAGATTTTGCCTCAAAGAATTGCACAAAAATCTATTTGGTTTATCCATTCACACAATCTCAGTTGATGAAATAATATCCATTTTTAACCATAACTGTTTTAATTGATATTTTCAGGAAACCGATTCAAAAATTGTGTGTGTATACACATAACAGAATTGCAATCATGTTGTCGCTAGAATTGTAAATTTGGCAAGCATAATAAACATATCTACAACAAGAATTACGATACCATCTACCGCATTTCATTATAAGACGAACATGTACAGGGGAAAGATGTACTGCTTCCTGACTCCCATTCCACTCATATTTTTCTTCAATCTTTTGATGTTTATGAATTTGTTATAGTCACTACAAATTAATAATTATAACTTTTTGTATCTCGAAAGAAAGAAATTTTTAGTTCTACCTAAAAATAATATCTTATTTTAATGTTTCGAATCTGCTATATGATTTATTTAATTTTATGTTTTTAAATCTTAACCCTTTAATGCTGATTATTTTTTAAATCAATTTAAAAATGTTTTATTTTTACCTATATTAAATAAATCACAGAAAAATACTTTAAAAAATCATACTTTATTTTAACTGTGGTTTACAGCTAAAAAACAATTTGTTGTCAATCGGCAAACATGAGGCATTAGAGCTTCAATATTATTCTAATAATACTTTAGAAGACAACATTGGGTACTTGCCGAATGGCAACATTCGGATTATTCACTATACGAAAATCTCTCAGCTCTATGCATCGTATTTTTTATAACTAACATGCTAGCAATATCCCAAATTCGATGTGACATTTCATTAATTATTTTGTACACAAAATACTAATTGTGAAAGATTTATATGACTATTATGCTGATTCAGCTTCAGCTTGTACGTGTTATTCCATTTGATTCCCAGATACTATTAAGTCGATATAAAATAAATTTATATCAACAATGCAGTGAACAAAACTGCACTTTAAAATACAAAGTAAAATATATCGGTACGATTTACATCAAAATCTGCTGGAAATATGATGAAAGAATTTTTATGTGTAAAAATAAACGGGTATTTATGTTATACAGTTATTCTTGCCATACATAAGTAAAGAAAATACAAGATACATGTATCTGTTAATTTGCACACGCACACAGATATGTATAATAAAAGAAAATGTCACCGAAAGTTTTAGTAGAATATACCACAAATTTCTCCGATATTTATTTTGCGTGTATGTACGTGTGTATTACAGTACATGTAAATGAAGTGCATAGCGCTGAGTGAAGTACAGCGTAAACCATTTCTTGCTAATGATGCTACTTAAAAAGCTTATACAATAATTTAAGAATAACAACTTTTCAGTTTTCTTAAGATTTAATCAAACTGAACTTCCAGGAAAATAATAGTAATTGTCTGTTAAAGAAATCTGTGTTAAGTGAATCCATATGTTATGATGAATTATAACTGCTTGCTCATTTTTAATATTTCATAATTAAAATTTCTATTCTGTAAAAAAAAAAAAAAAAAAAAAAAAAAAAAAGATAGGTTTTCTTAACTATAATTATTTTAGTTTCAAAACGCTTTGTAATCGCATGTATTGCACGTTAGGAAGATAATCATTTCTGAAAAGTATTTTTGGTCAAGAGTTTCTTTGTATATATATTCTCTTGAGAATTGTTAGCAAACAAAAAGGAGGCTTTATCCCACGCATTTTTCTTTCACTAAAGAGGTGTGTTCCCTCCCTTTTTCATTCATTGCTACCGTGAGAAGAATATCTGTGTTTTCTAGTTTCTAAGCGGAGAGAAATGTTTCTTTCTTCCGTATATGAAGGTCAGCGTGGGGGTGTGGCTGTCCTGATGGAAAACAGCTGTACCTCTCAGCTGTTTTGTTCTCGGTTACAGCGGAGGAGTGAAATAGGAAAATTCTCTCGGAGATTAAAATATCTGTCTACCTGGGGGGGTGAAATTGAGGTCTTGCAAGGTTAGCTGACTGTATGGGCGTGAAAATTTTGGTTTAAGAAATATTTTAAATGTGGGCGTATTAAATTTTTAACTAGGAGGGACCAGGGTGAAAGTTTCAGTTACTGGTAGCAAATGAGAGTCTTGTTTTGAGCTGAGGCTTGTGGCAACGCTTCAGGTTTGGATCGAGCGTTGTTTTTCAAGTGATTGCGTTTTATCGGGAAGCTGTGTGCTCACGTTGGATTCGTCCGAGAAAAATGGTCTTTTGTTGTGAGTTTAGAACGTTGTATTTTTTGTTGTTTTTTGAGGGGAGAGGGGCCCTCGGGGCCCTTCGTTCCTTGGTGTCTTCAATTATTCAATAATTCTTCATCGAGTTGCTCTAACTGATTCACGCTCCGTCTCTCCTCATCACGTTCTCAGCCTGATGCATCTTTGTCTGCGAAATCATATCTGAGGCGTACTGGTCTCTGGAAAAGGGAGACTTCGTGGAAGAAAAAAATCTTTAAGGATGAATTCTTCGGTTGTTAAGAAGCAGCCTTTGGGGCGTGCAGTTTGATTTTCTTAAGCCTCTTACCGTTTGACACAGCCGAATGTGAGAAGCGGAAAAATTCTAAAATGAAGTTCTGTTGATGTAGGCGAAAAAATGTCCAAATTTGTCATCCGACGGGATTTACCTAAGCATTTTATCTGCCGGAGTACAACTACGTAGTTTCATTGACGGAGTTTTAAGGAATTACTGAAGTGGTAGATGTGCAATGCGGTCTGACATGAAGCCGCAAATGGTATGACCACTCCTGGCTGCCTGATAAGTATTATTTTGTTAATTTTACTTTACCCTTTTTCTCATAAATATGTAATTATCTGCATAGTAGAGTTAGCATCCTTTTGTCCTGTTGGTAAGGGTTATAAACTTTGGTATGTGTTATTGAAAAAAAAAAATTAACACTTCCTGTTTACTTATCACCTGTTGTGATGGAAAGAGTTTGTTACCAAGAAAAATTCTGTATTTTGTTAAATATCTTAATAATTAATACTTACAGCAAAATTTATGTTATGGAATGTGTTATGAAAACAAAAATAGACTTTTAAATAAATTTTTAAGTTTAAAAGCTAATTTTATTGGTATGTTTTTATTTAGATACTCCAGCCTTTTTACTGTGTTAATTTAAACTTACTTTTAAAATATATTGGGAATTTTTTTTTATAATTCAGGAATAATCTTTGGGGAACTAAAAGAAATGAAAGCGAAAATTCTCTTATTGGAAATGATTGTTTCCATTCGAACTGGGTTGCTGATTCTTGTACTCATTAGAGCCTAGAAAAAAAAAAAAAAAAAAAAAGGATAATCAAAATTAAGAGTTAATTCTTCTGTAGAATGTTATTCCGTATGTTTTATTTACTTTTTTTTCCTTTTGTGTGTGGTGAATATACTTACTGTATAATCTGGAATACTATTGTTTAAAAAAAAAAGGAAAAAATAAAAGCCAAGTCTATTTCCTTAGTGAAATACTTGGAAAGTTAAAGTTAGGTTTTTTAGGCAAGGAATGAATCGTTTGTACTGTAATGAAATTCCAGATTATACAATGTTATTGCTTAATTAACTATTAATTTTAGAGGTAATATTTTGTAACATAAAAAGGTTTAAAATCTGCAATTAATTTCTTTTGAGTCCGGATTTGGGTCTTGTGTTGTTCTGTATATTCACCAACTCTTTATTATTATTTTTTTTATTTGTGGGAGGTTGAAATTAGTTCTGGAATTTTTAATGTAACTGGGCTTAAAATGCTAAGTAAAGTATTTCGGGTTAACTGATGAGTACTTGTAAACGTTCTGTACTAAATTAATAAAAGAAATTTACTCTATACGATCAGTAGGATTTTATGTATTGTAAAAAAATTTAAAGCTAATAAGTTAATTTAAGAAAGTAATAGAAAGGTTATAATACATAGCTGGTATGCTAAATCAGAATTACTTATTTTTGTTTAGGTTTAATCATTAAAATTATATTATAATGTGCATGTTACGTTAAAATTTTAGGCTTATGTTAATAAATTTTTCATTCTTATAAAAGAAAATGTCGAAGACATTCTCTCATATTTTTCAAACTTTAAATTTCAACATTCAATTTCTTAGAAAATATTTTAAGAGACAATAACAAACCAATAAACAAATACGTATATCACCCAAATCCCTAAAGATTCTCCATCACGTTGAAATTCAAAACTTTATATAAGTTATTTCCTGAATTCATATTGTTTAAATTGAAGTGACGGTGGAAAATCATATATCAGACTATTTTAATTAAAGAATACTGAATGTTGCTTCTCAGATTTTCAAAATTTATTTTATATAATATTTTAGAATATTAGTATTCTACTTATTATATTGCATTTCGGAAGACGATTAAATGCAGATGAATATATTTCTGCTAAATGTTATTAAAAATTTTCAATTAAAGTAGAAATTCTTTATTTATTTAAATTTTAGCTAAACACGTTTGGTGAAATAAAATATTTAATATAAATATATTAAAGTAGTTTTGGTAAAATGTAGTAAATTGTAGTTTTGGTAAAAGTTGGTGTCTCAAAAATAGCTCTAACGATTTTCTTGAAAATTGTTACATAAATCCATTTTAGATACCCTTTCTCATGTATTAAGTAGTTATTACAGGAAAATTAACGCACATCGTGATTAGGTAGTTCAGTTTTAGATCCTGGAAATTTGTGTTTAAAAAAATATCTTTTTATTTATTTATTTATTTTTTTTTTAAACTCGCTATTTACATTCTGTTTTATATGTCTTAACACGTGCATCAAGTTTCTCTTACTGGAAAGTTCCAAAAAATGCACACAATATCTCCAAAAAATACGTGTAATAGTGGGTAATGGAAGTTGTGTGGTTGTTTCACACCAGATTTTTTTTAGTGTGGTTAGAAGAGATAAAATTGAAAAGAAATTTTGTTAACGTTTGTGCATATGCAGTTAAATTTTGTTAAAACGATTCCATGGGAAGGAATGTGAGAAAAAAGTTGCCAAACTTAAGGAAGTTTTTCTCCCTGAAGCGACATCGTCAGTAGTGAATGTTGCCTCTATGAACAATAAATTGTTAGACTACTGACATTACTCGAATTTCATTCATTCTCTTCAACTCGTCATTCAAGTTCAATCCTAAGAAAGAGAGTAGAGCTCTCAAACCGATTTCGTCATCAGGAATTGCTGCACTTATTACTTCATGTAATAACCTGGGACTTGAACCCGAAATCTCGAAACTGATATTTAGAGCGTTAACCGTTATTCTTAAAAGGGCACAGTATGAAAAAGAAAGGAAAAAGTATGAAAGAAAACCAGACACTTTCTCAGGAAATTATGTTTATTTTCATGCAGAGAACTGTTTACAAGCACACTTTTTAATTTAAACATATTTTATCAATTATCGACATTTACAAACTTGTTGCTCACTTTTCTACTCATTATTTTCATAAAATTTTATTTTAAATATTCTTATTAATAGCCATTTTTTTTAATAAGATAGTTTAAACTTCTTAAAATTGAAATTTTTAATTGCAATTTAATGCTTCTTCAATTGCATTTCTTCAATTTAATGCTCAATGTAGAGAAACCTTGCCCTATTTGTCTCATATTTCTACCACATTTTAATGATTATGTGGACAAAATGATGCATTTGAAATGAAACGTACGTATTTCTTTAGCTACAGTGAAATCATTATGAACGTACTAAGTCATTTTCCTGCATTTTAATGAGATAGACTGAGAATTTTTTTTTAGGAAAGGGGGGAAAAAATGTAGTTTTCTTTTTTAAATTAATTAATTAATTAATATACTATTTTTTACTCTCTTTTATATGTCTATAAGAATAAAGTATTGGATTCATCAAAATTTTCGAACTCTGGTTTTCGATAGATTTACATGTTTTGAGATGTCCTGAACATGATTTGACAATTTTAGAAAATGTCTATCTGCCTGTCTGTACCTTGACCTGGACTAGTGCTGATTATATTTTGGGATCAATCACTCAACAGGTAACACTGTCGTCCTATTTTTACATAATTTTTAACAGAACAGTGTAGGACAAAATTTCGTATAAATTTATGTACATAATGAGAATTACTTTTAACGAATGATTGTTAAATTAATATAAATATGCACATAAGAGCATCGTTCCCTTCTTTCCACTCCCCCCTTGGAAGAAACTACACCCAACAGGGACGTAAATTTTCAATATGAGTGTCTTTCAAAAGAACTCGTGAATACCTTTAAGACGAATGGTTGAATCATTGTTCTGTGATAATTTAAAACAATGTATCGATTTTTTAATTTTTTTTTTTTTTTTTAACGAAAGAAAATAAATAAATAAATAAATAGAAGAAAAAGCATTTCCTTATATGTCAGATCAAAGTTTACTTTCTTTGGTCATTTATTTTTCTAATTCTGTGAGATGTAAATCGTATGCCTAAATTAAGGAAAATAATTTTAATAATCAATAAATTAAGGAATAATTTGTGTTTGTGAATTTGTGTGAGAGAATATAGAAGAAATTCTTGTGGTAGTCCCAACACACTAATTTAAACTGGAAATGCACCATTATGAATACATAATCTCGCTTTTACAGTTCATGCAGACGAAATTCTTTAACTTTTATTACCAAAGAAAATGCATAAAAATTTCAGAATTAATTGTAATTTTATAAAGAGAAATATATTTCTTTGTTTATAGACAATTTATTTTTTACTTTCGCTTACTTATATATATGGTAAAGAAAGTATATTGTTTTTGGATCAGATTTTCAAAATTGAGTTTTTGTTATACGAGGGTCACTCTGAAATTTTTGAGATACGTCCAGGTAATTAATGCTAAACTTACCAAATTTTAGGTATGTTCAAAGTAGTCTCTTCGAGCATCAATGCACTTTTGTAGGCGAAATTTCCAAAGATTAAATACCTGTAACCATATATTTCTCGGAATTGATGAAGAAAATGCATTTATAGCCTCATCAATCTCATCTTCGGAATGACAACGACGCCCACGCAAGTTCTTTTTAAGATTAAAAAATAGCCAAAAGTTACACATAGCTAGATCAAGTGAATAGGGTGGATGTTCCAGTACCTTGATGCGTTTTTGTTAAAGAAATTCAACTGTTAATCCTGCTGAATGAGAAGATGTATTATCATGGTGGAGAATGAGTCATCTAACATTAACTTCTTTAAGAATTTCTGAAAGACATTTAGTAGTGTGCCAGTTAGCTATGACTGTCTTCTATCCTTCCAGCTTGATAGCTTTGACCAATCCTGTACTTCTAAAGAAAACGGCATACATTATTTTTTCATGGCACGTTGTCTTTTTACCATTGTGGGTTTGGGATCATCATCAAATACCCACACTTTGCCTTCTTGGCATGTTGGAACATCAAAAAATTGTATGTACGTTTCATCACCAGCTATTATTTTAAAAATAATGCGGTGGCCATCATCATTAAGTAATTTACAGGTTTCTTTGCTGATTTTGACAATTTTTTGTTTTTGATGCTCTGTTAAATTATGGGGAACCCAACAGCAAACTAATATTTTCATATACAATTCTTCATGAATAATTTTATGTATTGCAGCGGATCCAATGTTAAGGTTCTTCTATATCATATGGTAGGTACAGCGATTGTCGTCGATTAACATTTTCCGAATGGCAGACACATTATCTGTGATTACTGCTGACAAGGGCCCCTGTGTGTTTTTCATTCTGGAGAGAATAACGACCTCTGTGAAATTCTGTTACCCATCTCAATACAGTTGCACGAGATGGACTTTCATTTCCAAAAGCTAATTCTATAGGCATTGAACGCATTCTTTTTGATTTAATCCCACTTTAAAATCATAGAAATCATTGCACGATAATGTGCTCGCATCAACTCCATTTTCTTTTCTGTCTAAAATTTATTTTACTCTAAACTACTTGCAAATGGGCAGTAAAAAATCGTCTTCCAGGCTAAAATAGTTCATATTTTCAAATCTAATCGATAATTCCTTTCTACTGCTTATCGTCTGCGCGTATCTCAAAAATTTCAGAGTAACCCTCGTATTTACATGTTTTGAGGTTACCTGTATCAAAGAAACAGGTTTTCAGAGGTAAGTATCTCTCTGTGTGTGTGCCTATAATCAGCAAACTTCAAGAACAAACATTATACTCGGTATTCAAAATTTATATCATATAGTGATGCTACACTAAACATTTCATTGAGATCAAGCAAGTGATTCGTGTACAGGGACATTCAAGAGAATTCAAATATATTACGTCTGCGAGAATATTTCTGATAAGTACAGTGTAAAATCTGCCGTCCAGACGGTGTAGTGGTTAGCGTCCCTGACTCCTACACAGTTGGTCCTGGGTTCGAGTTCCGGAGAAGGCACAGATGTGTTGTACCTGTTAGGGGTAGCGATGACCGCCCATTGGGTGCCTCTTAACAAATGGTCATCAATTCGGCAACCTCCCGGCTAATGCTTGTGGCATGTGTGCCGCACCATTAGGTAAAAAAAAAAAAAAAAAAAAAAAAAAACAGTATAACATCTATAGGCTTTCTTAAACAAAATGGAATATTTATTTTTTTTAATTCACAAAAAAGCATGTTTTGTTTAGATTGTAGTATGGAAATTATCATTCTTTTACAGGGCTACCCAAAACATTTGGATATATTAAGGCTGTACTTGGTAATTGTTGGAAGTATATTTCATTTTATTTTAAGTGTCTTAAAAAAAAAAAAAAAAAAAAAAAAGAACCTCAATTTAAATGCACATTGTGATTTGCATATTATTTATAGACAATATACATGGGTACCAAAATTAAGCTAAATGTTCTTTTCCATTGAATATAATTAATGGAAGTCCTTTGCTGCATTTTACTATGTCGACGAACACTGTTTAAGAAGAAAAATTAATTTTTCATGCCCATACTGCAAAGAAAGCATTTTTTGAAGTTCTATTTTGAAGTTTAGTTTTTTGTATAATATCACGTTTTGAGGTCTCCGATTACAAAAGTCCAATTTTACGGGGTTGATTGGTATGCATATCTGTTATCAGTATACCTTACAACCACAGGCAATTCAAATTTGGTATTTTGAAATTCGTATTAGTTTGCCACTTGAAAAAATTGACCAAGAGTGTTAAGCTTGAAGATAAATTAATAACAGCCTTAATTATTTTTTTTAATTAAATATATGCACGATAAATAGATGGAGATTTGAGAGGGCAGTAGCCCTCTCACTCAAAGTAATATATCAAATAAAACTATTGTTAAACTTTTTTGCCAAATTCCTATTCACTTGCTCTCATCTGGAGTTTGTGAATTTCATCGTTTAAAATTTCATTTAAAAGCGATAGCAGCCGCAAGACCGTTAAAAGGGCCAGATAAAGTCAAAGTAACTGTCCAATATTTTCGGAATCGGTACCATTAGATAGGGGCAATTTTTCTGAATCCATGAGTGCAATTCGCTAATCGATGCGATAATTAGAATTTTTTTTTAAATCTAACTAAACTAATATTTCTAATTGCAACAATTTAATTCTCAATGTAACATCCCGGACAAACGTCTAGGAAAATTAATTATACAAATTCCCAACCGCTTTGGCTACGGCCATGAAAGTTGATCATGTACAGATCAAATATATGTATAAATTTACATTCTTAAATGAACATTTAATTACTCGTACATTCAGGTGCTAACAAAAGAAAGAAGAAGAAAAAGAAGTATAAAAGTATTAACAAACAGCGTTCACTTAAAAAGTTCAGAAATTATATATGTTTCTAAATTCTGAGGCTTACTTTTTCTAAATTATTTGTCTCTTGTATATAGAATTGAAGATTATGAGAAAAATTATGAATCTTTACGAAATTATTCTATGTACATTTTTTGATATTCAACTTGGTGGTAATATCTTAGCTCTTACCGAACACTAGATTTGTATTGTATGGCTATCAATAAGTTGTACTCTATTTCTGGGGTATAAACAAAGTTAGCTATACCTGTTTTACACTAGAAGATTTGTTTAATAAATTATAATATTTTACTTTCTGGTACAAATATAATTATATCTATTTAAGAATGTTTCTAATGTAAATCGGATTTTTATTCTATGTTCTACAGTTCTCTAATATCCGTCTCGTTTTTGAACATTTTTATCATTTATTCGCAATAATAATTGTCGTCAAAAAATTTCTTATTTTTGATTAATAAATCACTTTTTATGCCTATTAAATTTACCGTATTTATTTCCTAGGATAGAATTTATATGATGTAAATCAGAATAAGTAAATCCATGTGTTAAATGATATAACGTTTTAGAAGAACGCCAAAAAATGGGGCATACAATTCAAATCAGGAAGAAATGCCAGTAGTTAAGTGATAAAAGATTTTTAAAGTAGTCATTGAAATATCACTGGATAATGTTAATGACTTTGTTGGGGATAATCAACAGATAAGGCAATCGTATGCCTTGTAAAGTACTATAGCCACGCCACAGGTGACTTATGACCGCTAAGCGTTATGTAAAGAAGTAATTTTTTCTTCACCCTTAAAAGTGAATTTAAACAATCTTTATAACGAAATTCAGAAACAAATTGTTCACTGATTTTTCCAGTTGTTTTTATGTATATTCACGCATTATTTACTTTTCAAAAATTGCGATGACAAATTTTCGTACCAGCCTTAGGTATCAGTCGCAAATCGATGCATATTGTCCATGGTGCCGCAATGATTCAACTTAAAACCCACTGAACTTCAACCTCTTAATTTTTTTATATTTCCATGTTATTATTATTTTTATAAAATTTTATGTATCTATTAAAAAAAAAAAAAAAAAAAAAAAAAAAAAAAAGATACGATATTTGATTTATAGTCATGCATGACATGCAAAAATATAAAACCCAATTTTTGGTTCATCTGTTTTTTATGCAACTCTGATACATCTCACTGAATAACATTCTAACATTCTAATACTCATTGACGTTCCAAAAATTTTAAACTCTGTTATTACATAAAATTGCGTAGGAATTTGTCTCTCTTCCTTTAACATTTGTACAAATAGAAAAAGTTACCTAGCTACAAAATATCCTGTTTCTTTGAAATCCAACGAAGTAAAGAAAACAAGTACTCACTTTAGTAAATAAGAAAAGTGTCGTATACATTATTTTCTGTATTTATTTTTATACTTTCTCAACTGAACAAACATAGCATTACAAATAAAATGACCTAAAGCGAAAAAGTTTTCATTTTTATTTATTTCTTTTATTTATTTCTTTTTTCTTTATTCTTTTACTTTGCATTAAATGTATATTTGTTTATCTTTCTATATAAGTTTCGATTTATTTCTTTGTGTTCAGTATGTAACACTCCCACACACACGCGCGTACATATAGAAAGAAAGAGAATGTTAAAAAAAAAAAAAGGATAAAAGGACTAAAAGGCTTGAAAAGTCTTTTATTTTTCCTAAACTATAGATAATGTTGTGGCTCAATGAACAATGGATAAAACAGTAGGGGGAATTTATACTATCCTGTTTGATGTGCTATTCCAATTACTGTCTATGAGACGAAGGCGAATGTCTTAACCTCTTACATTCACGATATGTACTTTTTTTTTTTTTTTTTAAATTTATTTATTTGTTTTGAAAAATTCTAAACTAATTTCAAAAATGGACTTTAGACGCATAGCTAATCACAAATATGTTAAAAGGAAAAAATAGCAATTTTAATTTTTGAGAAACTTTTAGTTTCAAATATCAGTATGTTAACAGGATTAAATTTAAATAATAATTAATTTAGTAAATAAATAAAAAAATAAATAAAAATAATTTTGTAATTAGAAACTGTATATTTCAAAACCTCGTAATTGATGTTTCAGGTCGACATAATACCACGACCATTCATTTGGTGAAACAACTAGACAAGATTGTATCATCAAAGCAGTAAGGTACAGTCGTGCGTACGAATAGATTTACAGTGACATCTGTATATGGCTTCCTCTGAAACATCATTTGTTAAATTGTGAAGTAAAGATACATTTTAACGAACAGAGAAAGTAAAAACGTTTAAAAATCGATTAAAACAAGGATGAAATATATATTAAAAAAAATTGTTTTCAGAAAAATGTGAAATATTTGGTTTTAGTATGAAAACAATGGACTTAAAAGGGTTAATTGTCAGTCACAAATTCAAGCACATGTATTGATATCAACTGTGTTTCTGTTTCATTAACCTCAAGAAAGTTAGCCTGTGCGTTTGATTTATTTGCAGACACTGTCCTTGATATTCTCCACCGGATAAAATCACACGGATTGAGATCCAATGAGTAAGGAGGGCAACCAAATCTTACACTGTAAAACTTATTGTAATGAAGTACAAAAACAGAGTTAAAAAATATATTATTACCTTATTGTTATTTCTTTTGCTTTCAGCTATAAAATTCTGATATTCTCTTAGTCAACTTTTGAAATTTGGTGCATGTTATACGCATAAAAAATATGTTTTGTGTGGATTGTGGTATGGATATTATTCGTCATTTGTTTACAGGACTGCACAACGTATTTGGATATATCGGGGATACGATAAGAAATTGCTGGAAGTGTATTTCATTTTAGGTTGTATGTTTTTCATATAAAACTAAATTTAAGTACACATTGTGATATTCATATAGTTTATAGACAGTATACAGGGCTACCAAAAATTAAGCTAAACGTTCTTTTTTTATTAAATGAAACTGATAGATAGATGTGCTTTGTTACATTTTGCTACTGTTTAGAAAAGAAAAAACATTTTTCATATCCATACTATCAGTATTTTTAACGTTCTATTTTTAACTCTAGTTTTTTGTATAATATCACGTTTTGAGGTCCCCTAAGTACGAAAGTCAAATTTTTAAGGGGGGGGGGGAGGAATGTATATATGTTACCAGCATATCTTAAAAAAAAAAATTGCAAGAAATTCAAATTTGGCATTTTGAAGTTGGTATAATATTTGCCACTTGAAACGTTGATCAAGATAAGCAAATTTCAAGACAAGTTAATAACAGCCTTGAATTTATTTTCTTTACAAAATTTGGGCACTATAATTGAAGAAGGGGTTGAGGGGGATAGTAGCCATCCTCGCACAGAATTACATGTCAAGTAAAACTGTTCCTAAACGTATTTAAGATTATTTTAAAACTAGATTGAATTTATTATCTTACCCTATTGATCTTACATCTTAATATATAATCTGTCTTAACAGTATTGTAATGCAGGATAAAAGCAAGTCATGTGAGTGATACACCAGATTATTTCATTTACGGATTCTCTTAAAAATATTTTTATAATAGTTTCATTTGTTTTAAATAGACGTTTTTACTTTCTCCACCCAAAGGGTCGAGAAAGTAATGTTTTAAGGTCAAATTTTCGAACGTGGGTTTTTGTTATATTTGCATGTCCTGAGGTCCCCTGAATACGAAAATTATGTTTTTAGCAAATGGTCTGAGCGTCTGTCTGTGTGTGTGCTATCAGCATATCTCAAGAACAAATAGTAGCAGAAATTCGAAACTCGGTATGCTAAATGTGTATCATATAAGGATGTTACAGTAAGCTTTTCGTTGAGATGAAGCAAATGGTTCGTGTACAGGGACACTCAAAAGTATTCAAATACATTACGTCTATGGGGAAATTACAGTTTAACATCAATAGACTGCACCAAACAAAACATATTTGTAAAACTGAAACGAATACATATTTTTTGTAATAGAGATAGTCAACTGGGAAAAAAGTTTTGTGTATGTAGGAGCCTCGCCTCCCCCACTGGGGGGGGGATAAGTCCCCCCTCGAGGCGAGTAAATTTTCATGATGGGTATCTTACAAAAGAGCTCGCCAATACCTTTCAAACGAATGATTGAACCATCGATCTGCAATAATTTAAAATAAAGTTATCATTTTTTTTTCATTTTTAACAATATATATATATATATATATATATATATATATATATATATATATATATATACATATTTAAATGTAATATTGAGAATAAATTCAACTTTTTTTTTTTATATTTAGTGTTATACTACTTCTCTAATATGGAAACCGTGGGCATTATCATGGAAGATATTTTTTTAAATAATAATTTTGAGAAATTATTTTTCTTTCTTTTACTGAGTGAATTTGTATAGGAAAATATAGAAGAAAGTCGGTTGGTGGCCACAAGACACTAGTTATTTGTTGTTAGTGGATGTGCTTTACTAATAATATTTTACCATTTCCAGGAAAGCTTTTCGGGAATTAAAATAAATTCCTCAGAGAGATATGGTAAATAATGTATATTTTAAGCTAAATATTCATCGCTTGTTTTTTGTACAATAATGAAACGGGGAGTTGAGGAGGGGGGGGGGGGGCTGTAGCCCCCCTTACACAGAACTAATTATCATATAAAACTCTTCCAAAGCCCAATTTGAATTGTTTAACATAGGTTTACATAACAGTACTCGTTATCTTACCCCTTAATCACCAACCTGTATTTATAGTATTAAATTTCAGGGTAAGAGAAAGTAGTGTGAGTGACACACCAGATTATTTTAAATATTTTTGCAACCGCAAATAATATGAATATCGTACGTGTATTTTACTCAAAAATGCAATTTATATATTATTCCGATTGTTATATTTACATTTTCTGCGTAGAATAAAATATTTTTTTCTAAAATTGTATCAAAGATACGTCATTCCATTCCATTCTATCATTTTATGATTGAATTTACGTCATTCAAGGGAAATCGAAGGTTAGCAAATATGTCATTTTATTGCAAAATAATGTAATCTATATATATATATACATATATATATATATATATATATATATATATATATATATATATATTATTTATGTATAGAACTGCAGTTTCCATTATTTGTAGTCGATTTATAGTTAGCTGGGGATGTATAGATATTTCATTTTCTGTTATAATATATCATAAAAAAATATGTGATTAGTATAAATGTGCTTAGAAAAATATATTAAAAATATATGGAATTAATTGAATGATAAAATATTTCATCTCTTTGAGTTGAAGCAGCCATTTCACAACGAAGAGAAAAATAAACTAAACATAGATTAATCAAACAGTACATTATTTCTAAATAAAAGTAAAAATTCTAGTAGTCTGAGATCCCGCCGCAAAATTGCTACATTCATCGAGTATGTAATCAAAATCAGATTTTTATATTCAATTATAAAAGGGACAATATGTTTTGGCCGGGTTGCCTAATAAAATGTGCCCGCTAGTATATTTAATTAAATTAATATTAATTGACTTTTTGGAGAGAAATTTCATTCATTTGTTATTGAAAAAAACTGTGCTCCACATCACAGACATATACATAGTGAACTTGAAAAGTAATGGTTGCCGTTGCGCGTTTGGCCGCTACCTCTTCGCAGCCAGGTGCAAACAGGTAGTTTTTTGGGACGTTTATACGTTCATGGCGTATATTCATCATTTATATATCAAATTAAGGCTAATTTTTTTCTGCACATGGTAAACTTCGTCTGCCAATGTAAAAGTGGCCGCAAGTAGGGGTTGCCAGCTGTTAAAGATTGCTTAGAATGAAAATTAGCGCGCTACATCGTTCGTCAGACAAGGATGGCGATAGCCAATTGTACGCGTTTTTGAAGTTTTTGCGCATGCGTCGATTGATAGTGTTCGCAACCAATAGCGCAAACAGTTGTAGAAAAGAATTTCAGAACTCCAAAAGAAATATAATTAATAAATTTTTGTGTGGTTACATTTAAAATTCCCTATAAATATAAAACATTTATTTCTCAATAAATAATCAAATTGTCTTTTCTCTATATAATTAGAACATATAATAAATATTTGTGAAAAATAATAACCCTGGTTATTCATGTAGACGAAGTTTATATTATACCTGTAATGTTTTGGGAAATATTTGATTTTTTTTTTTTTTTAATAGATTACATATTAATTAAATATTCAGTAAATAGGACAAATTACTTGAGGTATACAAATTAAACGGAACATTGAAAAAAGGATTAAATATTTAATGAAACCTATATTACATTTTTATATAATTTATTCAAAATCTGAATCATCGCTACTCTCACTTTCATAGCAGCCATCACTTTCATCGTCACAAATATCAAAATCCTCTTCATTATCAGTATGAATGATAATAGAATTATATAGCACACTTTCAACTTGCATTGGCGCTGAATCTCCTAAGAACCATGTTGGTTTGAGAAAACCATCTAGGATCCACCCATTATTTTCTGCGTTAAACTTAATACAATTCGGCTCAGTAGCATTTAGCCACATCGAATTAACAAAGATCGTCCGCTTTAAAGATTTCCAGCAAGGTAGAATATGAGTTGAGTTGAAGCCCTTAAGTTTTTTTTTTTTTTTTTTTTTTTTGTGGCATACGTCTTATTGAACAAAATGAATCTTCGAGTATTAATATTTTGGCAATCAACGATACCATACATAAGGCACGTAAACTCTTGGACTACAGCAGTTTTACTTTCGTCAAAAATGTCATTAGGGTCAGTCAAAGATGCGAAAACTTGTTGAATTCTCGAGTGTTTAACAAAAATGTTATAGGGCCTTACTTTCCCTTTACTGAAGAATGCAGTCGTATAGTCACAACCTGCGAATGCGTGAAACGCTGGCAACGCAATACATAAAGTTGGGCTCAATTTTTTTGACAATTCCGTGCAATTTATACATATTTCGTCTTTACTATTCTTTTTTTTTGGATGTACTATTTGCCAACCAAATTTGTAAATGAGGAAATTTGTGCAGATTACCTAGTAGAATTATTAAAATATCAGTGTCACTTGCTTTCACCAATATTTTAGACTCCTTACCTACTTTGCTTATATGAAATATTATTCTCGTATCTGCTTCCTCATGTTGGCATTCTAATTCAGTTTCTTCTTGTTTCACAACGCAATTTCCAGAAGAGCAATAGGAAAAACATTGTTCTCCAACAGTAATAAATTTTTTTTTGTTTCCTAATACTGAAACAAAAGAGTTGTTATCCCAGTGAGAAGCTAAAAATTTAACTAGAGCTTCTTTAAAACGAAAATTCTTTAAGCTTTTTGTAAAATCACTGGGTCTCGTTTGTAACGGACCATTAATTGTATATGGAATATCAATTTCCTGTCGATCTTGTCTTTCACAATCTTTGATTGAAGGCGTTAAATATCTATCAAATATGATATGCACTTCGCGAGCGCTTTTTGAACAAAGCTTCACCAATATCGATTCAGCTAGCTTTCCAAATGTTTGCGGCAAAGTAGATCCAATCTGATACAAATAGTAGAAACCATCAATAATTTCTATATCAATTTGTCCGGGATTGGCTGATACAATCTGTGATGTTAATTGTTTACTTAAAGCAGACTTGTCCGTTTTGAGCGTGTAGCCTGAGCAATGGAATAGTGCAGGCGGTATTGGTGCAAGAAGATATGACAAACAGTACTCAATGTCAATCTTGTTATCTATAGCTATTGCCAACAGCCGTCCAAAAATGTCTCGTTCCATTTTAATTAAAGCTTTTTATTACACAGAAAACACTTCATTTTTTAAAACTGAAACGTAACTTTAACAAACATAATTACATGTAACATTAAATAAATAAACGTTGTATAATACGAGCTCCACAATATCACAAGTTAGAATGAAAATCAGTGTTGCCAGATGGTGGAAAGTCAATTTCAACAAAACGTTTTAAAATTTCCCGAAAAATCAAGTTTTTTTTTTTTTTTCCTCCAAAAAAATCCCCAACTCAATTTATGCTAAAAAATGCAAAGGTTGGGGGGGAAGGAAAAAAGAAAAGAAAAAAAAAAAAAAAAAAAAAAGAAATTAAAGAATATTTAATAAATTTAAGCTCACATTTTCCCCCAAAATAAAGCTATTTTTTGAAAAAAAAAAAAAAAAAACTTCCAACACATTATTTTACTATTTCAGAAATAGAATCCAGAATCAATGCATTATCATCTGATACACATTTTTTTTTTTTCCGGCACGGATTTTAAGTAAAAGTAATTGCCAATTTTAAAGAAAACCCCATATCCCCCCCCCCCCCAAAAAAAAAAAAAAAACTTTTCCCCAAACTACGCCCCACGAAATCTCTGCCCCCAAACATTTTCCCCGAAGCTTCAGAAATCCCCGAAATCGAGAAAAATCCCCAAGTCTGGCAACACTGATGAACAATCGACGCATGCGCAAAAACTTCAAAAATGCGTACAATTGGCTATCGCCATCCTTGTCTGACGAACGATGTAGCGCGCTAATTTTCATTTTAAGCAATCTTTAACAGCTGGCAACCCCTACTTGCGGCCACTTTTACATTGGCAGACGAAGTTTACCATGTGCAGAAAAGAATTAGATTTAATTTGATATATAAATGATGAATATACGCCATGAACGTATAAACGCCCCAAAAAACTACCTGTTTGCACCTGGCTGCGAAGAGGTAGCGGCCAAACGCGCAACGGCAACCATTACTTTTCAAGTTCACTATGTATATGTCTGTGATGTGGAGTACAGTTTTTTTCAATAACAAATGAATGAAATTTCTCTCCAAAAAGTCAATTAATATTAATTTAATTAAAAATACTAGCGGGCACATTTTATTAGGCAACCCGGCCAAAACATATTGTCCCTTTTATAATTTAATGTAAAAATCTGATTTTGATTACATACTCGATGAATGTAGCAATTTTGCAGCGGTATCTTAGACTATAGAGATTGTAGGAAATGTGGTTAAAAATATCGCTTTTCTAAAATTAATTGAGAGGCATTATATATATATATATATATGTTTATTTTTATTTCTTTTTTCTCGAAGTCACTTTTAACAGAATATATCTTATTGTTCATTGTGGAACGAAATCTAATTTACCTTTTGTTAGGTGCTACTAATGTATACAAAATTAGTAATTTTATTTCAAAGTAATTCTTGTGTAATCCAATGTAATGTACTTTGTAAAATTTTTACACGCAGAATTCATGTTTAATTTTATACTTTATCGTTGCACGAGACTTTAATACACATACACATGCACATTTTTGATTTATTAACTTGTTCTCCCAATATTGCATGTATAAAAATACAAAAATGAAACATATCTAAAATGTAATTGATAAAATTATTTGTTGAAAGTTAAGGTCATTCTGAAATATTCTTATAAAGGAATAAAGATTATTTTTATTGATATAGTGTATTCTCATTACTATTGTAATAGAATGAGAATAGATGGGATGAATAGGTTCCACCGTTGAAATACAAGCAGTGATCAGAGCCTGATTAAGGGGGAAGCACACATTATTTATACTTACACCGTTATTTTTTAACAAATACTTTCCTCCTATAATAAACAAGAAATTCTCATTAAAAATTATTTTAAAAGAATTCTGGTGTCTAATAACGGTGAGTAAATTGGATTGTTTTACACCGTTCATTTTTTATAAAAAATATTTCCTCGTCAAAGCGTGGAATTTCTATGACATGAAGTAAAAAATAATTGTAAAAATATTCCGGTGAGAGCGGAGATAATGTGTGCTTACCCCTTAATCAGGCTCTGGCAGTGATTTGAACTGTATTTGAATTATTTTTGGCGCGATTTTTTAAATCAGCTGGTTCAAACTCAACAAATAACCCCATACTTTTTTTTTATTTTAATAAAAGGCAGGAGACGTGAGCGAGAAAGACAGACGTATGATAACTAAGCAGCTTCCTGGAGGTACACGTGACACTCTTGCCAGTGTATCCTATTCAGCGGAATTCCCAAAGGCTTTATCACCTGTAATTTTACTACAATTAACTTAAAACTTTGAAAAATATTCGCATGTTCTACTGTTAGATTTAAAAAAAAAAAAAAAAAAGGTACGGTCGGCAGCAAAAGTATCCGAGCACTATACTTTAAAAATAATGTCCTATTTGCTGCCAGAAATTCCCTGTAATTTGAGAAAATATGCGTAATTTACCAAAAAATTACGTTGTCAGAACGTATTTTCTTAAATTACCGAGAATTTCGTGTAGTAAGTAGCACATATTTTTTACAGTGTAGCCAATAATCCCGATATAAAAAAAGTACACTTAATACTGTTTTGTTAAATAAATCCTTGTCGAATCATGTTCTTAGACTGACTAAGAACATGTATCCTATTCAGTGGAATTCCCAAAGGCTTTATTACCTGTAATTTTACTACGATTAACTTAAAACTTTGAAAAATATTCGCATGTTTTTCTGTTAGATAATATATATATATATATACAGTCGGCAGCAAAAGTATCCGAGCACTACACTGTAAAAAATATGTCTTATTTGCTGCCAGAAATTCCCTGTAATTTGAGAAAATACGCGTAATTTACCAAAAAATTACGTTATCAGAACGTATTTTCTCAAATTACAGAGAATTTCTGGCAGTAAGTAGGACATATTTTTTAGTGTAGCCAATAATCCCAATAATCCCGATATAAAAAAAGTACACTTAATACTGTTTTGTTAAATAAATCCTTGTCGAATCATGTTCTTTGACTGACTAAAAACATGATTCGACAAGGATTTATTTAACAAAGCAGTATTAAGTGTACATTTTTTAGACAGGGATTATTGCTATTGCTCGGATACTTTTGTTGCTGATTGTAAAATGTAATATTTAAAAATTCAAAATTCACGTAATCACTTAACTAAAAAGTAAATTTATCCTTGTTCTAACGACTCGCTCAAATTATGTTGCTTGGCTATGAATTGTTGTAGCTATTTGTATTTCTCCGTATTGAAGTGGAAAGATACTCAGTCTCTCTTGCATATTATATTTGTATTTCAACATGAATTAAAACATTTCTTTAATAGATGAACTGAATGCTCTGCTTGATAATTGCTTGAATTCTTTAAATAATGACTCGCTAGTTTTGTACTTTATGAGATTACTTAGCAAAAACATTTAAATTCATAACATGAGAATTCAAGCTGATTGTCTCCAACAGAGAATCATTAACAATCGAAATTTTCCAAAACTGGCCCTAAGACATTCAATGTATTTTAGTTCCCAATCTTACTATAGGTATGGAGAATTTACGAAATTGTGAAATTTTTCGACATCAGTTCTTTGATGTTTTTACACATTTTGAGGTGTGGGGAATCCGGACATCATGCAATCGGTATAGTGTCCTTCTGTAGAGTGTCAGTATATCAGTGTATCAGTGTGTTAATCTCTGAATCCCACATATCATGTACAAATGATTACGAGAGAACTGAGCAATTTTAAAATATTACTAATGATAGTGGCATGTTTGTGACTGGCCCTATTGTTTTATAAAATTCTAAATTTAAAGTCTTCGCAAGTTTACGATTTTCATAACTTTGAAGAATACAGTGAAATTTCGTATAAACGTGCATTTCGAGGATTATTTTCATCGTAATTAGTCAGCAGTGTATAGATCGGTAAACGAAACAAAAATGAAAAATTAATATTTTCGCCCAGATTGTTAACACTTTTCAACTATACTTAGCCGTTGAATCCTTTAACATACAGTCGGTAACAAAAGTCTCCGAACACTTGCAAAAATTCCTATACGAAAAAAGTACACTTAATACAGTTTTGTTAAACAAATCCTTGTGAAATCCTGTTTTTAGACTGACTAAGAGCAGGATTCGACAAGGATTTAATTAACAAAACTGTATTAAGTGTACTCTTTTTATATAGGAATTTTTGCTAGTGTTCGGAGAATTTTGTTACCGACTGTACTACGTATTTATATCTATGATGACATCTTAAAAAATACTTTGTTATTAGGAAGGAAGAAATCTTGCCAAAATTAATTTAATATTTTTTTATTTCTTTTAAAGCGATCCATATTCCATATAAATTTATTTTCGTAGACCTCATGCAGTGACTGCCTTTGTAACAAGTTACACAAAAACTGCAAGTCATACAAAAGCATATTTTCTTTCTGCTATTCAATAAAAATCTCATAAAAGCATTTTTATACCTTTATTTCTAAACAGAAAGCCCAAAGTTTGCTTTTATACAGCCCTGTGCAACGTCTAAACATTGCATTCATATTTTGTACTAAACAAATTATCACTATACTGAAACATTGCATTGTACAATTTCTTCTTATATATCATAATCAATCAAAACTATGGGAAATGTAAACTAATCAATTATTTAAAAATCTCTGTAAATAAATGCGAATACAAGAGGTGAGTTTTAGCAACTGTAATCTTGGTTTATGCTCAATTCTAGAAAATCAAACGAGAATTTCTCGCAATATAAAAAGTTCATAATATTCATAAAATTCAAAATGTTGTTACACCATTTAGAAAATTATAGACTGGACATTCTCGATCGTTTCGTCTATCCAGGCTATTTGTTTACCTAATACGCATAACTCGGAAATCTATATTTCTAGTTTAGGGATACAGAAAATGACTATTTATTCGTTTTAAATGAAAGCGGTATATATATATTTTTTTTACCAGTGTTTTTCTGAGCAAAACTGACATATTCAATTTGTTAATTTTTTGTAAATGCTTATTTTTGAAACACTACATTTCTTTGGTATTTTTTTTTTCATGCTATTTTATATATAACTATGTGCTGTAACCCTACCACAGTTTCATTATAATTCAGGTATAATTATTTGAGCAATCGCTTTTTCTATTATTGTTCTTTAATTTTTGAAAAACAGCGTAGAATCATAAACACGTAACCAATATTGATATATTACAGCTACATAAAAATGCTAAAACAATAAAAAATGCGTTATTTTTCTTTAAAATTTAAAATAATTTTACTTATGAAAATAAACATCAGTATGTGTAATATAAGATGAATTTTTAAATTTTGATGTTTTAACTCGTATAATAGGATTATCAGTAAAATAGAATAATAATAGTATTTAAAATTCTGTGTGATATTTAATATATGTTGCGATTATTCACTGAACTGTACTGAGTTTGAATACATTAACAATTCATATAAAATATTAATAAAATTGCTTAAAAATATTAAAACATGATATTAAATATTTTGATAATGATATTAGTGTATCTTGAAATTCAAAATTTGAAAAAGTTATAAACAACCACATTTTTTAACTAGGATTCTCTTTAATTATATCCTGTATTCGCTAGCATAGAAAATTTCATCATGACCGCTAACTGAAATTAGTTTTCAAAGTTTTCATAATTAATGACGCCATCATTTCAAAATAAGCCTTGTACAAGATATAATGCTATGTAAGAGCTATTTTTTAATAATTAAGGAATCATTGTTACACAAATTCTATTTGCAGTATCCCTAAACCTTTATATAGTTGAAAACGTTTGAATAGTAAAATAAGGATTATTAAAATTACCTTCCATTTTTATGTTTGTTTGCTGTATACAAGTTTGATTAAAATATGTTTCAACATATTACCATAATTAATTTTAATTAACATATAGGCATTACTTTGATTAATTGAAGTTATTTAGTATCGATTTAGCTTTGTACGATAGAAAATATAACTCCTCATTAAGTTCCCTTATTTCCGTTTGAAAAATTATGGGTTGGTTGTTTGGGTTTTACGTGACACGAGTGCTGCACAATGGGCAGTTGGCGACGATCTGGGACTGTCCGGAGATATGCCATCGCAATTTTGATTCTCCACGGAAGGGATGGCTCTCCCGCTTCGGTGACTCACAGAGGTATAATTTTGATAGGAACATGGAGGACATTGCGGCTATGACAGATTTTATGTGCCCCAGCTACCATTAGCGTACACGACAGTCTTTGGCCGGCTCGAGTAACGAACCCGCAATCTTCCAGTTACGAGTCCGGTGGTCTACTGACTGGGCTACTACGGCCCAAAAAATTATGGAAAATGTGAAATTACCACAATGCCAATCTAGTTTATCTCTATTGCACTATGAAAAATTTAGTTCTCCTTTAAATCAATTTACTATACAAGTTGATGGGTGAAAAAGTTATATTATGTTTCTTCCGAACTTTGAATAAATTGCGATGTTTAAAACTGACTTCATTTTTGATGAAAAGATGAGTTTGAAACAGCAAGAATAAATCATTTAACACATTATAATAACTTGCTTCATTGTCTGAATAATAGGTCAAAAACAGAGATAAAATTAATTTCGTTATTTTTTATTTAAAAACAAAATACTATTTTGAAGTAGTTAAGCTTTTTATTAATGTAATCTTTGTTGGTTTACCACATCAGAAATTTTTATAGCTGGTTGAAGAAATTTTGTATTACAGTTTCTTGCCGGTATATTAACTGAAACGTAAAAAATAATTCTAATCAAATAGTCCATTGTTCAATATCTTACTGTGTTATGAAAAGTTGAAATATCACAAAGGCTCAAATTTTAATGACTGTGGGATAGTCTGGTGGAGAGACAACGACATATAGTAAGCGTAAGTACACAGTTAAAATAGTTTCATTCACAGTGTAATGACGCTCATTTCCATGATTTTGTGCTCTATATATGAAACAAGATTTAATATAAATTTCGAATGTCACTTACTAACAGAAGAAGCCCGTTGGAGAGACGGAAAGCGTAAGTACGCAGCAGCTAAAATAGTCTGATTTTTTATTGAATCTATCTCATTTCCTTGATTTTGTGTTTTTTGTTTCAACCAGCACTGTGAAAATCAGTAGTTGCTTTACGGTTTTTTAGTTCAAAATTATAATTAAGTTACTGTATTGAAATAAATATTGCGCTTGCGCACTAAATACCAGTCATTGGAAATAATTTTTTATTGCCCTTAACTGGCCATTTTTTTTCCGTATTATCTTTACTCCAACAATCATATACGGTCAAGGAGGGGCTGTAACGCAGTTTTTACAATTTTTAACAGCAGAAAACGGGCTATTTTAGTAAATTACTTGTTGTTTATAACATTAAACCGTGATCGAATGGGGGATCAAAGTATTTAGATGAATTGGTAGCGGCCTAATACAGTGATTTATGGCCCAATATAGTCTAAGTATATAACGGTTATATAGTAATATTTAAAAGAAAGCGCAGGTTTCTGTGGTGCCAAACTTTTCCCGTAAATCTGTGACGATGAAATTTTTAACATTGAGTAATTAATAAAAAACAAATTTCAACGATTAACAGATAAAACTTGCAGAAGAGAGAGAGCAACAAGATAGAGGAGGCGTTTGTGCACAGCTAAAATTTTTGGTTTCATGAAGTACCAAATTTAAATATTTCAGTCATTTCATTCAAAATACAATGAATTTATTTTCTTTGATTTTATTGCTCGAAGCTAACC
Organism: Salticus scenicus; assembly: GCA_963930645.1. Classification (NCBI taxonomy): domain Eukaryota; kingdom Metazoa; phylum Arthropoda; class Arachnida; order Araneae; family Salticidae; genus Salticus; species Salticus scenicus. The sequence goes on along the minus strand of OZ005650.1, from coordinate 141,192,937 downwards.
ATGAATTACACTGGTTTTCATAATTATAAGGACACCCGTTTTCCTATATTAACTAAACACTGAACACTATTATTCAAACAAATATACTTTTTATTAATTTGAATTTCATTAATAGACGATATTTAAAAATTTTTATCGTTTTTCTATCTTAAAAAACCATTTCATACAGCATAGATGATATTCTGAATACATTTAAATTATTTAAAATTGCTTTCCACTTGCATGCACTTTTCTAATATGATATGTTATGGTTTTTTCAACTTTTAGGCCACGGGAAAGACAATAATACAAAAGTTTCTTTCTTCACATTATTTTCTATTGCCCTAGAAACAGAGCAAAAATATAAATCTTGTTTAAAAAAAATGAGTACCCCCCCACCCCCACCCCCACCCCACCCCCACCCCTTTATAAAATCTAAGAAAAATCTGAGAATTCCACTTTTAAAATTTGCGGATATTCTCTTGATGTTCATTATAATAGAAAAAATTACTAAATTCATTCTCCCTTCAGTAGAAACAGCTCCTCAGAGCACCATAGATCCACCTTTAAAATGCCCGATTCATATCTGACTTTAAAAAATCTGCTCTGTCTTTCGCTGTATTCAGATCGTGCCAGTAACTGTTAAAACCATTTGGTTAATCAAGAATAACCGAAAATACAACATTTTACCATTTAATATTGTCTTTATTCAACTTTAACACAGACATTCTTTCCTCCATTAAATGCTTATTGATTATTACAAGTTTTTTATTCATTTTAACATATTATTAATTATTTTAAACATGCATAAATATGGACCCCAACCTTTCGTTAAAAATTACGAGCAAATTCAGCAGCAGTCATTTTGAGTAGAACAGTAAGAGGAATTATAAGTCTTCTATCTCTGTAAAACAACTCTAATTTTGCATCAGATCTCTTTCCTATCGAACCAGCAGTTCAACGTTTGATCACAATTCCTTCAGCAATTTTAGATCTTCAAATTTCATTCGAAATACGACGGATTGAAATTATCCCTCCTCTTAAAAACATATTTATTATACTTCACTACATGAACGTTCTTTTTCTTTTTCAAGGAATTATCAGTAATTTCCGTCCAAGAAAAATTGAATGCTTATATATGAATTAATCTAGCCCAGTAGTTAACAAATTCGCATGTCAACTGTAATTTATCCGCTAGTAAGTTAAATAAAACAAAAAAATCTTGATTGCCCCTATTATTATAGACATCTAAAAACGTGGAGAAAAAAATATTTTGCACTATTTTTTATTAATTTTGTTTCATATTAAAAAAATTATAACAGTTTTGGTTTTTGAATACTAGATATATTAGTAAGTGCACTTACAGTATAATCTCGTTCACAACTATTTTTACATTAGTTATTCCAAAACATAAAGTGTCCTTATAAATATGAGAAGGAGTGTATTACACAATTTAAATATTATTTGTGTTTAGGCTAAAACACATATCTTATTCAAGGCCTTAAATTATAGTAAAATAACTTTCGATCTTATGGTTGAAGCTTAAAATTACTGCCGAATTTCAATAAAGTATTATAAATCTTTTTTGCAGAAAAAAAAAAAAAAATTGCGATTGAAAAAAGTATACGTATTTACTATTAAGTTTTTTTTCTATTTCTTTATTTTAATTTTTCGTGTCTTTTATACGGCATTCACGAAGAGACAGTAAGTTCGCGCCACCTAATATTCTTAATATATACATGTATATACATAACATCCAGAACATTTTATATTTAGAAGATGCGTAAAAATATAAATGGTTATAATATAACTAGCAGGCGACGCCCGCTTCGCTGGTCCCTATTTTTAAATTAATCACTATAATTACTGAATTTTCAGAATTGCATTAATTTTTATCACGTGAAAAAAAAAAAGAGAAACAAAATCTGATTGGGAAAAATTGTGCACCGGGTTCTCACTGCCTTCGGAAAAAAATCCCAAAATGCTCTAACTCTTATTTCTATTATTTTCCCCCTTCGCCCCCCCCCTCCCGTCTATCCTGATAATTTTACAAATACGAAAATATCCGCAATCGATTTGTAAATATCAAAAACCTCTATGCACCAGTGTTGAACGACCTATCTCTATTTTTATTTTTTTGCCCCTCCGCTCCCTCCCCCTTTCCCGCCCCTCTCAATAATTTTAAAAATTCAAAAATATCCGCAATCGATTTGTAGGTATCGAAAACCTCTATCTACCAAATTTGAATGATCTAACTCTATTTTATTTTTTTGCCCCCCCCCTTCCCGGCCCTTCTAATAACTTTACACTTTTGAAAATATCCCAATTCGACTTGCAGGCCTCTAAAACCTATCTGTACCAATTTTGAACGGCCTAACTGTATTTCTATTTGTTTTTGCCCATAGCCCCCCCTTCCCGCCCCTCCCTAATAATTTTACAAATTCGAAAATATCCGCAATTGATTTGTAATTATCGAAAACCTCTATAAACCAATTTTGAACGATCTAACTCTATTTTTATTTTTCCCCCCTCTCCCCTTCCCCCTCCCCCTTCTCGCCCCTCCTAATAACTTTACACTTTCGAAAATATCCCCATTCGACTCGCAGCCCTTCGAAAACCTATCTGTACCAATTTTTAACGGCTTAACTGTATTTCTATTTGATTTTGCCCCTAGCCCCCCCCCCCCTGATGCCCCACCTTTGGGCTGAATTTCTAAAATTCCAGAAATTGGTTTTTAGATATTTGCTTTAGCTATATTTTAGAGCAAAAATTTCACGTATATCTGTTTTTTTTTTGTTTGAGATATATAGGATTATGTGAAATCACGTTTAACGCATGTAAAATCACGTTTCGCCCCCTCCCCCCCCCCCTTGGGGACCGAATTTCAAAAATTTCAGAAATCTATTTCTAGACATTTTTATTAGCTATATTTTAAAGCAAAAATTTTACGGATATCTGTTTTTTTGTTTGAGATATGAAGGATTTTGTGAAATCACGTTTTGCCCCCTTTCCCCCCTTGGGGTGCGAATTTTGTAAAATCGCTTGCGGCGTTGAGTTTCTCGGGTCGTAAACATTAACCCTGACGAATTTTGTCCCCATATGTGAAACAGCCTAGGATTCTATAGCGGACAGACAGACAGACAGACTCTGCTCTTTTATATATATAGATATGAAATTTCGAAATCTTTATATTAGGTCGTTGCAAAAGCTCGTGCGGACGCGGATCATTTTATTGCCTCCAAAGACGAGAGCTTCTATCGCCGTGGTATAATTTTTTTACCCGAAAAATGGGCAAAGGTTGTAGAAAGTAATGGAGAGTATTTTGATGAAAAATTGTCATTTGTTTTGATGTATTTTTATGAAATGTAGCAATAAAAAACCGCACGAACTTTTGCAACGATCTAATATTATTATTATGAAAAGAAAAACACTTTTTTTTTTTTTTTTTTTTGTTATGGAACTAGGCAAACGGGGAAAAAAAAATATTTACCTCACACAATTTATCTTAAAGTGAAATATTAAGAAATTAATAATTATGTAATATTCTGTTTCGAACTAAATATTACTAGGGCATTCAAAAAGTAAGTTATACTTGTTTCTCCGCGGATGGAAACATTGCGAAACAAGACAGAAGCTTGTGTTCAGCTCCACGGCTTCCAACGGTAGCAATTTCATTCGGATAGTGACATCCGTTGGTGCGTAGTACGAGAAGGAAATAGCGCGTCAACTGGAAACACACTCCAACGTTGAAGTACGCGGGGCAGTGCGTTTTTTGTGGGTAAAACGCTTCACAAGTACAGAGATTCATCGTGAAATATCGACAGTATATCATATGGACCACACGCAACGTCCTGTCCAGCCATAGTGAAATAGTGCCAGCCGTTTGAAATGGTCGCACAGACTTAACCGATGCGGAAAGGGAAGGAAGGCCAGCAACAGTGAGCACACCAGACATGGTGCAGCGAGTGGAAGACATTATTCGCAGCAATCTGGACGTGACATTGCGCGTCGTCTATATATTGTAGATATTTCACGATGAATCTCTGTACTCGTGAAGCGTTTTGCCCAGAAAAAACGTACTGTCCAGCGTACTTCAACGTTGGAGTAAGTTTCCAGTTGGCGCGCCATTTCCTTTTCGTGCTATGCACCAACAGTTGTCACTATCCGAATGAAATTGCTACCGTTGGAAGCCGTGGAACTTAACTATCGTCTGCACAAGCTTCGGTCGTGTTTCGCAATGTTGCCATCCGTGGAGGAACAAGTGTAACTTACTTTTTGAATACCCATTGTATAATAATAAAGGATGTATTTGAAAAGTAAAATATATAATAAAAGCTTGCATATTCAGGGGTTCTCGGAGTTAGTTACCATAAGGGGCTAGCTGGCACTTAGCTTCCATTCCCTACCACAGTGGAGGTAGACTCAGAACATATATATGATTAGAGAGCACATTCAATACAAAATTTCCTATCTAAAGGGTAACCAGGAATGTGAGTGCTTTTCATCAGTCACGTGATGAGTGAAACGGAACATCTCTCCGCTATTGGACGACACAGTGAAAATTCTTTGACACTCATTTTCCTAAAATGGAATGAGGAGATTAACAAGTGACTTTGAATGGTAAAAACTTGAAAAGCACTTGTCACATGGTTTTTATGTTGGTTACATCTTTCGATAAAGGATGCGCGCGCTCTCTAGTCAAATATAGGCTCTAGGTGTCGACAGCTGTCATTTTACTAGTGGGGAGTGCATGTATAGATGAACCATCCACTATAAATTGAATAAGGAGAAATTTCTGTTTTGTTATTTTTTTTTATTAGAGAGAAAATTTTTTCATCGTATTTTTTTTTTTTTTTTTTTTTTTTTTTTTGGTCTGGTAGATCTGTTTATCAAACCCAGGCGCTGTTTATGTCGGTTTTCGAAAGAGTGGTTAACTATTGTTGTATGCATGTATCATAATCTGTTTTTTCTGATGTTTGGGATTCTGTGGTATCCATCTTTAATTGGGTATCCCTGTGGGGATACATAGCATAGTTAGATATATGGTCAGTTGGCATAACTGTAACATAGGTGTTGCAAAGCTTAATTTTCCTTAATAATACTTCAAAGTCGGAAGAACCTCTTTGAAATGAAGAGTTTTCAGTCTTAGTCTCCTCTCAAGACGGTAGTGAGAGGGTCTTTATTCGACAGTCGCCACGAACCCCAGAGAACCTTAAAAAGATGCCGAAAGGTCACATAAAAAAGACCAACAATGAATCCTCCATAAAATGAAGGGTCTCTTGATCATCTTGAGCAGAAAAGAAATGACTTGGTTTTGATCAAATAACAATCCCGTTAGTATCTTGGGAAAATTGATGAAATCGATGTTAAAGAGTAAATGTGCATGTTCACCATAGTAAAAAAAAAAGTGAAAATATGGATATGATCAGACAAGAATGGTTCACTTTTGTACGACTAAAATAAAGTAATGCAAAAATTGAATCCATCTGTTCTAAGAAATGAGCGCGTAACTCCTACATTCGAGGTTGATTTTAAACTCTAAGTTAATTCTATTTGAATAACTATAGGTAGCTATAATAAGCAAAATTTCTTTTGCTTGATTAATTTACTATTTGTTTATACATTTAAACAGAAATTTTTGACCAAATATTATTAAAATGAGATTCTTCGAGAAATAAAATATTTTTCCTCGAAAATTGCAGTAGTGCTTAAGTATACTCTCTATCCATTTCATGTTATATCAACTCTCCCCTATTGGTATGCCAATTAGTCCAGCACTCGGGGTTTGTTGGCATAGTTGTAACCTCTTAGAAAAAGTACTTTTTGTGTTGCTTAAACACATAATTGATTGACGAGTCATACATGATTTAGCGGCCGAAGAGTTAGGTTTTCCGATACAATCATCAGAATGCCTGTATATATTGCCCCAAAAATAGAAAAAAAAAGCAGTTTTAATGTTCCTAGGCTCGGCCTTTCTTTGAAAATGACCATAAATTTATCATTGTTATAGAAAATGTTTTCACTTTTCTTTTCTTTCTTTTTTTATACCGCATTCTCATGTATCTAAAGAACTTTTTAAATGATTTTAAAGACTTGCATATTTTGCACTATATAAATATTTTTACTTATACTATGGTATCAATTTTTTTTTTTTTTTTTTTTTTTTTTTTTTTTTTTTTTTAATTACTTAATACAAACTTTTTAACATGTAATTGTCATTCACACATTTTAAATCATGAAAAAATAGTTAAATATATGCATATTAAAAGTATATATATATATTAATAAAGAAACTCAATACAGCCTCATTATTGATTTTTTTTTCAATTATATATTACACACAAAAATAACAATTTGCAAAGGAGATGTTTAAAAATTATTTACCTAAATGTATTTATACTGAACATATTTAATTAGCTTTTGGCTGCTATATATATTTGTTTCTTGGAAAACTAATTATTGAAATAAACAAAACGATTTTAATTATTTCTCATTAATTAAAAAAAAATTAAGAAATATCTTTATATTTGAGAAATTTACATAGCAATATATTAATTAAATAAATATGCTCTCTGAAATCATATAATTAAAACTATTCTCGAGAAAAATCTAATAATCTATAAAATACATCAAATAATTTATCCAATTTATGACATAAATAAATTAACTTTTTTTTTTTTTTTTCAATATTCCGTTTTTATACAGAATTCCTTTTAAGGTTTTTTATTTTTCCTTCTTGAATAAAATATTTAAGCATTTTAATTTAAATATTTTGTATCAACGTTCTCTAGTAACAAAAGAAAGTTATTTTATTTATTTTATATCATCCAATCTAAAGTGAAGAGTAAAGTGTATTTTTTATGTATAAATGGGCGTTAACTAATTGTTATTTTAGCAAAGCACTCACAAAAATGCTGTTTAATGTTTTAAGCAATTTTATAAAAAACTAGGAACTTGGAGTTTAATTGCCGATAACAACATTTTTATCAAAATGAACAATACACAAAGAAGAAGAAAAAAAATAGAGTACAAGAACTCTAGTTGTAATTGTTGAAAAAGTCAGTTAGCATAGATGGACTCTACTCAGTAGTAAATCATATATTTGTTCTAAAAAATTTCAACTATATATCTTGTTATATTCCTGATAAAAGTAATTAAAGCAGCTGGTGGTCATATCCAGTTGGAAATTGAAATGTACCATCCAATAGGCTACCCTTCCTATTGCTTCAATATATTTACCTTATCCTAATTTGCTACGAAATTTCACTATCAGATTCGTATTTTAACTTTCATGTAGTTCTATACTATTCTTCCTGTAATCATTATCATATTGCAAGTTTATGATAAATATTGCCCTATTCAATATGATGAGGCGATTTTTTTTTTTTTTTTTTTTTTTTTAATTGAATTAGTGATATTACGGAAAAGTTGCTTTTATGCATTAACTTTTTACACTTATTTTTAATTTTTGTTCAATATTTCAATTTTCTGCCCATTACCGGGGTCCTAATAAAGTGCCACAGCAGGTAAAATAATCACCCCAAAACCTATATATATATATATATATATATATATAAAGCGTGTATTTTAAAGGTTTACACAGGTATTTAAAAATAAATAAAAACACTAAGTTTCCTTCAGGAAATATTCAGTTTTTCTTTTCTTTTTCCTTTTCTTTTTTTTCTTTTCTTCTTTAAATTTTATATGGCTTTATTTCAGAAAGTCTGAAAATACTTGCAATATACCTGCAGTTTTTTTTTACAGTTTTCATGAAGGTTTTCTTTAAAGGTTTTTTGCTGATTTTTTAACATGGGACAAAAAAACGTTTTTGATGAAATGCAACAGGAATATCTTATTGATATAAAATGTTTTATCTATATTAAAGACAAATTTTTGCGCTACTACTTATTAAAAACATGAAAATAATTTTAAAAATCTGTTAATTTCCGTAATTTTGTTTTATTTATTTATTTTTTAATATTTAAACCCCTATCTTATACAAGTAGTACGGAGCAAAATACATTAATCCATTGAAAGAATATATTTGTTGATTGCAAATATATTTTAGTTGGATGTTGCTTGATATTACAGACATTTTTTTCACTATTATGTATTAGATGTCTGAAAATAATAAAAAAGAAACTCCCTATGTTCGTCAATTGAATTTTTTAATTAATACTATAGGGGTATTAAGGCAAAACATATCAATCGATGGAAAAAATATTTTAGTTGTTAAAATTTGAAAGTAATAAAAAAATTCTGTTTTCAGACCACGTTACTATTCAGGCAAGTTATGAAAAATCTTTAATTGTTAAAGTAATTTGACATTCAATACTTTTCATGCCAGTAATAAATCATGTTCTAAAACTAATTCGACTTTTTTAATGCAGGATTATTAGAAATGCATAATTGTGATTATGCGAGATTTTGCTGTATAATGAAAAAATATTAAACTTCGGAAAATATTAAATTTTTCTTAGCATGTCAGAAGAAAGCTCTAAAAATCAAACTGGTGGTAAACATTTTTCTTTTTTAATTTTTCAATTGAAAATAGGTAAAAGATCTGTAATCAGCTTAACGCATACTTTTGAAAGTGTAAAATTATTAGAAGAAGTAAAAAGATGTGGACACTCTGCAGTTGCCACCAGGTTGGAGTTTGATAAGGTCAGGATTTTCGAAGGTCGTATGTACAGTGAGCGAACTGACGTTTTCAGATCATAGAAAGGGTAGAGAATGCTGCAGGCGCCACCAAGCGGAATTTTTCAAAGACTTCTTACACTACGAGCGAATAGGCTGTAGTTGGTTCTGAAACGAGGAGAAGGTACCGCGGGAGTTCAATACGGTCAGATTTTTCAAGGATCACAGACCAGCTGGTCGACGAAAGCGACTAATCACGAAATAAAAAAAAAAAAGAAAAAAAAAATCCTTAAATGCCAATATTTCAGTTAAAAATAAGTTAAATTGTTAGATAGATATAGTCATTGCAGCATCTAGTAATATCCGGTTAGCGGATTAGTTCTGTCGTATTTTACTTGCACGTAATTTTACCTGTCAGGTTAAGAGAAGCAGGTAAAAGGCTTCAAGTGGCGTCTTATTATTTAGCCTACTTTCGTGGGATATAAGAGGGTTGTTTTCAATACGCTTCGTCAGTTACTTGTGATGTATAGAGAGAAAAAGTTGGCAGTGGATAAAGTGCATTTAAGACATTGCATTTAGTATGAGTTCCAGAAAGGGAGCAACGCATGGGGTACTTATAAAAACTTATGTGCCGCGTTTGGAAGTGAATTGTAAATGTTCGAACCTGCCAAAGATGGCTTGCTAAGTTTTGTTCCGGAGATTTTCAGTGTTAAAGAAGATCTGGGCAGCCATCCAAGGTCGATACTGACATTTTGAGATCTCTGTTCGAGAGTAACCCACATCTAACAACAAGAGCAATTGCAAAAGGAACTTGGCATCAACCATTCAACTGTTGAGGAACACTTCAAACATCTAGGATTTGTCTAGAAGTAGAGTATTTTGGTTCAGCACAATCTGACTGAATTTTTTTTTTCTGATTGTGTGAGAATCTGTTCATTTCTCTTTGTTAAACACAATATGGGACCGTTTTTGAACAAGATCGTTACGAGAGATGAAAAGTGCGGATCTTTTATAAGAATGTACAGAGAAAAAAAGTTTACTGTTAACTCGTAGAATTCGCCAAAATTATTGCAAAACCAGATCTTCATCACTGGAAGGTGATGCTCTGTTTGTGGTGGGATAGAAGATAACCAGTGTACTACTAGCTATTTAAACAGGGGCAAACCATCAATGCGAACACTTATTCTCCAGCTGCGAACACTCCAGCTTGATTGATAAACGGAATACAGCTGTCAAGCAAAAGCGGACAGTATTGATGAACACAAAAAGAATTCTGATCCATCAAGTCAATGCAAAATAATACTGCAATGGTGACGCAACAAAAGTTGAATGAGCTTGGAATTGAAATTCTTTGTCACCCACCATGTTCGCCTGACAGAACTCCATAAGATTACAATCTATTCCATTCATTTCAGAATTAACTGACAGGAAAAAAAAATTACTACTTTTGAAGCTGTCTTTATGGCAGTTCGAAGCTCTGTGGCAGATCCAAGAAAGAGAACTTTTACATTTGGGGATCGAAGAGCTGCCTGAATGATGACAACGAGTAGTTAAAAATAATCGATATTATATTATTGGTTAAAATGTAAAAAAAATAAAATGAAATGAAATAAAATTAAATTAAATGAAATAATACAGGTTTGAATGTTTTAATAAAAATAGGACAGGATTTTCCGCCAACCTAATACACAATATATATACATATGACACACTTTTGGCCAAACCTTTTAAGATTATTCACTGAACTTTCTTTTGTGGTAAACCGTTGGAAAACACTTATTATCGTTGGTTTTATAAATAACGTCTTTCTTAAATTAATTACTCAACAATTTAACTAAGAACATTAGTTTATTGATATCTTTCGATAAATGAAGAAATTAAAATGCCATTTTTTAATTAATTAAAAAAGGTTAAAAATTCAAATCTATCTGTAAATGTTAGATTAAAATGATATCGGATTTAAAATAACAAAATTAACTCATAAATCACTTCAAAAACTTCTATTATCCATAAAAAGCTATTTTATTTATAAATGTATATACTAAGACATTGTGTTATCACTTTTATTACTTTCCGATAGAGTTGAAAATTGTTTATGACTTCGGTTGTCTTGTCTGTCCGTCTGTTCGCGCTCTATCTCTCGTAAATATTCATTGGATCCTTTTGAAACTGATATATGTTATTTATATTCACTATGGGATGGTCCCTATTGAAAATGAAGTAAATACCTTTTATGAGAGGTATTTCTATCTATATAAATAAAGCAAAGAATTTGTCGGCGGAACACATCCGGACGGTCTACTCCCATTTTTGATTGGTATAGATTTAACTACTATCGTGATGAAAGTCGGACATTTTTTTTAGTAAAAACTAACGAATTTTTTAAAAAGATACTGCACAGATGTTATACTTTTTTAAAAGAGTTCTATAAACTGTTCATTATTTGTGAGGACACTATATACACCAAGTTATTAGATTTAAAGATATTACGTTGCAAAGTTTCAGAACTAGATATCATTCAATTGCTTTTGATGAAGAAAGGCCATTTTTTTGGTAAAAACTGACACATTTTTTAAAACACCCCATAGCAAAAATGCACAAAAACAAATTATTTGTATGAGCATACCTTTGATATTGAAAGATGTTTTTGTTTCTCCCAAATATACAATTCAGTTTTTTTTTTTTTTTTTTTTTTTTTACGTATTTAAACTTCGTTTGGACACTTTTTAAACTGCTACATGAATTTCCAGAATTTTCATTATGCCAATAATTTACAGCCTTCTTTTTATAGTCCCAAGATATGTACATTTTACTTTCTTCTATATGTAATATATAGAAAGTACTAATATAGATTTGTGAAAATTTTCGAACTCCACTTTTCGATGGTTTTACACGTTTTGGGATGTCCTGAACATGATTTGATAGTTTTTAGAAAATGTCTCTCTGTGTGTATCACGAATTTTGTCGACGCTGTATTTCACGAACCAATGAACGAAATTTAACCAAACTTAGTATTTAGTTGGACCCTGTCATAAACGGGTGCTGATTAGATTTGGGGATCAATCGCTCAACAGGTGGCGCTGTGATAGCATTTTTTCTAAATTTTTAACATGGCAGTATTGGACAAAATTTGGTATAAGTGTACATAATTAGAGTTATTTTTAATTTGTGATTGTAAAATTAATATGAATTATTGATAACAGTAGTAGTTAACTGGGAAAAAAATTTGTGCATGTGGGGGCATCGCTTCCCCCCTTGGGGAATACCCTCGGGAGGGGGGGGTAAATTTTCAAGATGGGTATCTTTCGAAAAGATCTCGTCAGTGCCTTTGAAACGAATGGTTGGACTATAGATCTGTGATACTTTAAAACAAAGTTATCGATTTTTTTTTTTTTTTTTTTTTTTTTTTTACTTTTAACGACAAAAAAACTTAGAAAAAAAACCCCGTAATTTTTTTTTTAAATTTTGAGAATAAAATGGACTTTTTTTTTGGATATTTAGTGTTATACTACTTCTTTAATATGGAAATCGTCTGCATTATCATAGAAGATAATTTTTTTTAAATAATAATTTTAATAAATTATTTTTACTGAGTGAATTTGTATAGGAAAATATAGAAGAAAGTCATGTGGTGGCCACAACATACTAGTTTATTTTAATGTTTAACATCTTTAATAGGCAATTCTGTAGTATACTCATTTTCATTAGAATTTCATTAGATGAAGGATATGCATCATCAGGAATGCCTTCAAAATTTTCATAACTTCTAAACTTATACTTTTTTACTTTCTCTTACCCATAAGGTAGAGAAAGTATTGTTTTTGTGTTAAATTTCCGAACGCGAGATTTTGTTAAATTTACACGTTTTGAGGTCCCCTGAATACGAAAATCCTGTTTTAGCAAATGGTCTGAGTGTATGTCTGTGTGTCTGTGTGTCTGTGTGTGTGTCTGTCTGTTATCAGCATATCTCAAGAACAAAAAGCAGAAGACATTCCAAACTTGGTATTTTAAATGTGTATCATATAGGGATGCTACAGTAAGCTTTTCGTTAAGATCAAGCAAATGGTTCGTGTACAGGGACAATCAAGAGAATTCTAATACATTACGTCTATGGTGGTAATTACAGGTAAGTAGAGTTTAACGTCTATAGACTGCACTAAACCAAACGAAACGAATATATATTTTTTGTAATAGAGATAGTCAACTGGGAAAAAAAAAATTGTGAATGTAGGAGCCTCGCCTCTCCCCTGGGGGGGAAGTAAATTTTCATGATGGGTATCTTTCAAAAGAGCTCGCCAATACCTTTAAAACGAATGGTTGAACCATCGATCTGTGATAATTTAAAACAAAGTTATCGAGTGTTTTTACTTTTAACGAAAAAAAACTTAGAAAAAAAATCTTACTTTTTTTTTTTTTTTTTTTTTTTTAAATATTGAGAATAAAATGGACTTTTTTGGATATTTGGTGTTATACTGCTTCTCTAATATGGAGATCGTCTGCGTTATCATAAAAGATATTTTTTTTTAATAATAATTTTAATAAATTACTTTTTAAAAACAGAATTTTTTTTAAATAACCGAATTAAATTCTATATAAATGTAGGTGCATTAATGAAACGAGGAGTTGAGGGGGGCGGTAGCCTTCCTCCCACAGAACTAATTATCATATAAAACTCTTCAGAAGCCTAATACGAATTGTTTAACGCAGGTTTACATAACAGTACTCGTTATCTTACCTTTTAATCTGCAGCCTGTATTTATAGTATTAAATTTCAGGGTAAGAGAAAGTCGTGTGAGTGACACACCAAATTATTAATATTTTAACAATGTGAGTTTTTTATTTTATTTCTTCTTCTATAACATTTGTGAATGCAATTTTTTTTCATATATTATTTATACAACATCCAAACTATATCGTACGTGTTAATTTTCAAAGACATTGCCTTTAATAAAAAAATAAATTTAATATTTTAAATTGTAAAATTCCTTTTAAACGTAAACTAAAATTAAAAACAAATGTTTGCAATTTGCAAAATACAGATGTGTCAATTACCAAATAAAAAACAAATTATATGTATAGCTTAAACGTCTATTTGACTGCAATTTAAATATTTGGATCTCACAAGGAAAAAAATAAAAAAAGATTTTTCGAAGCTAAAATAAAATAATTTTCATGAAAGGTCACATGTATATATTATTTAAGCTTGTATTAGAAACAGGCAACTTTTCATCAATTAAATTCAAACTACATTTACTATAACGCTATTCAGAAAGATTCGCTTTGCAAGAAAGTTCTTAAACGCATTAAAATTATTTGCAATTGACGGGAAAGTAAGTTGCTAGTCGAATCGCATGCCACTTTTTGTCTTTTGGCGCCAAATATTCTATATTGTATTATTTTTTTACAGATTATCTATTGGGATTCCGCCGATAAATTTGACTGATCTTGTATTACCTATGTAAGTAGTATCTCTGTAATTTTTTTCACAATATTCTGCGTATGCGCTTTAAAGAGACCTTCCTTGTTAAGAACCTGTTTCACCTATAAAAACCAGAAACATTTTCGATATCTAAAAAAAGTTACCAGTTTTCTTTTTACAGTGTACGTTACTGTTAGAATTAAAAGTTACTAAGAAAAAACTATATGAATCTCATATAAACGAAAGCTTTTTTTTTTTTTTTTTTTTTTTTTTTTAATAACTATAAGTTAAATTGTATACCCGAACGTCAGTTATTCTATCATTAACAGGCAATTCTTAAACGATGTGACTAAATTCAGTTTGCCTAAATGATGATATTAAATCAGTGAATTTCATCACGAAATTCATATATCTTCTGTATTGATCGGTTGGATTTTCTGTGTTATACAATATAGCCTAAAGACGGTTCTGTAAACATAATTTACGGGGGTCATTATGTAATATCTAAGAATTGGATCTAGGCAAATTTGCTTTCATTAATAATTTTAATTAGTCTATAAGTATTCAAACTTGAGAGTTTTTAAATTTATTTCAGTTTTTTTTTAAAGAAGAAAAGATTAAACTTATTTGAAAAATGTACAACTATTCTTATTAATAATAACAGCCATTTAAATTTATAGTTAAAATTACATTGATCAATTGAATTGGAACGATTATCAGCTACGTTATATACAGGGTAATTATAATTAAAGTTACGATTTCAAAACGCTATAATTTTAAAACTACCTATCAGAGCGATTTGATATTTTACCAGAGCAATTATGAGACAATGAAATTTTGTTTGGGGAGGAAAAAAGTAATTCCAACATGTTCCTATAGATGGTGCTGTCAGGGTAATGTCAGGGGAAACGCCTAAATGAACTCATTAAACACAATGTTTTTAGCAATACAATGAAATATCAGGAAATAAACGTTGACCATTGTCTACCGAAAAATGACCCAGAATTCATGATTAAATGCTTAAAAAGCGACATTTTTACGGAAAAAGTGGAAAATAAATTAGAAATATCAGTCGTATCGTTACAAACAAGATACCATTGGAAAGGGCTTTTTTTTCTCAATCCGATGGTTTAAACGGCTTATCGATCGGACAATTAGATTTTTTAAAATTAACTAAACTATAAAAAAATGTTGGCAACGAATCACAAGAATGTTATCTTTGCAGACATTAAGTCTACATCAGTCTTCAACGGAAACACATCTGGTATTTAATGAAGTCACGTGTTTCGTAGTGCGATTAAAAATTACAATTTTCTATTTTCTTCAATTTTTCAAATTTTACACATTTCATTTAGTATATAATATTTACACCACAAAACAAACTTGCATTTCAAATTTCATCGATTTTCGTCAATAAACAAAAGATTTACATTTTAATTGCAAATTAAATTTTATCTTTACACGCCGGACATTTTTGCAATATTCTAATACGCGTATTTCAATTTCTAATTACGATTGATTTATTTTTTATGCATCATACGAAAGATATTTTAAAGTTCTTTTACATAATTCAAAGTTTTCAACAGATTTACACGTTTTGAGGTCTCCTGAATCAATGTTCTTTCATGGCGCTGTAATATTTTCAAATTTCAATATTTCAATTTCTAATTATGATTAAATTATTTTTAATACATCATTCGAAAGATATTTTAAAGTTCTTTTAAATTATCGAAAGTTTTCACCAGAATTACACGTTTTGAGGTGTCCTGAATCAGTTTTCTTTTATGGCGTTGTAATATTTTCAATTTTCAATATTACAATTTCTAATTATGATTAAATTATTTTTAATACTTGATTCGAAAGATATTTTAAAGTTCTTTTATATTATCGAAAGTTTTCACCAGATTTACACGTTTTGAGGTGTCCCGAATAAGTTTTCTTTTGTATCTCAGATACTAATTATAATAATTTCATAAGTAATACATCATTAGAAAGCTTTTTTGATTTGGAATCGAACAGTGGAATACAGAAATTTCTACCGCCAGATGGCGCTGTAATTTTTTCAAATTTCAATATTTCAATTTCTAATTATGATTAAATTATTTTTAATACATCATTCGAAAGATATTTTAAAGTTCTTTTAAATTATCGAAAGTTTTCACCAGATTTACACGTTTTGAGGTGTCCTGATTACGTTATCCTTTGCATCTCAGCTAATTGAGTTAGACCGTTCAAAATTGGTATAAGTAGGTTAATTAGGAGGGGCTGAAAGGGTGGGGGAAGAGATAGGCCCCAGGTAGCACAGTATGGTATTTTCAACGTTGAACAAACGGCAATGCATTCCGTTGAATTATCGTTTTTCCGTAACGTTAATAATCTGAAAATATGTCTCGTTGATTTCCTCATCTTTCAACGGTTGTTTTAATACATTTTACAACGTAAAAAAAAACCGTTGTAAAAGGGTTGTACGAAAACGCAATACTGTCGTTTTTTTTATAACCTACAAAAAAAAGTTGTAAAATGGTTGTTCAGAATCGCAATACTGTCGTGCTTTTTATATCAGTTTTCAACGGCTTTTCTTATGTCTTATAAACGTTGAAATCCAAGAAAATTAGCTATCTCCATATATACATTGAATTTTTGTTTCTAAAATATTGCTAACAATTTTAAAAAGAAAAAAAAAAATGGAACATTCTTTTTTACTTAATTTTTAGACCTTTTTTATTTCTAATTTTATTATTTTTTTAATACTCAATATACGAAAATATTAGATTCGTAAAAATTTTCAACTTCCGTTTTTCGAGGAAAGCTAAATTTCATAGCATATACAACTGCACAAAATACAATATGTGAGACAACCAATATACATGACATCTCAACATCAGTTAATTAAAATTGCTGCAAATTCTGTATATAAAACCATTATTCCGAGAAGCTGTATAAAACTTTAGTGCATGTTAAATAACATTATATATAGATTATTTTTTCAGTAAATATGAAAAAAGTAAAATTTTTACAAAAGTACAGTTTTAAAAAAGAGTATTAAATATTTAAAGTTAGATCGATCCTTGAAAATTTAAGACAAGAATTCAAACATAAAATTACAGAAGGGAAAAGGAAACACTCACTTCATTACTTGAAAAATCTTGTTTAAATAAATACAGCATCCACAATTAGACGAGAACTCTGTAATTTTTAATATTATGCTAGCAGGTAAACACACCCAAAACCAAAGAATATTGTAACTTTGAGCTTTTAAGGGAATTTACCAGCTAGCAAGTTGTTTGGAAATTACGTAAAATGTCAGAAAACTTTCGTACCATTTTAACAGGAAAGCGATATTCATCTTCTTTCACATCACATTCACTTTCAAAATGGCGCGCGTCGTATCGTAAGTCGTAAGACGCTTTTAAGGTTTGCCACAATATACTTGGCGATTTCGCATGTAGAACAGGAGGGAGAAAGCGTACAATATGAACACCTTCGTTAGCTACGGTTTCCGAAAGCCAAAGAACATTCTACTATACTTGTTAATATAATTTGCCGAAAGATTCCCTTCTTATCATGTTAGAAGTTCTTTCGCAGCATCCTATATCTTCTAAAACTCTAAAGAAAATTATATTATAACACGCACATCCCGCCAATTCACCATCGTGTATCGATATCAAGTTGAAGATATTCAACGTCATTTGACAGAAATAATGACTTATAAAAAGCACCTATTAATTCGTTGAAAAAACATATTTTTTATTAGAATCAAAAAGAAAAACAAAAACTAATAAAATACCTATTTTAAAACGTCGAAAAAATAACAGAAAAAGTACAACCATAAAACAACGTTTGTTATAGGTTTTCTTTATTACTGAGTAAATATTCGAAATTGTTCAGTGAGAATATTGCGAAATAAAAACTATTTTTCAACGGACATAAAATAACGTAACCAATTTTTCACTGTTCAGACTTATTTGCAACGCTATAACAACGTTATGTGTTACCTGGGGCGTGCACCGCGCGCGTATCCCCTAACTTGTGCGCGCAGCGCGCACGGGACTGCGCGGCCGAAGGCAGTGGGAACCAGGTCCGACTTTTTAACCGATGAGAAATGATTTTTTTCATTTTCTTTTCTTAAGAATAAAAGTTTGATTTGAGAAGGAGTATATGCGCGCAGCGCGCGTATACCTTCACACGTGCGCGCGCAGCACGCATGGGTTTGCGCTGCCGAAGGCAGTGGGGACCCGGTGTGAGTTTTTAACCGATCAGAAATGATTTTTTTTTAGGGGGCACGAAGGGTTAGGGAAGGAATGCGCGAGCGCAGCGCGTGTATCCGTGAACTTGTGCGTGCGCAGCGCGCACGTGACTGCGCTGCCGAAGGCAGTGGGGACTCGGTCCGACTTTGTACCCGATGAGAAATGATTTTTTAAATTTTCTTTTCTTAAGAATAAAAATATGACTTCAGGAGGAATATGTGCGCGCAGCGCACGTATACGTTCACACGTGCGCGCGCATGGGTCTGCGCTGCCGAAGGCAGTGGGGACCCGGTGCGAGTTTTTACCCGATCAGAAATGATTTTTTTAGGGGGCACGAAAGGTCAGGGAAGGTATACGCGCGCGCAGCGCGTATATCCCTTAAGTTGTGCGCGCCCAGCGCGCACGGGACTGCGCTGCCGAAGGCAGTGGGGACCCGGGCCGACTTTTTACCCAATCAGAAATGATTTTTTTTTATTTCTTTTCTTAACACTAAAAGTTACTTTTTGTTTCTGTTACTGTTAATTTTCTTTTCTTAGGAATAAAAATATGACTTCAGAAGGAATATGTGCGCGCAGCGCACGTATACCTTCACATGTGTGCGCACATGGGTCTGCGCTGCCGAAGGCAGTGGGGACCCGGCGCGAGTTTTTACCCGATCAGAAATGATTTTTTTAGGGGGCACGAAAGGTCAGGGAAGGTATACGCGCGCGCAGCGCGTGTATCCCTGAAGTTGTGCGCGCGCAGCGCGCACGGGACTGCGCTGCCGAAGGCAGTGGGGACCCGGGCCGACTTTTTACCCCATCAGAAATGATTTTTTTTTAATTTCTTTTCTTAACACTAAAAATTACTGTTAGTGATTCATTAATTTTAGTGATTCATTTGAAAATACTGACCCGCTAGCGGGCGAAGCCAGCTAGTCTCCTTATATTATTAAAATCTGTACGCGTGTGTCTGTGTGTGTGTGTGTGTGTGTCTGTGAGAAACGGCTTGACGCAGCAAAAGCTCCGCCGCTAACGGTCGCACTGACTTCGAACAGGTACCGATGGACAGAGAATTTATCGCAGATCTGGGTTATCTAATTTGCTAAACGATGCGACCCTAATTAGCGGAGATATTAATTAAAATGTCGACCATTGTCTAATGAAACATGACACAGAATTCATGATTAAATGCTTAAAAAGCGGCATTTTTACGGAAATGGTGGAAAATAAATTAGAAATATCAGTCGTATTGTTACAAACATGATACCATTGGAAAGGGCTTTTTTTTCTTAAACCGATGGTTTAAACGGCTTATCGATCGGACAATTAGATTTTTTAACATTAACTAAACTATAAAAAAATATTGGCAACAAATCACAAGAATCTTAGCTTTGCAGACTTTTCGTCTACAGCAGTCTTCAACGGAAACACATCTGGTATTTAATGAAGTCACGTGTTTCGTACTGCGATTAAAAATTGCAATTTTCTATTTTCTTCAATTTTTCAAATTTTACACATTTTACTTAGTATACAATCTTAACACCACAAAACAAACTTGCAGTTTAAATTTCATCGATTTTGGTCAATAAACAAAAGATTTACATTTTAATTGCAAATTAAATTTTATCTTTACACGCCTTACATTTTATCTGTCGAAAGAGGATGTCAGTTTCAAAACGACACAAATACACTTCAGGTAAAAATATTTCTTTTTCTATTTACTTCCATTAACCGACTACCGTAGATAATGGAATTCGAAATTTCACATGACTTGCATGTTTTGAGGTCTCATGGCGCTGTAATAATTTAAAATTTCAATATTTCAGATTCTAATTATGTTTAATTTTTTTTTTTTAATACCTCATTCGATACACATTTTAAAGTATCTCAGCTACTAATTAAAATAATTTCATAAGTCATGCATCATTGGAAAGCTTTGTTGATTTGGTATCGAACAGTGGAATACAGAAATTTGTACCGCCAGATGGCGCTGTAATACTTTCAAATTTCAATATTTCAATTTCTAATTATGATTAAATTATTTTTAAAACATCATTCGAAAGATATTTTAAAGTTCTTTTAAATTATCGAAAGTTTTCAACAGATTTTCACGTTTTGAGATGTCCTGAATACGTTTTGTTTTGTATATCAGCTACTAATTAAAATAATTTCATAAGTAATACATCATTGGAAAGCTTTTTTGAATTGGAATCGAACAGTGGAATACAGAAATTTGTACCGCCAGATGGCGCTGTAATATTTTCAAATTTCAATATTTCAATTTTTTATTATGATTAAATTATTTTAATACATCATTCGAAAGATATTTTAAAGTTCTTTTAAATTATCGAAAGTTTTCACCAGATTTACACGTTTTGAGGTGTCCTGAATCAAATTTCTTTTATGGCGCTGTAATATTTTCAAATTTCAATATTTCAATTTCTAATTTGGTTTAATAATTTTTAATACATCATTCGAAAGATATTTTAAAGTTCTTTTATATCATTCAAACATTTCAACAGATTTACACGTTTTGAGGTCTCCTGAATTCGTTTTCTTTCGTATCTCAGCTACTAATTAAAATAATTTCATAAGAAAGCTTGGAAAGCTTTATTGAATTGGAATTGAACAGTGGAATACAGAAATTTCTACCGCCAGATGGCGCTGTAATATTTTAAAATTTCAATATTTCAATTTCTAATTATGATTAAATTATTTTTAATACATCATTCGAAAGATATTTTATAGTACTTTTATATTATCGAAAATTTTCACCAGATTTACACGTTTTGAGGTGTCCTGATTACGTTTTCTTTTGCATCTCAGCCAATTGAGTTAGATCGTTCAAAATTGGTATACGTAGGTTAATTAAGAGGGCATGAAAGGGTGGGGGGAAAAATAGGCGTGCACCGCGCGCGTATCCCCTAATTTGTGCGCGCGCAGAACGCACGGGACTGCGCTGCTGAAGGCAGTGGGGACCCGGTCCGAATTTGTACCAGATGAGAAATGATTTTTGAAATTTTCTTAAGAATAAAATTTTGACTTGAGAAGGAATATGTGCGCGCAGCGCACGTATACCTTCACACGTGCGCGCGCATGGGTCTGCGCTGCCGGAGGCATTGGGGTCCCGATGGGAGTTTTTACCCGATCCGATTTTTTTTTGGAGCTACGAAGGGTGAGGGAAGGAATACGCGAGCGCAGCGCGCACGGGACTGCGCTGCCGAAGGCAGTCGGGACCTGGGCCGACTTTTTACCCAATCATAAATGATTTTTTTTTTCAATTTCATTTCTTAAGACTAAAAGTTACTGCTAGTGATTCATCTGAAAATACTGACCCGCTAGCGGGCAAAGCTCGCTAGTCTCCTTATATTATTAAAATCTGCACGCGTGTGTGTGTCTGTCTGTGAGAAACGGCTTGAAACAGCAAAGTCTCGGCCGCTAACGTTCGCACGGACTTCGAACAGGTACCGTCGGACAGAGAGTTTATCGCAGATCTGGGTTATCAAATTTTCTAAACGATGCGACCCTAATTAGCGGAGATATTAATTAAAATGTCGACCATTGTCTAACGAAAAAAGGTTTCGAAATCGGAGGCGAACGCCATTTTCGACCAGGACCGCTTACCTCGAAAGAAGAAATAGAAAGAGGAAATTTCGTGGTTTTTTGTAAAGCGATCGCTTCCGATCTGTTGGAAATATGGAAAATACACCTGTACCACGATAAAGAGCATTTATTACCGATTCTTACGGTACAATTTTTTTTTTTTTAAATACGGATTTTTTATATTTTTAAAAAATGTTTTTAAAAGGGTCGAAAATTTTTGTTTTTCGTGATCGTCTTTTTTGAAACGCCCTGTACGACCGAGTAACTCTTCCATTTCTTAAAAACTGGTATATAAAGAAAGGCCATTTAATCCTCTTTCGAACCATATAAACATTTTTACAAAATACGGATTAGGGATCCATATTTTTAGATTTTACGAAACATCGATTTTTTCACAAAACATTTTATAACACAAAAGCGTTTGGAGATAAATCATTTTTTTTTTGTATATAGATCTCGCTTTCATAATTTAATTCCCAAAAGATTGAGAGAAAATTTCAAAAACTGAATGAGTTATAAATTTTTTAATTTCACGCTTTAAACCCATTGAAATAGAATACGCGACCTTCCTTCGATGAGATTCTATTACATGTTCATTGCCGCTTTTCGTTACCATGGGAACCACTTCAAGGAAGAGAGATTTTAACTCGAAGCGAAAAAAAAAAAAAAACACCTGCCGTTGATAATCGGATGTATTTTAACTGGGATAAACAATTGCAAATTCCTATTTTCTTCAATTTTTCGAATTCGTACACGTCACTTGGTATAAAATCTTAACACCACAAAATAAACTTGCAGTTCAAATTTCATCGCTTTTCGTCTATAAACAAAAGGCTTACATTTTAATTCCAAATTAAATTTTATTCTAATACGCGTATTTCAATTTCTAATTATGATTGTTTTCTTTTGCATCGCAGCTAATTGAGTTAGACCGTTCAAAATTGGTATACGTAGGTTAATTAGGAGGGGGTGAAAGGGTGGGGAAGAAATAGGTGTATACCGCGCGCGATGCGCGCGTGATTTCACCCGATTTACACGTTTTGAGGAGTTCTGATTAGGTTTTCTTTTGTATTTCAGCTACTAATTAAAATAATTTCATAAGTAACACATCATTAGAAAGCTTTTTTGATTTGGAATCGAACAGTGGAATACAGAAATTCGTACCGCCAGATGGCGCTATAATATTTTCAAATTTCAATATTTCAATTTCTAATTATGATTAAATTATTTTTAATACATCATTCGAAAGATATTTTAAAGTTTTTTTATATTATCGAAAGTTTTCACCAGATTTACACGTTTTCATGTGTCCTGAATTAGTTTTCATCTGTATCTCAGCTACTAATTAAAATAATTTCATAAGTAATACATCATTAGAAAGCTTTTTTGATTTGGAATCGAACAGTGGAATACAGAAATTTCTACCGCCAGACGGCACTGTAATATTTTAAAATTTCAATATTTCAATTTCTAATTATGATTAAATTATTTTTAATACATCATTCGAAAGATATTTTATAGTACTTTTATATTATCGAAAGTTTTCACCAGATTTACACGTTTTGAGGTGTCCTGATTACGTTTTCTTTTGCATCTCAGCCAATTGAGTTAGATCGTTCAAAATTGGTATACGTAGGTTAATTAAGAGGGCGTGAAAGGGTGGGGGAAGAAATAGGCGTGCACTGCGCGCGTATCCCCTAACTTGTGTGCGCGCAGAACGCACGGGACTGCGCTGCCCAAGGCAGTGGGGACCCGGTCCGAATTTGTACCCGATGAGAATGATTTTTTAAATTTTCTTAAGAATAAAATTTTGACTTGAGAAGGAATATGTGCGCGCAGCGCACGTATACCTTCACACGTGCGCGCGCAGCGCGCATGGGTCTGCGCTGCCGGAGGCAGTGGGGACCCGGTGGGAGTTTTTACCCGATCAGAATTTTTTTTTTTCAGGCACGAAGGGTCAGGGAAGGAATACGCGCGTACAGCGCGTATATCCCTTAAGTTGTGCGCGCGCAGCACGCACGGGACTGCGCTGCCGAAGGCAGTGGGGACCCGGTCCGAATTTTTACCCGATGAGAAATGATTTTTTAAATTTTCTTAAAAATAAAATTTTGACTTGAGGAGGAATATGTGCGCGCAGCGCACGTATACCTCCACACGTGCGCGCACAGCGCGCATGGGTCTGCGCTGCCGGAGGCAGTGGGGACCCGATGGGAGTTTTTACCCGATCCGATTTTTTTTTTTTTTTTAGGAGCCACGAAGGGTGAGGGAAGGAATACGCGCGCGCAGCGCGTACATCCCTTAAATTGTGCCCGCGCAGCGCGCACGGAACTGCTCTGCCGAAGGCAGTCGGGACCTGGGCCGACTTTTTACCCAATCATAAATGATTTTTTTTAGTGATTCATTTGAAAATACTGACCTGCTAGCGGGCGAAGCTCGCTAGTTTAATGTTTAAAGTTCGTTAATCTGTTACAAAATCTGTTTCCTGTATATTTTTAGCTCAAAGTGAAGAAAAAACAGGTATAATGTAACCACGTTTCTCGTGCCTAGTACTGAGGAGGATTCCAAAATCTTCGAGGGTTGCCAAATTGTCAGACAATTTGAGATTTGGTAAATATCCAGTTATTCGTCATTCCCTTTTCGCTATTTCCCCTCAAACACAAGGATTATCACCCTCTATTTTAACACTGAACTCGCACTTCCACAGAAGCTTCAGTGGTCGCAAGAAAAGTGGTTCAAGGATATATGCGATATGAAAAGGCGTGTTGGGTAATAAACACAGAAAATAAACACAGATAAACACTAGATAAATAAACACAGTAAATGCGGTAAACTCCCGATTATCCGAGAATGGATTATGCGAGTTGCAGATTATCCGCGGGCACAAGAAAAAAGGCAAGATTAAGAAAAAGGGTTTTTCTACAAGAAACAAACAAACAAACAAAGAAAAAATATCTTGGTTTTTTAAAGGAAAAAAAACGTAAATATAAAGAACAATGTCGCGTTAGTTTTATATTTTGTACAGTGTAACTTGCTATCACGCATGTCGGCATTTTAACATATTTAGGAGCATTATCAATACCTGTCTTTTTTTATCACACCACTTTTTTTTTGAACGGTGTTTTCCTTCTTCTTTAATCGTAATTACACATTGGAAAAAAATTTACGACAAATAAAGTGGTAGGTAAAAGGGACGAATATTTACAATGGACTGCAACAAATTAAAATGTTGGCATGTTTTGTGGTACTTTTAAATTTAGTGCATAAAATTAATATACAGATTGTACCTTGGCTTCATCGTAAGTAAACTTTTTTGTTTATTGTACATCCACTAATAAGTTTCTTTTTAAAATATTTTTTATGCTTTATAGTATTAAAAAATTGCATTACACTTCAGCTACAAAATAATGCATTAATGTGCATAGAAACTATAATAATGCAAAATAGAGGTCGAAAATGAAGAACTACATAGCATGGAGAATTTTATAAATTTTAAAAAATAAACAGATAAATAAAATTTTGAATATTAACGTTTTAAATTATAAAAGTGTTTCGAAAAATTTTGATGTACTTAATATTGTAATATTTCAACAGATATGTATGTAAAATTTCCTAATTCTAGGGTATGAATATTAGTAAAGAGAAATGTTGTTTATTTTTACTTATCTACTTTTACTTATCTATTTATTTGAAGGTACTAGATACGTTTTGATCTACTTTTTACGAAAAAAAAAAAATCTCAAGAAGGAAAATTAATGTATATATATACATGTATATCGTTTGAATTCTTCTTTATAGACAGGCACTACACAGCAAAAGTCCTGCGAAATTCCTTAGAAAACACCTTCTATATTTATCATATGTTATCACTTTTTTGATAAACATGATAAATTTTTTATGATTTATTAACTTTTATAATTTTCTTGAATTTATTTTTTCTAAATAAAATGCAACATTTCATAAAATGTCATTTTAAAAAATCTTATAAACATCTCACTTATTTAGATGAGATATTTTTATTTTTAAATTTATATCTATAAATGAAAAAATAAAAAAATAAAAATAAATACTCGATTTTTGACTGAAAAGTTCTTTTTCTAAAATTTATTTCTCAGTGTCGAAAATCCTTGTCATATTTTTGTCATACTTAAACTACATTTTAATGACTGTTCTACAGCTGTTTTATTTCAATTTATGAAAGATATGCAGGCGTTATTTTAGACCGAATATGCAGAAGCATCATTATCGATTGAAAAAATCGTTTCTGAATTTCAATACAGATAGGTTGGGAATTTCTTTTTTATCAAAGAAAATTGCGCATCAACATTTTAGATAAGATGGCATCATTAAGATACTGAAATTCGTTCCTAGAAGTTAGTGAAGATATAATTATATATTAATTTATAGAGAAAAGAAAGTGTATTTTTTCTTCAATTTAATGGCTGTGTGAGATTCATAGTTTTAAGAGAAATAGATTTTTTTCCCTTAGTTAAAAGAAAAAAAAAAGATGTGGTTTTACTTAGATACAAAAACATTCTTGTGGAGAAAAGGCAGACTTCAACTTCATAAAATTCAATTACATATAAGTATTTTATGCACTTTTTTTAGAAAGATAAATCTATATATAGGTAGTTTTTATTTATTAAGTGCTTTCCTGTCTCTCTTTGAGCATCTTAACCAAATATATCACTTCTTTAGTCTTGGAGAAAATTTTAATGAATTGTTCTTCGAATTTAGTCGTGTAAAACACATGCTTAGAATTGCACTTTACAGTAAAAATTCAGTCATCTATGCATACAAACCTTTAGAAATGAAAAAAGTCAAAAGGCGTTAGATATTCCCTTGTTTCTTAAAAAAATAAAAATAATAATAAAAAGTATGCATTTGTAAATAAGTATAAATGAAATACGGGATTGGCCAAAAATCCTTCGCATATTTTAAATTGTTAAATGAAATTTAATATGTTGTGTACGAGGGTGATTTTTCAGCTACAACGCTTCTTATGATAAAAAGTTTTATTTAAGCAAAAATAAATAAATAGATAAACAAAAATTTTCATTCGGATGACACTACATGACTCTATTGATTTTTAAAAATTATATAGCGTGATCATTTTGATTTTTAGATATAACTCCTCTTGATTTCTTTTTGCTGGACTACATGAAGAATAAAACGTAGGCATTCTCCGCTGCAAACATTGAAGCATTAAAGATGTGGATACTGCATCTATTAATTATTGGTCAAATCTAAAACCTGTAGATGGCGCTGCGCGCCAATATTAATGTTCTGTTTCTTCTTTTCTCCTTAGTGTGTGTTCTTCATGTTCGTCCTTGTAGTATGTAATAAATGTATGTCTCAAAATGATATCCTATTAATTTCGATTTAAGTCTTCAATCGACACCAATGAATAGAAAGGAACCAACAGAGGCCTGCAGTCCCCACGACAATGGACCGATAAGGTAAGATATTTACCTTATTTCAATTTAATATTCTGAAAATGACTATTTGAAAAAGATATATCTAAAATGAGTCGCCAAAGTAGCGACATGGTTTTGAATGATAAATTTTATATAACGTCGTTAAGAACTTTAACGACATAAATTTGGCGCCCGAACAGGGACTGCCAGGCCCTTAAAATATGATTTAGAGTTGTTCCTTATTCTATAGTTCAAATTTATAAATTAACAATATGGCAACCGAAGTCGAAAAGTTAAAACGAAAACTTTCTACCCTCAAGGGATTGTGTACAAAACTCATGAATACGATAAACCTAAAATTAAATGAACCCGACGAAGGGTTAAATGTTTTTGAATTTGAATCACAGTTAGAAAAACTGCAAGTAAAGAATAACGAAATTATAGAAGTTGAAGATCAAATTGAGGCCAAAATCACGGATTTCAACGAGCTACAAAATGAAATAGAATCGAGACAAGAGTATAGGGATTCAATTATTGATGTAAAAGCTCAAATTATGAATAAGATAGAGAAAATTAAAAATTTAAATGTTACTCCGATCTTATCACAGCCAAGAAATGTGCAAACACCCAATTCACATTTAGAAAGAAATAATGCAAGTTCCGTGAGATTGCCCAAGATATCAATTCCTGTTTATGAGGGTTCTCCAGAAAACTGGATTGAATTTTGGAACCAGTATGAAATCACAATACATAACAACAACGACATTTCTAATGTTCAGAAATTTGTGTATTTACGCAGCTTTTTAAAAGCCCAAGCTTTAACAGCTATTCAGGGTTTAGCACTCTCAGATCAAAATTACAATACTGCAATTGATTTATTAAAATCTAGATTCGGAAAAAAAGATATTATAATAAGATATAAAATTGACGCGTTATTAAATTTGAACCCTGTAAAATCTCCAAATCAAATTAAAGAATTACGCTTACTGCACGACGCCCTTGATGTTAATATTAAATCTCTCGAAAATTTAGGTGTGGATTTAAAATCCTACGGAAATTTGTTATTTCCAATTGTTACAAAATTAATACCTACCAGTATTATGATAGACTATAATAAAATGAAAACAGAATCCGAGGAATGGGATGTACAAGATTTGTTAAAACATTTAAAATTAGAAGTTCAGACTAGGGAAAAAACTTTTTTATTTTTAAAACGCGAAGTAGAAACTCTCAATAGCGGGTATAAAAACTCAAATTCCAGATTTGATTCAAAATCATCGGAAAATAATAATAATGCTTCCTACCGGAAATCTGGTTCGGGATATAAAAATTCTAACACAATGCAAAGGGCATCAGCCTTTAAATTAACTGTTAGTAAATGTATATTTTGTGTTGATGCAATAAATGATCATGACAGTAAAATGTGTAAATTAAATTTAGAGGACAAAAAATTGTCTTTACGCAAACAAGGAATCTGTTATTTATGTTTCAAAAGAGGTAAACATACAGCTAAATTCTGTTTATCGGGTCTCAAATGTGACACATGTTCAGGAAAACACAATACATTAATTTGCTATAAGCAAAAATCGGAAACTCCACCAACGGCTCATATGAAAGATAAAAATCACATCGAACATACCCAAACAAATAATTCTGAGAATAGTGTTTGCGAAAATGATAATTCTGTATTGTCCTATAAGTGTCCTGTACAAAATCCGCTTGAGAATAATGAAATATATTTACAAACTTGCTTCGCAAGAATAACAAATAATTCTAATTTAAACTCTCTAAAGTGTGCCGTATTATTTGATAATGCATCTCAAAGAAATTTCATAAACATATCACTCGCCCGTGAATTAAAATTGCCGGTGATTAGAAAAGAAACTGTTATAATATATCCGTTTTCGTGTGAACAGCCGCAATCGAACGAATATTCAGTCGTAAATTTCGAATTGTCTCATTTAAAAAACCACAAACAGAAATGTTATGTTAGAGCATTGGTCGTAAATCAAATCTCTTTCACGAAGTTAAAGATACTGGATGACGCATATTGTCGGAAACTTTTGGTTTCGAGTCAGGGGGGAGGAAATAAATTTTTGCAATTCCATTCGAAGGCTCCAGACATATTAATTGGCGCGGGGTTATTTTGGAAACTGCAAAAAAATAAAAAGAAAATTAATCGTTCGTTGTTTGCTGTAAATACATTACTGGGATGGACATTGTCAGGCAACAATAATTCAGGAAGCAATCCAGACAACTTAATTACTGGCGCCTCCGTGTTAAAGATCGAATGTGGTAACTCTTTTTGTTTACATGAAAACCATCCATGCATGAAAATAAATGAATCATCGGAATGTACGGGTAATGATTTGCAAAACTTGTGGTCGTTGGATCTTTTGGGAATAAATGATGATAAATTGATTTCTACTTCCGATCTGGAAATAATAAATAAATTTGATAAACATTTAGAATATAAACAGGGTCATTATGTTACTCATTTATTATGGAATGACCATGGTATTGATAAATTTGAGAATAATTTTGAAAATGCTAGACGACAATTCATTTATTTGAGAAAAAGATTAAAAGCGGATAAATGGATTTTTGAGCAATATAGGCAGATAATCACAGAACAAGAACATCGAGGGATAGTTGAAGAATGCGGTCGCTCTCAAAGCGAATATTTCCCCCCACATCGTGCCGTTATTAGAAAGGAAAAACAAACATTAAAGGTACGAATTGTTTTTAATTGTTCCAGTAGAGTATCGGGGTGTAAATCTTTAAATGATTGTCTCGTAAAAGGGCCATGCCTTACACCACCAATTTTGGATGTAATTAATAGATTTCGAATGTTTAAGATTGCGTTTTGCGCAGATATTGAAAAGGCGTTTTTAATGATAGAAATCGCGGAACCCGATAGAAATTTTCTAAAGTTTTTATGGTTTGACGAGGACACCGAGAATTATAAAATAATGCGAATGACCAGAGCTACATTTGGTTGTACAACTTCTCCTTTCTTTTTAACGGCAACAATTAAGAAACACATTAAGGAATATAGGAAAATTTATCCGGATAGTTATGAAATGTTAAATTCAGCTCTGTTTGTGAACGATTTGCTTTATGGCTCCGATACCGTAAACGGTGCCTATGAATTAACTTCTACTGCGGTAAATATTTTAGCAAAGGCTGGAATTAAATTGTGAAAGTTTAGTACGAATTCACAGAAATTAAAGAACATGTGGGATAAAAATGATTGTTTTTCGGAGGTAAATAATGAAAGTGTAATAAATATTCTTGGATTGGTGTGGGATAAAGATAGTGATAAATTAGGATTAGCTTTGAAATCTATAGTTGAAAATTTGGATATATCGGTATGTACGAAAAGATATGTATTACATACAGCTGCAAAATTTTTTGATCATATTGGGATTATATCTCCCTTTTTAATTAGGATAAAGTGTTTTCTTCAAAGAATGTGGGAAAGAGGTATGGATTGGGATCACGAATTGCCGGATGATCTTAAGGGAATTTGGATAAAGTGGTGTAACGAAATTAAGGATTTATTAGAAATTCGAATAGATAGATGCTATTTCACGTATGTTGATTTGAAAAATTCGTGTGTAGAACTACACATTTTTTCAGATGCTTCACCACTTGCATATGGTTGTGTTGCATATTTTAGGGTTATCACTAATGATAAAAAATGTTATGTAAGTATGATTATGTCGAAGGCTAGAGTTGCGCCGCTAAAGAAACTAACGTTACCAAGATTGGAGTTAATGGGAGCGGTGATAGCAGCTAGAGTAGCGAAATATATTTGTGATATATTTAAGGAAATTAACATCGAGAAATTTTATTGGACGGATTCTACTATTGTTTTACACTGGGTGAAGGGATCGGCGAAACAATGGAAACCCTTTGTTAAAAATAGAGTAGTTGAAATTCAGGAATTGTCAGTACCCGAAAATTGGTCATATTGTAATACAAAGGATAATCCCGCAGATTTAGTTACTCGTGGTATTAGCGCAAATGCGTTAGTTAATAATGATTTTTGGTTTAAAGGTCCAAAATGGTTATCTGAGCTAAATGGTAAAGGTAATGATATTGGGGAAAAGGTAGACACGCAATATATTACCGAAGAAAAAAGGAAAACACCTGAAAAAATAATTCAGTTTAAAATCTCTATAGAAACAGTTGAACCAATATTGGATCTAGAAAAATATAGTAACATTTTAAGAGTCCTCAGAATTACGGCATGGATAAAGAGATTTCTTAACAACGCGAATCCTAAAAACGAGAAAGTTAGCGGTCCATTATCGGCAGAAGAAATTGGTAGTGCGCAATTAATGTGGGTTAAATATACACAGAAAATTAGTTTTCCGAATGAATTAAACTGTTTGGTAAATGGGGAACCTATTTCTAAAAATTCAAATTTAATTGAGTTCTCACCATTTTTGGATTCCGAAGGAATAATGCGTATCGGAGGAAGGCTTCAGAAATCAAATTATTCTTTTAACGAAAAACACCCGATCCTGTTGCCTTCAAAGGATAAATTAATTGATTTGTTAATAAAAAATGCGCATGAAAAAGTTTTTCATTTTGGCATTAATGATACATTAGTACAATTACGGGAGGAATTTTGGGTAATCAAGGGCAGACAGGCAGTAAAAAGCGTATTAAGAAGATGCAGAATTTGCATAAAATTTAATTCTAGATCTGGAGCCCAGATATCAGCTCCGTTACCTGCAGATCGTATCAATGAACAAAAGCCATTTGCAGTGATAGGCCTTGATTTTGCAGGCCCCTTATACATCCGAAATAATGATAGCAAATATTATATTTTGTTGTGCATATGTGCAATAACTAGAGCAGTGCACCTAGAATTGGTAGAGAACCTATCTACTGAAACATTTATACTAGCATTCAGAAGAATAGTAGCAAGGCGTGGTCTTTGCCATACGGTATATTCCGATAATGCACGAACCTTTCATCGAGCTGACATTGAGTTAAGGCACATCTGGAAAATAATTAGCCATCCCGACGTTAAAGATTACTATAGTAGTAATAAAATAAAATGGAAATATATCATGGAAATGTCGCCATGGTGGGGAGGCTTCTATGAACGACTGGTGCGATCTGTAAAATCTGCCTTAAGAAAGGTGGTTGGCAAAACCACTTTAACACACACACAACTACATACAGTTATATGTGAAATTGAAAGTTCAATTAATTCGCGACCCATTACATACATCTATGCAGACTCAGGAGAACCTTCTCCAATTACGCCAGCACACTTCTTGGTAGGTCAGCGACTTACTACCCTACCTATCGTGCATATGAAACCACATGTGCTTCCTGGAACTTCAGCAACATATGTGAAACGTTTTAATCAAAAGGAACGAACATTGGACCAGTTCTGGTCAAGATGGAAGAAGGAATACCTTCTTCAGCTCAAAAACGCCATGACAAGTCGACACTCCAGTATTCGTGAATATTCGCCACACGATGTTGTTTTAATCCACGATGCTAAGTTGCCAAGATACCTGTGGAAATTAGGAGTAGTCACTCAAGTGTTTCCCGGTAGAGATGGAAAGGTACGATCTTGTGAGATAAAAACAGCTACAGGTACATTGAGACGTCCTTTCCAGTTGATTTATCCAGTTGAAATTTTTGAAAAGGACTAAATAAACTTTAAAAACTATTTACAAACTATGACTTTTGGGTGAACTTTAAATTATCTTTGATATAATTACAATTAGAAAATGAACATATAATTAATGTTCATCCGGGGGCCAATGTATTAATTATTGGTCAAATCTAAAACCTGTAGATGGCGCTGCGCGCCAATATTAATGTTCTGTTTCTTCTTTTCTCCTTAGTGTGTGTTCTTCGTGTTCGTCCTTGTAGTATGTAATAAATGTATGTCTCAAAATGATATCCTATTAATTTCGATTTAAGTCTTCAATCGACACCAATGAATAGAAAGGAACCAACAGAGGCCTGCAGTCCCCACGACAATGGACCGATAAGGTAAGATATTTACCTTATTTCAATTTAATATTCTGAAAATGACTATTTGAAAAAGATATATCTAAAATGAGTCGCCAAAGTAGCGACATGGTTTTGAATGATAAATTTTATATAACGTCGTTAAGAACTTTAACGACAGCATCTAATAAAATTTTTTCCACAGTGAATGCTAGTGAGGAAGTAAATTGAATTAGATTATCTTTTGGATATAATTTGGATATAATAAAAGGCGCATATATTGAATTATTATAGTCAATTTAAGTTAATTTATAATCTTGCTGTATTTTTTTATGTGTTCTGGTTGCTGTGTTTGAGGTGTACGCCATCTATGAGCAAAATTTGGAACTGAATTTTTTATTTGGTTAAACAAAAATTTACAATGTAAGAAGCATTGTAGTACAAACCGCCATTTCGTACAACAATTACTTGACATTAAAGTTGAAAACGTATTATGGACTTTCACCCCACCCTGTACATTGCATTCAGAAATACCTAAACGCTTCTTTACTTCTTTTTGTAGTCCCCACCAGTGGCCCAGTCGTTCTACGCTTAAAGCTGGTATATTATGTTCGTGCTTAGATTATGCAAGTGGACTGTTAAACTCGAGTAAAAACTAATATTCGTGACAATTATACGCGAACACAATATTTAATTATCATTTAGTATCATACATATTTGCATATAAAAGATAACGTATTAGTAATATTTCAAAAACAAAATTGACACTATAGTCAATTTAAGCAATAAAGTTGAACCATAACACCTGCACAACTAAGATCGTAGGTGTATACGTTACACTCATGACGAATAGCAATACACTACCGGGAAGACAATCTAAGGTACGAATTGTTTTTAATTGTTCCAGTAGAGTATCGGGGTGTAAATCTTTAAATGATTGTCTCGTAAAAGGGCCATGCCTTACACCACCAATTTTGGATGTAATTAATAGATTTCGAATGTTTAAGATTGCGTTTTGCGCAGATATTGAAAAGGCGTTTTTAATGATAGAAATCGCGGAACCCGATAGAAATTTTCTAAAGTTTTTATGGTTTGACGAGGACACCGAGAATTATAAAATAATGCGAATGACCAGAGCTACATTTGGTTGTACAACTTCTCCTTTCTTTTTAACGGCAACAATTAAGAAACACATTAAGGAATATAGGAAAATTTATCCGGATAGTTATGAAATGTTAAATTCAGCTCTGTTTGTGAACGATTTGCTTTATGGCTCCGATACCGTAAACGGTGCCTATGAATTAACTTCTACTGCGGTAAATATTTTAGCAAAGGCTGGAATTAAATTGTGAAAGTTTAGTACGAATTCACAGAAATTAAAGAACATGTGGGATAAAAATGATTGTTTTTCGGAGGTAAATAATGAAAGTGTAATAAATATTCTTGGATTGGTGTGGGATAAAGATAGTGATAAATTAGGATTAGCTTTGAAATCTATAGTTGAAAATTTGGATATATCGGTATGTACGAAAAGATATGTATTACATACAGCTGCAAAATTTTTTGATCATATTGGGATTATATCTCCCTTTTTAATTAGGATAAAGTGTTTTCTTCAAAGAATGTGGGAAAGAGGTATGGATTGGGATCACGAATTGCCGGATGATCTTAAGGGAATTTGGATAAAGTGGTGTAACGAAATTAAGG
This sequence comes from Salticus scenicus, assembly GCA_963930645.1. Lineage (NCBI taxonomy): Eukaryota > Metazoa > Arthropoda > Arachnida > Araneae > Salticidae > Salticus > Salticus scenicus. Next base: position 141,157,962 of record OZ005650.1, on the reverse strand, counting down.
ATTTATTAGAAATTCGAATAGATAGATGCTATTTCACGTATGTTGATTTGAAAAATTCGTGTGTAGAACTACACATTTTTTCAGATGCTTCACCACTTGCATATGGTTGTGTTGCATATTTTAGGGTTATCACTAATGATAAAAAATGTTATGTAAGTATGATTATGTCGAAGGCTAGAGTTGCGCCGCTAAAGAAACTAACGTTACCAAGATTGGAGTTAATGGGAGCGGTGATAGCAGCTAGAGTAGCGAAATATATTTGTGATATATTTAAGGAAATTAACATCGAGAAATTTTATTGGACGGATTCTACTATTGTTTTACACTGGGTGAAGGGATCGGCGAAACAATGGAAACCCTTTGTTAAAAATAGAGTAGTTGAAATTCAGGAATTGTCAGTACCCGAAAATTGGTCATATTGTAATACAAAGGATAATCCCGCAGATTTAGTTACTCGTGGTATTAGCGCAAATGCGTTAGTTAATAATGATTTTTGGTTTAAAGGTCCAAAATGGTTATCTGAGCTAAATGGTAAAGGTAATGATATTGGGGAAAAGGTAGACACGCAATATATTACCGAAGAAAAAAGGAAAACACCTGAAAAAATAATTCAGTTTAAAATCTCTATAGAAACAGTTGAACCAATATTGGATCTAGAAAAATATAGTAACATTTTAAGAGTCCTCAGAATTACGGCATGGATAAAGAGATTTCTTAACAACGCGAATCCTAAAAACGAGAAAGTTAGCGGTCCATTATCGGCAGAAGAAATTGGTAGTGCGCAATTAATGTGGGTTAAATATACACAGAAAATTAGTTTTCCGAATGAATTAAACTGTTTGGTAAATGGGGAACCTATTTCTAAAAATTCAAATTTAATTGAGTTCTCACCATTTTTGGATTCCGAAGGAATAATGCGTATCGGAGGAAGGCTTCAGAAATCAAATTATTCTTTTAACGAAAAACACCCGATCCTGTTGCCTTCAAAGGATAAATTAATTGATTTGTTAATAAAAAATGCGCATGAAAAAGTTTTTCATTTTGGCATTAATGATACATTAGTACAATTACGGGAGGAATTTTGGGTAATCAAGGGCAGACAGGCAGTAAAAAGCGTATTAAGAAGATGCAGAATTTGCATAAAATTTAATTCTAGATCTGGAGCCCAGATATCAGCTCCGTTACCTGCAGATCGTATCAATGAACAAAAGCCATTTGCAGTGATAGGCCTTGATTTTGCAGGCCCCTTATACATCCGAAATAATGATAGCAAATATTATATTTTGTTGTGCATATGTGCAATAACTAGAGCAGTGCACCTAGAATTGGTAGAGAACCTATCTACTGAAACATTTATACTAGCATTCAGAAGAATAGTAGCAAGGCGTGGTCTTTGCCATACGGTATATTCCGATAATGCACGAACCTTTCATCGAGCTGACATTGAGTTAAGGCACATCTGGAAAATAATTAGCCATCCCGACGTTAAAGATTACTATAGTAGTAATAAAATAAAATGGAAATATATCATGGAAATGTCGCCATGGTGGGGAGGCTTCTATGAACGACTGGTGCGATCTGTAAAATCTGCCTTAAGAAAGGTGGTTGGCAAAACCACTTTAACACACACACAACTACATACAGTTATATGTGAAATTGAAAGTTCAATTAATTCGCGACCCATTACATACATCTATGCAGACTCAGGAGAACCTTCTCCAATTACGCCAGCACACTTCTTGGTAGGTCAGCGACTTACTACCCTACCTATCGTGCATATGAAACCACATGTGCTTCCTGGAACTTCAGCAACATATGTGAAACGTTTTAATCAAAAGGAACGAACATTGGACCAGTTCTGGTCAAGATGGAAGAAGGAATACCTTCTTCAGCTCAAAAACGCCATGACAAGTCGACACTCCAGTATTCGTGAATATTCGCCACACGATGTTGTTTTAATCCACGATGCTAAGTTGCCAAGATACCTGTGGAAATTAGGAGTAGTCACTCAAGTGTTTCCCGGTAGAGATGGAAAGGTACGATCTTGTGAGATAAAAACAGCTACAGGTACATTGAGACGTCCTTTCCAGTTGATTTATCCAGTTGAAATTTTTGAAAAGGACTAAATAAACTTTAAAAACTATTTACAAACTATGACTTTTGGGTGAACTTTAAATTATCTTTGATATAATTACAATTAGAAAATGAACATATAATTAATGTTCATCCGGGGGCCAATGTATTAATTATTGGTCAAATCTAAAACCTGTAGATGGCGCTGCGCGCCAATATTAATGTTCTGTTTCTTCTTTTCTCCTTAGTGTGTGTTCTTCGTGTTCGTCCTTGTAGTATGTAATAAATGTATGTCTCAAAATGATATCCTATTAATTTCGATTTAAGTCTTCAATCGACACCAATGAATAGAAAGGAACCAACAGAGGCCTGCAGTCCCCACGACAATGGACCGATAAGGTAAGATATTTACCTTATTTCAATTTAATATTCTGAAAATGACTATTTGAAAAAGATATATCTAAAATGAGTCGCCAAAGTAGCGACATGGTTTTGAATGATAAATTTTATATAACGTCGTTAAGAACTTTAACGACAGCATCTAATAAAATTTTTTCCACAGTGAATGCTAGTGAGGAAGTAAATTGAATTAGATTATCTTTTGGATATAATTTGGATATAATAAAAGGCGCATATATTGAATTATTATAGTCAATTTAAGTTAATTTATAATCTTGCTGTATTTTTTTATGTGTTCTGGTTGCTGTGTTTGAGGTGTACGCCATCTATGAGCAAAATTTGGAACTGAATTTTTTATTTGGTTAAACAAAAATTTACAATGTAAGAAGCATTGTAGTACAAACCGCCATTTCGTACAACAATTACTTGACATTAAAGTTGAAAACGTATTATGGACTTTCACCCCACCCTGTACATTGCATTCAGAAATACCTAAACGCTTCTTTACTTCTTTTTGTAGTCCCCACCAGTGGCCCAGTCGTTCTACGCTTAAAGCTGGTATATTATGTTCGTGCTTAGATTATGCAAGTGGACTGTTAAACTCGAGTAAAAACTAATATTCGTGACAATTATACGCGAACACAATATTTAATTATCATTTAGTATCATACATATTTGCATATAAAAGATAACGTATTAGTAATATTTCAAAAACAAAATTGACACTATAGTCAATTTAAGCAATAAAGTTGAACCATAACACCTGCACAACTAAGATCGTAGGTGTATACGTTACACTCATGACGAATAGCAATACACTACCGGGAAGACAATCTAAGGTACGAATTGTTTTTAATTGTTCCAGTAGAGTATCGGGGTGTAAATCTTTAAATGATTGTCTCGTAAAAGGGCCATGCCTTACACCACCAATTTTGGATGTAATTAATAGATTTCGAATGTTTAAGATTGCGTTTTGCGCAGATATTGAAAAGGCGTTTTTAATGATAGAAATCGCGGAACCCGATAGAAATTTTCTAAAGTTTTTATGGTTTGACGAGGACACCGAGAATTATAAAATAATGCGAATGACCAGAGCTACATTTGGTTGTACAACTTCTCCTTTCTTTGTAACGGCAACAATTAAGAAACACATTAAGGAATATAGGAAAATTTATCCGGATAGTTATGAAATGTTAAATTCAGCTCTGTTTGTGAACGATTTGCTTTATGGCTCCGATACCGTAAACGGTGCCTATGAATTAACTTCTACTGCGGTAAATATTTTAGCAAAGGCTGGAATTAAATTGTGAAAGTTTAGTACGAATTCACAGAAATTAAAGAACATGTGGGATAAAAATGATTGTTTTTCGGAGGTAAATAATGAAAGTGTAATAAATATTCTTGGATTGGTGTGGGATAAAGATAGTGATAAATTAGGATTAGCTTTGAAATCTATAGTTGAAAATTTGGATATATCGGTATGTACGAAAAGATATGTATTACATACAGCTGCAAAATTTTTTGATCATATTGGGATTATATCTCCCTTTTTAATTAGGATAAAGTGTTTTCTTCAAAGAATGTGGGAAAGAGGTATGGATTGGGATCACGAATTGCCGGATGATCTTAAGGGAATTTGGATAAAGTGGTGTAACGAAATTAAGGATTTATTAGAAATTCGAATAGATAGATGCTATTTCACGTATGTTGATTTGAAAAATTCGTGTGTAGAACTACACATTTTTTCAGATGCTTCACCACTTGCATATGGTTGTGTTGCATATTTTAGGGTTATCACTAATGATAAAAAATGTTATGTAAGTATGATTATGTCGAAGGCTAGAGTTGCGCCGCTAAAGAAACTAACGTTACCAAGATTGGAGTTAATGGGAGCGGTGATAGCAGCTAGAGTAGCGAAATATATTTGTGATATATTTAAGGAAATTAACATCGAGAAATTTTATTGGACGGATTCTACTATTGTTTTACACTGGGTGAAGGGATCGGCGAAACAATGGAAACCCTTTGTTAAAAATAGAGTAGTTGAAATTCAGGAATTGTCAGTACCCGAAAATTGGTCATATTGTAATACAAAGGATAATCCCGCAGATTTAGTTACTCGTGGTATTAGCGCAAATGCGTTAGTTAATAATGATTTTTGGTTTAAAGGTCCAAAATGGTTATCTGAGCTAAATGGTAAAGGTAATGATATTGGGGAAAAGGTAGACACGCAATATATTACCGAAGAAAAAAGGAAAACACCTGAAAAAATAATTCAGTTTAAAATCTCTATAGAAACAGTTGAACCAATATTGGATCTAGAAAAATATAGTAACATTTTAAGAGTCCTCAGAATTACGGCATGGATAAAGAGATTTCTTAACAACGCGAATCCTAAAAACGAGAAAGTTAGCGGTCCATTATCGGCAGAAGAAATTGGTAGTGCGCAATTAATGTGGGTTAAATATACACAGAAAATTAGTTTTCCGAATGAATTAAACTGTTTGGTAAATGGGGAACCTATTTCTAAAAATTCAAATTTAATTGAGTTCTCACCATTTTTGGATTCCGAAGGAATAATGCGTATCGGAGGAAGGCTTCAGAAATCAAATTATTCTTTTAACGAAAAACACCCGATCCTGTTGCCTTCAAAGGATAAATTAATTGATTTGTTAATAAAAAATGCGCATGAAAAAGTTTTTCATTTTGGCATTAATGATACATTAGTACAATTACGGGAGGAATTTTGGGTAATCAAGGGCAGACAGGCAGTAAAAAGCGTATTAAGAAGATGCAGAATTTGCATAAAATTTAATTCTAGATCTGGAGCCCAGATATCAGCTCCGTTACCTGCAGATCGTATCAATGAACAAAAGCCATTTGCAGTGATAGGCCTTGATTTTGCAGGCCCCTTATACATCCGAAATAATGATAGCAAATATTATATTTTGTTGTGCATATGTGCAATAACTAGAGCAGTGCACCTAGAATTGGTAGAGAACCTATCTACTGAAACATTTATACTAGCATTCAGAAGAATAGTAGCAAGGCGTGGTCTTTGCCATACGGTATATTCCGATAATGCACGAACCTTTCATCGAGCTGATATTGAGTTAAGGCACATCTGGAAAATAATTAGCCATCCCGACGTTAAAGATTACTATAGTAGTAATAAAATAAAATGGAAATATATCATGGAAATGTCGCCATGGTGGGGAGGCTTCTATGAACGACTGGTGCGATCTGTAAAATCTGCCTTAAGAAAGGTGGTTGGCAAAACCACTTTAACACACACACAACTACATACAGTTATATGTGAAATTGAAAGTTCAATTAATTCGCGACCCATTACATACATCTATGCAGACTCAGGAGAACCTTCTCCAATTACGCCAGCACACTTCTTGGTAGGTCAGCGACTTACTACCCTACCTATCGTGCATATGAAACCACATGTGCTTCCTGGAACTTCAGCAACATATGTGAAACGTTTTAATCAAAAGGAACGAACATTGGACCAGTTCTGGTCAAGATGGAAGAAGGAATACCTTCTTCAGCTCAAAAACGCCATGACAAGTCGACACTCCAGTATTCGTGAATATTCGCCACACGATGTTGTTTTAATCCACGATGCTAAGTTGCCAAGATACCTGTGGAAATTAGGAGTAGTCACTCAAGTGTTTCCCGGTAGAGATGGAAAGGTACGATCTTGTGAGATAAAAACAGCTACAGGTACATTGAGACGTCCTTTCCAGTTGATTTATCCAGTTGAAATTTTTGAAAAGGACTATATAAACTTTAAAAACTATTTACAAACTATGACTTTTGGGTGAACTTTAAATTATCTTTGATATAATTACAATTAGAAAATGAACATATAATTAATGTTCATCCGGGGGCCAATGTATTAATTATTGGTCAAATCTAAAACCTGTAGATGGCGCTGCGCGCCAATATTAATGTTCTGTTTCTTCTTTTCTCCTTAGTGTGTGTTCTTCGTGTTCGTCCTTGTAGTATGTAATAAATGTATGTCTCAAAATGATATCCTATTAATTTCGATTTAAGTCTTCAATCGACACCAATGAATAGAAAGGAACCAACAGAGGCCTGCAGTCCCCACGACAATGGACCGATAAGGTAAGATATTTACCTTATTTCAATTTAATATTCTGAAAATGACTATTTGAAAAAGATATATCTAAAATGAGTCGCCAAAGTAGCGACATGGTTTTGAATGATAAATTTTATATAACGTCGTTAAGAACTTTAACGACAGCATCTAATAAAATTTTTTCCACAGTGAATGCTAGTGAGGAAGTAAATTGAATTAGATTATCTTTTGGATATAATTTGGATATAATAAAAGGCGCATATATTGAATTATTATAGTCAATTTAAGTTAATTTATAATCTTGCTGTATTTTTTTATGTGTTCTGGTTGCTGTGTTTGAGGTGTACGCCATCTATGAGCAAAATTTGGAACTGAATTTTTTATTTGGTTAAACAAAAATTTACAATGTAAGAAGCATTGTAGTACAAACCGCCATTTCGTACAACAATTACTTGACATTAAAGTTGAAAACGTATTATGGACTTTCACCCCACCCTGTACATTGCATTCAGAAATACCTAAACGCTTCTTTACTTCTTTTTGTAGTCCCCACCAGTGGCCCAGTCGTTCTACGCTTAAAGCTGGTATATTATGTTCGTGCTTAGATTATGCAAGTGGACTGTTAAACTCGAGTAAAAACTAATATTCGTGACAATTATACGCGAACACAATATTTAATTATCATTTAGTATCATACATATTTGCATATAAAAGATAACGTATTAGTAATATTTCAAAAACAAAATTGACACTATAGTCAATTTAAGCAATAAAGTTGAACCATAACACCTGCACAACTAAGATCGTAGGTGTATACGTTACACTCATGACGAATAGCAATACACTACCGGGAAGACAATCTAAACAACAGAGGCGCGCCAAGGTTGGCGCATTATGGCCAATACCACAGTGAGCGGCAACATACCGGCCCACCTTGAAACACTGTTTCAAAAAATGAAAGTTCAATACAATAATTACAATTAATTATATGAAAATGTTACAATAACATATAATTTGAATAATAAAGCTTATACAAGAAAATTTTTAATAACATTGTAAAGAACAAAATAAAACAATGAAATACAATAAGCAAATTCATTTTTACCAAGTAAACATTATTCATTTTCAAACATTTTTTTTTCTTTCGCTTACTTTTCTAAAGGTAAAAAAGTGATTTTAAAAATGGGCCGTTTATAAGTCCTATTTTTTGTTAACTCTTTCCAACAAGGTTGAAAAGTGTTAATAACTTTGGTTTGTCGGTCCGTCTGTCTGTCTGTCCATGCTCTAAATCTCGTAAATATTCATGGACTTTCTTGAAACTGATATATACTATTCAAGTTCACTATCGGATGTTCCCTATCGAAAATTGAGTGAATAGCTTTACTAGTATGTGCACAGGGACACCCGAAAGTATTCCAAAGTATTGTGTCCTGTGAGAGGCTTTTCTGTGAACCATAATTCAATACGTTATTTTACACAAATCTTAATGAAATTTAAATATGCTATTCAAGTTCACTATCAGATGTACCCCATTGAAAATGGAGTAAATAACATCACTGGTTTCTATACAGGGACAACCGAAAGTATTCCAAAACATTGCTTTTTATGAGAGGTATTCCTATAAACCAAATTTTAAGAACTTTGCTTTGCACAAATCTTAATGAAATTAAAATATAATGTTCATATGCACAAAAGAATGCTTTCCATAGAATACAGTATAATTGGCGCTAGATTTACCGGGCCACACAAAAATATTCAGTTAGATTAGTGGGTGTTATTAGAAATTTGGTGAAATTGCATTTTCGTGTATATTAATCATTTTTATCACTTTCTAAATGTTTTTATCACTTTCCAATAAGGTTGAAAAGTTCGATTTGTCTGCCTAACCAAGCTCTAATTACCGTAAATATTCATGAAATTTCTTGAAACTGATATATGTTACTATAGTGATATATGTTCACTATAGGATGCTTCTTATTGAAAATGGGGTGAATACGTCTTCTAGCTGGCGTACAGGCTCACCCAAAATTAAACCCTACTCGTACAAGTGCTTCTAGATATGGATGTCTCACAAATAATTCGGCTGTACTCCGTCCAAATGAAATTTAGATGCCAAGCAAGAAAAGGAGAAAGTCATACCGTCAGTTCCAGAACCCCAATATCTATCTCTTCCGCTCTTCGACTTCGACTTCAAATGATTTTCATTATCTTTTCTTTTTTTTTAGTGCATATTCCTATAGATGTCGGTCGATTCTTTTAGTTTGTGACGAATTTTTCTTTCATTTTGACATTTTTCAAAAATTTTGAAAAATATTTATGACTCCGGCTTGACTGTCTGTCCGTCTGTCTATCCGTCTTATGTTCCCAATTGAAAATGGAATAAATACTATCACAGGTTTGTGTACAAGGACACCCAAAACAATTCTAAATCATTGCGTTCTATTAGAGGTATTTCTGTAAACCATATTTTAATTCATTTATTTTGCCCAAATCATAATGAAATTGACATTTATTATTCATATGCATAAAATTTCAAGAGAATAGTGTATTTATTAGCATTAATAACTATGGAACACAAAAATAATAAAATACATTAAGGGCTATAATTGGAAACTGCTGCAATTGCCTTTTAGCTTTTGTTAAGCATTTTTAACACTTTCTAATAACATTTAAGAGTAATTAGTAATTCTATTCGTCCATCTGTCGGTCTCTCTGTCCTTCTGCCTGACCGCCTGTCTATTTGTCCGTCTGCCTGCCTCTAGTGTCCGTAAATATTTTCAGATTTTTTTTTTTTTTTTTTTTTTTTTTTTTTTAAATTATATAGTAGAGTTTATCATGGGACGTTTCCTGTTTTAAATGGTACAAATAGCACAACTGGTTTGTGTGCAGGAATACCCTAAAGAATACTAATATCGTAGTGTTTTATGAGAGGCATTTTCAAAAATCATATTTAAATACCTTTGTATTGTTCAAATGCTTACGCAAATATTTATTACTAGCAAACACGTACACGAAACTTTCGCACTTTATTTCTTTTCTTATTTACCAAAGTTTGAAACTCATAAATATTATACCAATTTCACAACATAATTAAAGTTTTAATTTACCAGAAGCTAAATTATTATTTACTAACAGGCTACGCCCGCTTCGCTGGTCACTATATTTAAAAGAATTTTCGAAAGTATTGAATTAATAGTTATTTTTTTTTACACCAAATTATAGACAAAAAGTAAAAAAAAAAAAAAGAAAGAAAGAAAGAAAGAAACTGAAATTACTCCAAACCTTGCTTCGGGTACCGGCTGTCTACGGCAGCTCTTTTCCCGCCCGTACTGCATCAGGTCTTGATTTCCCATGCTTGTAGAAAGATCTTTCCCGGGCACTTCAATCTGGATATTCATCGACGACAGGGGGGGGATCTGCTACTATTTAAGAACTACGATTTTAAAGATGACTGTATCTCAGCATCTATTAAATATTTTAGTTTTGAACCATATATTTTATAACCCATGCTATTTACACTGTATTACGATTTGATTTCGACCAATGTAATAAAATAAAATAAAAATAGATTAAAAAATAAATATATATATAAACAAATAAATTTTAATCCTTTTTACTATGTATTTACTGCCATTTTTCCCAATAAATACTGTAAATAAAAAAAATTAATGAACAAAAGTTTTTTCTTTTAAAGGAATTAATTAAAAAATGAAAAATAAGAAGTTGTTCTACTATAAAAAATTGAACATAACTGTTATAAATACGTTTTTAAATTTAAAACTAATTATACTTAATTTTTTCTACCGCATTACGATTTTATTTTCAATAAATATAACAAAAAAAAAAAAAAAAAAAAAAAAAAAAAAAATCGCCTTCAAATGAAATTATGTATTAAATAAAAATAAGTTGCGTAATAGCCGTTGCTAAGATACGCAGACGATTGAAGCAAAAGAATTAATCTATGAAAAATGAAACAAAGAAGCCAATATTTAAAATCGGAAAAAACATTAATTTAAAAAATTCATATTCGAAATTCGAAAAAATCTCGATGAGGTGCACACCTGCAGGGTCTCAGGTACCTGTATGCCAAAATCTAAAAATTTAATATGTTTAATTTTTTTCTACTGTATATGTATAACTATTTGTTTTCAATAAATATAATAAAAAATATTTCTTCCTCAAATGAATTTAAATAAATAAATAGTTTAATAGCCGTTGCTAAGATACGCAGACTTTTGAAAGGAAAGAAATTTCTGAAAAATGAAATATTGAAGCTAATGTTTAAAATCGAAAAAGCATTAATTTAAAAAATTCAAATTCGAAATTCGAAAAAATCTCGATGAGGTGCACACCTGCAGGGTCCCAGGTACCTATATGCCAAATTTGGAAGCTCTGCGATCAGTAGTGTGAGCACCAGAGCGCAGACAGATACACACACTGACACACACACAGACAGACACACACACAGACACTTCTCTTTATTTATATAGATTAGAACCAAATTAATATGTGTAATAGTGAAACTAAAATAATTCAAAGAAAGGTTTCAAAATAAAATTCATGGTTGACGACTTCCGTCGTACTTCCACAGGCAATACAGTTTTAGTATAGGGCCCGCCTGACACCTTTTAAAATTTTGCCGCCATGTTGGCGATGACTTTATATTTATTTATTTTAGCATAATTTTTCGTAAAAAAAAAACATAATAATTTCTATTTTGATTATATTTTTCAAGATTGCGTTTTTTAGTCAGTTTATGATAATAATTCATAGTCTGTATATATTTTTTAAGTATTGCTTGGTTTAAAATGATGCTTGCACAGATTCTGAAGAAGCAACTTTTAAAAATGCCTTTTTCAATAAAATAATATCATGAAGCAAATGTCGTCATTTTTTCTTATTAGATCATTGAGCTGAGTCCGCGTGCTTAATTATTGTCCCTTTATAAATATTATTTCTTATCCTCGCCAATTTTATTAGTTACATTATTATCGTATCGTTTCGACAAAATATAATCGTAACTGAACCACGTTAGAAAAATATTATATAGATTTTTATTATGCTAAAAATATATGTATATGTATACATAGAATATGGTATGTAAACCTTAAGATTTACAGGATGCACTAAAATATTCAGACACATTAATGGCTAAAGATGGAAATTGCTTATATTGTATTTTCGTTTGTGTTAAGCGTTTTTAAAACTTTCCAAATATGTTTAAAAATGATTATTAATTCATTTAGCCTATCTGTTTGTGTTTCTTTCATTTTGTGTGAACATTGCGTGACCACGTGTAATAAACGTATATTTAAGATTAAACGATGGAACCCGTACGTACAGTTGGAAAGTGTCAATAATCTGAGCCAACCGCATAATTTACCTTCCTTTTTTTGTTTTTCGTGCTTATATGCGATGGCGATAATGAATATCGCAAAAAGTTCTGTACATTAGCGTTATTTATTCAGCAACATAAGTCCAAATCCAAACAGTGATGTTTCTTCTTTTTTCTACTTAATATAAGGTTATCTAGTACTCTATACATTAGTTCTGAAACTATTGTTTGTGGCGCACACAAACTAACATTTTCTTGAAATTGTTCAACTTCTGTTCGTAAAAAAAAAAAAAAAAAAAAAAAAAAAAAAACTGAGAATTGAAAATATTCATAAACTTAATGCTTTATTATTACGTATTTATAAAATATCAAAAATCCAATAGTAATAATAGTAATAATAACAATAATAATATAATATTTATATTATCCAAAAATCAATTTCTGATATATTTTTCCCTTTATAGAAGGAAATATTCTTCAGATGATAACTGTGAAACGTGTCAAGTTTAGTTACAGTCTCGCTCAATTTTAGAATGTACTAAATATTTGCTAAAGAATATCAAAACAGACATATAATTTCTGGATAAAAATAAAAATAAGTCGTGAAAATATTTTGCTGAGATGCAGGAAAATATTGTGATGGAAAAGATTATGTTTTGAATTTTAATAGTTTGTTATTTCCAAACAAGAAGAATTTCGGAAAATGTACGGGATAATGTTAGAAGACTAAACAACAAAGCACAAGGCGAAAAAGAAAGTCACAAAAGCTTTCAAAGGATATGCATAAATATTGAAAATATATGCAAAACTTCATTGTGGATACATATGTGAAAATAAAGTATAAAGTAAACGTCCAGAGAAATAACGTCAGTTTTTGAATGATGCAGAAAAAGGAAATATTTTTTAATAAAATTTCATAGTAAAACGTTATGGTGTATCTCCTTTTTTTTTTTTTTTTTGGTTACTTTTACTTTATCCATTCATTTTTCATATTTTTTTTATGATGTATTATAATGTATTATAATGATGTTAAAATGCAGTTGGTGAGTAAGCATTATCACGCTATAAATCAGCATTATCAGAGCGGATTTTTAAAAACAAGAACAACAAAATATTAATAATAATAATAATAATTTCTAATACGGGAATATCGCGCTCCAGCTTCCCGCTGCCTTCAGCAGTGTGGAGTTGTGAATCTAGCGTATACAGGCACGCGATGATAATAATAATAATAAAAATATTTAAATAAATAAAATTAGAATTTAAATTATTTTCTTTTAAAAATTTAATTTAAAACAAGAGGCTATTTATTTATTTATTTTAACAGTATATTGCGGGACTTACTGCTTTATTCATGGTGGTCTACCAGAAAATGGTGAGGACGCTTTTTTGCTACCTGAAAGAAATAACGTTCTAATCCTAATAATTCCGTCTTTAACTGATTTTAATTTAGATACAGGTTCTCTATATTTATAAATCTGTTTTGAAGTTTTCCAAAAACCGAATTAAAAACTGTATATATATATATCACTTATTGGCAGATATATAAAATAATTTCATTTGGCTGCAAATTTGTTTATTATCAAATAATTAAATTTCTCTAAGATAATGTCAAATGATGTATTTTTGACTTTTGTAATGTAGATCTAAGTATAATAAAAATATGTTAAAAAAATTTCAATTTCTTCAAGTTAAAGTATGAAGTTTCATTCCCTAGCAACTGTTACTATTTCTTAAAAATTATTTTGCATATTTTCTTTCAAATTTTCTTTTAAATATTTTTTAACTCGATATTAAAGAGGAATTTTTTTTTCCTTGGGGCTGTTTTGTCTGAACGAAATACTCCTCAATTACCTTAATTATTTATTAACCTCTATTTTTTTCCATTGCTCAGTTTAAGTGGAAAACATTATTAAAGTACGTTTATAATGCAAAATATAATGTAAAACACACTAGCAAAGGATCAAAGTTTTATTTAAATATTTATGTTGTTTTACAGAAGTTTTCCCCTTAAGGGAATCATTTTAAGCCACTTTCCCTTACATTCACTACACTTCAGGACATTATCCTTAACAAAAGCAGAGATTAGCACACACTGTTCAGCTTCCATGCAGCTGCAACGCGATGAATATTAAAATTTGTAACCCCAACAGGTTAGTTCACAAACACATACAAATGCTTCTGACAAATCAGTCCAATTTGGCCAATTTTTTATCTACTTTATACCAACCAAAATCCAAAGGATCTTTATAAAAAATAAGGTTTGGTAAGTGATTTGTCAACCGCAACTGTGACTGCAAATAAGCTCTCAATATATGTTGGTACAAAGTCCCCTTACTGGTGTAAGTCTGTCCACTACTTCATTTCTTTTTGTAAATAAATGCTTTCGAAATTTGTTGACTTCACTTTCTTCATAAGAATTACCATTCGTAATTAAATCTTTCGATATTACGAATATGTTTTTTAGTTAATGCCATGTTTGGTGGGAATAGTTTCATGAATGTATCGGTTATCGCTGGAAACAATTCCCACGATTTTTATGCACGTTTTTCTATGCCAAGCAAATACTGACAGAGTGCCTCAATCCGTAATCGCATAAAAATACAGCAATGCTTTTAAGAGTATTGAACCAATGTATTGAGTTATTTCTCTTACATGAATGTAGTGTAAAATGTTACTTTATCCAAATGTTATGTATTGTCCTCCCAACGATAACTGTGATTACTCTGTATCGTACGCAATAGCAAATACAGCCACATCAGAATCTACAAGTCGAATGATGATCAATTTGGCGTTTGAATATGTTTGGGGAAATACACGAAGAGTTTTTCTTGTGTACCCATCTTCATTATTGATGGGTGCAATTTTGATAGATCTAAAATAGGCTTAAAATAGGCTTGATAGATCTAAAATAGGCTAAGGTATAGTTAACCTGCAAGCAGTTAACTATACCTTAGTAATCATATGTTTCCTGAAGAATATGGAGAAGACAAGCTAATTGTTATCTTGGAGGCGTTGTATATCAAAATAACTATTGATTAAAGGATTGGTCGAGTACTTAGTCTAGTCGATAATCCAAAGTACTAACTAAAGTTGGCGCAGTCAATGAGGTAGAGATGAAGGGCTTGAAAATGGAACAAAACTGAACAGATCTCGTTATGCTCAGGAAGTGCACTGGAAGAGATGAAGATGCTACCTGGATTAGTACCACTTGCGCGATTCCCATTTGCGTGAAAGGGTGAAAAATTCCCATTCGCGCGACCGTAAATTGCAGGACCGGGCGTATAGGTATTTCTTCATTTTGACTTGAGAATCTGAGAGCGCCCATAACTCGGTTCCATGACAGTCACTATCACGCACGTAAAAACGCAGAAAAACATCACTGGACACACCTACCTCGCTGTGCATAAATGTGAGAACGTCCGTAAATTGGTTACGCGGCAATCACTACCCCGCATGTAAAAAAAAAGGAAAAAGAAATACTGGAAACTCCTACGTCGTTGTGCATGAATCTGAGAACGCCCATAACTAGATTCCGCGGCAATCACTACCAAGCACGTAAAGACCAGATAAACATCACTGGATACCACTACCTCGCTGTGCATGAATCTGAAAACGCTGGTAACTCGTTTTCGCAGCAATCAGTTTCGCGCACGTATATAAGCTTCGCGCACATGAAAAACCAAAAAAAAAAAAAAAAAAAAAAAAAAAAAAAAAATCACTGGACACCTCTACCTCGCTGTGTATGAATCTGAGAACACATGTAACTCGTACTATTCTTGTATTTTTACTTTGTTCACGCAAATGGGAAGAAAAATTGTGCAAATGGGAGTTTTTCACCACTTCGCGCAAATGTGAATCGGGCATATGGGAAGACACCGCTACCCTATTGAACAAATTTAGAAAGTCACCAACAAATACTAGCTTATGGACAAAAGAAGAATTTAAAAGGTATCCACTATTTACATTTTGGAATTAATTATTAACTTAATTCATCTTAATATATTGCTTGTGAAGTCTTTTACACAATATTTGTTGCTGAGCTACAGAAAATTGTTCCATGCTTTTTTGCTCTTGACCGTCATAACTATGCACGATGGCCCTCAGTTCAAAATTGGAGATTTATAATGTCTCCCACACACTTGTCTAAATATCTACACAGATTTCTCAGCTGGAAAATTCGCTGTTTTTAGTACTGTTAACCAATTTTCAATTTACTATTTTATAAGAAAAAAAATAACGACGAATATAATATAATCAAAAACAAAAAATGAGAAGAATTTAGTAAATTGATAATCCGCTGTAAGTACTTTGCATAGATCACAGATATCTTTGGAAACTATGTATATAGTTTTAGAAAATGTAGCACTTTTCGCTATATTAATATAAGAGAATTAGCTGAAAATATTGGTTCAGTACGTTCGAAAGCATTGCTGTATTTTCAAGCATTTAAGGGTTGTGACACATTGTCAGTATTTACTTGGCATGGTAAGCATGGAAATTGTTTTTAATGCGAACCAATACATTCATGGAGCTTTCCATACCAAATATGGAATTAATTGTGGATCACGTTTGCCTTTTCGAACGATTTGTTATAATCAAACATGATAAGGACTAGTAAAAAAACTGAAGTGTACAAGGTTCAAAAACATTTATTTACAAAAAGAAAGGAAGTAATAGACAGACTTCCACCAATAAGGGAGCTTCATACCAACATATATTGAGAGCTTATTTTCAGATATAGTAGTTGTCGACAAGTCACTTACTGAACCTTATTTATAAAGATCCTTTGAATTTTAATTGCCATAACGTGATAGATGGCTGGTGTTGCCGAGGTTGTTGAGGGTCCTTCATCGTTGCTGGAGTCATTAACTTGCAGTCTAGGCAAAATAATCACAAATCGGCTTGCAAGGCATAAATTTATTGTAATTCCAATGCATGGTTGGAGTTTCATGAAAGCAATGGAAAGTTCGGATGCTATAACCAGTCGCAATACTCTAAACTTGTGGTCCCAGATCGCGGCAAAAGGTTAGATTGGGGTTTAGTTGGACGCTATTTCCGAAATCGCCGTGATATCTTTTCGCCCCCCCCCCCCCAAAAAAAAAAATTATTGAATTATTAAAAAATTCCGACTTCCTGTTATCGATAGAATTTTACTTTTTTCTATATTCACAGAATAAAGTATTAAGAAAGCATTTGCATAGAAGAAATGATTGAATTCTTAAAAAATTCCGACTTCCTGTTATCGAAGGATTTTTAATCCCTTTTATATTCATAGAAATAAGTATTTTCATGAACGAAATTATTGGATTCGTAAAAATTTGGGACTTAAATTTTCCCTAGATTTAAACGTTTTGAGATGTCCTAAACACAAAAACACCATTTTCTGAAAATGTCCGTCTATATGCCTGTATTCTACAGAAATTTTGTGGCAGCTCTAGTTCAAAAATCAATTCGCAGAATTACACAAATTTTTATTTTTAATTTCACCTTGATATACATCTGCGCCTATTAATTTTTTTTGGAAATAAACCAACCGTTGACGTTGTAGCTGCCGATTCTTCCATTTTCAGTAATACTATATCTCAGCTTCGGTTATAAATAATTACACAATATATGATATGTAAGAGGGCCATAATGAGACAATATACACTATAAAATATCGTATATGAATTTACTAACAAGAACTGAATATCTTTACAGAAAGTCGGCCATTTACCAATAAAACACCTGTGTGTGCTTTACTGTTAGTAGAATTACTCAATCTGATGTAATGTTTAACAGTCGGGGGTTGATAATTTGTACTTCAGTTCAAAGTTTCCAACAGTATGGTTCAAAGCAAAAATGTTATGTTACAATTTATTTATGATCTCTAAGTAGTGAAACGAATTCATTTGATTTTATCAAAATTACTGCCGCTATGTGTTTATTTTTTAGCCCGCGTTGCTCATATGTTTAATATCGTTTAATTTGTAAAAATTGTGAGTAATCAAATGTGAAAAGGTATACATTGCATTGTTTCTGTCTGTAATGGATATTATTCATAATGTATAAAAGGTTGTTTGGATTTCTGTGTTATAACATCTTGTAATCTGCTAGCGGTATTATGAAAACATAGCTGGTTCTGTGTCTTCATTTAGAAATATTCTCAATAATAATGAAGTTTTCCAGGTTAAGTTTGTTTCATGTTTCATAAATTATGAAACTGCTGTCTGGTCTATCTTAATTATACGCCGCCTACTTTCGACATCTACCTGAAATAACCAATCATAGAAGAAAGTGGTAATACAAGCAGTGGAGTATACATAAAGAGTGTCAGTAAAAAGTAGAGAGCACTTCAGAGGTTATCGTAAAGTATGAACAAAACTATTTGCACTACGTCCAAAAAGGCGTGATTATTAGTTTTCAGGATAAGAGTGGAAGAATTTCCGAAACGGCAAACTTTTTAAATTGTTCGTGTGTTGCTGTATTAAAAATATACCGTGCATGGCAAAATGCACCATCCAAAGTCAGCGATGTGACAAATATAGAGCACTGCGGGCCATAAATGACAGAAGGGAATGATGGGTGTCGAGATGAGTTCGGGCGAATGGAAAGGCAATCTTTGACCAACTAGCCTACTTGATAAACAGAGGGTCTACCAATAGTGTCTCCTCAACGACAATTCAGCAAACATTGCTGCATATAAGCCTCCGTAGCTGACACCTGGTTAATGCAACTCTGCTGACTACCGTTCATCGGTGACGAAAGCTGGAATTTGCATGTTAGTGCTGCAACTGAACGTTCACTGAGTGCCGACGAATGATTTTTCAAATGAATACCGTTTTCGGCTTCGTCAGACAGATGAATGATGTCATATGCAGCGTGAAGCCTCTGAAAGCAAACACCCTGTCACAATTGCTGGAAAGATCCGAGCTGAAGGACGGAACATTATTGTTTGGGGATTGTTTTTATGACATTCCTTCGGGCCACTCATAATTGTGGAAGCCACGAATCAATAAATATGCGTATCGACCGTTGCGAATCATGTCCACTCCTACATGCAGATTATATTTCCTCAGCACGACGACATCTATCAGGAAGACAACGCGATGCGTCATACATCTCGCAACAAACGTGCATTGTACGAAGAGTACCAGGACGAGTTAATCGTGATCACCAAGTCACCAACCCCCTAGACTTAAACACAGTCAATAATCTGTGTGGCCACTTCAATCGGGTTGTTTGCATCATGGATTCTCAATCGCGTGGCCACGACATTGGTGTTGTCATGGCTCTACATTCTTGTGAGTAAGCACCAGAAACTGAATCTTTTTCTGAACATCTCATAGCGGTAAACGCTGCGAAAGTGATTATTCTGGCTTTTGAGTGGTGGTCAAATAATTGTGACTGGACTGTGTATAAAGAAAATATTATATTTAAGTAATTTAGATTGTATGCATCTCTTCATTTAATTCCCATGCAAATGTTAATAACATGAATAAAAAGTGAAAGAATAATCCAATTATAATTTGATTCATTCTATAACATTATATATATGCACTCGTTCACTAGGCTGTTAAGAGTTTTCCATGGTTTTCTCTAAAACTCCTATGAGTGCGGACTAGCATCCCTTAAAATGACCCCACGGTGATAATTTTATCCATACCAAGAACCGCACGGCCACGACATTGGAGTTACCATGGCTCTACATTCCTGTGAGTAAGTTCCAAAAACTAACTGATTCTTTTTCTAAACGCCTCATAGAGGTAAACGCTGCGAAATTGGTTATTCTGGCTTTTGACTGGTGGCCACATTAATGTGACTGGACTGTGTATAATGAAAACATTATATTTAAGTTATTTAGATTATATGCATCTTTTCAGTTAACTGCTATGTAAATGTTAATAGCATGAATAAAAAGTAAAAGAATACTCCAATTATAATTTAATTCATTTTATAACATATATATATATGCACTCGTTGGCTAAGCTGTTTGAAGTGAAGTTTTCCATGGTTTTCTCTAAAACTAGTATGAGTACGAACTAGAAGCACTTAAAATGACCACGGCGATCATTTTATCCATACCAAGAACAGAAAAAATTGAAAACTAAATGATTCAGTATTTTCATGCGTTATTTGTTCAGTAAACAGGAACATTTGGCAAATTATTTATTAAGCTTTTTATTTAAATGAAAAGAAGAAGTAAAACAAAAAAGAAATTTCAGAAAATTTTAGAGTAAGTTTGTAAATACGGTTTATTTTACTAGGTTAATTTTCCTTATAAATATTATTTCATAAGTCATTTTTAAATTTTAGTTTTAATAGAAGTGTTTGGTTCAAAAAATGATCTTCATGTGCAATTCGGAAATATTTATTATTATCAAATAACGAACTTAAATCAATTGCTGGAAGAAATTTACGGAAAGAGTTGTGAACAGTAAATTTTAGATGAACTACAATTTGAATTTTGCGTCATAATAGACCAAATTTTAAAGTCGAATCACGCAATGAACATATAGTGATTTGAATAATTCTGTTGTTTATTGAATAAATTTTTAATGTTTATGATATGTAGATTTTTATTTATTTATTTAATTTTCAAGAGCTTATTATATGAAAGAGATTCAAAACTATAAAAGCTATGTTCAGTGTGCTTCTTTGCGTCTTTAATAGGATATGAATTTTTAAATTGTGCTGAAAATGGAGAAAATAAAGTATATCAAATACAAAAAATTGAAATATAGACTAATTTAGACTAATTTAGACTTACATTTAACCCTTTGCGGCGCAAGACAATTCTTAACATTTAAATTATACTGCCACCGGGATTCATGAACTAAATTAAACTAAATAAAATTTTAAATTTATAGGTTAAAAAAACTGGCCTTTTTTGATATGTTTTAAACATAAATTTTTGCTAAAATATTTGCGGGATGAATTTTTGCAGCTGGATCTCAAATTTTGCGTCCTCGCAGCGAGGACAGCGCGCGTTAAGGGGTTAATATGACTCATTTTTCACATTTTCATGTTTCAGTTAAAAATCCAAATATTTTAAAATTTTACAAGATTATATATAATATACTCGTATATAAAAAAAAAAAAAATTACAAGATTAAAATACTCGTATAAAAAAGAAATTCAAGTTATTTTATTTTAGAGATCCACATGTAAGCAATCCGCGATTGTAATGAAATGCTCGCCCTCTGGTGGGCTAAGGTGAAATTATCACACCACTGCATATCCTCATATTATGCAATCGACTTTCCATGATGAAATGGCGGAGAAAGAATAATAATTACACGTGGCTGTTATATTTATTAACAACTGCAGTGTTCAGAGAGCGCCATCTATCGATCATTACAAACGCGGATATACATTAGTTTTATGTCAATAATTAAAATTAGTAATAATTAAATTATTTTTGCAGCATAAAGTCATACTTGAAAGAGACATAACAAAGGAACTATTGGAGAATATTGGGTTTAATATTTACCGAATCTTTCTCATTCTTAAAATGTCGTTTTTAAACATATCATAATATTTACAATACCTGGATTTTTCTGGTCAAAATATTCTTATAGTTGGATTTAAACTTTTCTAAGCAGTATTTTCTCATTGTAGCATGTCTAATTAAAATTCTATAATACATAAGTGTAAACTCATTAATATCTGTAATATTCCTGTAATCAGAACGGAAATATTTTTGTAAAAGGAAACGAAGTGCTGTTGTATTCTTACCTTAAGTTTATTGAGCACAATTTAGTGATGAAAAATCAGCATGATTAAGTAAGAAAAGCTATTTAAATTGCATAAAATTTTCCTGTATTTATAATTAATAAAATGTTTTTGGTAAAAACGCAGGAAAAAAAAAATATATTATAATGCTCCGAATTCATTCTTAGTCGACATATAAGAAAAGCTTCTACAACGGTTAATAATGTTTTATAAAAGATTTCTATGCATTGTTTATAAATTTTACGCAGTAGCGTTTCTTTAGAAGAAGCTGCAATGATTACGAGAAAAGCTTATTGAATACCAGTATCTTAGAGATTTCGTAATTGTATTACAGCGCCAGAACTTTTTCTTAATATGGAATGATATAAAAGAAATTTTTGTGATAGTCACATCGTACTAGAGTTTCATTTCATTTATGAAAGAAGATGCATATTTTACTATCATTGTGTTAGTACGTCATAGAAAATCCTGTTCTCTGTTCTAAGATATTTTTAAATTATCCAATAGACTTTTTTGGTATGATGTCACATGAAATCCTTCCCGGGAAAACTGTTAGTGTTTAATGGGGCGATACTCAATGAAATATGGAATGAGAAATAATTTTTTTGGGGGGGAGGGGGTGGAAAACAACTGAAAATTTAACCTCAACTCCTCCCTCCTAAAAAATAAATAAATAAACAAAAATAAAAATTGAGTCTGTTAATAATTTCAAACTACTTTGCAAGGTAGGAGTAGCGTCGAGTTAAGGAAGTCAAGGTCACTAAGTGAATTTAGTATTGAAAGTAGAGTGGAGGAATAACGTCGAGTTGGGATAGGATGTTCGATTGAGATTGGGAAAGTTCCTAGCTGGATCCAGCATAGTTTGTGGGTGAGATAGCTAGTTGCAGGTGTCGAGTAGAGGTGAATTTGGGTTAGCATGGAGTGTCTAGTTATTGGATAATTAGTTGGATAAATTGAAAACAGGATCTACGTAGATTGTGTACGTGAAAGGTGTTTAAGATTTGAATGAGGATAGTCTTTAAAGAAGTATAGTTGGGTAAAATGAAATGAATCGAATTTTCTGTTTTTGAGGACTTTAAATAGAGCAATTAATGGAGTACTGGTGTGTCGTTGGAGTTGTGTTTTTGGATATGTGATGTGTTGCGTTGATAGATGTGCTATTGGAGATTGAAGTATTGTGTGTTAATATTAGATTTGACGAATGTGCCGTTGGCGCGTAATATTTGATGTTAGTGATATAAAGCGTTACTCGTCGCTCTCAAAAGTCCTCGACGAATTCAACTATTAGTATTTGTAAGTTATACATTTTTATGATAGTTTAAAATGACTCAGTTTAAGTTTATTAGTGAATTCTTTCTTACCCCTCCTCCTCTCTACACTCCAAAGTTAAAATAAAGTTGGCTGTCTCTTTAATATAAGTCTCTTGATTACCTCTTATACTAAATATACGTACGATGAATCAAGTAGAAGTCGGAATGGATACTTCACAACTTCAAACAAACAAACAAAAAAAATTTGATTTTTCTTTTATAAATATATATGACTCGAAATTACTTAAAGAGTTTTCATATACTCGACAAACTGGTTTTGAATATTTTTCACATAGATAAAATATATATGCAAAAAGTATTTCTATGAAAGAAGAAAAAAGAAATTATTTGAAAATAAAAATGTAATTCAATAACTTTTCTTCACTATCTTAACTTCCAGGCGATAATAATTACTTATAATACAAAAGCGGAGGAATACATAAAACTGAAAAAAAGTGTGTGAAGATACAAAAGCTTTTGACAGACATATATAAGCAGCTAAAGATTAAAAACGTGTAATTGAGATGGTAGCATAGATACGATGACTTAATAGTTATATTGTTACATTATTTGAAGTGGGAAATGGAATTGAATTTCAAGAAAACTTACAAAAAGGTTTAGAGAAATAAGTTGAAAGGCAAATTATCTGAACAGATGACAAAATATTTTCCATTATTTCGTGTTTTATATATTTTTAGAAATGAATCGATAATATTACATTAAAGAAAAAAAAATATCTATATATATACAGAAATTCTTAAATTGAGCAAAAGAAAAAATAAAACCTTACATTAGGAGCAGAAGTGTCAAAGAATTTTTATTTTCAGAAACATATTTGATGTCATTTCATGAGAAGGTGCACATAAATTTAAAATACCAAAAATTTCTCATAAATTCTAATGCTGCGCATAGGTAATGAGTTTCATTGTAACGATTTTTTATTTATTTATTTATTACCTTTTAGAATAAAATGAAGCTAATAGGCATGTTAAACTTTTTAGAGTAAAGGTACTTCTGGAAAATGTTTCGTTTCTGGCAAAGCCATAAAAAAAAAAAAAAAAAAAAAAAAAAGAAAAAAAAAAAGTTTATTTACAAAATTATCGCTGAATAAATTATCTTCATAGTCAAAATACATTTAGAATAATCCATTAAAAATTAAGACAACCATTAAGAAAGTATCGTTAAAATAGAATATTTTTATATCTATGAATTTATGTATTATTCATATGATATTCTTGCGAATTGCTGAACGAAAAAAAATTGCTGAATGTAAAATACCAAATTAGGCTAATTAACCGGTCAGAAATGAGGTTTTGAGGCTTTTTAATGGAATTCTATTAAGTTTTTTTTATAAAGTGCTATAAAAAAAATAGTGATTCAAATTTTTGTAAATTCGTTTAAAGAGTGATCAGATAAGCGCGCAAAGTCTTTTAGTACAGCAATAACATGCAATTCCCCCCTTTTCTCGAAAAAACAATTGTTACAAATTAATAATAATAATAATAACCTTTGTAAACAAAGTTTACAAATCGCAAAAACCTGCAACAATTTTTTTTGGGTCAAAATAATAGCACGACCCAGTATCAAGCAAAGAAGGCCCACAAAATGCTGAAAAAGACAGGAAAATTAAACAAACGTTTTGATATATTTATTCATAGATTGCTTTAAACATTCGGTGCTTTTATTTATTCATTTATTTTTTCGTTAGTTTATCTACATACAAAAGCTAATTCAACATATTTTTATTTGATGTATCGAAGCCCTTCTTCTGTCCTATACAATAGTATTTTTAGGCAATGCAATTCAATACTTTTGCATGGAAAAAAAATAGTCACAAATGAAGAAAAACACACAGAAAAACCAGCACAGTTACATAAAGAAAAATAAATTGACACCGGCCAAAATACGGATTAAAAATAGTCAAGGTTGGTTGCTTGGGTTTAACGTCGCAGTAGTACTGCGCTATGGGTAATTGGAGACGGCCTGGGATGCACCCTTAAGGATGGTCCGGAGACATGACATCACAATTTTCATCCTCCAAGGAGGGGATGGCTCCCCCGCTTTGGTGACCCCCAAATAAAGATAGCTAAGAAAAATATATCTAAGAGCAAGTTGGGCTCGAGGCAGGGCTTCCTAATTTACAAATTTATTATTATTTGTTTATATTTGATACATCTCGCTCTTTTTCTGCCCCATAGAAGGAAAATATTATATTTAGACAGTATAATTCAAGGATCATTATTATCGTAATTAAATTTATGTATTGAATCGAAAATTTCTTTGTACAGTCGGTAACAAAAGTATCCGAACACTAGCAAAAATTCCTATATAAAAAAAGTAGAGTTAATACTGTTTTGTTAAATAAATCCTTGTCGACAAGGATTTATTTAACAAAACAGTATTAAATCTACTTTTTTTTTAATATAGGAATTTTTGCTAGTGTTCGGATACTTTTGTTACCGACTGTAGTTAAGCAGGTAACACAAGGTGTGACTAATATTTTCATCGTAAATCATTGATATCATACAGAGTGGTTATAATTAAAGTGACCTTATTCATACCCCTCTAGAACCCCTGTGGTCTATCGGATTTCGATGAAAATTGGCATACATGTTATAGAGACCATGGGGAAATGATTTCTGCAATTAGAAAAGTTCAAAATTCGACCGCCAGGTGGCACTTTTCAAAAATTCCTTATGCAAATTAGTCAAACCTATAAAAAGAGTTAAAGTCAGAACCAGTAAATTATTCTGCGTGCCTTTGTCATCGTTAATCATGCCCTTACTTAAGAAAGATCGAGTGTTACTGGTAAAACTGCTTTATCAGAACGGCAACAATAGCTTAGCTGCGTGAATAACGTCGTTTAAAGGGATTTCGGAAAGAGCCAATGTCCAAGAATGGTTGGAGAAGATGATTAGGAAATTTGAAAAGACTGGAGACTTTGGTGTGCAGCCAGATAGAGGGCGGAAACCTGTGCAAAAGAAACTGTCGAAGAAGTCACTACTGCTGAGGTTGAAAGAGCTTCCATTTCCACACTATATTTCAGCAAGGGCTCGACTGGTGTCACGTGAGTTGGCGATTCATTGATCAACAGTACAAAATATTGTGCGATCTATTTTAAAAAAGTATCCGTATAAGATCCACATGGTGCAAATGCTGCAACCTCAAGATCTCCAAACACGCAGCCAGAATTTGCTTACCGATTTTTGGCGTGAATGGATATTGATGACGCGTAATCTTGGAAAATTCTATGGTCAGGTGCGGAACACTTTTCATTAGATGGGACTGTGAATAATCACAATTGTCGCATATGGGTTGCTTTACCTTCTAATTTTCTGTACTAACAACCGCTGCATTCTGATTACGTGATTGCATGGTGTGAATTTACTGTGGCTTTTTTCCTCGGATCATTTTCCTTTGTAACTCTCACTCCTCAAGGTCCTAAAAGGTGCTGTGTCACGAATGCATGGTACAGTGAACTCCTTCGACAGGAAGACATTCCTTCTTTACTGGATCTACAATGTTTGCAGACCACTGTCTTCATGCAAGATGGAGCAACTCACCACATTGGGTGCCAAGTCAAAGAACTTCTTCGTGCTAACTTTGCATCTTGTTTTTAACACTTGGCTCAATACTAAATTGCACGCGGAACACAGCGTAATAAAATCTGTTCAAAAATTTACTTTTGAAGCAATAAAATTAGAGATTACAAAAAGAAAAATGCAAAATATCCAGGTGCGGTTTTTTTTTTTTTTTTTTTTTGTCGCTTAGTGTACATGAACAATTTGTCCAATTTTAATAAAAACATTCATGTAGCACCCCTATATGATATAGGTTTACTATGTTGTGTTTAGATTTCATACTAATACTTCTGCTTGTGACACGCTGATAAAGGTGCTGTCACACAAAAGATCGTATTGTTTGAAATTAAAAATATTGCTTCTTGATGCTGTCGAACGACTTTCTTGGGCTGCATGAAGAAGCATGAACGAAATCCACAAATTTAAACAACGTACGCAGTATTTGGCGACAAATCACATCTAGAATATTTTAGCGGAATAAAGATAGAGTCTGGAATTACGATGTTTTATTTTTGTTTCGGGGGCTCTCATCGCAGGAGTTCAGGTTAAAAACTACTGTAGGATATACAAACAGTCGGAAATTCATGATTAAAGAATGTATTTGAAACAAATATATGAAACGGTGGTATTTCAACCATTTTCCTCATGATTGGTTGTGGGAACTAAGGCCGATTTGACTACTCTAGGGTCCTAAGCCTAAGAGAGAGTGCCCATCGTGATGGGGTCTTTCTAAGGGGTCCTAGACTGTATTTATGCAAGTTTCGGAGAAAATAATGAAACACTCCGAACGGCTAGGCCACCAAGTGCGACCTGGGATCAAACCTGGCACCTAACGTCTACTAGCTTTGAGCGCAGAACCTCTCGGCCGCTTGTGGGCGCTCCCATTTTCCTCAGGAAATACTTGTTTTTTACTGTTTAGAAGGTAATATCTGATAAAAATCTTTATTAATAATGTTTTTGGGAAACATACGATGCTTTCT
The DNA here is from genome assembly GCA_963930645.1 of Salticus scenicus. Taxonomy (NCBI): domain Eukaryota; kingdom Metazoa; phylum Arthropoda; class Arachnida; order Araneae; family Salticidae; genus Salticus; species Salticus scenicus. Next base: position 141,130,456 of record OZ005650.1, on the reverse strand, counting down.
GTAATCAAACCTCTTCTGTGAAAATGCAACTTAATCAACCTTTCAACAAGACTCAATTCCTTTCTTAAAGAAAAATCACACAAATATGGCTTTCTGGAAATGTACCCGGCTTTATGAGTGCTCAGTATTAGCCACTAGGTCGTCCTGACCTCAACATTCTCAACTATTGTAGTTAGAGAAAATAGTCTGTAGCAAAAGACAGGCTAATTTAAATATTCTCAAGAGGTCTTTGGAATGCATTCTTTCTCGATTTCAAACTTTTAATATTGAGCGTACTATTATTGATAAATAACCAAACCGTTCCCAGAAAAATGAAAAAAAATAAAATCCTAAACGAAGAAGCTACCGAAAATAATGAATAAAAAATTGTGTATATTATATCACAAGAGCCGGTACGTGAGATAGTGATTCGAAAATGTATATATTATTTAATACAGATCAAGAAAAACCGTCTTGTATTACATTTGAAATGTGGTAATAATTTTATCACCTGATCCCAATCCTTATACATAATATGCGAAATTGATGTCTTCAGTAATCTGCAGAGTATACATTGGATTCAAATTCAAATGATTAGCTGATACTAGAGCTTGTTTAGGTTATTACCAGTAGTTAATATATCACACTCATTATGGATATTAGGTATCATTCGCCTTCGATTATTAGAACAATGTAAATTTGATCCGAGATGAATGGTTAGTTATATGAAATGAATTTTCAAATGGAGACAGTTTAGTGTTCATTAAAATTTGGGCCAGTTTAACTAGATATCAGAAAGAAAAATTGAGCGGATCAGTTTCAGTTTGGATTTACTGTAATAATTTGTTTTTGGTTCAAGTTGCTGTTAATTTCTTCATATTATAAAAGTATGGTTATGCCAGTTGAAAATAATAGGATTTTTTTCGGAAATATCAGAAAATATTTTTTATGTAAAGTTTATACATTAAAATTCTATCAATGTTTTATAAACCTTTTTCGCTGCATGAAGATAAATTTGACAGGATGACCATTATTTAAACCAGGGTTTTCAGTGGTGTTTTTTTTCCCTAAAAAGTCACTTTTTTGTCCTCGGTCACTTAAAAGTAAGTTTTTATTTTTGCAAAATGATCCCTTTTTCAAGTTTTTTTTTTTTTTTTTTTTTTTTTTAAACTTAAATTACATACTTTTTTCTCTCTTTTTTATGCCAAGTTTAAGCATATCTAGCGATTTTTCTCTCTTTTAATGTTGCAAAAAGAAGAAAGTGCGCAACTGATGAAATGAGCGATGAAAAAATAATATCCATTGAGAAAAATTGCTGAAAAGGAAAACTACAGTTTTAACAAATTAAAATAAAAATCAGAAGATTCAATGACTACTTGGTTAAAAAAGAAATGTTTTGAACTTCTACATAATTTTTTGATGAGTATTAAATAAATCATTAAGAAAATTTTGATTAACATTTTTATTTTTCTTGTCATTAATATTCTCTTTTCTATGCATATTTCAAATTACTGAAGAATATTATTAGTTATTTCAAATTGTTGTTTATATTAAAGAATTTGGATTATTCACTGTACATCATAAGTAGAAAAAAAAAAAAAGTAGTTTCTAAACTAAGTGTTTACTTTTTCCTATTTGATATATTTTTAATCTATTCCAATATGTTATTTAATGCAGTCAAACCTCGTTAACGTGAATATCAAGGGGAATAAAAATTCGTTCATGCTATCAGTAACTCAGAAACTGATCTTCATTTTGACATAGATTGTGGAAACAGTTCATATTAAAACTAATTCACATTAAGAGTGTTCATGTTAATGAGGTTCAACTGCAGTATGAAATACATATTCTTATTTTATTTATTTTTTAACTGGACAGTGTATAGAGTATTATTGTTCTTTGAAAAATTTGATTTATAAAACAATTTTCTCTTTTTAGTATATCAGTCTTTTTTTTTTCTTGTAAAAGAACAAAAATCTCAAATATAGTCGACACCTGTATTGATTAGAGTATCGTCCTGACGTTGAAAAATTTTGATCCATACGCAAACTTGATTGCATATATTTAAATGTACAATCTTAAATAATGGATATAGTTTAATTTATCAATGGATAGTATTTCTAATTAATTAATGTTAGATATATCATAACTAATAACAACATTACTTTCTTCTGTATATAAGAAAATATTGGATTAATGAATTATCCCCATTTTTTGATTATTTGCATGTTTTAAAATTCCTGAACATGATTTGACTATTTTTATAAAATGTCTCTCAGTTTGTATGCATGTGTTTTACCCAAATTATGTTAATGCTGAATTTCACAAACAAATGGATGGAAAACAGTATACATTTGATTGGATTTGGACATAAAATAGTACTGATGAGATTTTGGCATACATAACTCAGCAGGGGGCGCTTCAAAGAGGAATTGTCTAGGGAACCTGAATGCCATTTGAAATTTTACAGAGCATAATGGTATTACAGTATCGCACTTAAGAGCTTGAACAAACATGGCGGATCGGCTGGCGGGTCAATGTTTAGTCTGTTATCATGTTTCCCACTATTTGTTGGAAGGCCATATGTCAGCTTTTATAATATGTAAGTACACTAAATTGGATCAGTGAGATAACTATTATAAAAAGCCATGTTTATTCATTTTGGGATAACTATTATGAAAAATTATTTTGGTTCAATTTCGCTCTTTATCGACTTACAGTGAAAGATGTTGTTCAGTCGCGTTACACTGGCCGGCATGAAAATTGTCTCTGACACCATTTCAGCATATTCTTATGTAAAATGACTTTCTGAATCCGAATATGACCACCATTTTGCCCAATCACCCACCGTTTTCTAGATACACCCCCTCCCTCATTTTTATGATTGTTTGGTAATTTTATACCCATCAGTTAGATTTGGAGAGGAACGATGATTATTTTAACTGTTAAATGTCTTCTGACATGAGGAGCTACAGAGGTAGAAAGTTCTAAAACACGAACATTTGTAGTAAGGAGGAAATTTGAGGGGATTTGTGCCTAGAAAACAACAGAAAATAAATAAAAACAACCAGTTTCTATTTCTTTTTTTTTTTTTTTTTTTTTTCCGCAACATTTCTCTTATTTTTTACATATTCCAGCTTCCAGTTTACCATTTTCTTACCAAAACATCCCAAATAATAAAAATTATGCTGTAAATTTTTTTTCAAAATGTTTTCCATATGCTTTTAATAACTCCCACGTTAAATGTTTTGGGCAGTAAAACATGAACAGTAAAATATCCTCCTTTGACACGTGTTAAAGATCATCACCGTCGAGAACACCATAAAGTTATTCACTCTTTTATTGCAAAACATGTACTAAAGGTAGATAACGACTGACGACTGCAATGATAAGAGCAATGGCCTTTAACACGTGTCAAAGCAGGAGGTTTTACTGTTCATATTTTGCTGCCCAAAACATTTAACGTGGGAGTTACTAAAAGCAGACGTAGTACAGTGAATCAGTCAAACTTTCTTGCGAGGGCTTTGAGACCTTTACTCCACTCACCAACATTTTGAAAAATTTTCCACTGTATAATTTTTATTATTTTGGGTGTTTTGGTAAGAAAATGGCAGACTGGAAGCTGGAATATGTAAAAAATAAGAGAAATATTGCGAAAAAAAAAAAAAAAAAAAAAAAAAAGAAGAAATAGAAATTGATTGTTTTTATTGATTTTCTTTTGTTTTCTAGGCACAAATCCCCTCAAATTTCCTTCTTACTACAAATGTTCCTGTTTTAGAACTTTCTACCTCTGTAGCTCCTCAGGTCATAAGACATTTAATGGTTAAAATAATCATCGTTCCTCATCTCCAAACCAAACTGATGGGTATAAAATTACCAAATAATGATAAAGATGAGGGAGGGGCTGTATCTAGAAAATGGTGGGTGATTGGGCAAAATGGTGGTCATATTCGTATTCAGGAGGATATTTTACATAAGAATCTGCAAGAATGGTATCAGATCTCGAATTTTTATTTTTATTTTTTTTAATTTTATTTATTATTATTATTATTCGTATTATTATTTTTTTTGCAGAACAGTGTTATTTATGATGTGCTTGATAGAAGTATTGCAGCTTTATGGCATAGAATAATGGAATAATACCTAATTCGATATGTAAGGTTTTTGTTCTATTTTATTTTGGTGCATTTCACCTGTTAAAATGGATTATATATATATATAAAATCTATGCATATGTATGCGCACATGCATGCATATACGTTTACATCCGCGAATATTTATACGTATATATACATACATATACTTATACATGCATATTTATTACGCATATAAGTATATATATATATATATATATATATATATAAGATAAAATTTAAATATAGGAGGGAGTAAAACTTGAATTATTAAATAAATAGAACTAGAACAAAGTTTTTATAAACCAATGCGCAAATGCAGCAAAAGGAAATATAAAACTATAATAAATAAGCAAAAAAAAAAAAAAAAAAAAAAAAATCAAAGCCAGAGGAAAATTTAATCCCAAAACGCATGAGGGCCTTCATCAGGGGTGTCCCACATGTAGGGAAAGGAGTATGAGAAGTTTCTGACGAAACGTTGGTAATCTAACCAAAAAACACGTTTCTAGCCCCCAACTTCTCACAGATGGAAGCAAGACCATACAGCAAACGAATTTTAATTAATACAAAGCATAAAAAGTAATTAAATTCAGAAATAAAGCACAAAATATAATACGTGAATTAAAAATACAAGAATATAAATAATACAAGAATATATAAATACATACATGGACAAACAGGAATAGTGAGAATATGGAAAATTGAAAAACACCCCCAACTATAACCATAACCCATATTCTTGTATTTTATATTGCTGTAAGGTCTTGCCTCCATCTGTGAGAAGTTGGGGGCTAGAAACGTATTTTTTGGTTAAATTACCAACGTTTCGTCAGAAACTTCTCATATTCCTTTCCCTTTATGGGGGAGCTCCCCTGTTGAAGGCCCTCATGCGTTTTGGGATTAAATTTTCATCTGGCTTTGATTTTGTTTGTTTATATATATATATATATATATGCGTGATAAATATGTATGTATGCTTAATATTATCTATGCACTGTTCGCGGAAAGTTTTTCATTTTTGCAGAAATTTTTTTAGCATTGCTCATGAAAAAAAAAAGGTATTTAGTTAAAATACTTTATTTAACTGACAGTATACTATTGATAAAAAAAAAAAAAAAAAAAAAAAAAAAATGAAATTGAGACATTATTTTCAGCTATTTTAAGCTTTATTCATACTTTTTTTTTTTCATGAACACAATCTAGTGTATGTAATTCCAATAAACTTAATATAAAAGATGCTTACGAAGTACTTGCTACATCTCCTGATTTTAACAGGAGATCCTTGTTTTTAAAACATATCTCCTGTTTCCACGGCTGCGGCATTCGACTTTTTTTTTCTTTTACTTTCTTTTTGTACCACTATTTTCGAAAAGTAAAATTTATAACATATTTTCTCAGGTAAATCTGCACTTTGTCTGTATAAATATTTTATAAATTTTATCTTATGAAAATAGTGGAACGAAAATAATAAAAAATAATAGAGCTTTCTTGTTTTGCTTATATATTTGAAAATCTACCTTAAAATTGCAAAATGGTATTTAAAAACAGATTTTTGTCAATCTTCGATAATTTCTCTTGCCAGAAATTTCTTTATGGTACTATAATTACATTTTCGTTTAATCTTGAGGCAAAAGCCATAATCCATTTTGTATATCTAGCACTATATTCCATCTGACACCTCATAAGATTATTATTTTTCATCGCTGGATACAAATCTTACTCTTTCGAGGTTATTTTGGCGTTTTTTGAAATGAATAAAAATCCAGAGAGAAAATGTGACCGAAAATTTCGGGTGGAGTAGAGATGTCTGCTTCTAATTTATTCTCATATTATTTATTACGAGTGATACACTGATGTACAACGAACAATCCCCCCCCCCCTTTTTTTTATCAAAGTTGATTCCCGAAATATGTGATTATTTCCCCGAAAATGAACAGAATTTTTACTATTTTGGTTTCTGTGTGCTAAAATATCATTTTTTTGCGGCAAATAGTTAAGTTACAGCAACATTTGACTGCTGTTTGGAGGACAAAATGTTCAAGTTATTGGGCAAATTTCTGAATTACGTAATTTTTTGCAGTTTTTCAAAATACAGGAATACCTCATATTTTCCAAAGTATGGGATCATTTGACTGTTGTTTGAGCGGCATGTATAGTACTCGAACTTTTTCTCCCGCCAATCGTTTTTTAAAATATTATTTTTCTTTTTTTTAATTCAAATTACATTTGAGAAAGTAAAAAAAAAAAAAATAAATAAAAAATAAAAAAAATAAAATAAAGTGGTGTGGAAAAAGGGGCGTACTAAGAATACTGTGGAATATTAATTAGTATGTTGTCAGGTATAATTTTGTAAAATTAGTGATATTTTTTTCTGCCAATTTTAGATATACATGAATCTTTCAGCAGTAATTGACTAATTTTGGTACATTTTTCTCACGATACGTGATTGTTTCGCCAAAAAATTAAATCCGCCCTCCACTTCCCTGTTTGTTTCCTGAGAGATACATTTTTCTCTTTGTCCAGTATTGAAATTTATGCTTATGAAAGTTAGTTGGAAAAAAATAGCGATAAAAATGAAATGTTTGAAAATAAAGATTCATGAAAGAAAAAAGAAATATATATGTTTCACAGATTTAAGATGATGCAGCCTTTATTTTCTCATCTATATATTTTCATTTAAAAATGTTTCCTACTTATGTGAAAAGTAACATGTGATGAAGGAAATAAATTTCTTTTTTTTTTTTTCTTCTCATAAATTATTAATATATCCCTTTTCTCCCTTAAAATTATGCAAAATTCTCCCCCTCTCTCTTTTTTTCTCCTACCATGGTTGGCAAATATGATGCGATATTTTTATTTTGGTACGTATCACCAGAAAAGTGACGCATCTACTATGGCAAAGTGAATCAAAAATTTTGCACCAAGAACTTAAGAAAAAGTATCCGCTTGTACCTAACCTGAAAAAAGTGGATTCTCACAAAAATATTTTTGCTGTTACTATCTTCTGTCATAACTTTCTTACCAATTAAATATAGAAATAAGTTCTACAATGGCCACAGCATGTTAGTTTAAATTGTATCCCAAAGCAATTCCTAGTATTCAAATAGGATCACTATTTTGGTTGTACACAAAAAATCATAGGTTACTTTAAAGTCACTTTTTTTTTATATTTTTAAATTGTTACTATTTCCACCATTTTTGAATCACCTTTCGGCTGAAAACCTTGTTTAAATTCATTCACGTTGGCTAATTTTACACTGGCCATAATAATATTCCGGTATATCCTAATACAAAGATAAAATTGTGTAAGGATATTAAAAACTGAACCATGATCTTTTAATATCGATTTAACTGCGATTTAGGTTATGTATATATATTAGTTTTATCTCTGTTTAAGATTTTGTAATCGACAGTTTTCATTACAATCATGACAAAAGCCTGACATGTAACACGAATACTTAATCTGTATAAAAACAATTCAATAAAAACAATCTCCAAATGCATTTATCAATATTATGATTCTGTAATTAGTTCAGTGGTATCAACAAACATAAGAATATTTTTATTTTGCCAGTACTTATAATTTTACACAGGTAACACACACAGACACAAAATAAATAAATAAATAAATAAAATAAGAATAAATAAAATAAAAATAAATAAAATAAAAATAAATAATTATTCTAAAATTATTCTTCAGTTAAAAATATAATGATTTGATCAAGAAATAAATGACCTTTAATGTATAGACTAGTTTTCTTTCACATGATAATAATCTGCTTTAATTAATTTCTTGGCAGCAAAACAAGTGCCTTTGTTTATAATGCCACTATTGTTTAGAAAAAAAAAATTAGGTATGCAAGTACTTTATAATTAAAAAATTAATAATTATAAGCGGCTCAAATTTTTTTTTTGAACTTTTATTATGCAAAGATCTACATCGAAAAATATAATATATAATCTTCTTGTTTTGTTTAGGTATCTCATTTTTAAACATGAAAAAGGTTTAATTAAACAATTAACTAATAAATATATGTATAAATTTGAATATGTCATTTTTAGCTCAAAATTTCAATATATAAAAAAAAAAAAAAAAAAAAAAAAAAGAAAAGAAAGAAAGAAAAAAAAAAGATTAAATAAATAAATAAATAGTATGTTGTAGCCCGCACAAGACTGTTTTCAATATCATCTTATATAAATTCACACAGTACAAATAATTTATTTAACTACGATTTATTAAAATTATTTGCCATGATGAATGCAGGCGATTTCTACTTTCCCTTACCCATATATATGGTAGAGAAAGTATTGTTTTGGGGTCATATTTGCGAAATTGAGTTTTTGCTATATTCATACGTTATGAGGTCCCCTGAATCCGAAAGTTCAAAGTTGGTATTCTAAATGTGCATCATATATGGATGCTACACTAAACTTTTTGTTGAGATCAAGCAAATGGTTGTTGTACAGGCACATCCAAGAGAATTCAAATACTATGGAGGAAATTGCAGATAAGTAGAGTTTAACATCTATAGACAGCACTAAACCGAATGAAACGAAAAAATATTTTTTTTATATACGTACAAACATGTTTCATGTAGAATATGGTATGGAAATCATTCACTGTTCGTTTACTGGGCTATACAAAAAACTAGGTTATAGTGCAACAATACTTGAAAATTGGTGGGAGTGTACTTCAGGTAATGTCGTGCGCTATTAATATAGGATTATATTTATATGCACCATGTGATGTGTACTTAACCATCAGAAGACATACAGGGCTGCTAATATTTAAGCCATAACAATCTTTGTTATTGTTAATGGAATTGCTTTACTATAATATAGTCCATGTCCAAGAAATCCATGTTCTGGAAAGCTGCTCAGGAATTGAAATTAATTGCTTATGGCCATATGGTAAGTAATGCATTTCTTTAAGCTAAATATTCGTAGCTTGGTTTTTGGTATATTTACACGTTTTGAGGCTTCCAGAATACCGAAGTCAAGTTTTTTAGGTTTGATCTTTGTCTGTGTGTGTTACAGTATATTGAAAACAAATAATTTCAGGTGATCCAAATGTTGTAATTTGAAGGTTACACGTTTGTTACTAGAAAAGCTTTATCAAGATTGATAAGTTTCAAGGAATGTTGCATGTGAATGTTGTCTGAATAACTTTAAATGAATTGAATTTAATAGGATTTGAATTCTATATAAATGTAGGTACAAAAATGAAACGGGGGGGAGGGAGGGGCTCACGCCCCTCTCACACTGATTAATTTGTCAAATAATGCTGTTCCAAAACCTAATTTGAATTGTTTTAACATAGGTTTCCATAACAGTACTCGCTATCTTATCCCTTAATCTCCAGTCTGTATTTATAGTGTTAAATTTCAGTGTAAGAGAAAGTCGTGTGAAGCAGCACACCAGATTATTAATTTCAGAATATGTAACATTTAATGCCGAAAAAATGTCAATTTTGTGTCAACATCAGAAGAAATGCGATTTTTTTTCCCCGTTAAAAATGGAAAAAAAAAAAAAAAACGATTATTTTGCTTTAAATTATCACAGACCTATGGTTAAGCAATTATTTTAATAGGGTTGACGAGTTCTTTTTAAAGAGACCGATTTTGAAAACTTACACCCCGGAGGTTATGTAAATTTTCGATGCTTCTACATCCACACAATTTTTCTTAGTTTAATACTACTATTATTAATTATTCATATTAATTTTATAATCATACGTTCAGACTAACTCTCATTATGAACATTTATACGATATTTGCTCCGATACTGCCATATTAAAAATTACGGAAAAAAAAAAAGAGGATAACAGCGCCATTTCTTGAGAGTTCCATATGAAAATATAATCAGCAGCAGTTTAGGTCAAAGTCCAGCTGTACGATATTTAGTTATACTTCGTTCATTGATTCGTGAGATAAGCGTCCTCAAAATTTGTGATACACACACACGCACAGACAGATGTTTTAAAAAAAAGTCAAATTGACTTCAGGACATCGCAAATCATGCAGATCCGTCTAAAACATGAGTTCGATAATTTCCATGAATCCAATACTTCCTTCTTTTACAGGGTGTTTCAAAAATAGCGCCCAAACTCTGTACAGCCAGATTCTACGTTGGAAGTACATAAGAAATGCCCAAAGAACTGTACCTGTACGATCCATAATTTACGATGAAAATACGAAAAACAAAGTATCGATATGCACGGTTTATTCTTTGTATCACGTGGGTTTTTTTTTTTTTTTTTTTTTTTGTATAATAGACCTATTTTGTAATATACACATTAGTGATACCAAGTAATATAAAGTGTGAATATGTGTCTTTTGTTTGAAAAGTTTGGTAACTTTTTGTGACATACACGTGAAACAAAAATGAATAATAAAACTAACTAACTAAATAAATAAATAAAATAAAATTGAAATGAAACTGAATGGGACTATAAGCTATATAAAACTAGTTGGCATAGGTGGACTCTGCTCAGTTCCCCATCATATGTATGTTCTCATAAGTTTTTCTTGTACAGGACATATTATATTCATGTTAAGAGAAATGAATTTGACCAAACCATTGGCACAATGACAGAACGAAATCCTCACCTAATAGGCTACCCACCATTCAGTTCAACATATTTATCTTATTCTAATCTATTAATTTATTTTATTGGGATCAATTTCGTAGTTTATTTTTCATGCTAATATTTCCAATGCAACAATCCCAAAAATGCATATTTATATGAAATATCGCAACATTTTGCTATGTTGATAAAATCTTAAATTTCGAATAACTTACGAAATTTTCCCATTAGAATATTTGTAGTCAATCGTGTTCATTAAAGTATCAAAAATGTTATTTTGAAATTGTCTGATATATTTATGATCCGCAAAATGGACGTTTGTGCTCGATTTTGCCTTATTCTGCCATTTTAAGTAAATCGTAAATTCCAAATAACTTACGATTTTTTTAAATTGGAAAATTCATGCTCTATGGTATTTATGTAAGTATCCTACATAATATTTCAAAAGTGGTTTGACATCTTTACGATGAAAATATCCCTCAAGATTTGACGTTTGTGATAAGAAATTCGTAAATTTCCAATAACTTACGAAATTTTTATATTGGAAAATTCATAGTCATCAATATTCATGCTAGTGTCCTAAATAATATTTCAAAAGTAGTCTGACATCTTTACGATGAAAATATCTCTCAAAATTGACGTTTATGTGAAATTTCGCCCTATACCACCATGTTAAGAAATTCGTAAATTTCCAATAACTTGCGAAATTTTCAAAGAAGCATATTTATAGTTACTGATGTTCCTTCCGGCATCAAAACTGATATTTTAAAACTGCTCTGACAATTTTACAGTAAAAAGTTTCCATTTAATGCACGTTTAAGTGAATTTTTGTCCTATTCTCCCATGTTAAGAAAATCGTAAATTTCTAATAACTTACGAAGTTTTTAAAATCGAATGTTGCAAATGAATAGGGTTCTTGCCAGTGTCGAAAGTAACATTTTAAAACTGATCTGACCTCTCTGTGACAATTTGTTCTTGAGATATCGTGTACACAGACTAACAAACTAACGAACTAACGGACTAACGGACTAACGGACTAACGGACTAACGGACACCCTACAGACAGACACCATACAAATTTTGTCATTTTCGGATTCCTCACACCTGAAAACGTGTAGAAAAGAAAAAAAACCGAGGTCGAAAATTTTCACGATTACCTAAGTTCCCCATACCTGTAGTATGATGGGGAACTAAAATAATTGTTGAGGTACTATTTGAGGTTATATCTGAGAAAGTTTATAATGAATTCAACTTAATATAACGATTTTGGAGAATAAAATTATCAAATCTATAAATAGATGCTGCAAATAGCCTAATTATAAATAAAAGTTCACAAACTTTTCATTAAAATACATATAGTTTCAAAATATGTATAATTACGCTTCACCGAAATATAAAATTTGTGGCATGAAAGGAAACTTTCAAATTTAAAATAGTAAGGTAAAAATCTGTATCTAAAATCCGTTCAATAATTGTGGCTTTAATATATACTAAGTGTCCCATAAGCCAGTAGACCTTTTCAATGTTCATAAAATTTGAAGGAATTGGTAGAATTGAACGCCGATTGCAAAAATGTTTATACTCGTGAAAGATATTTAAAAAAAAATAAATAAATAAATAAATAAATAAAAGGTAATCTTTTCGTTGATAGAGGACGCTACACGGATGAGTGAGGACTGCATGATTTTTCGATTAATCCAGCTTTTTTCTTATTTTGACTCCAACTTCCGCATACATGAAATTTTATTTGTAATGCTGACTTGGCGGATAAAGCGTTATTGGTGATGATATTTTCTCTGAAGTAAGAGCTGCTGACTGAAGCTGCAATTAGCGGTGTTTTAACTGCAGTTAGCGGTGTTTTAACTCGTTTACAAACTGTAATTTGTGGTGATGCCGGACACATCGAATAAGATTTATATGTCTGTAATCATTTGCATGTGAATAAAGATAGTTTTTTTTCGGAAATGTGTGGTTTGCTCACCTACAGCGTCCTCTATAGACGAAAATATTAAGTATTATTTCTTTCTTTGCTAAAAAAAAAAAAAAAAAAAAAAAAAAAATCCCTCTTCATGAAAATAACTTTTTCACAAACCGCGCTCAATTCTACGAATTCTTTTAATTTTTATGAATTTTTAAAATGTCTACAGACCTATGGGCGCCCGATATATATATTTGTGTGAGTATGCGTGTGAATACATTTGTCAAATGATTGGGCATGATTAAATAATAACCTGTGGTACGAGAGACAAAAGTACTTCGCAAAGATTTACATAATTTGTGGCCATCAAAAAAAGTATTACAAACGTTAATTTTTAGCTGTTATTTTTCTTTGTTCTTATTCCTTTATTTAATTTAATAATAATACTTTTATTTAATATAAATCTAATTTTATATAATGTTATAATTAATTTTCTTACTAATGATTTTAAATGATAAATTTAATAACTGCCAAGTAAAAGATCTGCGTTCCAAATCTCAATCAGTTGTAGTGAGTGACTCTTTTTAAGATATTCAACTGCCAACCTTTCAGAACGATACCCGCGAAAGCATTTATTAACCCTTTAACGTTCACTACTTAATTTATTTTAAGAATTTTTAAACTAATTTTAAAAATGGCTTTTAGGCACATAGCTGATCATAAATATTTTAAACATAAAAAAATTAGCATTGTTCCTTTTCGAGAAATTTTCGGTTTGAAACGTCTGTAAGTAAACCTTATTAAATTCAAATAATATTTAATTTAAGAAATAAAACACTTTGTAAGTAAACATTATCGACAACAAAAACTCGTAAAAGTTGAATAGATCAGTGTTGCCAGACTTGGGGACTTTTTTATTCAACTACCACCAATAATTTTGAGAAGTAAAATTTGACATACATAATAGACGATTAATCGTCGATGTGATTAGGCACCTGTTGCAATAAAAATTTAATGGTGGATGATGAATAAAAAAGTCCCCAAATCTGGCAACACTGGCATAGATCCCAACATTTCAATTTATTCCGGAGTATTTTAACTCTTTGCGGCGCAAGGTAATTCGGATCATTTAAATTACACTGCCACCGGAATTTACGAACATAATTACAATACAAGAAATTTTAAATTTTCACGTTTAAAAAAGGGCCTTTTCTGCAATGTTATAAATGTAAATTTTTGCTAAAAAATTTCCGGGATGAGTTTTTGCACTTGAGAATTAAAATTAGGTGTTCCATCAGCGGGAACACTGCGACTGAAAGGGTTAATATTTTAGCGACCATGTAATTTTTTTTTTTTTTTTACAAAAAGCTCCGCCAGTGGGCGTTATTCTTTCAAGTTACATTATTTCAAAACAAGTTTTTTTGTATTTATATTTATATTAAAAATGAATAAATACTATAATTATGCTCCATTCTATTTAAAATACTTGTATTCATAGTACATTGATGATTGCACTGATTTTACACACATTGCTAAGAAATAAAATATCATAGAAACATCAAAAGGAACGCCGACGGGCGGAGTTACAGATTTCTAAATGATTTGAATCGAAGTGGTCGTGAAAGTATTACGCATCTGATTCGGAAAACCTAACTAATGTCATTCTTTGATGTATGAAAACATAAAATATTAATACATAAAAGTTTTAATTTTAAATTTGTTATGAAATCGTTTTATGTTAAGAAAAATTATTGGTAAGAAATTCACTAAATATGCAGAAAATCGTCTCTGGTTTGCCCGAGCGAAAAAAGCCTCAAGTGCAAAGGGTTAATTGTTATTATTATTTTTTAATATACTATTTTTCTTATAACTCATATTTCATTGAAATATTTTTCGTCGAACATTTTTCATCCACTATATCTTTATTGCAGTTGCCGTTAAAAAAAAAAAAAAAAAAAAAAAATAGTTTCCGTTTAGAAAACGGTATTTTTATGGGGAAATAAATAAATAAATATATATATTCAGCAATACTTTCAAAGCGATTTTGACTTTAAACAATTTCTACTCTTTTCATAAATTCCAAATTCACAAAAAATATTTTCAAAGAGCACTTAGATTGTAAATTTAACTTTACTTTATTCATTTTTTTTTTTTTTTTTTTTTTTTTTGAATTTTAAGATGTTATTTTTTTTCCAATTGATCGTTGCGAAAATTGTTTATAAAAATTTGAATTTAATGCTATCCCGAAAACATCCTGTCATTAAAATGAAGAAATATCTTTATGTTAGAAAACTTTATATTTTCGTCCGTTTTTCTTTTTTTTTTATTATTGAGAATCTATAGAAATCGGTGATCTTTAGCATTTTCATACTATTTCCAAAAATGCGAAACACATTTCTTCAGGCAAATATATCAACAAAAAAAAAAAAAAAAAAATTCAGTCAAAGTGTTTTATATTGTACTGATTAAAAAAGAAATCCAAACTGAGAATAATAGTACGTGCCAAAAGCAGAAAAACATTTTTATACTGATATGTTTTCTTTCTTTCTCTTCTTTTTCTTTATTTTTCTTTCTTTCTTTTTTTTCTTTCTTTTTTTTTTTTTAAATAACATTTTAAAATATTTGCATAGAAATAATAATTTAAATATTTATATAATTTAAACATTGATGTTAAAAATTCAGTTTAAATTTTTATGCAGCAAATTTTCTCTAGGGGAAAAAAATGCAAGTAAATTTTAGCTGTAGCCTAAAAATGTTAAAAATAATGAAAATTTATATAAGATACCAGTATCAATAGTGAGCAATTTGCGGCCCTTTCCCAAAATTTTTAAGCACTGTTCTTAAGTTTAGAAACAGTAACAAAGCACCTTTATGAACTCCTTTTAATTTCTCTCGAAAGTGTTGTTTTTGAGTTAAATTTTCGAAATTGAGTTTTGGCTAATTTTACAGGTTCTGAGGTCTTATGAATCAGAAAAACATGTTTTTAGGGGTAACTCTGTGTGTCTGTTTGTTACCAGCATATCTCAAGAACAAATAATAGCAGGAAGTCCAAACTCAATATTCTAAATCTGTGGCATATAAGGATAATACAATATTCTTTCATAGCGATCAAATGAATGGTCCACGTACAGGACATCAAAGAAAAGTCAAACACATTACGTCAATGGAGAAAAAGTTTAGTAATTACGATTTAACATCTATACTAAACAAAATGGAATGAAATGAATAAAATTAAATGAACATATATTTTCCCTTTCTCTTACCCATAAGGTAGAAAAAGTATTGTTTTTGGGTCAAATTTTTGAAAGCGAGTTTTTGTTATATTTACACGTTTTGAGGTCCCCTGAATCCAAATATCATGTTTTTAACGGTTGGTCTGTGTGTGTGTGTCTGTCTCTGTGTCTGACTGTCTGTGTGTTTGTCTGTTATCAGAATATCTCAAGAACAAAGGTAGCAAAAAGGTCCAAACTTGGTCTTCTAAATGTGTATGATATAGGGATTCTACACTAAGATTTTCGTTGAGATGAAGCAAATGATTCGTGTACAGGGACAGTGGACATAAAGGAGAATTCAAATACATTATGTCTATGGTAGAATTACAGGTAAGTAGAGTTTAGCATATATAGACTGCACTAAACGAAACGAAATGAAATGAATATATATTTTTTATATGCGCAAGAACATGTTTCATGGAAAATATGGTAGGGAAATCATTCACTGTTCGTTTACACGGCTACACCAAAGAACTAGATTATAGTGCGACAATAGCTGGAAATTGGTAGAAGTGTATTTCAGGTTGTGCCGTGTGTTATTACTATAGGATTATATTTAGGTTCACCATTTGATCTGTACATAATCTTCATAGATATACATAGCTGCAAATATTTAAGCGATATCATTCTTTTTTATTGTTAGTGGAAGTGCTTTACTATAATATTTTATCATGTCCTGGAAAGTTGCTCAGGAACTGAAATGAATTCCACATAGACATATATGGTAAATAATATGTGTTTTAAAGGTAAATATTCATCACTTGCTTTTTGTATGTTTACACGTTTTGAGGCTTCCTGATTACCGAAGTCAAATTTTTAACATTTGATCTGTGTCTGTGTCTCGTAGAGTAACTTAAAAACGAGTAATTTTAGGAGATCCAAAAGTTGTATTTTCAAGTTAATATAATTTTGTTGCTGGAAACGTTTGATCAAGTCGTTTAATCAACGTTTAATTGTCTGAATAATTTTAATTTAACTTTTAATTTTAATAACAGATTTAAATTCTATATAAATGCATGTGCAGAAATGAAATGGGGGGGGGAGCTCGAGGAAGGGGGCAGTAGCCCCCTCACACAGAACTAGTTATCATATAAAACTCTTCCGAAGTCTAATTCGAATTGTTTTAACATAGGTTTACATATCAGTTCTCGTTATCTTACCTCTTAATAACGAATTTATTTTTATAGTATTAAATGTTAGGGTGAGAGAAAGTCGTGTGAGTAACACACCAGATTATTTTACATGCATAATAGCCTATTTCGTTTAGAATGTTATAAAAATAATTGACCTTTCATTTGTAGAGCTACTCAGGAAACATAAAATATAGTGGGACTATACTTGAAAATTGCTAAAAGGGGATTTGATGTACTGTGTGTTATCAATGTAAGAATATATTTAAATACACAATGTCTCGTGTATATAATTTATGGAAAACATACAAGGCTGCACAAATTAAACAAAAACATTCTTTTCTGTTGAATGTAATTGGTGGAAATATTTTATTATAATTTACCATGTCCAATAAAATTGATCAGAAATGATAATTAATTTCTCATATAAATTAGGGTAATTAAGTTTTTTTTAATTTAAATTTACAACGCTCGTTTTTGTGTAATTACACGTCTTGAGGTTTCTGAATAATAAAATAAAATTTTTAACGATTATTTCTTGTGTATGTGTGTTATTAGCGTAACTTAAAAACAAATAATTTCAGATAATTTGTCTGTTGTAATTTGTAATTCACATGAGATTGCTACATGGAAAGTTTGATCAAGAATGATAAATTTCAAGGAGTGGTGAACAACAAGACGCGTTTTTATTTCTTTAAGAAAATATTGTGCACGTAAAAATTTTACTAAGCACTTGTTTGCTTTGCCCTTTTTTCTGAACACTATAGCTAAATGAATCCTTTTTATTCTAATGAGTCTCATTTTTTTTTTTTTTTTTTTTTTTTTTTTTTTTTTTTAGCTTCAAAAATATGAACAATTATCGTTTGCTGCCTATGAATTTTTTTAAATAATTAATTTGTAACCTTGGAATGGTAACACTCTTAAAGAAGAAAGTTTGTTGTTTTAAGAGAATGAGTTTGTATAGTGCGACCACTTTTCCTACGCCTAGCAGTGAGGCCGAGTCCAAAAGTTTAGAGGGATGCAAAATTGGCCGAGAGATAGTTATTTGGCAAACATCTAGTTATTCGGTATTCCCTGATCGCTTGTTTTCTCTCAGTCACCCCTATTTTATCACTGGACTCGTTCAATCCGCACCTGCGCATAGAGACTTCCATGGTTGCAAGAAATGTGGTTAAAGTATTTCCTATTGATATGGTTGATATCAACGAGATAAGTAAAGTAGAGTACTGATTCAATACGCAAGCGAAGTGTGACGTCACTGACCGTCCGTGGATGCAAGAAAAAGATTTCCTATGTTCGCCCATTGAATTTTTTTTTTTTTTTTAATTATTAAAAATCGAGGACAATTATTTCCCAATTTTATCCTCGTATTTGGGTATAGATATGTATTTGTTATCGTATGCATGTGTTAGATTGAGTTATTTTGCTGTGAAATTCACAAAAGTTTAATTTTAAATTTCAAAACTCTCTCATCTTTAGCGTTTTTTGTATTTGGCGATCAAAAACGTAATACGAAAATATACATGCCAGATATATATTTTCGTAATATGTATTGTACGAAATATTGTTTCATACTCTCTTATTATAGGTTGTTAAAATAACCATGATTTTTGAAATAAATTAAATATGTTCACCAGATAATTTGGCGATTTTTTTTTTCCGCCAAGGATGACAGATATAAAATCTATTCCGCTGCAACATATGAGTCTTATATCAGACACTTTATTTAGACATCTGAAAACAAATTTGACTTCAAATTATGATAGAATATTTATCATTTTTATTTTAATAAGTATATTAGTTGGGTATTTATTGTGTAAATATCATTCTTTGAAATGAAATGTTTATGTTTTCAATTAAATATGGAAGTTTGCCATTTTTTTTCTAGAGTTTTGAAATTTAAAATTAAAGTTTTATCAATTTTACAGCAAAAACAACTTAATCGAACGCATGCACATGATAACTGATACATATCTGTACCCAAGTATGGGGATTAAAATTGGGAAATAATTTTCCTTGATTTTTAATAATTAAAAAAAAAAAAAAAAATCCAATGGGCGATTAAAAAAAGAAATTATTTTCTTGCATCCACGGACGGCCAGTGACGTTATCACTTCGTTTGCGTATAGATAAAGGATTAGCTTTCCCTGTTTGAACATGTATCACGTGATATGAACCAATATATTGCTATGTTTGGCCCTTTATCAGTATTTTGAAATTTAAAAATTCAGTTCGGCAAATTATCATTATTATAGTTAACACAACACTCCTATAACCGAAATAAATTGTTCTTAAAATAATTTTTCACATTATAATAAATAATAAAATACTTTTTTTTTTCATCATTTCCCAACAATATTTAAAATTGTTTACAAAAAAAGTTAAACTTTTAAAAGAGCTAAATTTAGCAACAAATATTAATTTCTCACCTATTTTTAAATGTTTTGTCGATTAAATTTCGACTACACGAAACAAAAAGAAGTAAAATAAAAACTGAAATGATTTAGAACAAAATAATATTAAACTAAATACATAAGTAAACAAAAACATTGGCGGTTATGATTTTCGCCAAGTGCGATTTCCAACCCATTGCCATAGAAATTTATTCGAAATAAGCTGTTACCAAGGGAAACAACCCATAGAGGATTCATTTCACATGACTCATGTTGGACAATGTCAGGGTTACCATTTTTCACTCTTCTTCATTTATCTCGTTGGTTGGTATTTGTTCTTGAATTGCGTTCATAACAGACACACTGTATTTGACATGCGTATGATCTAATCTCGAAAAACTTAAGTTTTGGATTAAGGAAACCTCAAAATGTGTAATATAGAAAAACCTTACATTGTTAAAAATGGTTTCCCAAAAAGAGCAATATTGTTTCAAAATAGCTCCGATATACTTAAATTTGAAAATCCCATGTACTCATTTTTGAATATATTGACATGTTCAAAAATGTGGTTGACCACAAAGAATCCCAATATCCCCACTTCTGAACATGTCAATGTACTCAAAAACGAGTACATGGGTTTTCAAATTTAAGTATATATTGATTCTGAGCTAATTTGAGACAATTTTGCTCGTTTTTGAGAAACCATTTTTAATAGTGCAATTTTTAAAATTTGAGCCAAAACCAATCTCTACCGTGTATGTGTAAGTAAAAATAAAAATAAATAAATAAATAAATAAATGAGGTTTTTCAAGAAGAAAAACGCAACAGCTTATTTAACTATTTTAAAATTAACCAATTTATCTAAACGAACCTTGAACCCTCTGTAATAACTTTTCTATGGTGGAGCAATTGCTAATCATACACAATACATCTACTTACTTATTTCAATCTATGCAGTTAAGAACAGTTATAGAAATCTAGAAAATTATATGTAAATTGAAAATTATTACAATGCACCCGAAGACTTAATTAACACAGCCACTACACTTCTGTATTCAACATTTCTCTGAAATGTTTTACCCATTGTAAATTGTCTGATTCAGATTGAGTCGAATTTGCTTTAGTTATACACTCCTTCTCATATTTATAAGGACACTTTATGTTTTGAAATAACTAATGTAAAAATAATTGTGAACAAGATTATACTAAGTGCACTTAATATATCTAGTATTCTAAAAACCAAAACTGTTTTAATATGAAATTTTTTTAATATGAAACAAAATTAATAAAAAATAATGAAAATATTTTTTTCTCCACGTTTTTAGATGTTCATAATTATAGGGACAGTAAAGATTTTTTCATTTTTTTTTAACTTACTAGCGGATAAATTACAGTTGACATGCGAATTTGTTAAATACTGGGCTAGATTGATTTATATATAAGCCTTCAATTTTTCTTGGACGGACATTACTGATAATTCTCCGAAAAAAATAACGTTCTTTTAGTGAAGCTTGAAAAATGTGTTTTTTAAGAGGAAGGAAAATTTCAATCCGCCGAATTTCTAATGAAATTCGAAGATCTAAAATTACTGAGGGAAATGTGATCAAACGTTGAACTGCTGGTTCTATAGGAGAGAGATCTGATGCAAAATCAGAGTTGTTTTACTGAGATCGAAGACTCACAATTCCTCCTACTTTTCTACTCATAATGATTGCTGCTGAATTTGCTCGTAATTTTTAACGAAAGGTTGGGGTCCACATTTATGCATATTTAAAATAATAATATGTTAAAATGAATAAAAAACCTGTAATAGTCAATAAACATTTAATGGGGGAAAAAACGTCTGTGCTAAAGTTGAATAAAGACAATATTAAATGGTAAAATGTTGCATTTTTTAGATGAAAAACATTTTATTCTTGATTAACCAAATGGTTTTAACAGTTACTGCACTATCTGAAGACAGCGAAACACAGAGCAGAATTTTTAAAGGCAGATACGAGTCGGGCATTTTAAAGGTGGATCTATGGTGCTCTGGGGAGCTGTTTCGATTGAAGGCAGAATGAATTTAGTAATTTTTTCTATTATTATGAACATCAAGAGAAAATCCAGAAATTCTAAACGTGCATTTATCAGATTTGTGTTAGATTTTGGGGGATAATAATATTTTTTTCAACAAAACTTACATTTTTGCTATACTTCTAGAGTAACAGGAAATAGTTTGAAGAAAGAAACTTCTGTATTATTGCCTTTCCCGTAGCCTAAAAGTTGGAAAAATCTTAATTTATCATATTAGAAAAGTGCATGCAAGTGGAAAACAATTTTAAATAGTTTAAATGTATTCAAATTATCATCTAGGCTATATGAAATGGTATTAAAACTGAATTAAAAAAAAAAAAAATGTATATATATATATATACCAGAGAGAATGTCTGACTGGTTCACCCTAAAAAGAGACACCATAAAATACTAATTAAAAGAATAACTGAAAAAAATTTCTAAGATTCAAGCTGTCCTTATAATTGTGAACACCTAAATATTTTTTTTTGACTGTATTTAAAGTTTTTTAAGACAGAAAAACTTTAACACTTTTTAAATATAATCTATTAATGAAATTGAAATTAATAAAAAATATATTTGCTGAAATAATAGTGTTGAGTGTTTCGTTAATATAGAAAAACGGGTGTCCTTATAATTATGAGAACCAGTGTAATATGTAATTCACGGGCTTTTTCCAAGTAAACTATCCTTTGCTTCTATAAACTATTTTCTGTATTAAGTAGGTTTTCCTTAGATAACATAAGGAAATAAAGATTAACAATGAATCTCTTAAACAATATTTTGTACAATTTTTTATTTTATTTTAATTTAAAAAGTACGATTTTTTTATTATAAATTGTGGAGTAAAAGATACATAATTCTTAATTTTTGAAAGTATCTTCAACAATATTGTTTAACTACATCTTTATTTATGCTGACCAGATGTCCTCATTTTCTGAGGACTGTCCGTTTTTGTAAGCCGTTTTTTTTAGTTTAAAAAAAATTTACAGGAAAATTATTCATCATAATTATTAATATTTTGGTCCTCATTTGCAAAGAATATAAAATTATATTCCTAATTAGGGAATTGTAATAATCATCAACGCTTTTAATTTATAAAGGTACTCTATTCTGGTCACTATACCTTTATTACTTTATATATTAAAATGTACAAACCTTGAAACTTACTTTAACAGGAGGAAATAATGCATTTTAGCTCTACGGGATAATTTCATTAAATTTATGAATTTATATATATATATATATATATATATATATATATTTGACAATATTTGATATAAAAATGAATACATGTATTTAACAAATCAAAACTATGCGAAACAAGAGCAATATCCAAACAATTGAAACTGAAATAAAATCATGAAGAAGCAGAGGCCATCACGGTTTAAGGCGAGTGGAGCTGGTTAAACAAGTTTCACGGGCGCCACTTTTCTCAGATACTCTGAAAGACCACATGATTAGAAATAAAATTTTAAGATAATTTATTATTATTATTTTTATTACTAGGTTAAAAAATTTAATTAATCATATCTATTATGATTTTAAATAACTATTGATATTTATAATTATATATTTTATTTAAATAAATCAACCATTTATATCATGTTTTAAAATATTAACCACTTTGTATAACTATTATTAATAATAACAGTTCATAATAATAAAATACGACAAATATATTTGAAATAATTATAGGATTATCCGTTACCTATCAGCATGATAACAAAAGGTAAAAACTAATGATACACACAGCAGATGCAATTTCCCTTCAGTTTTTTTTTTCTTAAATACAGTTTTACCAGACCACCCAAGCCAAACAACACCACCCACCCTCCGTAATCATTCAACTGCCGAATATCCGCCCACCTTTTTTATTTCTTTTTTTCTTTTTTCTTTTAAATCTATATGTTCTGTCGGAAACAAAAGTGTACGAACACTATCAAAAATTCGTATGTAAAAAAAAATACATTTCATACGGTTTTGTTAAATAAATCCTTATCGAATCGTGTTCTTACACTGACTAAAACAGGATTCGACAAAGATTTATTTAACAAAACCGTATGAAGTATATATTTTTTTTTACATAGGAATTTTTGATAGTGTTCGGACACTTTTGTTACCGACTGTACGCACATACACTCACAAAAAAAAAAAAAAAAAAAAAAAAAGAATACTTATTAATCTAATGTACCATAGAAAATTAAGGATAGAGTAGAGAATATATATATGTATGTATATATATTCTCATTATATATACATACTCATTATATATATATATATATATATATATATATATATATATATATTATATATATAATGAGTATGTGTAATGATATATATATATCTATGTATATACCGGGTGATTCAAAATAGATGTTACAGCGATTATCTCGTAAACTAAAAAAGATAGAAACAAACTTCCAATTACAAAATTGGTGCAAATTAAGAGTAGATTTCAGATATGGCATTCTTTTGTACAAGGGGCTGTATACATATTAAATACGAAATTTAATTTTTATACTGCCCCTCCTATGATATGACTTATATTTAGAAAAATATTCTCCTCGCTCTAACAATCAAAATTAAAAAAAAAAATCATCTCTCTAAGTCAAAATCTCGCTGAGTTATTGCAATTTGAAAATTCTAGCATTTTTCGCCAAATCTTAAGGGGTTGTATCAAAAGTGAGAAATTGTAATTACTATTGCTTTTGTAATATGGCACACGTTGATCAGCGTCTGGGGAATAAAAAAAAAGAAATCATTCAGGGAAAGACGACTATTTTAACCTGTAATGTCTCTCTTTCTCCTAGTGAATACACAAGAGAATACTCATTGATAATTTAACCAATAAAATTTATGAATAATTTATGTACTAAAAGGGAATTTTCAAATTCATTTTTCTTTCTTTTCCTATATACATTTTCTTACTCATATACAAGGTGTAGAGAAAGAATTGTTTTTGAGTCAAATTTCCGAAAATTAGCTTTTGTTATATTAGCACGTTTTCAGATCCTCTGAATTCAAAAATCATGTTTTTAGCGGTTGGTCTCTCTCTGTCTGTGTAAGTGTGTCTGTGTGTTATTAGAATATCTCAAGAGCAAATAGTAGCAGAAAATCCAAATTCGATACTCTAAATCCGTATCATATTGCGGTGCTACACTAAAGTATACGTTACGATCAGACAACTGTTTGTTTACAGGGTCATCCAAAAGAATTCAAATACATTACGACTGTGAGCGAAATTTCTCATATGTACAGTATGACATGTATAGACTGCCCTAATGAAAATGAAAATAACGAAATTTTTAACACATAAAAGCATGTTTTATGTAGATTGTGGTATAGCAACCATTCATCATTCATTTACAGGGTTACCCAGAGTATTTCGATATATTGGAGCTATCCTTGGGAATTGCTGGAAGTGTATTTTATTTTGTGTTACCCATTTTACATATAACACTAAATTTACGTACACAAAGTCATGTGTATATAGTTTATAGACAATATACAGGGCTACCCCAAATTAAGGTAATTTTTTTTTAATTATTATTAAATGTACTTGGTGTAAGTGTTTGCTGCATTTTTTTTTTTTTTTTTCGAAGAACACTGCTGACACAGAACGGAAAATTAATTTCTCATATGCATACTGTAAACAAAGTAGCTTTTGGAGAGCGATTTTTTTTTTCTGTATAATATCACATTTTGAGGCCTCCTGAATACGAAAAGTAAATTTTTATTCGTTGATCTGTATATATATGAATTATCAGCCTAATTTAACAACAAATAATCTGGTGTGCCACTCACACGACTTTCTCTTACCATGAAATTTAATACCATAAATACAGGTTGGAAATTAAGAGGTAACATAAAGTGTACTGTTATGTAAACCTATGTTAAAATAATTCAAATTAGGCTTCGGAAGAGTTTTATATGATAATTAGTTCTGTGTGAGGGGGGAATCTCCTGAAATTATTCGACGCAGGCAATAATCAAACTTTAAAAAACTTGGCTTTGGTAATAAAGAAGCCTTCAAACGTGTAAATACACAAAACAGAAGCAATGCATATTTAGCTTAAAAACATACATTATTTATCATATGTCTATGAGGAATTCATTTCCATTCCTGAGCAGCTTTCCTGGACATGGTAAAATATTATAGTAAAGTTCTTTCACTAGCAATAAAAAAGAATATTATAGCTTAAATATTTGCAAACCTGTATATCTTTTGAAGAATATGTACAAACCACAAAGTGCACCTAAATATAAACCTATAGTAATAATATACGGCACAACTTAAAATGCACTTCCATCAATTTTCAGCTATTGTCGCATTATAATCTAGTTATTTTGTGTAGCCCTGTAAATAAACTACATGAGGCATGTTTTTATGCATATAAAAATATTAATTTCATTTGGTTTAGTGCAGTCTATAGGTGTTAAACTCTAGTTACCTGCAATTTTCCCATAGACGTAATGTATTTGAATATTTTTGAGTGTCCCTGTACACGAACCATTTGCTTCATCTCAGTGAAAAGCTTAGTATAGCATCCCTATATGTTACATATTTAAAATACCAAGTTTGGAATATCTGCTGCTGTTTGTTCTTGAGATATGCTGATAACAGACAGACAAACACAGACCTACTGCTAAAAACACGTTTTTCATATTCAGGGGACCTCAAAACGTGTAAATATAACAAAAACACACTTTCAAAAATTTGGCCCAAAAACAATACTTTCTCTACCTTATGGGTATCAGAAAGTAATAACTACAGGAAATGCAAATTTGGTACTTTGGATTATATATCTTGTTGCCACTTGAAAAGTTGATCAAGGTTTGCAAGTTTCAAGGAAATAGATAGCAGACTTCATTTATGTTTTGATAAGTATAAGCACTATAATTAAACATGGGTTGAGAAGGGCGGTAACCCCCCTGACATAGAATTATACATATATACCATATAATATTCTATACAAAACATTATTTTAGAATATTAACAATAAATATGAATTTCCTTATGATTTTTACAGTATAAAGTTATTTAAATGTAACTTATAAGAATATCTGTCCCTAAACGCAATACATTGGCATTTTTTGTGCGTTCCTGTACATAAACCAGTTGTAGAGAATTAATTAATGCCATTTTAAATAGGGAATATCATATAGTAAACCTGAAGAACATATGTCATTTCTCAAAATATTTACATACGCTGGGGACGGGCAGACGGACAGATGGACAGTCAGACAAAAAAAAAAAAAAAATGCAAATTGAAATATTATTTACAGTTAAAAATTGTTAGAAAATGTTTAATGTAAACGAAAATGCAATTCCAGCAAATGTTCAATAATAACCCTTAACGTAACTGAATATTTTTGTGTGCCCTGTAAATCTAATGCTAATCCTACTGTACAGTATAGAAAACACCCTTTTGTGTATATGATTAACATATTTCAATTTCATTAAGATTTATGCAAAGTAATTAAATTTTAGTTTATAGAAATATCTTCACATAGGACGCAATGCTTTGGAATACTTTCGGGTGTCCCTGTATACAAACCAGTGATGGTGTTTACTGAATTTTCTATAGAAAATATCCGATAGAAAACAATAATAACGTATTTCAATTTTACTAATATATGCATAAATTAAAGGTATTAAAATATGGTTTATAAAATTACCTCTCATAGAACACAATGCTTTGGAATAGTTTCGGGTGTCCCTGTGCACAAGCTAGCAGAGGTATTCACTAAATTTTCAATAAGGAACATCCGATAGTGAACTCAAATAACATATATCAGTTTCAGGGAATTCTATGAATATTCACGGGATTTAGAGTGTGGACACACAGAAAGACGGATGGACAGACAGACAAATCGAAGTCATTAACACTTTTCAATCTTGCTGGAATTGTTAAAGAGCCGAAGTCCTTAAATTTTTCAACCATGATGGAAAGTGGTAAAAAAAAAGCACGAAAATTTCACACGGTTTTGCTAGTCTTTTAATTTTTTCCCTCTCTTAACGTGTTTTAATTTGCAGGTGACCCCCCTAAGAAATTTAAGTATTACATTTTTTAACAATACGAAATAATGTAAATCTGCATTAAGTTCTTAAAACTGTTGATTTCACGTGTTTGAACGATTTTAGTTACTTTTTTAAAATAAAGGATCTTTTTTTAATTTTTTCTCATCTCATAGATAACCCCCTAAAGTGAACCCGTTGGCGTCGAAAAATAGATGCCAAAATTGAAAAAAAAGTGGTGTAAGTCATCATTTTCAAATTGCAATAACTCAGCGAGATTTTGACTTAGAGAGATGATTTTTTTTATTTTGCTTGTTAGAGCGAGGAGAATATTTTTCTAAATGTAAGTCACATGATAGGAGGGGCCGTGTAAAAATTAAATTTCGTATTTAATATGTATACAGCCCCTTGTGCAAAAAATATGCCATATTTGAAATCTACTCTTAATTTGCTCTTATTTTGTAATTGGAAGTATGTTTCTATCTTTCTTAGTTTACGAGATAATCGCTATAACATCTATTTTGAATCACCCGGTATATATTATACATATATGTATGTTACATATGTATATATATATATAATGATTTATATTATATACTCATTATATATATACATATTCTCATTATATATATATTCTCATCGTTTCTGAACTTAATCGAACATAAATTATTAATTCTAAAAGAATGTTGCGTATAATATTTCGAAATACCGAAATGTGTAAGCAGGATTCGAAATGAGTAAATATGTTAACCTAAAAGCAAAAATCACTGCGTTTATCATAAACATCAGAAAGTACTTTATTATTATACTAGCAGGCTTTGCCCGCTTCGCTGGTCACTAAATTTAAAGGAAACTCTTTTCTATATAGCTTTATAAAAATAAAATAAAATACTAAAATTGCTCAAAAGCTCGCTTCGGATCCCTGCTGCCTTCGGTAGCGATTTGGTCATCCGCTAAAACTCGGACGCTTGTCCCTATTACCTGAGACAATGGTTTACCAATAGGCTTTCCATTAAGTCCTTATTATATAACAGTTTCGAAATAGATAGTATCGAAAAAAAAAATGAAGTATCCCCTTTATATTTGAATCCCAGTTACATATGAACAAAACTATACGTGGTGCACATAATATTTGCTTTTACGTTATTTCTATGTTTATTTTGTTTATCCCCTATCAACCATAAAAATGATAACAATTTCACGCTAAATATTATAATATGCTATGACCGGCTACGTCTGTTGCATGAGACAATTAATTTTTGGTGGTTATATGTAATTCATGGTTTGTAAGCATGATCATAGTACCACCTTAATATAGTTCTCTTTGGCGACTTTTGAATTTTTGTCACCATTTTAGATTTAATCCCTTGTAAAAATAAGACTTAATACCTTGTAACAATATGCTATGAGCGCTATTTCTGCCATATATTAGACAACTAAACTTTTAATGGTTATATATATTTCCCATTAAACATATTTTTATTTTCATTTATTTATTTAAATATTGATGAAATTTGAACTTCAATTTGGTCTAGTGTTGTACAGGCTGTATACTATATGTTTGTGTTTGTGAAAGAAAATTTAAAAAAAAATTTAAAACTGCAATTTTTAATCCCACTTAAAAAAAAAAAAAAAATTAAATAAAAAATAAAACATGAAAATCTGACATTGACAGATTTTAATTTAGTGCCAGAGGCCTACTGCTAATCTTGTTAATATCGACAAATTCTTCTTTAGTTAATTCGTGACGATCTACATTCCATGATAAAGTTTTCATTAAATCAAACCAATGTGTTTCAGCTGCAGATATTGTAACAAATAACGTTGGAAGTCCAAACTGTCTTATAGCCGCAAAACAACGTTTTTTCTCTTTTTCCCAATGAGGGGGAGGTGTGCCTTGGGGGGGGACTCATGTCAAAGGTGTGCCTTGGGGGGACTCATGTCAAAGTTGTACCTTGGGGGGGACTCATGTCAAAGTTGGGCCTGGGGGGACTCATGTCAAAGTTGTGCCTTGGGGGGACTTCATTCAATAAACCGACTGAAATAGGCCCTTAGCACTATTAAGAGTGTATTATAAAAATTCGACAACGCTGTACCGACTGAAATAGGGGTAGCTTGGGGGGGGACTCATGTCAAAGTTGGGCCTTGGGGGGACTTCATTCAATAAATCCCCATTCAATAAACCGACTGAAATAGGCCCTTAGCACTATTAAGACTGTATTATAAAAATTCGACAACGCTGTACCTACTGAAATAGGGGTACCTTGGGGGGGACTCATGTCAAAGTTGGGCCTGGGGGGGGGGGCTTCATTCAATAAATCCCCATTCAATAAACCGACTGAAATAGGCCTCTAGAAAAAAAAAAAAACATGTGACTTATTTAGTAGCACGTCTTTTTACTCCGTGAGTAGCACATTTAAGAAAAATTCCAAACGGTTTCCATACAATCTCCTGCTGTTGCCACCTAAAATACATACATTAGTTAATTTTAAAAAATCTAATTGTCCGATCGATAAGCTGTTTAATCCGTTGGATTTAACGATACGACTGATATTTCTAATTTTTTTTTTCTAATTTTTTAAATTTACTTTTCTCATTTTAAATAAATGTAATTTTTATTGTTCACGGTTTTTTTCTGTCGAAAAAATAATGATCTTTTTTTTTTTTTTCTTTTTTTTGGCAACAATTAAATTAAGGATTAAAATTAAATGTTTTAGGTAAATGTAATTTTTTTGTTCACGTTTTTTTTTCTGTCGATAAAATAATGATAATTTTTTTTTTTTTTTTGGCAACAATTAAATTAATGATTAAAATTAAATGGCCAATTTATCAGTAATTAGAAGGCTTTTATTTTAACATTTTAATTAATTAAAAGAAAACTAAAACAAAATTCGAAAATCCTGCTTCGAGGTGCATCAGGGGAGGTCATTACGAACCACCATGCAAATTTTTGTAGCTCAGCCATCAGCCGTTTTCTTAAAACGCTCTGGAAACCATACACAATGACACACACACAAACATCTTATTTTATTATATGTATAGATAATTTAATTTTTAAGTCAAGGAAGTTAATGCAATTATTAAGAATACAGATTGCAGTAAGTTTTATAAATTACATATATAGTTGGAGGTTTCATTCTTTCTTTAATTTTTTTTTTTTTTTTTATTAATTTTAGAAATCGGACGCTTTTAGATTATTGATATCTCAAGCATCTTTATAATTTGTTACAAATGGATAATATTAATATTTCAGAAATTATAGTCTAAATTAATATTTCTTAAACGCCTTATGTAAACAATTAAATGGAATTTTTTTTAAAAATTTCTCATTGAAACATAGTACATTTAAAATAATTAATATCTAAATCTTTTTTTTTCCTATAACTCAGATATTCTTTTAGACATCTACAATCTATATAATATTTATTTAACGTGGACCAATTACGATTAAATTTTGTGGAAATGATACGATAGTGACTTATACGTGAGGTTAAAATATAATACATAAGCAATTTTTAAGCACGTGGACTCAGTTCAATGATAAAAAAAAAAAAAAAAAAAGACATATGTTTGATGAGATAATTTTATATGAAAATCTATTTGAACTTATGTTATAAATTGACTAAAATACGCAATAATAAAAAGTATAAACAAAATAGGTACTAAGATTTACTAAGGTAAAAATATTATGCCAAAACGAATAAATTTAAAAATAAACTTAAAAGCATCGCCAACAGGACGGACAAAATTTAAAAGTCGCCATAGGGGGGCCTATTGTCGAGCCTGTGGACATAAGAAAACTAGGTCGTCAAACAGGAATTTCACTTTAAAACTTTTCTTTAAATGATTTGGTTTGGGTTTAACTATCATTGGCGTTTCATCCCACAATAACTAAGAATAATTTGCCTTCTAATGAATTAAAATGCAAATTGGGTGGTGAAATTGGTTTAAGAATTATAAGTTTCAAATTTTAAAGGTAAATAATAGTAATAATAAAAGAAATTGCGAAAATTTCTCACGATTTAGCTAGTAATAATATAAATAATTATAAGATAAAAAACTTTTTATAAACCATGTTTTTAAATTTTCTGTTGAATCATAGCTGTAGCACACATTAGCACTTTATCAATGCGTATAAAATTTTTAAAGGGATAATGACGTCAATTTTTTTTAGATGCATAATTTAACTTTTTTACTATTCTTTAACGTTCACGTTTAATTAAATGTATTTTTTTTTTTATGTCGAAAGAAAATAAACTCGTAATTTTTTTCTTTTTCTTTTTGGCAACAATTAAATTATAGCTAATATTTTAATGGCTATTTTTAAAGCTATTACGAGATTATTACTTTCACAATTTAATTAATTAAAAGAAAACTAATCAAAAATTCGAAAATCGGGCTTCGAACTATTGTGTTGTCATCGGGTTCTGAGCAATTCTGAAAGTTTCAAATGTCTAGCTAAAAGGGAAGTTAGTTATAAATCGATTTCAAGATTTGTACCGGACAAAGAAGAATAGAATATAATAAAAATAATTATAAGATAAAAAACTTTTTACATACCATGTTTTTAAAATTTCTGTTGAATCTTAGCTACAGAACTACATTAGCACTTTACCAATGTGCATAAAATTTTTAAAGTGATAATGACGTCAATTTTTGTGAGATTCATAATTCAACTTTTTACAATTTTTTAATGTTCACTTTTAATTAAAAGTATTTATTTTTATTTCGAAAGAAAATAAACTCGTCATTTTTTTGGCTACAATTAAATTATAGCTAATATTTTAATGGCTATTTTTATAGATATTAGGAGGTTATTATTTTCATATTTTAATTAATTAAAAGAAAACTAATCAAAAACTCGAAAATCGGGTGTCAAAGTATTGTGTTGTCACCGGGTTCTGAGCTATTCTGAAAGTTTAAAATGTCAAGCTAGTAGAAAGTTAGTTAAAAATCAATTGCAAGATTTGTACCGGACAAACAAACGAACAAGAATCGAAGTTAATAAAAACATGGTATTATGACACTGTTTTAATTATATTTAAATTATCTCTACACAGTGATAAGAGACTTTTGACGATTTACTTTCCATGAATAAATCCTACAGTAGTAATAAAGTAATATAAAATTTGTACATGTCTGTGTTTATAAATAAAATAGTGAAAGAGTTGCGAGAGGAGATATATTCCAGTGAAGAAGAATAAAATATTTACTGTAGACATGTTTAACATCAGATTCAAGGAAACGTATATCCAAAGAAAAAAATTACATACGAATGTAAAATGTCTGAATATATAGTGAACTTGAATTGATTTTTCGTAATATTGTCAGTTACCTATGCTGATTTATAAACTATTACATTCATATAATTTATGTAACATTTATGTAAAAAAAGGTCCGTATTAAGTCGCGATTTAAATCATAATATTTAAAGTTCTATAAATAGAATTGAATTTAACATTTTGTAAAGGCTCAGCACTTAGCTATTTTAGAGAAAGTTTTACATGATACGAATTGTCAATGAATCGGATTCAAATTTTTTTATAAGAAAAATAATTTAAATGTCATTGAAAAAAAAAAATGTAAAATGGTGTTTACAATAAAAATATGTATATTATATATAGATTATTATTTTGCACTTAAGAATATGCTATAGCATTGCTACCAACGTTACAAACTTTTTTCCGAAATATGATCGCATAAAACATCATAATGAGTTACTGTTTGAATGACATAAAAAATGACCGAGATACCAGTGTTAACACTTTTTTTTATATGAAGGCTTTTCCCACAGACATCATCAGTATTTTTAAATTATACAATTATCAAAAAGAGAAACCTGCTTAATTTAAAATGCTCAAAATTTTTAAATGCCTTACTAGTTCTACATCGAATCTTTTCAGCCGAACTTCCGATTACCTTTAGTAATCTTCTTTATTTGACAGCAGCCTTTTCATTTTTCACTCCTTTTAATAAATAGCATTATCCTTGTTACTTACAAAACTTTGAATAAACACTATAAAATGCAATAATGTCACAAAAAATTGTTTCGGGTCGAAAGAGCACACGACCCTTCATTAGGCGAACAAAGTAGGCACGAGTGCTGCAGTCAAAATGGAACCCGAAACAATTGTTGCGAGATTATTGCATTTTATGGTGTCTATTCAAAGTTTTGTAAGTAATAATTTAAAATACCAGTTCTGTGCTGCTTTCTTATTAATTAGCACTAGTCTTAGGCAAGCTGTTGGTTGGAATCTAATAAAAAACTATGTTACACAATGAATATAGCATAAAAATTTACCGAGATACCCGCGTTAACATTTTTTCTTTTTTTTTAAATATGAAGCTTTTCGCACACAGACATCATCAGTATATTTACTTATTTGCGAAATGGATTTTGTGTTTCGCACAGCTCAAAAATGAATGATCGTAGAATGTTGTAAATTTACGTATTATGATATCTAGCTGTACACCTGCAACTTTGGTTTTAAAACCAGTTCCCGTTTCAGAAATATCAACGATTTTACACGAATTTTCGTGATGTCTGTGCACTAAGCGACACACACACACACACACACACACAAAAAAAAAAAAAAAAAAAAGCCGCACTGCAGAAAAAAAGACTTATACATTTTTATTTGTAATAACTTTAAAATTAATGTTTGAAGCAAATAAAACTGTCTTGGTTGCATAATACCAAAGGGATGATATGATACCTATGTACATTTTCGATTTAATAATTCGCTTTATTACACTCTACGAAGTACTTTTTAAAAATCTGCATAAACTTTCTTTTTGAACATACTGCAATAACCATACACTTTGTATTCAATTATGATTTTATTATATGAAATAAATAAGTTATATTTTAATATATGAAATAAAACTATTTATTGGTTATATTTAAGCAATTTTTTATTAAAAATATGTATTTTGCATTGGGTTAATTCCACCTTTATATGGAATTACTGCTTTAATGCGCAAAGGCATATTTTTATACAGTGTTTTAATATAAATCTCAGAAGTTTCAATGCGCTAAATATCATAAATAATTTTTTCTAGTTCTGGTAGAGTTGTAGGCTACAAATTTCGAATCCTCTTTCCTCTCCCCCGCCTTTTTATAGAAGAAACATTTTCGAGCGGTTCGCGATTATATTTCCATGTCAGGTAAAGAAGAAATTCTACAACATTCTTTGTGGGATTTAACTTAAAGTGAAAAAAGATATGATTACTTACAGAATTATAGGTTCTCATGGGAATGGGTAGAAAATTTTGACAATTTGAAGTGAATAAACTTACCACAGATGCCGTGTAGTAAGGTGCAATATCATCCTGAAATGTTTTCTGTGGAAATGTCCAAGATACTTTCAAAATAATCGGCCAAGCACAACTTTTATGAAGATTGTGTTTTATTTCGAGCTAATTGATCCCTTGAGCATAAAAATTTGCCCGACTGTTTGAAAAGTTATGCATTTTCGTACCATAATCTATGGAGAAAGTGTCACTGTTTTAAAAGTGCGATTTTCATCAAGTCGATCATATTTTCGTCGTCAATCTGCTTGCTTTCTTTAGCTCGAAATAAATTAAACTTGATTCATCAAAGAGAACCAGTTCAGCCCAATAATTAACTAATAATTTTTTAATTTTTTTAGCTATCTGAGGTCATTTTTCCTAACTCTCTTCACTAAGAATGGAATTTTTTCAAATATTCTGTCATTTAAACCTGCTTTGTTTAATAATTGCTCATCTGTAGTTAAATAAATTATGGTGCTAAACACTTTTTCTGAATCTCTTTTATGTTCTAAATGTAATACAAGCCGATTTTATCAGCAACGGCTTTTTAACTTTGGGTCATCTCGCTTGGATGAGCAACATGGCCCCCTAAAACCAAATTTCCAGTTTAAACGTCCAAAAAATTTTATATATTGCTAAAAACCCTTTTACCAATATTTCGTTATCATTTAATTATTTTGCCATCTCATGTATTACAATATTTGTTTTATTTTCATTCAAAAATTAATACTTTTTGTGGCCTTATTTTTACCATTTTTGAAATAATTTCAAAAATTACAATTTTCCTGATAATTGCATTTTGTTTTTAACACTGGACTCAAAACTAAACTGTATGTGGAGAACAACATAATAAAATCTGTTCGAAAATTTGCTTTTTAAACGATAAAATTGGCGGTTGTAGAAAGCGAAAAGGAAAATATCCAAGTGCGGCTTTTTTTTTTTTTTTTTTTTTTTTTTTTGTCGCTTAGTGTACGTATGTACGTGTGTGTATGTATCTCAAAAACGGTTGGACGTAGAATGTTGCAAACTGGTATGGCTGAATATCACATAAATGTGCATTTTAGTGTTTCAGGTCTTTATTATTAATTTTAAGCAAATAAATTGTAAAATTTTATTATTATTATTTAGAAGTACCTTTTTAAAAAAGCATCAAATCATAAAATGTGAGTTTATAGCAATTTCAGTATTTTTTAGAGAATTTTAAACCTTATAATCGTCATTTTCGTGACTGTCTCCAAGACCAAATGTTTACATACAAAGTATGTTTTTTACTAAAAAAAATAAAATGATAATTATAATAATTGTTAATTCTTGTAAAAAAAACTATTTGCTTTCAAAGGAAATTTTTTTTTCTTTTTAATTACGTTAATTTTCATGCATGTGTAATTAAAATGCTTGTATGCAAGTCTTGACATCATTTTCGTGACACATGAAAAAAACTTCATATATCATCAAGGGATGGTGCCACCATTCACTTTTTACTTTCCGAACACTATAGTGAGGAAAGTATTGTAATCATGTCAAAAATCCGAATTCGAGATTTTGATGTTTCTATACGTTTTGAGGTCCCCTGAGTCCGTTTTCACTATTTTTACGATGATGTATGTATGTGTGTGTGTATGTGTGTATGTGTGTGTGTGTGTATGTGTGTATGTTTGTGAACACGCTAGCGTCTAAAGGCTTTGTTCGATTAACCTGAAAGTTGGTACGTATATTGTAAGTCACCATAGTACGAACCCTATAGATTTTGGTGAATCTAGCACTTATAGTTTTTTTACAGGGACACAAAGAAAAATTCTTTATCATTATGGCCTATGGGACCAAAATCTTAAAAGTGCGATAGCATCTAAACGCCTTATTCAATTGAGCAAAAATTTTATACCCATATTATAGGTCACAGATACTCAATCTGTATAGATTTTGGAGAATCTAGCACTTATAGTTTTTTTACAGGGACACAAAGAAAAATTCTTTATCATTAAGGCCAATGGGGTCAAATTTTTAAAAGTGTGATAGCGTCTAAACGCCTTATTAATCTGAGCAAAAAAATTGTACACATGTTATAGGTCGCATTTGCACCAACTGTATAGATTTTGGTGAATCTAGCACTACAGTTTTTTTACAGGGACTCAAAGAAAAATTCTTTATCATTATGGCCTATGAGACCAAATTTTTAAAAGTGCGATAGCATCTAAACGCCTTATTCAATTGAGCTGAAAATTTGTATGAATATTATAAATCACTGTTGCACTAACTATAAGCATTTTGGTGAATCTAGCATCTATAGATTTTTACAGGGACAAAACGAAAAATTCTTTATCATTATGATCTAAGGGCTCAAAGTTCAGTAGCGTTAAATAAAACCTCGTGTGATACATGGAGAAAAAAACACTCTATTATGGTTTTCTCTCTTTTGTTTGTTTAGCAATTCCTCTTTCTTTATTTTATCTACAAAACTGTTAGTTACTCAATGTTCGGAAAGTCGAGTGGAGTCACTCCAGATTTTTTTAAAGTTTAAGATCAGAAATCAACATTGACGATATGTGGGGAAAAAAAATCTCAAGAAAATTGAAAACAGGTAAGAGTTAACATTATTTTTATTGTTTACATGCTGTGCGTACTTTTATTGCTTGTCATTTTCGAGATGCATAAAAAATAAAAAAATATTATTATAAAATTTAGAACAAAGTTTTATTTTAATATAGAATGACGACCAGAAGAAGAAAATGTGACGATATCGGCTTAGTGAAAGCATGTTTTTCAGTACAGAACGAATTATTGACGATTTGTCATTTTCGTGACGGTCATTTTTGTGACGTCACGAAAATGACATTTGTTGCAGATTTACTATTTTGTAAGCCCTGGATTTAAATAATTTTTTATTTTGAATTAAAAGATTTGTTGGTGTAGGATAAGCTTTATATTTAAAGTACACTTTCCGGTATCCAGGTAAATATAAAAAAATTACATAGGACATTAATATTAAGATACAATTAAAAAAGCAAACTTTTATTTATTTATTTAATTTTATTTATTTATTTAATTTTTTTTTTTTGCCCCCTTTAAGGTGTCATTGAGAATGTTACTCAAAATATTTTACTTGTGTCATTTATGGCAAGATGCAGAAAAAATAATTTGCATGGCCTGACAAAGAGGATGTCCATGAAATTCAAGTGCCACATATTCTGTGCAAAATTAGGAATTCTCCCGAACCTGCTTCAAATAGATATTTTAAACTTCAGGATGAAGATTTTAATAATGTTCAAAATGCTTTTTCTGAATTTAATTCAGTTAATCATTAAACTTGTAACTACAAGGATTTTAATACAATAAAATTGCTTGATATTCTCATTATTGCTCTTTCTTTTCCCTTCACAATCTTTTCTCTATTGTTCTAATATGTTCCATTTTTAATATTATATGGTCCTATTTCATTGACAAACAATGTTATTTCAGTGAAAAATAGTCATTTTGACAAATATTGTCATTTCAGTGACAAACAGTCGTTTCAGTGACAAACATTGTCATTTCAGTGACAAACCAGTCATTTCAGTGACATCATTTTTGACATCTTTAAATGCTATAATTAAAAATTTAATGCAAGTAAACTAATAATTTCCAGTTTATAGTCAAGAGGTATGCAGTCTATGATATTTCCCATTGATATAATTTATGTTTATAAAAAAATAAATTTAAATTTATTTATTTATTTATTTATTTTTTTAAATTTAAAATTTTTGGGTTTTTTATTTTATTTTATTTTTTAAAATGGGAAGAACTTTTTAGAAAAGCCTAAGTCTTGTATTTTTTAATGAATCTGAACCACAAAAAATTTTTTTAAATGGTAATTTTGATTTTATAAGATAATTAAAATTATAAATTTTTATTGAAAAATTTCAATAAAATTTTAAAAAATTATGTTCGATCTCTGTCAAACTCAGAATTTATTTAAGATGTACTTACGGACTTATTTTCAAAAATTCAAATTAAAATACAAAGTTTGAAAAAAAAGTTAAAAAAAATCCAAAATGCACACTTATGTGATATTCAGCCGTATATAGGTTTCTTATAACATCTTATAGCACCTCCCTGTTTGGACTTTCAATGGTTTTCCGTTTTGGAGATACTTGGGAAAATTATATACATTATGGCCAAAAATATAAAGGTTTTGGCCATTAAATATGACCTACCATCATAGAGATTTCAAAAGAAGCTAATTATAGAGCTAGAAATAATATTGTTATGAAAGTTGGAGACATTTTTGCGTGTAGAAAATTATGTTTAAAGACATAAGCATGTTCTTGCCGACAAATGCATTTTATTTAATGACTATTCAGCGCGTAGCTCGAGCCCGTAATTTTATTTTTGTGAAAGTTGTCGACATTTCAGCGTGTGGAAATTGTATCTTTAAGACAGAAGTAGGTTCTAGTCGACGAATGTATTTCATTTAATGCATATTCATCCCGTAGATAAAGCCTGTAATGATACTGATAAAAAACTTTGTCTACATTTTAGGGTGCAGGAAATAATGGTTTAAGAAATAAGCAAGATCTAGTCGACGAATGCACTTTATTTAATTGATATTCAGTAAACAGTTGAATAAATCTCTTTTTTGTGCTACAAAAATAAATATTTATGAAACAATCCAATGGAATGTCCATTTTTAATACAGAAATCAAATAAACATTGTTAAATACACTGCAGAGTATAAATATTGCTAAATCATGAACTAATAATATTTCGAAGTCTGAATGGCAATTGAATTCATCGAAAGTATTCTCAGTGGTTTATATAATTTTCAAGGTAGTTCTGCACGAGAAAACAATGCGTCATTACAAAATTTCCAGAACTAGACTCGTATTGAGGCAAAGTTTCCAAATTTTGAAAATCCCTTACTAAAAGTTTCCGCCACATTTGCTTATTTGACGCTAAGTCAAAGCCCACCTTCGTGGAAACGAAAAAACTTTCAACTTTTTCCATTTTTATTAACACGCTTTTATTAGCTTCACCTGTATGTATGTATGTTCGTAACCGCTCTCGGAGCAAACAAAAAATCTATATTGTAAAAAAAAGACTTTCTCTACGTGAATGGCGTGGCGTTGAGGTATAGCTTAGCGCTACGACCTAAAGGTCTACCGTTCGATCCCAGTCAGGGGAGATTTTTTAGAAATGGTTTTTGTTTAATTCTAAATTATTTTAATTAAAGATTTAAATGTATGTATATATTGTGGTGTGTCACTCACACGATTTTCTCTTACCCTGCATTTTAATACTAAGATCAAAATTTTGTGCTTTTTAGTTCCCATTTCTATAAAAGCGTGTTCTTTAATTTTTTAAAACTATAATATTTTTTTACATTCTCTTTCTCTCTATATATACGCGCGTGTGTGTGGGAGCGTTACATACTGAACACCAAAGAAATAAATCGAAACTTATATAGAAAAATAAATAAATATACATTTAATGTAAAGTATTGCAACAAGATAAAATAAATAAATAAAAATAAAATAAAAAAATATTTCGCTTTGGGTCATTTTATTTGTAACGCTATGTTTGTTCAGTTGAGAAAGTATAAAAATAAATATAGAAAATAATGTATACTACACTTTTCTTATTTTCTAAAGCGAGTACTTGTTTTCTTTACTTCATTGAATTTCAAAGAAACAGGATATTTTGTAGCTAGGTAACTTTTTTTACTTGTACAAATGTTAAAGGAAGAGTGAAAAATTCCTACGCAATTTTATGTAATAATAGAGTTTTAAATTTTTTGAAAGTCAATGAGTACTAGAATTTTATTTAGTGAGATGTATCAGAGTTACATAAAAAACAGATGAACCAAAAATTGGGTTTTTAATTTTGCATGTCATGCATGATTATAAATCAAATATCGTATTATTTTTTTTTCTTTTATAGATACATAAAATGTTAGAAAAATAATAATAACATAATAAAGTAAAAAGTAAGGGGGTTAAGTTCAGTGGGTTTTAAGTCGCATTAGTGCAGCACCATGGATAATATGCGCCGATTTGCGACTGATACCTGAGGCTGGTCCGAAGATTTGCCATCACAATTTTTGAAAAGTAAAAAACACGCAAATATATATAAAAATAATTGGAAAAATCAGTGAAAATTTTGTTTCTGAATTTCGTTATAAAGATTGTTTAAAATTCACTTTTAAGAGTGAAACCTTTTAAGATCGGTTATATATCGTAGGAAAATTTTATGAGAATAACCGACGTAATGTCCCCGTTCGACGGGCATGTCGTTTAGAGTTCAAAATGAAAAGGACGCTTAGTGAAGAGATAATCGCGCAGTAAGTTATAGCGCTCTAAAGTCGCAGTGATTTTTAAGCCATCAGATGACTGATGTAATGGTCCTAATCTCCCACTGATTTTCATTGTTTACAGGTTGATGGACAGATATGAATCTACAGGGAGTGTTTAGGATGCAAAAAGAAAGGCGTCGGGACGAAAATCAGCAGTTGTTACTGACGACATCAGGGAGCCTGCGCGCGCATACTTTGAGGATCAGCCAACCACTTCCTCTCCACAGGCGACCCAACAATTAAGCATATCCAAAACATCATTAGAAAGGCTAATGAAAGCAGTAGGATTGTGTCCATACAAGATCCAAATGTGACAGCCGCTAAAGGGGGGGGGGATACTGTGAAGTGGAGAGATTTCGCAAACCACATAATCGAGGAACTTAAAAATGGTTCCATCAGTGAAAACAAGATCTGGTTCAGTGATGAGACCCATTTTCAGTTGAATGGTTTCGTGAACAAACAAAACTGGCGCCACTGAGGTACGGAAAATCCTCATCTCAGCGCCATCTCTTCACTGCATCCACAAAGAGTCATGGTGTGGTGTGCCATATAGTCGAAGCAGATAATTGGTCCGATATTTATTGATGGTGTGGTCACAGGAGTGAAGTATCGAGAGTTGCTAGAGCGTCACTTTGGCCCTGATGCGGGCCATCTCAACAGGATACGCCGGTACTCTTCCAAGCCAGATGGGGCTCGTCACCAAAAAACTTCTGACGTCTTCACGTGGTTTGAAACGACGTTTGGTGAGCGTTTGATGGCATTGGATGCAGCGAAATTCACGGGGCACGGGATAGAGTGGACCCCATACAGTCCGGACCCAAATCCGTGCGACTTATTCTTATGGGGTTACATCAAGGTTAGAATCTATAGGAATAGCCCTGATTCACTAACGGACCGAAAATTGACTATCAGAAGTGAGATTGATGCACTCGATTACGACACACTCCAGCGCATTTTGACAGAGTTTTGGAACCAGCTTTATAACACTGTAGTCGGGGACGGTAGACATTTTAAGCATCTTGTATATTAAATGTCATTCATATCTTTATTCAATAAAATATGTTTCATGTTCTTGCATGTTGTCTTTTTTCCATAATGATCGCTTACTTTCTATCATGTTTTTCTGACCACCCTGTATTATGGTGTGTCACTCACACGATTTTCTCTTACCCTGCATTTTAATACTAAGATAGATATTTTGTGCTTTTTAGTTCACACTTCTATAAAAGCGTATTCTTTAATTTTTTAAAACTATAATATTATTACACCGTTTAGAAAGTAATACGTAAATATACTGGTAAGTTCTAGTCTTCAATCATCAAAAATCTCTCTTCTTTTATTTTATTGTCTGAGACTTTTATAGAACTTTCGAAGAATTTATTTCTCGCAATAAACCAATGAATTTTTCTAGAATATTCCAGAACTCTGTTATTACTGAAGTTAGAGCTTCCAAACTTTGGCAAAACTAAACTACAAAATTTCACCAAATTCATTCGCAGAGTTGCCA
Organism: Salticus scenicus; assembly: GCA_963930645.1. NCBI lineage: Eukaryota > Metazoa > Arthropoda > Arachnida > Araneae > Salticidae > Salticus > Salticus scenicus. Next base: position 141,087,843 of record OZ005650.1, on the reverse strand, counting down.
AATTCGATGCCGATTCGTCAAATTCAATGCCAAGACCAAAAATCTATGCTGGCTACTAATTTGCGGTATAGTGAGATTAGCGATAAAATTGCGCGGTAAATGTTGTTTCAGGGTAGCCAGAAACCCTTTCTCAATTTTAACTACTCAGTTAATTATTTTGGTAAAATTTATTGTTTCTCGACACTAATTTTTGCCAAAGAGAACAAAACTGGGCCATCCATACTCGAAAGATTTTCATTGTATTCTAAGCTGTGCATTTGCCAATAAGATATTCTGTAACAAGCCGTTGAGTACTATTCCTGAAAAAACTAGTATATTTGTCTCGGCGGCATGTATAATCGTATTATCGTGACTTTTTTCGTTCGAGTAACAGTTTTTTTTTTTTTTTTTTTTTTTTTTTTTTTAAAGTAGTGTTTGTGGACTAACTAGAACCTGCCTGTTTATTTACGAATCAGTTCCCTCACACAAAATTGTCAATGGTTTTTTAAAAATATGTATATTCTTATGGGTGTATAAGGAAGTTATGTGGTGTCCATCAGATTTTTAAAATATACAATATACAAAAGGATAAACTTGCTTTATTTAACCTGCTCAAAATTGTTAAATGTATTACTTTAGTTCTACATCGAACCTTTTCAGTCGGGCTCCCAATTTTCGTTAGTAATCTTGTTTAGTTGACTGCAGCCTTCTCATTTTTCACTCCTTTTAATAAATAGCACTATTTTTGGTCAAGCTGTTGGCTGGAATCCAAGAAAAACTATAGTACACAATAAATTTAATTTAATATTTGCGATTCATTTTTCTAGTTTTTATAAGCATGTATTACTGTGGCCGCCGCAAAGAGACGATTACACGTTGCTCTAATATGTGATCTCAACGTGAAATCTTCTCTTCGCGGCGGCCCCCGTACTACATACCTATGAAAAAAAAATTAGAAAAGAAAAAAGAAAGTGTTTTCTGATACAAATTTTCATTTGTGAATAACCCCTTATAGTGAAAGAAAACAGTTGAAAAACAGCTCAGTTAATCATCCATATCTCTATGAATTTTTATGATATTGATCTGAATTTCTTTTATGAGGTGCTTGTTCTATATTTTTGAGTATTAAACTGTGTCTAAGTTTTTTTTGCTACAGTCCACGCATGCGCATTAATAAATTATTTACTACTAGTGTTCATATCTCTTTGAATATTAAATATATTTATTTTAAAGTGCTATACATTACTTTAGGCTTATGTTGTCATGTTTTCCGAAAATTTGGCTAAATTTGGAGAAAAACCTTTGGTATAAAGTAAAAACTTGCAATAAATTTTGCATTTTTTAAATATATACCAATAACTCTTTAAATATTCAAGATATCCTCACAAAATTTAACACATGTATAAAATAAAACATTTATAACCATATCTAAAATTTGCAGACCAAGTGACGCTTTTCCAGATACGGGGTAATCCAAATATTTTTTATTTTATTGGATTTGTTATTCGTCCCCTAAGGGCTTTCGGGTCAAAATATTTGCTGGAAAATATGAGGAAAGGCATGTTTTTCTTATTCCCCAAATTCAAGAACAGTACATTGTATTTTTCAAGATATTCGACAAAACGTAAGAAAGCGAAAGTATTTCCCTTATTTTATCCAACACCTGCAGATTAGCGAGGGACCCAGTTTCAAAGCTACATCCAATCTTCGGGCGCACTTATGGTACGTCGGCATTACACGTGCGCCAGTATTTCTATATTATTTCTAATTTAACTAACTTTTCATAAAGTGTCGGATGCACGTTATCAGTGGAATCATTACTCAGTTTTTTTTTACCTTTAATGTAAGAAATGATAGCCTTTAATATTTCCTTTTAAGTAAGTACCGTAAAATCCCGAAAGTACCCCCTCCATCGAATATAACCTCCCCTCCCTTTTCTTCATTTTTTTTTTTTTTTGATAATTTTTTAAAGAATTTTGATTATAACCCCCCCCCCCCCTACCTGAAATTCATCCGTTTCGCTTTTCAAAAAAAAAGGGGGGGGGTTACTTTCGGGATTTTACGGTAATATATATATACATATGTGTGTGTATATGTAAGGATAAGTTTTTGAAAGTATGAAAATACACGTGTCTAAGTCTGTATATTGTTTTAACTATTATAATAATCTGGTGTGTCACTCACACGACTTTCTTTTACCCTTAAATTTAATACTATAAATACAGGTTGCAGATTAAGAGGTAAGATAACGAGAACTGTCATGTAAACCTATGCTAAACAATTCAAATTAGGCTTTAGAAGAGTTTTATAGGATAATTAGTTCTGTGTGAGGGGGCTACCGCCCCCTTAATCTCCCGTTTCATTAATGCTCCTACATTTATATAGAATTTAATTCGGTTATTAAAAAATAATTCTGTTTTTAAAAAATAATTTATTAAAATTATTATTTAAAAAAATTATTTTTTATGATAATGCAGACTATTTCCATATTAGAGAGGTAGTGTAACACTAAATATCCAAAAACAGTCCATTTTACTCTCAATATTAATAATAATGATAATAATAATACGATTTTTTTTCTAATTTTTTTTAAAGTTAAAATTTAAAAAAATCTATAACTTTGTTTTAAATTATCACAGATTTATAGTTCAACCATTCGTTTTAAAGGTATTCGCAAGCTCTTTTGAATGATACCCATCGTGAAAATTTACTCCCCTCGAGGGGGGACTTCCCCCCAGGGGGGGGGGGGCGAGGCTCCTAAAATACACAAAATTTTTTTCCCAGTTAACTATCTCTATTAGAAAAAATATATGTTCGCTTCATTTGGTTTAGTGCAGTCTATAGACGTTAAACTCAACTTACCTGCAATTTCACCCATAGACGTAATGTATTAGAATTCGCTTGATTGTCCCTGTACACGAACCATTTGCTTGATCTTAACGAAAAGCTTACTGTAGCATCCCTATATGATACACATTTAGAATACCAAGTTTGAACTTTCTGCCATAATTTGTTTTTGAGATATGCTGGTAATAGACAGACACACACACAGACATACACACACACACACACACAGACACACAGACACACAGGCCATTTGCTAAAAACATGATTTTCATATTCAGGGCACCTCAAAACGTGTAAATATAACAAAATCTCGCGTTCGAAAATTTGACCCAAAAACAATACTTTCTCTACCTTATGGGTAAGAGAAAGTAAAAGATATGCAAAATAATGTTTTTTTTAATTTATAGCACTTTGTTTAAAGATCTATTATTAACTTCTAGTTACTTTTATAGAAAGAAAAACCAGCTGCTGCAGATTTTGAAAGGTCAGGATTCTTCAGGAAATTGAGAGATAATTATTCATGATTTTTTTCCCTAAAATCTCAAAATTCAAATTTTAAAACGCTAATCTTTATAAATGAATGAAAATAGTAATAAAATATTTAAAAAATAAATTCCTTTTTGAAAATAATAATATAGGAATTAAATATTTTATAAAGAATTTTTTTTTAAAGAATTTTATTTCCAAGAGAATGTGGGTATAAAGTAATAAAAAGGTAATAAAAAAGTAAATTTGTAATACTTCTAAAAAAAGAGATTAGACTGCCATACAAAAAATTAACATTTTATTCGTTCGATTTTTTTTTAAACATCATTAACGGCGAAAAAACATTCATGTATAATAAGAAGAAGGAAAAAAAATAAGCTGGACAAATACTCCAGTAATAGGAATCATAATACATGTTATAAATAAAACTAGTTATGCTACTTTGCGTGTTCTACTTATTTAAACGTTATCAAGAATAAATGATAAAAAAATTCGTTTGAAATACAAACGTTTTATTTAAGGAAGTTCCAATTTAAATTTCGTTTTATATTAAGTTCAAAAATGCAAATACTTTTCAGTTTTTTTCTTTTCTTTTCTTTCATTCTTTTTTCTTTTCTTTTTCTTTTTCTTTTTCTGTTTTTCTACAACAAATCACAATTTCGATTTTGAATCTCCATTCATAGAGATTTTCACAATTGATGTTAACAAGATTGGTCTGAAAAATGAAAGTGAGGGAGAAAGTTTGCTATTAACTATAACAAGTAAAAGTTTCATTGAAACAATAGGGAGTAAGTAGGGCTAATTGACCTTTGAATTTACAAGCTGAAAAAGACAGATTCAATACCTTATCTGATGACCCACAAAATCTTCGGAGGGAATGGGCTATAACATTTACCTGATGAACGGATGATGGCGATGATACTAAACAGAAATATCGATTTTTAGTGGTTCAAATGCTAAAGTGAATAGGATACATATATGACACTGCTATGAAGTGTAAATATGTGTGAATGTAGACGCAACTTACATCCCATTTACGTAGCAATTACGTATTTCTCCGCAGCTTTATGCCTCTTGAAAGCTTATTAAATAATCTATCCAAAACAATCAGTGGATTTTATATTATGAATTATCGCCAATTTACAGCGATTAAAAAATATTATTCAGTACAAATATTTTATTGAACTTTTAGAATTAATTTTATCCATGTTGCCATTATCTTGTAAACACAAAATGAAATGTAATTTACTTGGTTTAAATCTCAATTTCATCCACTACAAGCTGACATTTTTCCCCTTATACCATTACTTTTAAATATATTGGTTGTCTCCTGTGAAGAAAAAGATAATATTGTGATATTTTGAGACTGTGATAACTTTTTAGATTGCGATATTTTTAAAGATTGTGATATTGTTCAGATCGTGATATTTTTCCAAATGATTTCTCATAAGAATGAATTACAGGGCCTTCCCTGTATATAACGTGTGTATCAAACCATGAAACTTTTTTTAATTTCTTTTAGGTCACATAAGGTTACCAAACTTTGAATTTTTTAAGGTTCTTCTTCTTCTTCTTTTTTTTTATTTCTTTATTTTACTGTAAAAAAAAAAAAAAAAAAAAAAAAAATGGACTGAATACTTCGTTTATAGTGCATGTTGGTTACGCATAACCAACAATCATATAAAAATTAATCTTACTGAGATAATTTGGAGCAAGGTTACGCTTGAAAATGTGTTTATCGTCCCTTTCCCTCCCTTGATCACAAGAGGGGATATGGGAGGAATTTCGTAAAATTCTGTTGCAATAGGTATCGAATACTTTTGTAAAAAAATTACGTGAAATACATGACACCAAATTTACACCAAAATGCATGACCGCAGCTCCCTAGATTTCCCATAACAAATTTATCCCTGAAAAGAGGTCACGAATTTGCCCCCTATAGTAACGCACCCCCCGAAATCGAAAATCACGAAAAAACAAAAATAGGTTTTCGGAAATATTCTAAAGAAGATGCGTGGCTGTTTACAGAATATCTGTATCATTTTTTATAAAGCTCTAGTCAAAGATTGGAATTTGCGAAATTTCACCCCAAAAATTGACTTCGCTTCTCCCCCTCTTAAAAATTGAAAACTCCAAAATCGCAGAAAATGCTTTCTTGTATTCAAGTGTAGTCTCCCCATGCGCAATTTCTTCCCCATGAAGTACTTTGCAGCTGACTTATGGTTACAAACGTGCTTTTGCTTACTGCCCCCAGGGGGAAAGGGGGGGGGGAACTTCATAAAAGTCCATTAATACAGGTGTCGGATACATATAAATAATCCCTCCATCAAAATTCTTGACGGCAGCTCCGGACAAATTTAGCGCTAAACGGTTTGTCTCGAATTCGCCCCCTTGTAACGCTCCCATTCTCCCCCCCCCCAAAAAAAAAAAAATGGAAATGTCATAAAGAAGACGCATGGTACTTTTTACCACTTTTGGTAGAGTAAAAAGTACTATTCCAAAATCCGGTATTTGCGGAATTTCTCGCCAAATATTGATTCTCGTCCCCCCTAAAAATAAAAAAAATTCAAAATCGCAGAAAATAACGTGTTTTGGCCTCCTGACCCCCCCCCCCCCCAGGGAAAGCATTGGGGGAGGGGAGGAATTTTGTAAAAGCTGATACATATAATTTTAAATTAGGTAAAGATCTAAATTCCTGCAAAGTGCCGTGTAATTCCGTCTAGTCGTTCACGCGTGATACCCGGAAAAATTAGCGTTACATACATACAGACATAACGACACACACACAAAATTTTCTGAAGTCATTTTCGGCTTTCATGGTGTCTGAAACGTGAAGATATCGCAAAATATTTTGATTCTGACAAATTTACAGACGAAAGTCTGATTTTATTAATAATAAGTTATTACTTACTTTCAGATATTTTCAATAACATTTTTATTTTGCGAACTTACATATGTAAGGAAAGTATTGTAATCATGTCAAAAATATAAATTTGAGATTTTGGTGTTTCTATACGTTTTGAGATCCCCTGAGTTGATTTTTGCTATTTTTAGGATGATGTATGTATGTGTATGTATGGATGTATAGATGTATGCGAGTGAACACAATATTGCCTAAACACTTTTTTCAAATAAGCTGAAATTTGGTACGTATGATATACGTCACCATAAATATAAGGAACACGTTACACCTCATATATTTTAGCAAAAGTTTTTTTTTTTTCCTCTTTTTTTTTTTTTTTTTTTTTTTTTTTTTTCTGAAGAGGAAAGGAGTACCAGTAAAAGAATTAAAGAAAAATCACAATGTTTTGCATCAACTTGTAAAAAGTAATGCGTGAAATACATTTAGGCTGTAGCCTGTGATTATGAGTATTCTTCTAATTATTTGTATAAATTCTTATGAGGCTACCACAAACATTCATGGAGATATAACGATTTTTATAAAAAAAAAAAAACGCTACTTTTTCAATTATAACACGTGCAGTATTAAAGCCTACAAAGCCCTTTTTAGGAAATTCATGATGATTAATAAAGAATATTTTTAGATATTTGACAAAATGTCTATATTCGAAAGTGTCCAAATACTTACTGCTAGGTAGTGTATTTAAGCAGGGTGTAAGTAATATTTAAAAAATAAATAAATAATAAAATAAATAAATAAAATAATGGCTCATCAGTTATATTTTCCCATGTCATATCAATAGTCAAATTATATATAAATTAAATATATCCAGTTTGTGGAGCGTGCAACATGCAATAAATACTATAAAAAAGTATCATCTCACCAATTGTTCAATAAAGATTCTCCACGACAGCACACCTCAGCAACCAGGAAATACATCACTAGTTCTTCAGAAGGTATTTTTTACTTTCTTTTATATTCAGTAGAAGACAGTAGTGGTTTCATAAAATTTTCAGACGTTGATGCATTTACCCGTTTTGAGAAATCAAGAACGCTGTTTGACTATTTTTAAGAATATTTGTTTGTGTATAGATGATAAAATTTTGTAGTAACTGTATCTCAGGAATTACTGCACATAAGTTTATACAAACTGGTATGAAGTTGCCCTTTGACATAAATTAGTGCTTATCAACTTTTAATGAAAGTCGGCGAACAGGTGGCACTGCCAACCTGCTTTTATTAAGTGTTCAACAAGGTGAAATAGAAAAAAAAATGCATAAATATGCATAAAGAGAATTACTTTTTAAAAACAATTATGAAATTCAAAAGAATCATTTACAATGATGACAGTCAACTGCAAAAATTTTTTTGTATATGTTGAGACATCCCTTCCCCACCCCCTGAAAGGAAAATTGTCTTCTGAGGGGGGGGGGGGATTTTCATTGTGGGTATCTTTCAAAAGAGCTTGTCAGTATCTTTAAAATGGATGGTTAAACCATCGATCTGTGATAATTTAAAATAAAGTAATTGATTTTTTCATTTTTAGCAACAACAAACCCCCCCCCCCCCCCTCAAAAAAAAAAAAAAAAAAAAAAAAAAAAATTAAATATGTTATATAGATAATAAAATTGACTTTCGTTGGATATTTAGTGTTATACTTCTATAGAATGAAAATCTTCGTAATTTTAGTAAATTATCTGCACTGAGTGAATTTGTATAGGAAAATACAGAAGAAAGTCATGTGGTGGGCACAACATACAAGTTTTTTTCTTTTTTTTAATTATTATAATGATTACAGTAACAAAGATATACATCTTCTTTTCACGTGATTATAATATACAGAGGGTGTTTATACATTTTAAGAATGATTCTGTTAAAGATTTTTTTTTTTTTTTTTTTTTTGAAAAGTAACTGTTATGGAAAAAAATATCTGGCAACAATTTATTATTTGAAATGAGAAATATCGTCTAGTACTTTTAAATTTATTCTTCTTTAAAAATGTCGCATATAAAGAAGCTGTGGATTGAAGGATATGATTTTGCTCTTTCCGAAGAGAAAAATTCTTATTCCATGATTCAAAAACATGGTTTTAAAATTTCTAAGTGCAAAATAAGCAACATTATTAATCGGAAAAGAAAAAACAGTCAATCGTTACTTCTACATGGAATGAACGAATAACCGAAAAAGGTACGTACAGTCTTTCTAAAGTGAAAACGCTAACAGGAGAAAATCCACCGACCAGAAATCAATTGCAAAGTCTTTAAATACATCTGTAGTAAAAATAAATAAAATATTCAATAAAATAATAAACCAAAATTTACAACTAAAAAATGCAAAAAAGCATAATGTCCACCAACTTTTGCCAAGGTATGTGGCTCAACGCAGAACATTTTGTAGAACCTACCATGAAAATTATCTAGTAGGAGATAAACGGAAATACATAGCGACTTTTGATAAAGCATGGAATCATCTAAATGACCGCAACAAAAAATTTATTATCGGTCAATTTATTATCGAAAAGAAAGCGAAAAAAAAATTACAACCCTTGTTCCGTCAATGCGAAAAAAGTTTCAGTAAGGGATTTATGATAGACGCAAGATTCTCTTACAATGGGAAATTAAAAATAAGAAGAGTGGAAAAAATGTTAAAATCAACTCTAAGTACTACCAAGAGAACGTTTTACATGCAATATTTAAAGAAAAAATTCCGTTTCTTTGTCCCAATGACTTTCACAGAGTGAAACTTCATCAAGGAAGAGCAGCAAGTCACACTTCGAAAAGTACCCCTGAATTCTTTGGAAAAATGAAGATTGATACAAATATTGAATAGATATACCTTTTCAACACATTCCTACTAAGTTCCCTGATGTTTCACCTATGGGCTATTGTGCCTTTGAGCTCTTTCTAAAGGCACACCCACCGCAATTGATTGCGTTTGGAAAGTCCTGAAAGAGGAATAGAAATTAATACCTGTGGAAATTTTGCGAAAAAAAATCCTTCTATCATGGAAATCACGATGCTGACGTGTAGTCCAGAAACAAGGCTATCAAACAGAACATGTAAAAAAAATGGTCTTTACATTTTAAACATTAATTAGAAGGCTTCGAAATCGTTTTAAAAATGTGTAAACACTCTCTGCATGAAATTTTTATTTTCACTTAAAAAAAAAAAAAAACTATACTTATCAGATTTAGTTGAAAGACAACATCCTTTCATGTTAAAAGTCAATTGGAGACAGCACATACAATCTACACTCGATTCGTGGCATGTGAAAAAATCCTTATGAAATGCCAACACTGGAAAATATCTAAAATCTACCTTATACATGCCGTTAATATGCTTAATTTTTACTGCATTCAAATAAACTTTTGATATAAGTTTCTCAATATGTATAGTTTTCAATCTGTGTAATAAAAAAATTCCATCATTTTATTTATTTATTTATTTATTGACGTTTTCTAAATCTTTAACTGTATAGAAAGTTTTGTGTTAATTTTTTTTTTCGATTTGCAGGAATTCAAAAATGAAATTTGTCTTTCGATATAATTCAATTGTTTTTTCATAACAACCACATGAATGCTATACAAGAATTTTTTAAATGGTATAAAATAAGAGATTTCACAATTCCACTTTGCATTTTTTTAATTTCTCTTCCTCATACATATAGGGTAGAGAAAGTATTGTTTTATGGTCAAATATTAGATATTGAGTTTTTGTTATATTTACACGTTTTGAAGTCTCCTGAATCCAAATATAAAGTATTTTGCGGTTGGTCTGTCTGTCTGTGTGTTTGCGTTTGTGTTTGTGTGTGTGTTTGTGTTGTGTGTTCTCAGTATATCTCAAGTACAAATAATAAAAAAGGTCCAAACTTGATATTCTAAATGTGTATCATATAGGAATGCTACACTAAAATTTTCGTTGAGATCAAGCAAATAGTTCATGTACAGGTATACCCAAGCTAATTCAAATACATTACGCCTATGGGGGAAATTACACGTAAGTAGAGTGTAACATCCATAGACAGCCCAAAAACAAATGAAACTAATATATATATTTTTTATGTGCATAAAAGCATGTTTCATGTGGAACATAGCATGGAAATCAGTCATTCACTTTCTTTTTGAAGGCTACAGAAAACAAACTAGAATATAATGGGACAATACTCAGAAATTGATATGGTAGAGGTAGTATTGTTTTATGCTCATGTTTTAGAAAAAGAGATTTTGCAGTATTTACACGTTTTGAGGTTCCTTGAATTAAAAAATCAAGTTTTTAGCGGCTGATCTTTGTATCTATCTGTGTGTTTGTGCGTGTGTTTGTGTCCGTGTGTGCGTGTTTGCTTGTCTTTTATCAGTATATCTCAGGAATAAATAATATTAGAAAGTCCAAACTTGGTATTTTAAATGTGTATCATATAGGAATGCTGCACTAAACATTTCGTTGAGATCAAACAAGTGGTTCATGTACAGGTACACCCAAGAAAGTTCAAATTCATTACGTCTTTGGGGAAAATTGCAGGTAAGTAGAGTATAACATCTATAGACTGCCCTAAGCCAATTGAAACTAATATATATTATTTATATGCGTAAAAACATGTTTTATGTGGAATATGGTAGGGAAATAATTCACTGTTCGTTTACAGGGCTACGCAAAAGAACTAGATTATAGTGCGAGAATAGTTGAAAATTGATGGAAAAGTATTTCAGATTGTGCTGTGTGTTGTTAATATAGGATTATATTTATGTGCAACATGTGCTGTGCACATAACCTTCAGAAGATATGCAGAGATGCCAATTTTTAAGCCATAACATTCTTTTCTATTGTTAGGGGAAGAACTTTAGTATAATATTTTACTATGTCCAGATGTAATATTTTACCATGCTCAGGAAAGTTAATTCCTCGTAACTGTATGGTAAATAATGTATTTTTTAAAGCTAAATATTCATCGCTAGTTTTTATGTATGTTTACATATTTTGAGGCTTCATGAATACCGAAGTCTAGTTTTTAACGTTTGATCTTTGTCTGTGTCCTTTAGAGTAAATTGAAAACAAATAATTTCAAGTGATCCAAATGTTGTATTTTGAAGTTAATATGTTTGTTACTTTAAAAGTTTGATCAAAACTGACAGTTCCAAGGAATGTTGCACGTGAAAGTTGTCTGAATAATTTTACATGAAGTTTTGAATTTAATAACAGATTTGAAGGACATATAAATGTAAATACAATAATGAAACGGGGAGAGGAGGTGTTGAGGGGAACGATAGCTCCCCTCACACACAATTATTTGTCAAATAAAGCTTTTCGGAAGCCTAATTTGAATTGATTTAATATAGGTTTACATCAGTGTACTCGTTATCTTATCCTTTATCTTCAATCTGTATTTATAGTATTAAATTTGAAGGTAAGAGAAAGTCGTGTGAGTGACACCAGATTATTTAATTTGAAAAAGAATACTACTTCTAATAATAATGCTTCATATTAATATTATTAAATTATGTTCTCTTTATATCTTAATAATTATGACTGTAATTAAAAAAAATAGAAAATTAAGAAAACAATGATAAAAATGTAACAGATCCTTTAATTATATAAAGAGTTTCCTATGAGATTAAGAAACAAATATTCAAATGAAGCATTTTTCCTTTAATGAATTTAGAAATTTTCATTAGTTTTCTTCATATCAAATATGAAATATAGATACATATTTTCATGTTATTTTACTTGAATAATTTTACATTCTTACCTCGGTTCACAGAAATAATTAAAAAGAAGTGAATTTATTATTAAATCTGTATCAGAAAAAAAAGAATAAATATAAAGACTTTACCCTCTGGTTTCGATGTAATTTAAACATTCATTACTACTCGACATTAAGACAAATATATCTTTTACAGATATTACATATATGTATTTTATTTTATTTTATTTTATTTTATTTAGGTTCATATATATAAGCAATAAATATCAAAATACGAGAAAGTAATATGCATATATTTTTTTCTGTGGAATGGTTAAATATCATAAACGTATCAAACAAAATAAAAAATCAGGGTATCTTGCTTCTTTTTCACATATAATAAAAAAATTTTTTTTTCCGAATATTGTATGAAAAAAGAAATATTATAAATGTATCTATATTTATCTATCTATCTACACACACACACACATATATATATATATATGTGTGTGTGTGTGTGTTTGTATATATATGTTATTTTAGTTTTAATACTTTCGTATTGTTGCAAATGAAATAAATTAAACACGAGGAAATTAAATTGCCTAATGTAAAATGTATAATTTTAAATAAAGTAAACGTTATTGCTATTTGTTTTACAAAATTTTCTGTTTTTATAAATAGAGCAAGCATTTTAATTGTTGGCATTTCATATAAATTCAAATATAAATAAGAGTTAATTCAAACATTGCGAGATCATTTGAACTGACTTGTAAGATAGTTAAGATAGTTTTATTGGTAATTTATGTTTATGAGATAAAATATGTCTGATTAAGTGCTGGAGCAATTAAATAAGCATTGATTTAATTCGGCAATATGACGTGTAATATTAATCCAATTAATAACCTATAGTCTATTAATGTATTCTTGATTCTTTCTATGTATCATTTTATAGTTTAATTTATCTGTCTATAAATCAATTCATAGATATTTATTCATGCACATCCTATGCACTTTAGTGCAAAATAAAACAAACATCTTACGTAGTACATATACTGTTATCTTTTCATCAGTACCTATAGCCACCCAATCTTTATGTAGACATAGATCTAACAACGTACATCTTATATTAACTCAAGTGCCAAAAATTTTGGAATGCTTCGTAATATTGTCTGGGATCACCTTTTCTTCGGCGACTTTCAGTTACTCAACATAGCATTTAAAGTCTTTTGAAAAAATATTGAAGTGTAGTTCTTATTACAACGCACAATTACATATAATTACAAAAGTGTTGCTGTTGCATGATTCTGTTCACCTGCTGACTTTTAATCATGTTCCATACATGTTCGATGGCATTTATTTCTTATCACCTAGGTGCCAAAATATTTGTTGAAATTGGCTTTAATGTTTCCCAGATCAAATCTCAAATGTTTAAGCCGGTGGCACGGTGACCTATCATAATGAAAAAAAAAAAAAATATCATTTTTTGAGAACATGAAGCTAATAAGTGGATAAAAATTGTGTCTAAGTAGCTATACGTGTTTATTTCAAATCAAATATTGGTTTATTTTCACTAAAGAACTTAGTCAATATATTGTATAGCCATTTGATAGCCAACGCTATCAAGGAACTACAGCTAGCTTACATAGGGCTTTCTGACGACAGGCACATGGTTTTGTAAGGTTGGCGAAATATTCAAACAATGGCATTAGATCTCAAAGCTGAAATCGTTACAATCCGGAGAAAGCAGTGGTTTTGCAAAGGTCCAGCTTATATGTTTACGAGCCATGCGGAGGCATTACATTCAGTGGTGTATAATAAAGACTCTTGAATCGGTTTTCTGCTGCCATTTCCCATCGATAGCAAATTTTGCTGGATTTTCTTCGTTGTCACGTCTTGATATAACCACATACATTATTGTTAATTTGGTGCTCTACTGCTTCTTTAAAAAAATGATTGGTTTTCATCATCAAGTAAACGCCATCGAACACTGCTCTGTCCGTAGTGAAAGATGATGCCTGAAATTATATATTAATGGAATATTTTCTTGACACTATATATTCAGGAATATGAACTACCTAACAATATCCAAAATAGAATGCTTCATGTATCTAGCACTAACTTCAGTTCCCCATTCGAAGTCTATTAAATCATGTCATGCGACTAAAATCCGTTTGAAAACTGTTCGCATAAAATACTGAGCACAGAAGGATGACCTAGCAATAAACTTCTAATTTACATATTATTTTATGCATTGTGACTGGAGCTGAAAATTTTAAATATTCCTACTCTTGACATTTTGTGCATCAGTTTATATGATTAGGATTTTTTTTTTTTTTTTTTTTTTTTTTGTATCACTCATTCATTTATCTTAATATTTCATGCTACGTTCATATTGATGAAAAATTATTCAATTTTGTAGTGTGAAAATTTTAAAATTTTGCTGAAAAAAAAAATCAAGGACTTGTGTAGTTTTATTCTGAATTATTTTAATCTTGTAATCCTACACACACACACAAAAAAAAAAAATATATATATGTGTGTGTGTGTGTGTGTGTGTGTTGTTTAAAACATAGAAAAAAACTAAACTAAAAATCTAAAATAAAATTTTTTTTAAATACAATTAATTTTTTTCCGCCCACATTACATATTTTTGCCAACGTACTTTATCAAATAAAGTTCTAAACAAAGTTTTTTTATAAATACTGCAAATTTATTTTTTACCAGAAAGAGTCTGTTTTCACAGATTTGAGCTTTTACTAATTTTTTCTACACATTTATGGGTATTAACGTTTTAAAGTTTGAACACTGTATATTTTCAGAAGAAAGTCACTTTAAAATTTCCCTACGATTACTGATTTTTATATGTTAAAGCATCTGGTCTTTTTTTTTTTTTTTTTTTTTTTCATTACAATGTGAGATAATGAAAAAACCTTTTATGAAACTTATTTAAGTTTAAATAACATTCGCATTTTTAAAAGTTATAAAGACTTAGATACGTGTATTTTTATACAACCATATACTCATATATATTTTTAAAACTCACCCACACATACGTCTATATGTAGGAATAATAATAATAATAATAATAATAATAATATATCAGACTGTATAAATGAAAATAAATGCTTGTAGGCGTAATTGAAGGTGTTTAAATTTTTGTGGGCGTAACAGAAACCTGTTGATCTTTGGAATTTTAAATAAATAGTTCATAAATCAACAAATAAGCAACAGTTCATAAATCAAAAAGAAATATTTAAGAAGACTTTACTATGGATGAAAATTCACTTATGTACAAATTTACAAGGACGTACACACTTATATAAAATAATGATATTACAGTCGATGATCAATTTATTAGAATTTTTTTAGACATTTTTTTCTATTTTCCAGAAAAACTACTGAACGAAATGGAATTGAAGTTCACACATGCAAATACCATTTATAAACACACACTTTCCAGTGCCAATTTAGCCACTGGCGCAATTAAGGAGCCAATTAAAAATCTAAGATTAATGCAAATATTTAGGATTATCTCATTCATTAAAAATTGCAAATGACTTATAATTATAACAATTGATTTTCCTTGCTATTAACAGTATTTTTATATGATTTTGTGAGAGCTGTACGATTATTTAGACAGATATGAAAAAAAAATTATTAATTTTTTGTCAAGGTTTTTGTTTATAACAAGAATGGATTTTAAGAAAATTTTACAAAACTTGCAAAAATATTTACAAAACATTATCAAAACAATATTCTGAAACATAAGATGCACACATATAATTTTGCTGATATGTGAGTATTTGCAGTAAATATTTATTTTTTTACTTTGCATACACAGAAAATAGTTTTTTTTTTTTTTTTTATTGCAAAACAAAAAAAGGTTGGAGCAAATCAATAAAACCATTAGACAGTTCTAATATCCGCAGGATTCCTCAAAATCTCTGTTCTGCACATTCCGTTAACTTAAAATGTTTTGTAGAAAGTAATCAAATTTTATCCTCATAAGAATAATTTTCAAACGAACCGTTAATAGCTAATACATATTTACTGAATAAATATTGACTGAAAGATTTTAATTCTCTCCATAATTTTTTTTCATTGGGGTGAAATATATTTTCCTCTAAATGTGATGCTATATATAATTAAATAAAGAATATCAAGTAATAATAAATCACATTTATAAAATATATAAATGTGATGCTACATGGTATGTAAATTTTTTTAAACATGAATCTTATAGCTATTGGGTTTAATTCAAGAATTTTAACTTATATTTTTCTACAATAATTGTATTATGTGGTCTGATACTACAGCAATTAATTTTTCTTGATTCAGATTATTAATAGTTTCACCTATCTAGAACTATAAGATTTTGGAATATCTTCGTGAATTCTAACCATTTACAAGTTTTTGCAGTAAGTTTGTTCAGTAATTGCAGCAACCGAAATAATTTAAATAAACAAAATATTAAGGCATGACACTAAACATGTCCCGTATTACGTGACTACAGCAATAATTCTTCCAAAAACATTATGACTTATGAGATTTTTTTTTTTTTTTTAACTGTGCCTATTTTAAAACTCTAACTGCTAATTTGAAAAGTAATTAAAGTACAGCACATATCTATTTTAATTTAATTGATAAGAAAAAAAAAATGCGAAATATAACAGTTTCAAAGTATATCAATGCTAATGCGTTGTATAGACCAGTTTGCATAAGGGGCACCAAATACATTTCGAAAACAATGAAATAAAAGAAAAGTAAACTTAAAAACCATAAGATATAGTAAATTTATTGCATTTTTCAAAATAATTTACAAAAACATGCTATCATTTTATGTATCTCAATTATTTATTTTTATTTTTTTAGTTAATTTTTTAATTACAAATGCTATTTCAAATTTTGGAATGGACTTTAATACAAACCTTTAAAATAATATTCAGTCCATTTTCCCTCGCTATTTTAAATAATATTTTGGTTCTCTTGGAAATATTTTTGTAAGCAATAACAGTTCAAAGTAAAGCAATCTATTTCATTTCCCCAAAACATATTCAAAATATTTTTGAAAAGTGTATTTATATGATCAAAAAATGAAATATTGAAATGTATATTTATCAATAATTACCTGTGTTTAACGGCGAACGGTTTTGCGAGACGTAAAAATTGAGCATATTAGAAATTTTCTCTAAAATAAACATAGTGTCTTATCCGCGTTTGTAATGGTCAATAGATGGCGCTTTTTCAGCTTTTGCTGTTAGTAAATATAATAGCCACGTGTATTTATTATTGTTATATTTGTGTTACTACTTAATATTCGCGCTATAATTTCTCCGCCATTACATTATGGAAAATTGATTGCTTTTGGAAAAAATATTTCAGTTTATTCAAAGTTCGATCGGAAGTAGATATTTAACTGAAGCTGAACAAATATTGGTTTTAAATGATCTGATTAATTCTTTACTTCCATTAGCCAAAGCAACTGAAATTTTAAATTTGTCATTTAGAAATAAATGGAAGCTTAATTCAGGATTTCTTGATTTTTGGAGTTACACTGTGGCACACAACAGTAAGTGTTATCTTTTTTACCGGATTTATTCATTTTTATTCAATAAATATATGTGAAACTAAACATCGGCAAGCAATGACGTCTCGATGACAGCCGAAAGCTATTCATGTTAATTGTAATTTCACCTTAGCCCACCAGAGGGCGAGTATTTCATTACAATCGTGGATAGTACACTTTAACTTTCATTTATTTCTGAAGAAGAAAAACCCTAAAAATAATTTGTTGCCAAAAAAATAATAAAAATTAATTAAAGCTCCTTTTTAATGTGTATAAGCAAGTATTTTTTGTTCTTATTATTAATGAATTAAATCAAAATTTCTCAAAACGTTGAGAAAATTCGGTAACATTCTATATCAGAAATGTATAAAATAACTATCATATTTAAACATAAAATTCTCCCGGGCATATATTTCGATTTATTAATATTTCATAGAAATGAGTTAATCTGCATATAATGGCTGTAAAAGAAAGATTGGATAAATTCCATTGTTTATTAAAATGCATACTTTTAATATTTATATTTTTGCACGAAAAATGCGTCAATTTATTAAAAGTTGTTGTGCAGCTTTAATTACATTATTTCAATTTATGAAAGATTTGTATATCAATTGTTTAGTTAAAAAATCCTGAGGCACATTCCTGAAAAATCGAAGAATTAAATTAAACTATTTATTTTTATTTTTATTTTTTAATATATGAAATACATTTAGTAATTTTCTTCCTTCATCATTATTTATTCTAAAAACTCCTTTTAGAATTCTAGAGCATTTACCTATATTCCCGTGGGGTCAAATTTATTTAAAAATCTCTTTAAATAAATAGCACAAGAGTAAGTAATTATAATTTTTAGTAATTATAATTTCTAGTATAGTGCGACCACGTTTCCTACGACTAGCAGTAAGGCTGAGTCTAAAAGTTTGGAGGGATGCAAAATTGGCCGAGAGATAGTTATTTGGCAAACATCCAGTTATTCGGTGTTCCCTTATCGCTTGTTTTCTCTCAGTCACCCCTATTTTAACACTGGACTCGTTCAATCCGCACCTGCGCAGAGGCTTCCATGGTCGCAAGAAATGTGGTTAAAGAATAATTATAATTTTGTTTTGTAACCCAATTCTAGGAAATATAGAAATAACTTTCCCAATGCAAAGGATTCATAATATTCATAGTTTTCATAATATTTAACGTACACAAACAACAAACCGTCTCAATTATATGTATTAAAAATAAAAACTATTTTATTCATGAGACAAAACTTAAGTTAAAATACGTTTAAAAACAAAATATACATATAAAAATAATTAAAATCTAGACGTTTCGAAACCCGTCCGGGTTTCCTCATCAGTATCAATTACAACATAATATGCAAGCATTACATGAATACCCAAGGAATTTTAAAGAAGTACCGAATATTGAGGAGCCAGTGCGCATGCTTTATTGATTGTGTGGAGATGCCTGGCAGTGTGCCAGCTCTCAAGGAAAATACGTGATTTATAATTATCAAAACCAGAATTTAGAACTTTTATATTATCGAAGTTAGGAATATGATCAGTTTCTATTGAATGGAAATTCCAAAATTGTAATCCATTCAATAGATACCGATCATATTCCTGTCCGTATATATTTTGACGAAAAACAATTTTAATTTATATTTTTGTTATTCTAATTGCTTTCCAAGCAACATTTCACGTTTATCATACAAATTGGCTAATTTTTATAAAATTATCGCAATGCAGACGAGAGATTGTGAAAGAATTCCATAAAAAAATGAAGCCCCGCCTCCATATTGCAGAAACAATATTAAAAAACTAGTTCGCATATTCGTATTTCATTCTATGTATAACACTGGTACGCATAAATGTCAATGGCAGTTAATACATCGAATGCTGAAGACAAAATTTAAATGATTTAATTGCAAATATGTAAAAAAATTTTGTTTTATAATGTAAAGTTTAGAAAATTATGTAAAGGCGGGGCTAAAAGTACTCCGGAATAAATTAAAACATTGACAGTTATGAATATACCCGATCCTGAAATGTCAAGTCTTTCTTCTTAAATGTTACATAACTTTTCCTAGTTTCTCACTGCTAAAATTCTATTTTAACTCAATTGTCCCTCTTATTTTTACTTGAATATTGTAGGGTTCGTACAACTCAAATTAAATATCATAATTTAGGAAACGCGGTAAGGTGAGGATTATCGTTTGAAAGAGGAATACACATTTTTTTTCTTTTTCTTTTTTTTTAATTATTATAATTAACATTTTATAATTTTTATAACATTTTTTCAAAAGAATTTTCTGTTTTAATTTTGTTATGACATTTTCGCATTTGTTTACTGTACGTTTGCAAGCTTTGTGTTATTTACATTTTATCGCATGACGTATTATAATATTAAATTTTTATTTAATGTTTTTTTAATACAAAATCAAACAGTGGAAGATTTTTTTTTTCATTAAATATATTATTGAAACAAAGCGCAATATTTTTTATTTTCGATTATTCTAATCACGGCGTAAAATTCACATTTATTATGGGAAAACAATTTAAAACAATGTAATATGTCTTATTACTTTGAAAGATATAGATTTTACACATTTAAAATTAAGAATTCAAGTACAGTAGACGACTGCAGTACGTGGAATATTCGTTCTAGTCAATAGAAAACTGTTTTTTCTATATCCATATATATTTTCATATGGATATACATAATAATCATACTCTTTTTAGTGAAAGTATTTGTATTCATATTATTTTCTTTATATAAATATGAATATAAGGAATATTCTTAAGAAATATCGTAAAACACGAATTGTGAAAGAAACGCCCACTGGAGGAGTTACAGATTTCCAAATGATGTGAAACTACTTCAGCAGTCGCGAAAATGTTAAATATTCTTTCTCAGATTTTAGTTTAAATCTTGTTATTTATATTTTTGTATATTATCTGTCGTTGGTTTGTACGCCTAAAATTAAATGTAAAACTTTGTAGTAACACTTTCATGCGGGGCTTACTGTATAAAATAAAAATATACCCAATAAGAAGTAGATAATTCTTTTTCTTAAATATTAAACACTTTTTATTTTCTTTTTTTAACCGCTATTGATATTATTATCATTATTACTATTATTCTTTTAGCTTGGTATCTAGATTTTTGTAATTCAACATTGTAGAGTTCATATGATTTAAGCTATTTAATTTTCTTCGTGTGAAGTGATAGATTTAACTATTCAATGTTTAATAAATAGAAACCAATAAAAATCTTTTAATTCATAAACTAACACAGGAAGTTCGGCGAATTAGAATCGTTTTTTATTTTATAACTAATATTTCTGAACTTTTTTTCCGGTGGGAAATTTAATTAATAATGTATATTGGGTGGTAGATCACGATTTATTTTTTCTAAATGTATAGACGGTCCCCTAACACATTTTCACGTGTAACTCTGTTTAGAACTGATTTAAAAAATATACATATAGGTAGGTTTTCCGAACTGCCTTGATCTCAGAAATCTGAATATGAGGTCAAAAATAGGGGTCGTCATTGAAAAAAAAGTGAAGTTTATGCCTGTTTTAATATGTAGATAACCCCTTAAGCAAAATCTAACTACATCATTAAGAACTAGACGTTGTTACAGATCGATAGGTACTAGCCGCATGTTTCTACGATAATTTACGGCGAAATTAGGTGGGGGGAGGTGGCGTTTATTTGGGGGGGTGACTGTACATTATTTTTCTCAGTGAATCATTTTACAAATGAATACATAAATTCTTTGTTGGAAAAATTTGTTATTAATATACATTTTTACTTTCTTCTATATTCAATAGAGGAAGATCTTGAGAGAAGAATAGAAGAAAAGTGCATGAAGGAATTGGTAGGAAATTTTGAAAAGAAATTCGAAGATAGGTTGAAAAATGAATGGCAAAAGAAGATCCGGAGTCTGGAAGGAGAGAAAACATCAATGCCTCAGAATGATGAAAAGGGTAATAAAAAAAAAAAAAAAAAAAACAGAATCGACAATCAATTAAGCTGTCCACCTACGATGGCAGATCCTCCTGGCCAGCATTCAAGACACAGTTTTCCATCGTAGTTTAATCTAACGGCTGGGACTGTACTGCCAAGACAGCTCACCTGGCCGCACCATCATGGGGCGACGCAACTGATACCCTGGAGACCCTTCCCAAGAAACAGCGAAATGACTTTGAGGTTTTGACTAGAGCATTGGAGCTGCATTTTGGAGGAAAGTGGTCTAAAGAATATAGTCGACTCCAGTTAAAGTCACGTCATCAGAATCCACGGGATTGTTTACAAGGCACCAAATATTCAGAGGCTATCACACTTAGCTTTCTCAGAAAGCCACCCTGAAACTCGCAATGACTTGGATGGCTCTCCAATGTCAAGGATGTGGAACCAGCTTTAGTGTATGCCCTGAAGATTGAGTCAGCCCAACAAGCCTCTCATAAAGACCGTCAGAGCTCTACAGCAGTCAGTTTGGATAACTCTCAAGATAACCTTAAAAAAATCAAGAAAATTCTGGAAGATCTTACTAGGAGATTACGTAGTCCTGAGAGAAAGAAAGAAGAGAAGAATCCAACGACTAAATGCTGGGACTGTGGAAGAGATGGGCATGTCTAACGATGCTGTTCAATAAGACAATCTAAAGATACTACTTAGAAGTCCTCTGAAATCCGTCATTGTAAACGAACTCTACATGAAAATGTAAATAGGGCTTCGAGCAGATCACTTTTCAGGAAGCCCTGCTCGGAAACCTGAAAGAACCTCGGAACCCTTCTGCTCTAGAGCCGAAGAGAAATACCAGCAGATAAATCCGGCTGCTTGCTACAATAGAGTCTCAACACCATCAAAACTAGACCAGTGGAGTGACCAGAAACTTAGGCAATCCCAGTTAGAAGATTATGACACAAAGCCAATTTTACAATTGAAGGGACGACCAGCAAAAGACTTACCTGGCCGGACATTTCCACATTTAGCCACATTACAAAAAGTTATTGGGCACTCTGGGACTCATATTAGAAACGGCGTTTTACTATACAGAAAATGGGAATCTGATGATGGAAGGAGTTTCAGATGGCAGATTTTACTGCCAAAATCGAAGATTCCATATGTCCTAGAGCAGCTGCATAGTAGCCCTACTGGAGGCCATTTTGGAGTGATTGAGACTCTACAGAATGTTCGAAAACGCTTTTACTCGTGCAAGGCAATAAAGGACTTGGAGAAATGGTGCAAATCCTTTGAAATTTGGTTGTGGAATCCTGCTCGAATCGAAGGACTCTCTCCCAAGGTTGTGTTACTGACACAGTCGCTACACAGTCTTAAAAAGACAGAATGATGTCGTAGTAAGAATTGCTAAAACACCTTCATCAAAACCGAAGGTGGTTCATTATGATCGGTTCGCCACATACCACAGTTAACGGTAATGTTCAAATTTGAAAAGTAAATATTTGTTAAATTTGTATATGTGTAATGTAAATATTTGTATATAAATATTTGTACTTATTTGTAAATTTTGTAAATATTTTTCACTTAATTTTGCAATTTGTGTGGATATTTTATTGTTATATGCAACTTAGTTTTTGTATTTTAGATTGTATAGTTTTTTTTAGTTTTGCCTCCTGACCAAGAGATGTACTGCCCGGGACGTACAGTTCATGGGAGGGGGGGTGTAGTGTTACGAATTTTAAAATAATTCGTAGTTTTTGTTACGTAAATTCATTCAGAGAGGCTTAGTCAGGTGATAAAATGTCAATTTATTTTCTGCCTTTCTAGCTCTTTTTCGCATTAAAATAGCTAAATTTCCTTTCAAAAAAGCATTATAAAGCTTCAATAAGGCAGGTAATGGATTTGATGCAAAATTTGGCGAATTTTTCGCTCCTTGGCTACTTTTTGGCGACCTTGGGGAGAAAATACTTATTATCGATATACCTAATACGGGAGGTTTAACTTGAATATTCTACGAGTTACCAGAACATTCTGGGTTTTATTAGAGGAGTATAATAAGACACCTAATGCGCTGAAGCAGCCAGACTACCTTACGATAAAGTGCTCTCCTGAGTGTTCACTCTTTGATTACAGCCTTGCTGTGTGTCAATGTTCGGATACAGTTTGTACTGTGAATTTACTGTTGACAGCTGTTATCTACTCTGTGTTTACTGGTTAAAGGGAAGTTGATTCTTGGTTCAAAGACCTGAATTCTTCCAGAATTTTCTGTAAATAAACTGTCGAGATTCTGCAAGTTTCGCCTTTCATTCAGAGACAACTCACGAACCGCCAAGTACACAACAATACTTATTAAATATGTCCCTCAAAACAATTATGATTGCGAATTATTCTTTTTGGGTAAATAACTAATTCCAAAACTTATCATGTCTTTTATTTCTTTCAATAAAATTTGGAATATTATTATTTATCAAAAATGCAACTCCTAAATTCATGTCTCATTTGTGCTGAAATGAGACATTATGTCTCAAATGCAGAGATCACGACTTTTTGCAAATTTAATTCTTCATTTTTATCTTTGTCAAAGAAAGTAATAAAAAAGAAAGTAACAACAATTAACAAGGAATTAAATACACAAATCTAAGGAATTGTCGCACTACATTTAAATATAAGCGTTTTAATGAATTTTACGCTTGCGTTTCTTTGTAAGAAATAATACACCCCGTGCCATTCAATAACAAACTGAGGAACTAAGTAAAGCCTTTCACGGAAATCGATTTACTCTTTGTTATCAGTGCTAGCTTTATTTTCATTTAGAATAACAAAGTCAATTTCCATGTAAATTAGAATGTCATTCCCTAGTAAAGGGAAAATTTTGTTGAAAAAAAAAATAATAACTTCATGTTGTAATATATATATATATATATATATATATGTATATCCAGTAGAAAGCAAAAATAAACCTAGATATATTAGGAAAGCCCTGTAAAAGTAATGCTTTATATCCTTTGTAGATTCAGAATGTCATTATGACTTATAACTATATGTTACAACCCATATAGCAACGATCTCCCTACATCACTCCCTGGGATATCCCTATATATCCGAGATTCTTCCCGGAAGAAAACGGAAATGTGTGGGAAATCCGAGGGAAAGCCTAATGTTTCATTCCTAAGGATAAAAGTACACAGGTTGTTCTCGGGATAAACCTCCGTGGGACTTTTTCCCTTGGGAAGGCCTTCGGAAACACTTACAAGGGATTTTCGTCCCTAGAATTTCCATTGGAGAAACCCGATTGGAGTGCTGTGTCTTGAGCAGGTGTGCTTGCTAGGCGCATGCGCAATCACGACCACTGCCAGGAATTTGGAGACGGTGACCGCACGTGTTTCAACCAGTTTGTTTTGCTCGCGTACAGGCTACAGACTAAATACAAAAGCAGAACCTCTAGATTATTTTAATTAAAAAAAAAAAGAAAAGAAAAGTGTTTTCAAGAAAATAAAAGATAAAAAAAATAAATAACAACCTTCCTCATATCAATTGTTTTGTGCCGAAAAACAGTATATATATCGCTCTTTCAAGTTATTATATCGACCCAAAAGAAGGCTATTAATTTTTATTTTTTATTTATTTTTACTACACCATTTGTTTAAAAAAAAAAAAAAAAATCTTATCAAGTTTGCATATTCATTGAAAAAAAAAAAAAAAAGATTTTTAAAAATAATTGGATTAATAATTTAAGAAAAAGTGCTTCTCACACGATTACTTTAAAACGTTTACAAAACTATTTTCTTTATTGTATTTGACTATACCTTGATATTTATATGTTTACATAAAAAAATAAAAATAAATAAATAAATAAAGGGAAAAAAAATGTTTGCCAGAAAATATCGTAAGTTGAAAAAATATTGTCTGAAATAATGCATATTGTCTGTAGTAATAATTAAAAATTATTATAAAATGTTGCTTTCCATTGCATTTATCAAGCTTTGAAAAAATAAATAGTTAAAAATACTTAGATTAAAAGAGCGATTCTTACACAATGACATAAAAAAAAAAAAAAAAAAAAAAAAAAAAAACACTGTTATCAGTTTAAGAAGATAGATTTATTCATACAGTGATACATGTAATGTATTATTTATGCATTAAAATGTTTTAAATAAATATTACTTAAAAAAATTTAAATTACTGTTGAAATTCAAGTATTCAAAATTTAAACAAATTATTTAAACATCTAACACATTAATTTTATGTTTAAATGAATTGTTTTTTAGAATGTTAAAAAACAGAAGGAAAAAAAGACAATTTATAATTCATAAATTTAAAAAAGAAAAGAAAAATGTTTAAAATGTACTTAATTTTTAACTCGTTGTTTTGCAAATTTCACTATGAAAAGGGAAAAAAAAGGTAAATTTAACAGAAGGTTGGATATGATTCAAGAAATATATATATGGATGAAATTGGTATTAGTTATGTTGTTCTTATATTAAATTTTACTATGATTTA
This sequence comes from Salticus scenicus, assembly GCA_963930645.1. Classification (NCBI taxonomy): domain Eukaryota; kingdom Metazoa; phylum Arthropoda; class Arachnida; order Araneae; family Salticidae; genus Salticus; species Salticus scenicus. The sequence continues at coordinate 141,061,928 of OZ005650.1, read as the reverse complement.
AAATTATATACATATGCATATATACAAATACATGTGCGTGTGTAGTGTTTACAATCACGCAACGAGCGGCAGTCTGAATCAGAAATAATAAGACTCAACTACATAATTAAATTATATTTATGAAATCATTTTTGTTTTACTGCTTTTTTATTCGTTTTCAGAAATTTAAAATTAGTTTCTTTCTTGATAAGATTTTATATCGAACGAATATTTGCATATTTTAAATTGCATATTCCGTTTGTATTAGCTGCTATATGTGTATATATATATACACCATGACCAATAAGTTCTCATACACTTTCAAATTTTTATTACAAGAACACAAAATAAATCATACAAAAACTTTTTGTATCAAATTAAAGTAACAATCATTAAGTATCTTTACAATAAATCCTTTGGAATAATTCCGACTTTTAGTTTCTTAACGAGCTTAAGTCTTTTTTGAAATCGATCACATGCGGCACGCACGGCTTCCATTGACATTTCCTACTATATCTTTTGAATTACATTTTTAAATTTGCTCAAATCAGTGATTTTATAGTTATTCAGTTAGGAGAGCAAATATGACCACGCAAAATAATGAAGGGGGTTGATATCGGGGGAGTTGGGGAGCCATTCATTCTTTGGCAAAAAGTCAGCTAAATTTTGACTGCACCACTCATGAACCACACGTGCGGTATGAGAAGGGGTACCATCTTGTTCGAAGCAGAAATATTCCGCCCCATACATTCTCTGGACATTTGGGAGTTAAACGTTTTCCAAAACCTCAGTTTTATAATATTAGGCATTGATTTTTAACCCCTTATCAACGAAGACTAACGGGAGTTTTCCTCTTTTGGAAATAGCGGTCCAAACCATCACAGACGAAGCATTTTGATAACGCGGAACGTAATGTTGGTTCTCAGGGATGTTATCAATAGAAACTGATCATACTCTGTCATTTTCGGGGTTGAGACTTTGCTGTAAACTGAATAGTTTCTCGTCTGAAAAGACAAATTCATCCCCAGCGTGCCAAGCAAGAATTTCTTCCACCTTTTGCTTCCATTTCATCTTAGCAGACTCTAAAACTCCGTGAATTTTAAGTTTTCTATAAACCTTGCACCCAAGGTCCTTTTTCAGAATGTTTAGCATTGACTCATTCGATATTTTGAGCTCTCGTGCTAATCTTCTAGCAGATCTTTATCCGTTTCGTCGTATCCTTTCCCTGACCCTTTTCGCAGCCTCTTTTGTCCGAACGGACCTCGGCCTGCCAGATCTTTTTCTGTCATCGACATAGAACGTCTTATTATACCTTCTGATAGTTCTGTAAATGAAATCTCTCTTCACCCCCAGGGCTTTGAAGTCTCTGAAAATTTCACCGGCTGCTCTTCTTTGACGAATTTATTTATCACAATTTCTCTCAATTTCTTCATTCTACCTAATTAAAGAAAAATTATAATTACTACGTCATATACACTTGGAATAGCTTTATAACTTACACTAAATTGCCTGCAAAATATTTGGGACTACAGCAAGACATATGTATAACTTTTTAACGTGCTTCAAAAGTTGTATGAGAACTTATTGGTCACGGTGTATATTCAAAGCACTGCATGCAAAATATAAAACACACTTTATTTATATAAAGAATTATATATATATATATATATATATATATATAATATTCTTTATAACACAGCGGTTTAATCATTCTTTACACTTTAGTTAGTTGTTAATTTTTGTAAATAAAAAAGAAATTTTGAAAAAAAAAAAAAAGGAATTTATAAAATGAAGTTGTTAGAAACCCTGCATGTCTCCTATCTTAAAATAAGCAAAATGAAATGCATCGAGTTTTTATTATTATTATAGACAATATAATATCTGCTTTATGACATTGCATAAATCCTATGTGAATTTGAATTCTTATAATCTGTATTAAGTTTCGAAAGCAGAATTATTCGTTTTGGCCATAGCACCAGGCATTTCGTGGAAAATATATTGCACACCCTCTATGCAGTAAAACTTGACCAGACAATAATCCATTCTTCCGCTAATATGAATAGAAAAAGAAACCGCTGTGTACTTTCGACTCTTTTAATCCGTGAATGGAAGTAAAATCTCGGCCGTTTTTCTAGGATTCTGAGGTAGATAAAAATTTCATACTCATGGGACTGAAGAGTTAAACAAAGATGGGGGAAGAAAAATTCCACAGGTGCAAACACGTGCCACTGCATTGATGGGTTTTTCGTTTGAATATTGATTGTACACAAGTTTTCTTATTTAATATATCTTAAAAAGTTTTTGATAGATTAAAAAAATAAATAAATAAACTCAAATAGTTAAGGCAAATAAATTGAAGCAAAATGAAAACATTTAAAATCACTCTTTCATGAAAAGATAAAAATAAATAATAACTAAATCTATATATTGCATATACATAAAAATGCACTTTTCCTATTTATTTTTTTATTTATTTATTATTATTATTATTATTTTTTTTTTTTTGGGGGGGGGGGAGTAAAAGAGAATATATTAAAAATTATTTGCATGTTTAATACATAATAAACATTTTCGGAAGCGTCAAACCTGTCATAATATAGCATTGTGTAATCCATAACGAAGCTATGAAAATTATTTTTTATTTTCTGTTTAATTATTATTAACAATAATATTATTTTCTGTTAAATCTGCTTCTAATCAAGGTCGTAACTGCTTCAGGTCTAGCGCTTCAGACAGCAAAATTAACGAAACTTTTGTATTTTACCTTTTAAACGGTACTGTATAGACTAATAGTATATGGCACATACTAGGTAGTCTGAAAAAACGGTATAGGTTTAATCTTGTTTATAATAAAAGCCCGAGTTTCCCGGAACTAACGTTAAAAATGATGTAAAAGCTAAAACTCTGCACTGGAATAAACAAACTACAATTTTATTCATAGTTTCCATGTGTGCGTTTAAACTTAATAAAATAATGATAAAGAATAATTTAACGGAATAACTTACATCACAAAGGCAACAATGTATTGAGATAAAGAAACTGAAATTTATCCAGGATTTGCACGGTTTGAAAGATTCATTCATTGATTCAATCTGTATAATCTGCGGATTTTTAGTATGTCAGGGAAAATAATAATAATAAATTAAATATATAGAATTCAACCACGTCACGAGAAATGAGTAATATAAATAATTAAATAGACGCATGGTTAGAAAATTTTAATTAAAGAATTACGATGTCATTTTTAATTTTTTGAAGACATTTAGAGCTCGAAACTAAAACATATAAATATCATAATTTAAGAGACAAAGTCATTTGTTTTAAATATCCTGTAGACCAGTATTTAGTAATTTGAACTCACAAGGAAAAATAAATTTGGAAATAAATGTGTAAAGATTGAGCGCTAGGCCGTCACAGACGGACTGGTAATGATATAATAATGGAAATTATCTTAATACCTAAAACTTAATAAATGTTTGAAATAATTATAATTTGTGTTCAAACATATTTGATATAGCGAAAAAAAAATAACTCAAGTTAGTGATTCCAGATAAATTATTGCTTTTGTTTATGGATTTCCATGAAGGATTTCAAGAGCATATATTTTCTAAATAATAATAATAATAATAATAATAATAATAATTAGTATCTAAAAATAAACCTTATGGAAGATATTTTTGAATATTAAACTCCATGTGAACCAAAATATTAAAAAAAAAAAAAAAAAAATCTTTTAATTTGTATTTTAACAATTTATTATAAATTCATTTATCTTTTCAAAAAGTATGGGAAATATTAATTTTTTATAAATATTATTAATTTATTTTATTGATGTTTAAAAATTATATCAAATCGTCGGTATTTTGATGAGAAATAATAATAATTATTATTATTATTAAAAGTAAAAATTGTATTTAGCTGCATTTCTCATTTTGTTCATAATTGTGTCATTGTGTAGCTACATTATTATTATTATTATTATTATTATCATTATTCAGTTTAAAGCAGCACATTTATAAAATTGTCAGAAGCATGAAAATATTTTAAAACAAAGGAATGTATTATTCAACATCATTATAAATCTCAATGCGATTAATAAAATTTAAGTTCCTACATAAATATTTGGGAAGTCATCACATATAAAGGTTCTTTTTTCTTTTTTATACACTCTAGAAGTTGATATATAGCCTTACTATACATGGATTTGAATATAGTGCCGCCACCTGTCAGCCGATATATACCCAAATTGAAATAATATATGTATACATAATGCCGGTTTCACAAATCAGGTTTTATGCAATTATGCTTAATAGAAGCTGTGATTTAGCCTTCCTAAACAAAGGGAAAATTGCAGTACAACAAACAGCGCCACCTGTTCAGCGATTTGCACCAAAAGTTGATAAGCACTAATTTATTTCAAGATACATTTGAGTATACAAGATGGCCATAATTAAACTCACAGTGTTCATAATGTTCTGTAGCCCAATCTAATTGAGGGAATGTCGGTAAATTTTATGCGAAGATTAATAAAGATGGGGGGTCCAAAGAATTCCGCGAAAAATGAAAAAATTGAAAATGTCTCTACTAGGAGAATATATGATGCTGTGCAAAGACAGTTTTAAAAAATGCAAATTTTGTGACAAATTAATGCAAAGTCTCCAATTTCAAAATAAGAATTGTAGACAAAAGTAATACTTTGTAAATTGCACAATTATTAATTTTAAATATATATATATATATATATAAAAAAAAAAAAAAAAAAAAAAAAAAAAGACGGAAGCTTAGAAAAAGAGTGTCACATATTGCCACAGCGGTAAGTTTAAAAACTTTTTTTTTTTTTTTTTCTTTTTTTTCTTTTTTTTTTCGGAATCCTTTTTTTTTTGTTTTATTTAATCTTTCCACAAAGTTGGTGCCATTCTCGCAATGGAATTGCGGATTGATAATTGAGAATAATCAGTTTAATTATGGTCACCTTGAAAATTCATAAAAAATTCTGTGTATTAGATTTTGAGCTAGAGCTAACAGAATACTTTTATCACAGACTGATGAGCATTTTTTTTTAAATGATTAATTCAAGTTCAAGCCGTCTAAAAACGGGAAAAACCAAAAATTTAAAATTTTTATATTTCTATTCAAGTATCAATACTTAATATAAATGCATATAATTTAAATTATTAATTTTGCTACAAAACTATCGTAAGGAATTGAAAATGTGGCGCTGGCATTGTAAGGGGTTAGCCTCCCCCCCCCTCCCAGAAATTTTAAACACTGATTCCCTATTAAACAAGAAATTCTTTCCTCTGTTTCTTATTTAGTTTTTTACTAGAATCATAGCTTTAAAGTAAGTTTGTTGTAATTGAAAATAGACAAAAATCGACTAAAAGAAAAAAGATGAATAGAAAAATAAGCAAAGACTGAAACTCTATTTAAGGAGAGTGTGTGTGTGTGTGGGGGGGGGGGGTAGTTCAGGGAAAGATTATTCTCTCTCCTGTGCTATGGGAATCCCAATCATTGATGGTTTGTGCATGAAGAGCAAAAGCTTTCAGAAACATCGATGTAGAGTAATATAGCTATTTTCGCAAAAGTTACTGCCATATTGTTATTATTACATATTTATTTTTATTTTTATTTTATTTTATTAATATTTGGTACGCCTGATGCTATTCACTTCACTATATTTAAGTGAATATAATTTTTATAAAGGTTTCTGAGATATTTAATTCGATTTTTTAAAAATTCTTTTATTTATATTCTCATTTTATTTATTTAGTTGCTTCTTTTTTCCCTTAGCATTTTTAAATAAAAATGAACTTTTTTTGGATATATAAGGTCATGAACATATAAACAATAAAAATGTATATAAAAACTTAAAAATAAAATATAGTACAAATAATTCCGAGATATTCTACTTTTCCCCCCAATTTTAACTTAACCATAATTACAATATTACTTTAAAATTGAAGTGGCCGTATTATTCCAATGACATAACTGCTACTCCTAATTCTGTTTTATAAATTCGATCTACATAATTATATATAAACTAAATAGCAAAGACTATTATTATGAATCACAAACTACAATACAGGAAAAGGAAAACAAGTCCCGTAGTGTTTTATGACCTTGAAAGTTCCCATTCGATTTTTCCTTCTGTCTTCCGACTGCGCTCCGTCCCAGATACACGAAGGCTCTCCCACGGAGGCCGCTACTGCGGACATTTGAAATACCCACGGAACACCGTAGGAGGAATGTGGGAAAAACAGGAACTCCGTCGGAGAAATTAACAAACCTCCGACGGAGTTCCTATGGAAAACTTTTTGCTATATGGGAAACATGCTATTGACACACATATGTGTTCATTTGTGTGTCAATAGCACGTACGTATAAACATAAATATACACTAAGCGACAATAAAAAACCCGCACTTGGATATTTTTCTTTACACCTTCTACAACCGGCAATTTTATTGTTTAAAAAGCAAATTTTCGAACAGATTTTATTATGTTGTCCTCCAATATATTTTCGCATTGAGTCCAGTGTTAAAAACAAAATGCAATTGTCCGGAAAATTGTAATTTTAGAAGTTATTTCGAAAATGGTAGGAATGAGGCAGTTAACGATGCCACAAAAAGTATTAGTTTTTGAAGGAAAATCAAAAAATATTTTAATACGCGAGATGGAAAAATAATTATATGCTAACGAAATATTGGTAAAATGGTGTTTAGCAAGATATAAATATTTTTGGCCGTATAAACTGGAAATTTGGCTATATGCGCCCATGTTGCTCATCTAAGTGACCGTAAGTTAAAAAGCCATTGCTTATAAAATCGGTTTGTATTACATTTAGAACATAAAAGATATTTCAGAAAAAGTGTTTAGCAGCATAATTGTTTTAACTACAGTGCAGAAACTATTAAACAAAGCAGGTTTAAATGACAGAAAATTAAAAAAAAAAATCCATTCTTAGTGAAGAGAATTAGGAAAGATGTTTAATAAAAATTAGTAAATGATTAGTTAATTATTGGACTGAACTGATTCTCTCTGATGAGTCAAGTTTAACTTATTTCGAACTAAAGAAAACAAGCAGATCTGACAACGAAAATAGGACCGACTTAATGAAAATCGCACTTTTAAAACAGTGACTTATTCTCCAAACATTATGTTACGGAGGTGCATAATTTTTCAAACAGTCGAGAAAATATTTATGCTCAAGAGATCAATTAACTCGAAATAAAACACAGTCTTTATAAAAGTGGTGCCTGGCCGACTATTTTGGAGATCTCTTGGACATTTCCGCAAACAATATTTCAAGATGATAATGCACTAAAATGCACTGTGGTAAATTTATTCACATCAAATTCTCAAAATTTCCTATCCATTCCCATGAGAACCTATAATTTTGTAAGTAATCATATCTTTTTCCACTTTAGGTTAAATACCACAAAGAATATCGTAGAATTTCTTCTTTACCACACATGGAAATAGTCCTAATCGCGATCCGCTCGAAAATGTTTTGTCTATAAAAAGCCGGGGGAGAGGGGAGAGGATTGGAAATTTGCAGCCTGCAACTGTGCCAGAACTAGAAAAAGTATTTGTGATATTTGGCACACTGAAATTTCTGAGATTTATATTAAAACACTGTATAATACTAAGCCATTGTGCATTAAAGCAGTAATTTCATTTAAAAGTGGAATTAACCCAATACACAATACATATTTTTAATAGAAAATTACTTAGATCTAACAAATAAATAGTTTTATTATATTTATTAATATATAACTTGTTTAATTCTAGTAATAAATCATAATAGAATACAAAGTGTATGGTTATTGCATTATGTTTAAAACGAAAGTTTTATGCATATACTTATAAAGTACTCCGTAGAGTGTAATAAAGCGAACAATTATATAGAAAATATACGTAGGTATCATTTCATCCCTTTGGTGTAATGCGAACAAGACAGTTTTATTTGTTTCAACCCTTAATTTTAAACTTATTACAAATAAAAAAGGTATAAGTCATTTTTTCTGCAGTGCGACTTTTTTTTTTTTTTTTTTTTTTTTTTTTGTTTGTCATTTAGTGTATACATACCTTTTTCTGGGTGAAGTTTTGCTTAAGTATATCTGGTACAATTTGTTTCTAACACCCATGTAATTCCCAGAGAATCCATTAAGCATTTCTCTGGTTATTCTACAAAACGTGTAAATTCGAAGATGGCCAAGTTTTTTGTCAACTACATACAGGGTGTCCCATAAGTCTTTAGACATTTTAAAAATTCATAACTTTTGAATGAATGGACCATATTCTCAGTTTGGGTTCGAGGCTACAAAAATATCAGCTGGTTCGGCAAACAATCCTCAACTCGGCCATAGCAAAGCATTGTGACCTGCAAATTTTTATCTTGCAATATTATTTATAAGAGTTACAGATTATATGAAATTGAAGTAAGAGTGATATAGTGACACCTTTGTTTTGTTTTTAATCCAGTTTTAGTAATATATTTTAATATTAATCAACATATGTAATATTAAAAGTTGCCATGTGAGCTGTGGCGATGTTAACAAATTTAAATGGATGTTCCATTTAATAAATTCCTTTATTAAAGTGATTGAAATTCTAATTATTTAAGATTTGATGCCTATATATATATGTGAGTGTGTATAAAATGTTCTTATTAATCATTTATTCATTATATATATGTGTGTGTGTGTGTGTGTGTGTATACATAAAATGTTCTGTAATTTTACGATATGGAATAGTCTTAACTTTATCATTCGATTCAGTTGTTTACATTTCTCTTTTGTTCTTGTTTAAACAAAATAACAATATCTGATTATTAAGTTTCACTGGAGAAATATTTAGGAAAATGTTATGCGTAAAAATAAAATGGCATCTTGAATCTAATTTGTTTACAAAATATCGGACACGTGTTTGGCAATTTTACCCACTGTGACGTCACAGGAATATTGTCCATTGATAGAAGTGAACGCAACTTGCAAAAAAATCGTTCTCGTGAAATGGGATTTTTTTTTTTTTTTTTTGGTAAAGATAAAAAATATATAGTTAATTTTTTTGTCGACGATAGTTACACAAATAGTTATATTTTTTGCACGGATGTGAAAGAAAAATATGCAAATGAAAGTCCTATAAATTGCACAACATTGACATTAATACAGTTTATTTATTATTTCGCCTCCTACTTGTGTATACATGAAGTTGTAATCGTAATGCTGACTTAATGGATAAAGCGTTATAGGTGAAGATGTTTCCCTCATGTAAGAACCGCCGACAAAAGCTATAGTGTTGTGCTTTTTATTAATTTTCTTTTTATAAAATTTCATGTCGTTGTGAGCCGCAATAACAAACTAGATTCAAATTTTAATTAAATGGAGTCGTAGTCTTCTAATGAAGCCATTTTCGTATTTCAGACAGTGCTCCCAACTAATTTAATTCTTCCATGGTTCAACCCTGTTCTAATCACTTTTGAACTTAAATATTTTAATTATCAATTTACTAGGAGAAATCAGAAATTGCATTAGAGTAGAGTCGATTCAATAATAAACATCATAAATAGAAATTTTAAGAAAGTGCATACAGCCTTATAAAATTTTCACTAAATCTAAACTAATTTGACTAATCAGTTAAATTTAAAATGCATGTACAAGTTTCTCATCATAACACTGTTAAATGCATTACTAGCTCTACAGACAACTATAAACACACAAATTTAAAACAGTAAATAGTTTATTTAATTTACTGATTTATCATTTATTATTGATCTTCAAATTCCAATTTGACTAAAATAAATTTGTAACTTACTTCCAATAAGATCACTTTAAGTTTTTTTTTTGTTTAAATCAAAAGAAGTAAAATAGAAAATAGACATAGTTATTTTTATTTTCTGGTAAATACCACACACTTAAGCACATAAGGTAATCATAAATCCTTAACTAATAAAGATAAAATAAAAAAGAGTGCATACTTAAGGCAGATAAATCTACAACATTAAGTAAAAGTATATCAAAATTTGTGTTTCAGTAGGTAGGCCCTAATACTTTATTAAGTAAATTTTCGAAAATACTTTGAAACACTACTTCACACACATATTTTTCTTTCAATGTGTATGAATGCGTAGTTATTTTATTTTATTTATGTGGTGACGGTGAGTAAGTGAGTGCTTATGTAAATTTACCATTGCAATGTTTTTGTAATACAATTCACTCACGTGTGTCGATTCTCCCGTATGGGAGCGAAAAAACCGCTTTAACTTTTATTTTCAGAAAACCCTCTTATGTCTTTTCTCCTGTATGAGTGGTGTAGATGTGTAGCTGCAATTAAAAACTTTTATCAGATAATCAACACAAAACTTATTTTAACACCACGGTTGTTATCAAATCATTTCGAACATATTTAACAATAAGTATGGCTTTTCGCCTGGGTGACTGCGATGATGAATAATTTGGTTAATCTTTTGAGAAAAGTCTTTCATGATATGGTGCACATACATGCGGCTTTTCTGCTGTATGAGTGCGTGAATGATTAACCAAACTCCCTTTAATAGAAAATTCTTTAAGACATCTTTCACACTAGTATGTCCTTCCTCCAGAATGTCTTTTTTTTTTAATTTTTAGATGAGATTTTTGAGAAAATGATCTAGAACATAACTCACTGAAGTATAGTTGTTCTATTTTTGTATTCGTAGATGTACATTTAGACTGCACTTAACAGAAAATGTTTTCGAAAGTATTTTTCACAGGTATACCTTTTCTCTTGCATGCCGTCATGATTTCTACACTACACCAATATAATTATTTAGTAACTTGTATAGTATGTTTCCATAGTTAATTATAATGAATCGTGGAAATATACTAGAAAATACCGAAAATGAAAAAAAAAAATGTAGTAGACTTCCTGTATTGACAAAAATCTATAAGTAGTAGAAAAAAATGGCTCCATTTTCGGTTTAGGAACTCTAAAGAACATATGTATCAGATAAAATTATCAAATCATATTTTGCAAACATTATTTTTGCAAGGACCTGTGTTATTAAAACATTAAAATAATAGCGATATAATTAAATTATAATGTAATTTTTATGCCAGTATTTTGCCATAATTTTACAGCGAAATTTCAGGTTTTATTCTTGCGAATTAAAACGAGATGTAGGTATTTTTTAAGATGTTTTTGTCGCTATGTAATTCTTTATTTATAGAAATAAATGCTTTCTCTGTATGTCTGTTGCTAGAAATGAAAAGGAAATAGACTGTTATTTAGGGAATTCATTATGCATACAAAACTTTTTCAGAATGTTCTCGATATTACATTCTTTTCTAGATATTTGGTTTTCTTGATATGTTGGTTTAAGTGGCCTCATAAAATAAATGGTTCTTTAAATACTTAATTCCGTAGAGGAAAGTCTTCACAAGCACTTTTTATTATATTCAAGTAAATAATAATAATAATAATAATAAAACCGAGAAAATATATTATAAACACTACTACAACCTATTTTTTACATCCCACTATTTACCATTTGATTTTATTTTTGCTGATTGTTCAATGACTTTCACTAACAGACGAAGAGAGGCGACATACGGGAATGAAGCGCTTGTTGGTTCAGTGATCAACCGAAGACGATAATATAATATACCCCCCCCCCCCCTCTCCATTGATTTAACATTCTAAACGAAGTTTGATAGATTAAAAACTAAAGGACTTCTAAAATTTTAAGGTAAGAAATACATTCTTGTTTCCATTTCTCCATTCTTGAATAAATACTTTATCTATATGTTTGTTTTTCAACGTGAAAAAACTGCCCCAATAATGGTAATTTGTTAATGAAGCAAGCGCTGTGGTAAAAGCTTTTGAACTTATGTCTTCATATCAGCAACTGTGCTTTTCACATGGAATCCAGTTAGCTGTGATAGATACTTTGTTAAAAAAAAGGCTAAGTAAGTAATAGAATACACATAGATAGATGAAAATAATGATGATGAATATGATAACGAATACCTATGAATTAATGAGGGCTTAGAAGTAGTAATTAAACCCTACTGGGTGAAGGCCTTCCGCAATCCAGCGAATTTCTTAAAAAAGGGCGAATTGTTGTTAAGATATTTACGATAATATGTTTATGCAAAAATATGTACATAAAAAGAAGGATAAAAAATTAATTTTAATTTTTGACTGCCACACCAGGTGGAACTACTTTTGTTCAGTATGCTGAAACTACATTATAAAAGTTTGCACGGGCAAAATCCTTGGCTCAGACATTCAATTCTCCACTGACGAGTGGGGCCTAATCGATGAGTTGGTCACGAATTTTCAGCTATCTAAGGTGGCTTAGAAGCTCTCTGTGAAAAAGATTCGAGTTTTGTAACTGCTGGTCCAACGCAAAAATTTGCATCAAACAAACTAAAAATCCAGGACACAATTTCAAGTGCTGAGCTTTCCGAGATATTCTGCGAAAGAATCGGAAAACATCATCGTACTGAGGTCATAGGGATGTTAGTTTACCTGTAGATTTCGGAGAAATATGATCAAGGAATTAGAAACTCCGATTATTTTTTCACAGAGCCGTAAACAGTGCAACGAGCCGGGCAATGAAAACAATTTTAATAATGTAAGATCGTATATAGCTCTGAATCACAAGTTGGTGAACTCTTATAAGATAAACTATAATTAAAAAAGTTGCTCTAGTATGAACATGTATTATCAGTACTTTTTTTTTATGTTGTGACGAGAAATTATATTTACAGAACTTTTATTAAAAAGCTCTTTTCATATAAGTTCTTAGGGAACTTTTTATCCAAAAGTTGTTTAGATTTTTTTTTTTTTTTTTTTTTTTTTTTTAAGTATAAACTTAATTGTAAAGTTCCCCTTTACAATTAAGTTTATACTTAAACAATTTATACTTAATTTATACAATACTTTAACAATTCCAATTAAGATTATACTTAAGTTTATAGTAAAAAAAAAAAAAAAAAAAAAAAAAAAAATCAATACCTGTTTCGAAATCTGCTTTTAATTACAAAACTAGTTCAAATGAAGAGTAGTTTTCAGACATAGTATTTTTAGTTAAAAGGGCTGTATACATATTAAAAAACAAAATAAAGTTTTTATGTGGTTCAACTTCTCCTAGTGCTTATTAAAAAATAAACAAATAAAATAAAATATTTCACCAATAAGAAAGAAATGAAAAAAATATCATCTATCTAAGCAAAATAGTTACCTACATATTTTATTTTAACACGTTGAGCGCCATGTCAGCCATCGGTGGCTGACAGTGTCAAATATGATATAAAGCCGCGTCAACCATTGGTGGTTGAGGGTGTAAACTATGATATAAAACTAAAAATATTACATTGTTTTAAGTAATTACTGAAAATTTATTTAAAATTTGCTTAATTTTTATTTATTATAGGATAATATCATCAAGGAATTTTAATGGATTTTATTAAGAATTCGCATGGTGCTCAGCGTGTTAATAAGAGATTACTTATAGCAATTTATGAGTGGTTTTGGTGTCTCTTTTTGGCATAAAATCGTTAACTTTTGGGAACCAACTATGATTTGATAAAATTTAAATAAACCCACTTGTTGATTCAATTTTTCTTTAATTAAATCCTTTTGAACGCAAAAAATTAACAGTTTTAGAGACTACGTAAATAATCTAATGTGGTACTGTACTGTAAAAACCTTACTGCTGAATCTTTCAGCTAGTCGTTTACTAATTATACAATAATTTAAGAGTGATAAAATATATAATATATAATAAAATAAGATGTTTTTGCAATAACCAACATAGTCGGAATTTTCTTATTTACATAGAAAACTGTAAAATATACCAGGAATTTCAGAAGTTTTGAACCAATTTTTCTTTTGATATTTTTAATAAAAGATTTATTTAGAATTGCCGTTTCTAATAATTTCATGTTTTCGGGTAGATCGATTAAAATTATTTAGTTTAAATAATTTAATAAAAACATTCTAATAAAAACATTTTAATAAAAATAATAATACTGAATTATTGACAATAAACACGTAAATTCTGTATTTTCAAATTTTGTGACTGGATCATTTTAGTAAAAAAAAAATTTTTTTTATTGCATCTTTACTTCCTCAAACCTCATTTTTAACCTAATCGTGCATTAGAAACATAAACAAAATATAAATATTGTCATTTAACTGAATAATACATCCATAATAATAAAAACAGGTACAAGTTTCTTTTTAAACAAGAAATTACACCAAAAATTCGACAAAATTTTTAAATCGCCAAGCATATCTTATATAACAACTGAATTAGTTTAAATATGTTATACCATATATTAATTTCAAGAAATTCCCTAATTATTTATTGGAGTTAAAACGAGTATAGACAGACAGACAAACCGAACTCATAAACACTTTTAAACTTTGTTGAAAAGAGTTAATAACAAGATAAAATTAAATTTTGAAAGCTGTTACAAATGTTTTGTTTTACAAATGTTTTGCTTTCTGCGTCTTTTAACAACAACAACAATAATAAATATTTATATTCAAAACAAATAATCGCCAATAAATGCCAAAAAATGTAAGCTTTTTACTTTCTCTTACCCATAAGGTAGAGAAAGGTATTGTTTTTGGGTCAAATTTTTGAAATTGCGTTTTTGTTATATTTACACTTTTTGAGGTGCCATGAATCCAAAAATCATGTTTTCAGCGGTTGGTCTGTGTCTGTGTGTATGTCTGTGTGTGTCTTTGTGTGTGTCTGTCTGTGTGTCTGTCTGATATCAGCATATCTCAGATTGTAATAGAAAATTCAAACTTGGTATTCTAAATGTGTATCATATAGGGATGCTACACTAAACATTTCTTTGAGATCAAGCAAATGATTCATGTACAGGGATACCCAAGAGGATTCAAATACATTACGTCTATGGTAGAAATTGTAGGTAAGTCGAGTTTAACGTCTATAGACTGCACGAAACCAAATGAAACGAATGTATATTTTTTATATGCATAAAAACATCTTTGATGTAGAATATGGTATAAAAATCATACACTGTTCGTTTACAGGGCTACAGAAAAGAACTAGTTTATAATGCGACAATACTTGAAAATTGATGGAAGTGTACTTTAGGTTGTACTATGAGTTATTGATAAGGGATTATATTTATGTGCACCATGTGATGTGTACAAAACTTTCAGAATATATACGGGGCTGCCATATTTAAGCCATAACATTCTTTTTTATTTGTAAGTGGAAGTGCTTTACTATAATATTTTACCATGTCCAGGAAAGCTGCTGAAGAATTGAAATTAAGTCCTCACAGCCATATGATAAATAATGTATATTTTAAAGATAAATATTCATCACTTGGTTTTTTGTATATTTACATGTTTTGAGGCTTCCTGAATACCGAAGTCAAGTTTTATATATTGATCTTTGAGTGCGTCTGTTAGAGTAAATTAAAAACAAACAATTTCAGGCGATCCAAATGATGTATTTTGAAGTTAATGCGTTTATTACTAGAATAGTTTGTTCAAGATTGATAAGTTTCAAAGAATGATGCGTGTGAAAGTTATCTGAAAATTTTTAAATAATAATAATTTTTTAATAATAATAATTTCTGAAAATTTTTAAATAATAATAATTTTTTAATAATAATCTTTTGACCTTAATAACTGATTTGAATTCTATATAAATGTAGATACAACAATGAAACGCGGGGTTGAGAGGAGCGGTAGCCCACCTCACATAGAAATATTTGTCAAATAAATAGCGATTCCGAAGCCTAATTTGAATTGTTTTAACATAGGTTTACAAACAATACTCGTTACCTTAACCTTTAATATCCAATCTGTACTTTTAGTGTTGAATTTCAGAGTAAGAGAAAGTCGTGTGAGTGACACACCAGAATATTTCTATAGTTAGCTGTTCCGTCTTTGCCACATTTTGTTATATTCCCGTAACAATGGAATGCTCCGTCCACTCTTATAATAGGTCTATGTGTTTGCAGCATGTAGCTAGATTGTCCGTAAATTATCAAGTGATTACCACTTTTTTTTTGACCAGGTGTTACTTTTGAATTACTTTTTATTGCTTTCTTTCTTTTATTTTTATTCCTTTCGTTCTTTTTATTTTTTTTATTTTTTGGCAGTTACAGCTTAAAAAAATGTAATATAACAGATTTTTCAATAATAATTTGCTCAAATCTCTCAAAGTAAAGGATTTAAAATATTTATATTTCCCTCGGATCCTACGACATGAAGAACATAGTTGCGATAATTGCGCCAACCAGGAAACATGTCGTCTTCCGAGGCAAGAAAGATGGCGGCCAGGCCCTGACTAACGCCAGGGCATGCGGGGCAGCTGTTCTGGGCGCTCCTTCAAGAGGGGCCTTCACAGTTGTATGCAGAAATTCTGAAACCTAAAGACCTCTTATGCCACTGCAAAGGGGGCTCTAATTCAAACTAAAGTAAATGATTGAATTCATACTTAAAAATCAGTTTGTGTTAGTTTTTGCACTTTAAAATCCGAATTTCGAAAATCGGGGAGATATTTCGTTTCTTTCGTTTCTTTCTTTCTTTCTTTTTTTTTTTTTTTTTTTTTTGTTACATCAGCTAAAAGCTTCCCTGCAACTTTTTGAATATGGGCGTTTATTGGAGAGGGGGGGGGGGGGAGTTAGGTGACAGGACTTGAAAATGTTTTCTGCTCCTCCAAACTGAGGGGGGGGGGGGAGGGAGGGAGGGCCAAATTTCTAAAAACTCTTCTTAGCTTTCGTTTACATTATAATATTTTGTGATATTTCCCAGTTTCGAGTCATTTTCTCCAGCATATTTCGCTGTGCGTTGAAGAGTCAGTCAATCTGTAAGTGGAAGTATTCTTATATACATACATATTAGTAAGATTTTTTCTCTCATTATAAAACTAGTCAATATAATAATTAATTTTATTGTAGATGAAAACGAAAACTATGTTTATCAAATAATTATAGTATATGTTTTTAATGTAATATTTCTTATTGGAAAATATGCCAAATTTATTTGAAAAGTAAAATTAAATTCTCGGAAATATTATATGCTTAATAAATTCAATCAATGAAACTTTGGCCATCAAAAAAATTTCTTTTACAATTTCTTTCATGCAGTGGAAATTATTTATTAAAATTATTATTAATTTACATATTTCGAGGGTAATGGGATAACCTTCATACATTTTTTTTTCTCTAGAAGATTATTACTTTTATAAATAAATATATATATATATATATATATATATATATATATATATATATATATATATATTTATATATAATTTTTTACAACTATTGGTTGAAAGTAATTCTTGTGTATATTTATACAAAAATTTTTACTATACTGCCATTTTGAAAATTTTGATATAACAGTATGATAACGCTACCTGTTAGATAATTTACATACATCGTTGTTAGGCATTTGGGGAAGGGTGGGCAAAATGGAGTTGTAGGGCAAAACGGGGTTTTTAATAACCCTGCTTATACAGTGCTGCCATATGTACGTCATTGCTATAGATTGTGTGCGACGTATCTGATATTCATTTCCACGTGAGAAACTGCTTGCAGAGTCACAGACAGATACGCTCCCAAGATTTATGTACTTTTTTATTACCCTGATATAAGGTAAGTGTGATGTTTGGATATTTTAATTGTTAGGTTAGCTTGTAGATACGGACGTGACAGTTTGTATTAGCTGAAAGGGGTGTTTTTTAAGTGAATTGCAAGAAAGAGTAGAACTACATTCAGTGTGATTTATTATGTAGGCCTTGTTGTTTTGCATGGCTGCTTGTAGGGCAAAACGGGGTATCTCGAGGTGGGGTCAAAAGATAATGGTCAAAAGGTCAAATGGCAAAAAGGTCGGGTGTCGGACAGTTCATAAACCAAGAGAAGTCGCGTCCCTACCCTACCGACAGACGACATATCGTCAGACAGTGATCCAGACGATGTAGATGCTACATGCTTGTACTGTCACGAAATATATGCAAGATCAGCACAAGGAGAAGGATGGATTAAGTGCATTGAATGTAACAAATGGGCTCATGACTTATGCGCCGGTGTTGATGAAGAAGATGACAGGTTCGTATGGGAACTGTGTCAATAAAGTTTATTAATTGTGAGGTACCCCATTTTGCCCTATTCCGTAGGGCAAATAGGGGAAGAGTGCAGCTTTGAATCTATATTCATATGCAAATAATAAAATATGCGGTGTATTTCAAATGCCAAAACCGCAGAATAACCTCTAAGACTGTAAAATTGAAGTAAATATTAGTTATTGCATTTCTTTCTATTTCTCACAGAGTTATTGGCCAGAATAACCTTAAGTACCCCATTTTACCCACCATTACCCTAATTTGTGTCAAGGTGCAGCAGCCTATAAGCTTGTATAAAATTTTATTCGTTAGTTCTTCTACTAGAGGTGCGTTAAAATATTTGTCACAGATACACAGACGGACATTTTCTAAAAAATGGTCAAGTCTTGTTTCGGATTTATCAAAACGTGTGTATCCATCGAAAACCAGAAGTTAAAAACTTTTGCGAATAAAATGCTTTTCTCTATTGAATATAAAAGAAGAAGAAGTATAATTCAATAATTTTCATTAATATATTAAAAATAAACATTTTTTTTTCAAAAGCACCTATTTAAAAAAATAAAAAAAATAAATTTGTTAAATTCCTAAAATTAATTGGTTTTTGTATAAGCTACTTAGGTAAAAATTTTATTTTATTATTAGCTGCTTATTTTGTTTTTAATCTTGTATCTCAAGAAGGATAGTCTAGACGTTCATAATTAATCCTTAATTAATTCATTTTTTTGCTATATACTTTTATAAAATCTAAAAAAATTGATAATCTCTAAAAATAATTGTAGAATTAATTTGTAATTAAATATTTTAAGTTAAAACATTTTTTTTTATATCTTTAATATGTTTGTAGGAAAAAAAAATTCAGAAGAGTGCATTGTAAAATTTCACATTCTGTTATATAAAAACTGCTGATTACATTTTCCTTTTTTACTTTTCAAACACCAAGTGGGGAAAGTATTGTAATCATATCAAAAATCCGAGTTTGAGATTTTAGTGTTTCTAAACGTTTTGAGGTTCCCAGCATTCCTATTTAATGTTTTTACGATGGTGTATGTGTGTATGTATGTGAGTGAACAAGATAGCGTACAAACGCTTTGTTCGAATGAGCTGAATGTTAGTACGTATGCTATAGGTCACTATAGCACGAACTCTATTGATTTTAGTAAATCTAGCGCTTATAGTTTTTTTTTTTTTTTTTTTTTTTTTTTTATATATATATATACAGGGACACAAGGATTTTTTTTACATTGTGGTTTATGGGACCAATTTTTTTTTAAGTGCAATTGCGTCTAAATACCTTACTTAACAGAGCTGAAAATTTATACACATGTTATGAGTTACTGTCGCACGATCTGTATAAATATTTCTGAATCTAGTGTTTGTAGTTATTTTACAGGGACACAAAGAAAAATTCTTTATCATTATGGTTTACATTGGCTCAAATTTTTTAGACTGCGATTACGACTGAACGCCTTTTTCAATTGAGCTGAAAATATATACACAGTAGCACGAACTGTATTTGGTGAATCTAGTACTTACAGTTTCTTTTAGAGACACAAAGAAATATTCTTTATCATTACGACCTATGGGACATAAAATAACATAACATAAACATTTGATAAAATGAACAATCGTGCTAGTTCGCAGAACGTGTAAAGTACCATTTTCAATCAATAGATGTTGATTGTAATCCATGTTTTTACTTTCTCTTACCCATAAGGTAGAAAAAGTATTGTTTTGGGGTCAAATTTTCGAACGCGAGATTTTGTTATATTTACACGTTTTGAGGTCCCCTGAATAAGAAAATCATATTTTTAGCAAATGGTCTGTGTGTATGTCTGTGTGTCTGTGTGTGTGTGTCTGTCTGTTATCAGCATATCTCAAGAACAAATAGTAGCAGACATTCCAAACTTGATATTCTAAATGGGTATCATATATAGATGCTACAGTAAGCTTTTCGTTAAGATCAAGCAAATGGTTTGTGTACAGGGACAATCAAGAGAATTCTAATACATTACGTCTATGGGGGAAATTGCAGGTAAGTAGAGTTTATCGTCTATAGACTGCACTAAACCAAATGAAACGAATGTATATATTTTGTAATAGAGATAGTCAACTGGGAAAAAAATTTTGTGTATGTAGGAGCCTCGCCTCCCCCCCCCTCGAGGGGAGTAAATTTTCATGATGGGTATCTTTCAAAAGAGCTTGCCAATACCTTTAAAACGAATGGTTGAACCATCGATCTACGATAATTTAAAGCAAAATTATCGATTTTTTTTTTTTTTTTTTTTTTTAACGAAAAAACGCTTTTTTTTTTTTTTTTTTTTTTTTGTAATTGAGAATAAAATGGATTTTTTTTGGATATTTAGTGTTATACTACTTCTCGAATATGAAAATCTTCTGTTTTATCATAAAAAGTATATTTTTTAAAAGAATAATTTTAATAAAT
This sequence comes from Salticus scenicus, assembly GCA_963930645.1. NCBI lineage: Eukaryota > Metazoa > Arthropoda > Arachnida > Araneae > Salticidae > Salticus > Salticus scenicus. The sequence continues at coordinate 141,041,398 of OZ005650.1, read as the reverse complement.
TATTTTTTAAAAACAGAATTATTTTTTAATAACCGAATTAAATTTTATTTAAATCTAGGTGCATTAAAGAAACGGGGGGTTGAGGGGGGCGGTAGCCCCCCTCACACAGAACTATTTATCATATAAAACTCTTCCGAAGCCTAGTTTGAATTGTTTAACATATGTTTACATAACAGTACTCGTTAACTTACCTATTAATCCCCAACCTGTATTTATAGTATTAAATTTCAGGGTAAGAGAAAGTCGTGTGAGTGACACACCAGATTATTTTTCTTTTTTTCAGCCGGCAAGTCTAGCTTTGTTTGCAGGCATAATGAATACAGTTTGCTTTTTTATTCATCGTAAAAAGATAATTTTCAATATATTTCTAATTGTTTAGCTACAAATTTTTTGTTCAATGTGTAAATAATTGTAAAATAATGTAAAATATTAATTATACATAATTTATGGAATTCGTAAGACCGTTACCCGCACAATCGTGTGACTTGGACGTTACGTGATGACATAAAAGTCCCTCCAAAAGTAAAATAGAACTTTTAAAATTCCAATTAAAGATAAGTTAAAGAGGAATACAACGACGGTCTGCCTTCTATCAACTTAGAGCCAGAAAATGTATAACTCTTAAAATTTTGCAATTGATGATTTTACAGAAAAACCCAACTTGCATGATCACGCTGGTGCGGTTTTAACAGCCCAACTTGTACGATCATGTGGGTACCCTCTACGTTCCAGAGGGGAACAAAAATTTTTTTTTTTTTTTTTCTCAGTATCATTCAGATCCAGACCAGTATAAATTAAAAATACAGAAGAGTGCAATATTTTAAAGTAAAAATATTTCAGGTCGGAAAGGTATATATGGAAATAAGAGGAAGAAAATAAAATTGTATCATAGAGTACTAGTTATGTGCAATATCACTAAAAAAGTGTTAGATCTACCGTATATTTGAACCTATACATACACTTGATTAGTACGTTACACCCAATCAATAGTAAACTATCAAATTATAATACATTTATTAGTTCTAAAATAAGTAGCCATAATTTTTTTAATTAAAGAAATAAATAATTAACGATCTCACTTGTTCCTTTTATTTTAGAAACGTACAACATCAATAAAATTTGAATACTGTTTACAATGAATAAATTATTAAATATAACATAGCATGATATACAAGGAAGAAAATCACAGAGTACAACAGTAATACATACAAGAGTATTTCATGGATACACATTACAAATATCATGTTTTGTAATATAAGCTCTGAAACTCTTTTTTTTTATATTTACATAATAGTATATTATCAGATAAAATTACCTCAGTACATTACTCAGCAAATTAAAAATTCTTATTTGAAAAAGATAACAACAACTAATTTCTCCCACATCATAAATAAATATCTCACATTGAGAAGTAGATTCTACGTTGTTGTTGAAAGGTAAATAAATATTTCAGATTAAAAAAAAAAAAAAAAAAAAAACATGCAATAAACTAAGTATTTATTAATATATTTCTATACATACGGGATGCCCAATAAACAGCTTTCCCAACCTTTCAATCTGAACAATGGCCGCTATGGAAATAAAAGTGGAGTCTAGGTAAAGTGGCTACGCGCTACCAGATGCCACAATATAAAGCACAACCCATTGAAAATTGCTAAAGGTAGTATTTTGTTTTCGGAAAAAGTACGAGATAGTAAAAAAAAGAGGAGAATTAGATAGCTGTAGAGCAACACCAATTTAGTACTAAAGATATCGTGTAGATATGAATGCTAAAAACACAAAACTAAAGACATACATTTGTTTGTTCGCGATTTCTACACCGTGAGGTTTGGAAACAAACGTAAAAAGAAAATAACAACTAGTTGTCACAATAAACCCTTATTTTCGATGTTTAAGTTTCTGGCCTGTTTAAGCTTCATCTACAACACACATCTGGAGCCTTTTTTTAAAAATTTGAGTTACATTCGTCTTAGCGAAGCGTGGGCACATATGCTACATAAAAATCAAATAAGGATCGTAATGGACATTGTAGATTGTAGCTACTAAACAGAAGATTTAGCATCGAAAAGAAAGATGTATTTTCATAACAAGTTGTTTTCTCTTAGCCTATTTCCTTACGTCACAGTGCAGGAAATCGCAAACAAATAAATGTATGTTTTAAGCATTCAGATATTCAAGCTGATTTTCCGTACTAAATCGATGATGCTTAAGAACTGTAGGAAAAAAAAAAAAAAAAGAGAAATAAAAAATGAAAAAATGAAAAAACAAATTTTTGTTGAGGTTATATATATATATATATATGTATATATATAAGGTTAATTTAACAAATACTTCAAATACTTTTATTATTTCGACAGAATTTTAGTTGCTTTAAAAAAAAAAAAGTTTTGTTGAAACAAAATATATATATATATATGTGTGTGTGTGTATTTTTTGATATAGCTTCAAGAAAACAATTTTTTTCGATGTAGAAACACTAACTTCTCCAATTTTTACCAAGTGGCGCTGTAAGCCGTCATAGCGCATGGCTATTATATACAGAACCGATGATTTTTGTTGAAGCTGTGTCAACAAAGAAACAAAAAATAGTTGATTTAACAAATTGTTCTGTTGTTTCAACAAAATTTTAGTAGCTTCAAAAAAATTTTTTGTTAAACAACAAAACTTTTTTTAAATAAACCATTTTTTACTTTCTCTTACCCATAAGGTAGAGAAAGTATTGTTTTTGGGTCAAATTTTCGAAAGTGAGATTTTGTTATATTTTGAGGTCACCTGAATACGAAAATCATGTTTTTAGCAAATAGTCTGTGTGTATGTCTGTGTGTGTGTATGTCTGTGTGTGTGTCTGTGTATGTGCGTGTGTGTGTGTGAGTCTGTATGTGTGTCTGTCTGTTATCAGCATATCTCAAAAACAAATTAAGGCAGAAAGTTCAAACTCAGTATTTTAAATGTGTATCATATAGGGATGCTACAGTAAGCTTCTTGTTGAGATGAAGCAAATGGTTTGTGTAAAGGGACACTCAAAAGTATTCAAATACATAACGTCTATGGGGGAAATTGCAGGTAAATAGAGTTTAACAGCTATAGACTGCACTAAACCAAATGAAACGAATATATATTTTTTGTAATAGAGATAGTCAACTGGGAAAAAAAAGTGTGTATGTAGGATCCTCGCCTCCCCCCCCCCTGAGGGGAGTAAATTTTCATGATGGGTATCATTCAAAAGAGCTCGCCAATACCTTTAAAACGAATGGTTGAACTATAAACCTGTGATAATTTAAAACAAAGTTATAGATTTTTTTTTCATTTTTAACAAAAAAAGTCTTAGAGAAAAAAATCGTATTTTTTTTTTTTTTTTTTTTTTTATATTGAGAGTAAAATGGACATTTTGGGTATTTAGTGTTACACTATTTCTCTAATATGGAAATCGTCTGCATTATCATAAAAGATAATTTTTAAAATAATAATTTTAATAAATTATTTTTTTAAACAGAAATATTTTTTAATAACCGAATTAAATTCTATATACATGTAGGTCCATTAATGAAACGAGGGGTTGAGGGGGGTGGTAGCCCCCCTCACACAGAAGTAATTATCGATTAAAACTCTTCTGAAGCCTAATTTGAACTGTTTAGCATGACATTTGAAGGTTTACATGACAGTTCTCGTTATCTTACCTCTTAATCTTCAACCTGTATTTATTGTATTAAATTTCAGGGTAAGAGAAAGTCGTGTGAGTGACACACCAGATTATTTTTATTGATATAGCTTCAACAAAACAAGTTTTCCGGAATAGATATGCTAACTTAGCCAATTTCCACTGGGTGGCGCTGTGAGCTGTCGTATTTTAGGGACCCTCGATAGAGAGAGACTGGACATTGGCGCGCCGGCTTTTTGACGAAATTCTCCATTTTAGTGCCAGTTACTCCGTTGCTTATCATTACGCTGAGAAGAAATTTTGATTATTTTACGTCATAATCGAAAAAGAACTTGTTTATTACAATTTTACTTTGTTGGGAGATAAATTACTTTAATTTTGGAATACTTTTAAAAGATAAAAATGCATAATTATTAATTTTATATCATGCTTTAAATACTTTGAATTCTCTTATTGCATGCTATTTTAAGTATTTATTTCCTAACATATGAGATAATTACATTATTTATTTGCTAGCTATCAGTTTTTAAGTTCTGTTGTGCAATATATTTAATATATTAGATCTCAATGTACTTTTCTGATATATTTTAAAATACATATTTAAAATAACTATATAAATATATATTTTTTGATTTTTTGCTAGTACGCAAAATGTATCAGATTTCTTAAAATAAAGTAATGAAAATAAAGAAAATAAGGTGTATATTATTTGCTAACATATGAAATATAAATTTCTTTTAAATAAAAATTGCCATAATAATTTTTATAAATAATATTTAAATAAGTAATTATTTTTATTTACATAATATTTAATAAACCTAAAAAAAAAATCAATAAAATAAGCAAATGTAAATAAAATAAATAAAAACATTTTTTTTCTATAGATATTAGTTAATATTTTTACAAATTATTATTAATAAAATTTTTATTTTTAATATTTAACTAAGTCATTATTATTAATAATGTGTCATTGAAATAAATAAAATATGTATTTTTAGCTTGTAAAAATATTACGTAAATATTTTTATAAAACAATAAAAAATAATTTCTGTTCTGCCGTAGTTTTACATTTATTCATGAATTACTTGACAAAAACTAAGATTACCATATTTTTGTTAAAAATTTTCTAACTTTTTATATATAGAATGTATGTCCTCAGAAAAAATAAGGTAGAATTACTTTCACTAAGGTAGAATTGATTTTACAATCAACGTATTTTCCTTAATATAGAAATATACAACAAAATATTCCTCTGTTTTCCGATAGGAATTGAAAAAGTAACCATGTCGAAGGTTAAAACAAAATTCGTTTTTCTTCAAATTCTCTCTCTCTAAGACGAAATAAATTACATATTTATATTCTGCATTACTTTCTGCACAAATTTAGTACAATTTTCTTTCATTTATGTTGTATAGTAAAGCGTCAATCGCGAAGAAAAAAGCATTACGTTCTACGGGGATCGCTCCGAATTGGCACTAAGATGGCCGACTTTCGGTCAATGTCCAGTCTCTCTATATATAGGGTCCCTATCGTATTTAATAGAACATAGTTACTTAACTATATACCTAATAACATTTATATTAAACACTAAATTACCACTTTTATTACTATACCTGCAAAAATTCAGCAGTTAGATGGGTTATAGCAGACTTTAATTGGCATCCTGAATATTACCTTTCTTAATGGTAAATTGTAAAAACTTAGAATCATCATCAAAAAATATTTTCTGATTTAAAAAAATATCATTTCTTTCGAAGTTTTATCTAAATTTACTGAAAAGGAAAGAAAGAAAGAAAAACAATAAATTGTATCCGAATACTTGCTTAATTAATGAATAAAACTTGCGTAAACGATTTTTTATATCTTATTTGTTCAAATTCTTCAAATTGGAACGATAAACATTAGAAATGTTATGTATGAAAATTTTATTAAGCATTAGATGAATTTTTCTTAGTTTCTCTTTATTATTATTATTATTATTATTATTATTATTATTTTATTCTCACTTGTTTCAAATTTAAATTAAAATATTTTATTTACATTTACATTTTTTTTTTTATTTGTATTTGATGTTTATTATTTTAAATAATTTATTTCGTAATTTTAAGGCTTGTAAAATTTATGAATTGCTTTGATGGTATGAAATTCTTTTTTATCTGACGATTTTCATATGATTTTAACCCCATGAGATTAAGATAATAAGAAACAACTGTAGATTTTCTAATGATGTACAATTATTATAATGCTTCTGTTTAATATTTAAAATTTCATAGCATATGTATAATATTTTAAATATTTTTTTTAGAATACCTAACAGAATAAAGAAATATATCTTATACAATTTGACAATTTTCATTAATCTTTTAAGTTATTTCTCAAGTCAATCGGTATTTGATCCCAATACATTCAAACACCCTTTAACCCACACAGCCCTTGGCATTTATATCTAGAAAAGTTAAAAATGATCCATTAAATTTCTATAAAAATCATACAGATATCTATTAGCACGACAAATATAATTCTTTTTTTACATAATTTCTTTAGAGAATCTCATGAATGCATTCACATATCAAATTTCGTAACGATTCCCCATTTACTAGTTTTACCTGCAGAAGGCCATTTTTTCAGAAAGTTTACTTATAATCAACAAGTAATGATTTGAAATTCAGACTACATCCTCAGAATACGAAAATAGTTTAAAATTTATTTTAGTAATTATCATTAATGCCTTAAGTAAATAATAAAACAAAATAGTTCTAAACGATATTATACATTAACGTAAAACAATATCTTAATGTCGAAAGCTCAAGAATTTATGCTTTCTCATAAAAAAACAAAAACAAAAAAACAATAATAAAATATGAACTTTTGATTTATATGTTTACCCATTATTTGCCTCTTTTTTTTTTTTTTTTTTTTTTTTTTTTTTTAGGACGTTACACATTTTATTGTTTTAGACAGTTCTCCTTCTGTTACTGGTCCAAACATGGTAAGATCTGTAGTAGTACACTTAATTGCTTGATATTTTTTAAAATACTATAATATTTATACTAAAACTTATCAAATTTACCCATTAAGAGAAAATTGGAAAATTTGTTTCTGCTAATAATGGGTTAATATGTTTACGTATATATATTTTTTAATATATACAGATTTTTCTATTAATAAGCTCTTGTGATCTGAAATCGTGAAAATTGAGAAAATACCTATCTCAACAATTATACAGAAATTTCTAAAAGTTATACCTGTAATCTTATTTGATATATAAATGCTATCACATTTTAAATTTTTTTTTTTTTTTTTTCCCTAGTTGTAAAAAAATAAAGAAAATGTTAATTTTAATAACAGAATTTTTTAACGGAAATGTTATAAGATCTTATACACAAACCTTGATTTTTTTTAAATGTTATTCTGAGCGTGCAGAATGTTGAGAAAAGAAAATTTTTATATTATATTTGTTTATTTCTCGTGATTTTTTTTTTTTCTTTTTTACGTTCTTCTTTAAAAGGTAAAAAATATATTTTACAAATTTGAAAACAAATAATATAATAGGAAAGGCAAAGTTTTTCTGTTCTGTTTTGTAAAATAACGCTCTGTATATATATATATATTGACTGAAACTGGAATGTATATGCAAATATACGTAGCCACTTTTTAAATATATACGTAACTACAATAGTTAGATTTAATTTAAAGAATATAATTTTCTTTCTCTCAATCGCCCGTTATCATGTGTCATTTAAAACTTTAAACTTAAATACCTATAAAAGAGAAACTTCCATTTGCAACAAACTTCCATTTGCATTTGTGACTAAGTGAATGCGGGAATTGCACATTAAAGCTCTGGTACTAATGTGTACTTTTATAGGACATAGCATATGCTAAATTATATCCATTATGTAACATATCATACCGAATAAAATATTTAAGTATATATATCTACAAAATATGTCTTGAGTAATAACCCTCTTCTGCTCCCATTTGTAACATTTCCGCAAACAATTCTTATAGTGCCATTATGCTATAAACATTAATTTTCCAACGTTCATGTCAGTTATATTTTCTCTGCAAAAGAAAAGAAAAAAATTAGTTTATCACATATCTACGACAGCATATCATGGATACTATAACAGTTATAAACAACAAAAAATGTAATGTTGGAGAGAAATGGGAGTCTAAAAACTTAAATTTCGTGCGTTTTAATAGTTGGAAATATTTTCTCCATTATTTCTTGATTATTTCTATGTTTTTCATTCATGTGATAATTATAAAACAAATGGTCTACTTTAAGTATTAAATATGGGTCTTCGTCGATTGCCACACTGTAAAAAAAAAAAAAAAAAAAAAAAAAAAACGTAAAAATACAGGAAAAATCTGGCAGCTGAGGTGGCAGTATTTCTACGTCAAATATACAGTTTAAAACCGTAAAATTGTATCACTGACATATATTTTACACAGGAATCCTGTAAATCAAACAGTTTTTTTTATTAAAAGTACAGTTTCGTCCTGTATATTTGACGGAGAAATACTGGCACCCCAGCTGCCAGTTTTTTCTTGTACTTTTAAGGGTTTTTTTTTTACAGTGCATTGTGACAGCGTCATTCAAAAATGAATGTATGACGCGGTATCTTCAGCTGAAATATTTTTACAAATGTCAATTCCATATTTGCTTCTGAATCAGATATTTTAATTTCAATAATAATGAGGTAAACGTTTTCAGTAATTGTCAAATTGGAAGTATAATGTTTTTTAAATGCACATCCCAAGACGAAAATAACAAAATATTTTTCAGAAATTTATAGTATAGTTACCAAGTTTTCATGTTCTTCCCTAAGACGTATTACATCTATTTTTTATAAAAAATCTTTGGTAAATATTTTCTGGTAATTATCTGGTATTTATTAATAATTGTAGCGGAACATACTATTTAGAATTATTGGTTTAGAATTATTCTTAAAAAAAAAAAAAAAAAAAAAAAATCTAAAAGTTGGCATTTATAATATAGTGTACGAGGAAATAAAATATTAAGCGCTAATTTTATCTTGTCATCACTAATATTTTCAACTAAACTTGCAGCATAAGAAATGTGCCATAACATTTGGTCTCCATTAAATTTTTTTTACAAACGCCTTTATTTGCAAAACACACATTATTTCGTTAAACTGATGATGAAAAGTAGCATATGCACACGCAAAGTACAGTACAACAAATGTCGACGAGTTACGATGCAATCGTGAAACATAATTATTTGTCAAAGAGACATTAAAAGTAAAAGCCATAATAAGTCTGACATATGGATAACATAGGTGTTATAAATAATAAATGTATCTCTACTTTCATAACACTTTAAATATTACGTTTAACACGTATAAAATAGTGATAAATTTCCATATCTACAATCTTAAAACATGCATTATATTGATAATACTGATAGACTTCTTTTACGATCAATACTTGAAAAAAAAAGAAAAAAAAAAAGATTGAAAAAAATCACAGTATAGAGCACCATTACATCAACATCATAGTAAAATTCAACATTAAATACATTAAAATCTTATTATTAAATAACAGTATATATATACATTTCCAGTAACTTAATTATATTAAGAAACATTCAGTTTACAATAAATATTTTTCTTTTTATATAAAAAAACAGCACTTTATTTAGATATTCAGTTAGGGTATAAATCGTTTAAAAAAAGGGAAAAAAGAAACTTATAAAAGAGAAATTTTTTCTTGCAATTAATAAAAATAATAAAAAAAACATTAAGTAGTACATTCAGTAAATTAAATCTATAAAATTCTGAAATCATTTAAAGAATTTTTGAAACATATTAATGAAAATGAATATTCAATTAATTGTTATCTTAACTTCATGTTGATAATATCAATTTATATATTTTTTAATTTAGTGTATCATAAATAATCCACTAAATTAATAAAATATCCAGTAAATAATCTTAAATAAATTGCCGACAAATATTCATTACATTATATTAAGAAAGAACTATCATAAGGAAATTCATAACATACGGCAATTTAAAATCTTTAAATAACTATTATAAGATTTATAATAGTTTAAAAAAAATCTCAGACAAATCATAGAGTCGATAAATTATCGCACTGAAGAAAAAAAAATCATCTAACCTTCTTGGTCCCATGTGTTTCTAATTGTGTACAAAGTTTTAAAATAATTCATTTGATACCCAAAATTTTACAGATAAGAAAAAAAATGGTCCTTTATAAATTTTCATTACAAATGAGTCACTTCAGTTAAATATGATATAGAATTATATACAAAATTTAATACATAAAGTTTGAAACTTCTTTTTAAAAAAAAATGGTTATTCATTATTCTATATCAATAGTACTTTACAGTCTGTTTCTTATAATTATTACTTCCACAGTCTACACGGAATATGCTTCCTTAAAATATTTCACATTTTTCCTTTCTCTTACCCATAAGGTAGAGAAAGTATTGTTTTTGGGTCAAATTTTCGAACGCGAGATTTTGTTATATTTACACGTTCTGAGGTCCCCTGAATATGAAAATCATGTTTTTAGCAAATGGTCTGTGTGTCTGTGTGTGTGTCTGTGTCTGTGTCTGTGTGTGTGTCTGTGTGTGCGTCTGTGTCTGTGTGTCTGTCTGTTATCAGCATATCTCAAAAACAAATTATGGCAGAAAGTTCAACCTTGGTATTCTAAATGTGTATCATATAAGGATGCTACAGTAAGCTTTTCGTTAAGATCAAGCAAATGGTTCGTGTACAGGGACAATCAAGAGAATTCTAATACATTACGTCTATCGGGGAAATTGCAGGTAAGTAGAGTTTAACGTCTATAGACTGCACTAAAACAAATGAAACGAATATATATTTTTTGTAATAGAGATAGTTAACTGGGAAGAAAAATTGTGTATATATGAGCCTCGCCTCCCCCCCCTGGGGGGAAGTCCCCCCTCGGGGGGAGTAAATTTTCATGAAGGGTATCTTTCAAAAGAGGTCGCCAATACCTTTACAACGAATGGTTGAACCATCGATCTGCGAAAATTTAAAACAAAGTTATCGATTTTTTTTACTTTTAACAACAACAAAACAAAAAATAAATAAATAAAAAAAAAACCCTTAGAAAAAAAAAAAATCGTTTTTTTTTTTTTTTTTTAAATATTGAGAATAAAATGGATTTTATTTGGGATATATGGTGTTATACTACTACTCTAATACGGAAATCGTCTGCATTATCAGAAAAGATAATTTTTTAAAATAATAATTTTAATAAATATTTTTTTTAAAAATAGAATTTTTTTTAATAACCGAATTAAATTCTATATAAATGTAGGTGCATTAAGGAAACAGGCGGTTGAGGGGGCCGTAGCCCCCCTTACATAGAACTAATTATTATATAAAACTCTTCAGAAGCCTAATATGAATTGTTTAACACAGGTTTACATAACAGAACTCGTTATCTTACCTTTTAATGTGCAATCTGTATTAATAGTATTAAATTTCAAGGTAAGAGAAAGTCGTGTGAGTGACACACCAGATTATTTCATTTGCTTACAGTTAAATGCTTTGTAAATTATAAAAACAAGAGGGAAAAAAAGAAAAAGAATGTAAATTTATTCAATTATAAATGAATAAGATACTAGATGTTGTTGCTGAAATTCTTAAAATGCTTTGGAAACGAAAATTTTATTTTGTGTTAAAGTAGTGTTCAACAAATGTTTTGAAATGATGCATGAATCTGAAAATACATTGAATTACGAACTTTTACTCCTTTTTAAAAATAAAACAACCTTTCACAATACATATATATATATATATATATATTAGTAGGTTGAAAAGCAACAAAAACGACTTCACATCCTTTCATCACCACTTTATTTAATACATTTCTTCATATCTTAAGAAAATTTTACCAAGCATTTTACGAGCAACAGAACAGAATGAACTTAAAAATAAATAAATAAATAAATAAATAAATAAATAATAATAATAATAAGAAGAAGAAAGTGAATTTCGAAAGTCAATGCCATGGTTCGCTATGTTTTAAAGTTATTTTTAAATGCTTTTCATTATGTTATCACCACTGTTTTTAAAAGCAACTTTTAAAAGGTCTTAGTACTATAATTTTATTTAAAAAAAAATATTGTTTTGAACTAGTGGTGATAATATAACTAAATGCACTTAAAAATACAGGAACATAGCGACTCTCGCAATGTTCCTTTCAAACAAAAATGCGGTTCAAAATGTTTTCAATTTATTCATAATTTAATTTTATCCGAAAACTTATAGTGCCTAAAATGATATTTAGAAAAACCATTGACAATATGCAAATTTTAAATAACTGTTTGTACAATTTTATGTAGTTATGTAACTGCATATGATTGTTTAAAATTATTAAAATTGATGTGGCATTCGTATCTTTCTCTCTTACCCTGTATCTGTATAAAGTCATATTTTACATCCATCATCCGACTATCATAGATAATGGAAGTATTGCATTTGGTCGAAAATTTCGATATCGAGACCTGATTTATATGTTTTAACAAATTCTAAGTCCAAGAAAGTGTTTTTTTTTTTTTTTTTTTTTTGCTTTGGAAATTGGTTAATGAGTGCTTGTGTGATAAATCTTATGATTATCATATCTCCAAAACTATTGAGTATAGAACGATGAATCTTCAAGATTAAGACAGATCTTGTGTACAGATGATATTTCCAATTTTTGGTTAAAACTGAAAAAATGGAAGAAGGATCGAAGGTCTGAATCTAAAAAACGGCTCTAACGATTTTCTTAAGAGTTCCTGTATAAACATCCTTCTGGATGTCCTTTCGTATGCAGTAGTTGGTTAGTTCAAAAAGACTGATAAATGTCCTATATAAATAAGTCGATTTTAAGTCTTGCAAATGCTTTATTTCAAAAACGGTATTGTGGATTTTCTGAAAAATCGCCTAATAAATGTCTGTCCTTTCGTATGTAATTGTTATCATCCGGCGAACAGATAAGTTTACAAAGTTTTAGTTTAAAAAACGCAGTGTGATCGAATATCGGTATCTCGGAAATGACTTAACGATTTTCTTCAAATATGCTACATAAACACTTTTTTAGATGTCTGTCAGGTGTCTAATTTGTTAAATCAATTTTATGTCT